>CM057156.1:18187684-18246491 GCA_029962745.1 Echinometra lucunter
GCTTGCACGATATATACCATTTTCCTTTTTCCTTTTTCTCCCACTTTCTTTTCTCTTTCCTTTCCTTTTCTTCTCTTCTTCTTCTTCTTCTTCTTATTCTTCTTCTTTTTGCCAGCCGATGGGGGGGGGGGGGGGTGGGGGGGCGGGGGGGGGGGGGGGGGGGGACACGTGCCCCCCGTGCCCCTCGTAGTTACGCCACTGCCACGGCAATGTTTTATCACTCGAAGGTGGTACTGCGTGAGCATTTGGGGGCACTGCCTGTGGACCGTCCATCGTGCAATATCTTAAGACCGTCCGAGTTATCAACATCGAATTTGTGCGATGAATCACAAGGAAGAAGATCTGGGCCCCGTTTCATAATACCTATTATAAATAAACAAGTTGCAATAACTGTATAAGCTATTGAAATCTTTGTGTCTGATGGCTGAAGAGCAAATATGTCATAGAAATCTGGCAGTTGTTACTGATAACAAGTTTTATGAAAGGGGGCCCTGATTAGATCTGGGAGTATGTAGGTCAAAGGTCACAGAATACCTGAAGCGTCAGGTGTTAGCATATTAACAAGATCAAGAACCTTTGGAGATATTACATGAAACTAGGTGCTGGTATATTCAAGTTCAAGTTTCAAGTTCAAGTTTATTTCCACTCATAAAAAGTTGATATACAACATTATTAATACATATACATTTTACAACAATAAAAGACATAGAAAAACACAGTAAAAAGGAACTCATTATACAACAACAGATGTAATAGGAGTATAACACTAATTAATTTCTGAGTGGAGGAGACAGCAAAAGCAAAATGCTTGTCGAGGCTGGCTCCTGTGTTAATAAAAGTATAATGCAAAAAGAAAGATAAAATGAAAATATTAATAATAGAAACAAAGAGAGGGAATGGGAAAATAGCATGCCAGAGATGAGATGCATTTCAGGAGTTTATTAAAAAAGTTTGTATTTTTTCTTAAATGATGCAAGCGAGGGTGAATTTCTAATGTGAATTGGGATGGAATGCCAAAGTTTTGGTCCATATAAATGAGTGATTGTCTAGAAATCTTGAACTTTAAAAGAGGGATATGTATAGACATACGGTTCCTTGTGTTGTAATTATGATAACTGGAATTCAAAGAAAACAGATTATCAAACACTGAGGTAATTTTTGTGAGAAAAAACATGTTACTAAAAGATGCAATCTGTAATTTATAAATATCATGGATGGGTAAAATATTAATATTCTCATAAAAAGTGCCTTACTAGGTGTTCTGGGATGTGAATTGGTAATGATACGTATAGCTCTTTCTGAAGTACAGATAATTTATTCATCAATGTCTCAGAACAATTACCCCAGACAATTGTACAATAGAAATATGAGGCAAAATCAGTGTGTTATATAAATTTATCAAAATATTAACCGGTATGAAGTGTCTTAATCTGGATAAGACACCAATAATACGTGAAATCTTAAAACAGATATTTTCATATGATTAGACCAGTTTATATTATCATCCAAAAGAACTCCAAGAAATTTTGTAACTGGGGTTTGAGTTATCATTTTATCATTTAATAGTATTTGAATAGGAATGTCATGTAATTTTCTATTTCTAGTTTTGAATATCATATAATTAGTCTTACTTGAATTGACCAATAATTTATTGGCTTTAAACCATTTGTCAACTTTGTGTATTTCATTATATAATATTTCAGCCATTTCTGTAAGATCATTTGCAGTAGTAAACAAGTTGGTATCATCAGCAAAGATTATAGGGGAAAATGAATTACTAACATATTGCACATCATCCAGAGTCTCTGATTTGACGTTACCAATTTGTACAAACTGCTTCCGATCTGTCAAGTAACTCTTGAGAAATGATAAAGGAACGCCTCTTATTCCATAATAATATAATTTTCTCAAAAGTATATCATGGTTCAAACTATCAAACGCCTTTGAAAGGTCTAAGAAAATTCCCACAGCAATTTTGTTGTTTTCAAAAGCAGAAATGATACGGTTAATGAATTCAAGTAAAGCCATGTATGTCGAATGACCAGCACGAAAACCAAATTGCCTATTGTAAAGTATAGAATATTGGACAATGAAAGAGATCATCCTTTTGTAAACAAGTGTCTCAAAGATTTTTGAGAATACAGATAAGACAGAAATAGGTCTATAATTATTACAAGTATTCTTGTTACCAGATTTATATATTGGCATTTGATTCCATTGATTCTTTCCCCAGTAACACATATATTTAACATGTCTCTACAAACAGGTGATTTTCAGCTTATCAGGGAAGTCACCTGTTTGTAGAGACATGTTAAATATATGTGTTACTGGGGAAAGAATCAAATGGAATACTCGCTTTAATACCTTCACATCAAATTCGTCATACCCTGGGGCTTTTTCCTTCCTTGAAATTCAAAACAATATTTTAAGACTTCAGAAGGGCTACATGGCTTTAAGAAAAAGTATTGGGAAAATTACCAGATAGGTAGGAACATGGATCCAGATTACAGGATGGGATAGAATCACTTATATTTTTCCCAACATTAACAAAATATGTATTAAATGTATTAGTGATCTCGGTAGTATCTTCAATCAAACTACCATCAGTTTCAAGAGATATTGGTTTTAATCTGGTAGAATTGTTTTGTAATACTTCATTAATACATTTCCAAGTAGCTCTAAGATTAGTACGAGTGGAAGAAAACTTATGCTCATAGTAATCCTTTTTGGCTTTACGTATAGCACAATTGGCAATTCCTGGCAAGATTCCTGGCTCTCTTATATACCCTTTCACGATAGAGGCTGGGCCTTCGAATGAATTTTTTAAACAATCTGTTCTTTTTCATTAAACATTTTACATTAAACCAAGGGTGTTTCTTTGAAATGTTGTGTTTCATTTTTTATACGGAAAATTAGTATTGTACAAACTATTAAATCTATCAAAAAAAGTGTTGTATAGGATGTTAACATTCTTACAATCACTACTTACAATATCATTCCAAGAAACATCACAAAGATCATTGTATAATGAATTGATATTATCATCATGCACTAGGCGTACATACCTTTCTTCAATTTCTTTTTAGAAGAGCATAATTTTGAGAATACAAAACAGGTAAATGATCGCTCACATCACAAGTTAGTATTCCAGATAATGAGACATCATTTATGTACTTGCAAAAATATTGTCTATTAAAGATGAAGACTGAGATGTAATTCTGGTGGGTTTATTGATGAGGTAAGAATAAGAATAGGAATTCATGAATTGCTTAAAAACAACTACAATCAGTATCATTTTTCAGCAGATCAATATTAAAATCACCCATAAGAAAAGCCTTTTTATTTTCAGTAGAAATTTTAAACAGAAACTGGTTCAAGATCATTAAGAAAATCTTGTACAGAACGTCCAGGAGGTCGATAGACAATTCCTATGATCAGTTTTTTCATGTTTAGAAAAAATTTCAATAAAAATAGTTTCAACATATCATTAAACAATTTCAGATCTTTTCTTACACTGAATTCTAAATTATCTTCAACCAAAACACCAACACCACCACCAGAACGGCCAGTTCTCCCATTTCCCACATAAATATAACCAGGAATGTTGTGTACCCCCAAGAGTGAGTCACTCTCAGAGACCCCAAGTTTCAGTTAGGCCAATAACTGAGAAATCAGTATTAATTGACTGTAACACAGATGAAGTCTATCACCATTTTTTCTTATAATCCTAATATTGAAGTGAATAAAGGAGAGAAATGAATTTATAGTATTATTACATGAGTTAAAATCTTTGGCATCATAATACAAAGTATCAATATCCAAAGCTACACTATGAAAGTCATCCATAAGAACTTGCTACATGATCTAGCTGGTAGAATAGTATCAGGGATATGAGTATTGAGACCAAAAAAAATCCTGAAATATACTCGAAAATGCATCTAAGGCTAATACATGTATAGCGAGAACAGCAAATACCATAAAAGACATAAACAATGATAGCAAACAGTAAAAAATATATGACAAAAATAAGATATCATGCATTAAGTGTAAGGTTCACGGTGTGTTCAAGACTATGTAGGAAAACTGATGGGATTTTGGTGGTACGTAGGTCAAAGGTCACAGAAGTCAATATCTGAAATTTCAGGGGTCCTAATGTCGCAGTCACACCAACGAAACCGACTCCAGACCAATCAAAACTATTACGTTATTTTCAATGACATACCATTGATCGGTTTGGAGTTGGTTTCGTGGGTGTGACTGCGACATTAGACAAGTTGGACAAGTTAACACGATACTTCATCAAATTTGGTGCTTGTCTGCTTCACATAGGAAGAAGGGTCTGATTACCTTAAAGGTTACGTGAGTTTAGTAGGTAGAGGTCATAGGTCATGGAGGTCAATATTCATTAACTTCAAGCTTTATTTTTGTTATCACCATATCTCAACCATTTTGCTTGCACTATGAGGAGACAAAGTGATTAGACTTTTAATTGTAAGGTCAAAGGCCGAAAATGTATTTATCATGTAATCGTACGTTTTTTTCTTTATTCTGGTTATCACAACAGCTCAAGGTTGAGTAATGGACTTGCATTGACTTAATATAAGCCGAGATATATGGGACGCGTAGTGGCTTTCATCTTGTTTATTGTTTATGAACTTTGATTAGTTCATGTGGTATTCATAATTGTTCGGGGAACATATTGCCTACCAAGAGGTCACTCAAAATAGAAAAAACTGCTCTATAACTAAGTCATTCTGTTAACTTGAATATATTCGTATATTCATATACTTTGATTTCAATTCAACGGAGTCTGCTTTTCCAGACAGCCTTGGTTTATATAAGAATACTTTTCATTAAAAAATCCAGAGCATAATTCATCAAAATACGAAATCAAAGCATTTGCGCAAAGTGAAGTTAATCATCTTAATGCGCAGATATAGGAAAATAAAAATAATTTTTAAAAAGCCCACAAAATGTTTGACATGTATTACCATATAGCACGGATATTAGCTCATGTATCCTATATAAACAGTGACTGCGTTTTATTAAAGGAAAGTTTCTTAAAGACATTTTCCATAAGTATGAGCCATGAAAATCAATATTGTACTATTTTTGCTACCCTTGTCAGCAGTCGTAACCGCTCTGACGTAGTACATGTAGACAAAAATGGAGACAAAGCTGTTATAAAATCACCACAACGTGCTTTGTTCGCAGTCTCGCAGAATGAGTACAGATAAATCTGCAAAACTTTTGGTCTGATTTTAAATGATATTTTGAATTTTCTTTTGTTACAAAGAAAAAGACTACGTACACGGTTTTTATCAACTGACATCTATACATTCGGGTCTAGCGTTCTTGACAAACATTTCTCTTTTCACATTTTGTTTTAGTTGGAAGAACAACTATGGATGGTATAAGAGACGGGAAAGGTGAGTCGGTGATTTTCATTTGATAACTTTAACACAAATCTGTTTAATGTCCTTGATCTTAAACACAGACATGACTACTCTTTGAAAAAAAGCGTATCAAATTAAGTACTTGATTATCTCAAATAAAGATGTGTAAACGGCTTGTTCACATATGGAGCTGCAAACCGCCTCAACATGTTCAAAGTCATGTTCATTTTTGTACTTTACATTAACGCACACGTAAGTGGCTACGCCCATAGCACCTTTGTTGCGTCACTCTTAACCATTTGTCATTCATTTTATTTACAAAGAAAAAAAAACTACAAAAAAACAAAAAAACAAAATCAAATGAACAAAAACAAAGAAATAAGTTTACTGTTTGTTTGTTTTTTGTTTTTTTTGTGCGGTTTACCGCTTCATATCCGCAAAAGTCTTTATAAGGTCACCTACATTTTTTCCATTTATCTTTCTCTCTTTTATGTCACAGGCAAAATTCTAAAAACAACAGGACCCCTGTTTACTGAGCTTGCTAGGAATTACCCAAACAACAATTATACCTCTTTCTGCCTTGAATTCAATGTCGGATTTGATGAGGCACAGCAGATATTAAGAGTTCAGAATTTAGGCAACCAAGAGATGGCCCTAAAACAAGTTTTGAACAGATGGTTAAGCGGCGGAAAAAATGTAACCAGAAGAAAACTTGAATCTGCCCTAGAAAGGGCAGAAACTGGTGGGCTCAAAAGCATTGTAAAAAAACACTTCGCGAAAGGTAAGTTTTTGGCAAGGGATTTTGAATTGAAATGATACTTTAACATATACGGTATGTGGAAATGGACTATTTATGATAAGATATGAATGAATTACACAGTTTAAGAAAAGGGTTCTTCATGCAGACCTTTTTATCATTACAATATCAAATGCTTTAAGTCCTGATTGTCCCACACTCAGAAACAAATATGTCTTGAAGATGAATGAACATTTTTCGATTGGTCAATTTGGTTTACAATATCATACAAATGAGTAATTGACATTTACTCTTAGTTTCCAGTCATTTATATGTAACTTGTATCTGAACCCCTTATTGTTTGATTGTAGATAGTAAAATTATGGCACAAAAGATATTCTATTTTCACCGTCGTCTATTTAATATTAGAAATATTATGAAATACTAAATGGTGATGACGATGCTGATTATCATAACCAAACAATTACCGCAGCAACAATATTTTTATAGATTGTGAGTGAAATACTAATACCAATATTAACAATAATTATTATAATGAAAATGATGATGATGATGATGATGATGATAGTAATAATGATGATAATGATAACAATAATTTCATTTCATTTCATTTCGTTTATTTCCACAATAACAGCAAAGATAATTATTTTACAACAGAAATGTGAGTATAGAATAAATTAACAATTAGAAATATTGAAATAGTTCACAAAGGTCCAGTACACAGATATAATGTATAATTGAATTTTAGAAAGTTCAGTTTTAACTTAAATGCTAGCTGTATATTGTGGGGGAAACCTTGGAAAGCGGAGCTTGTAATTCAGGTTCCCCAAAATAATCTTACAGTATCATTAATTAATGAAAATGGTATAAAAAGATACAAACTAGACGGGACGATACAAGACTACACTAAACGGGACAAGTACATCAGAACAACTCAAGCACAAACATGGGACAATGAACAGCCTCCTGCAGGAAAATCATAGTGTAACATTATAGTTATTTATCAGTGTAGTCTTAAGCTTATGTTTGAACGAAAATAAGCTTGGTGTCAGTTTTAAAGATTCATCTAGAGAATTCCAAAATGGGGACCAGTATAAACAATAGTCTTCTGTTTGTAAAAAGTTCTGAGCTTCGGAAGATGGAAAGATGACGATAATCTGGTGGGGTAGCTGTGCAAAATCTCGTTTCTTAAAAACAGTAAACTTAAGGAAGTTGGCAGCTCTCCTTGGTTTAACTGAAACATAAAGCAGCCCAGGCGAAGAGAGTACAAATCCTGTATTTTTAAAACTTTATTGGAGAAGAACAATTGATCTGAGTGAGCTAATCTGTGTTTATGACAAATGATTCTCATTATTCTTTTCTGTGTAAGTAGTAGTCTATCCAACTGATTTCTAGAGGAACTGCCCCAAGCTAATATCCCATAATTTAAGTAAGAAAGAATAAGGGTATTATACAAATTTGATAAAACGTTTGGAGGCAAAAAAGTTTTTAGTTTGTTTATGACGCCAACATTTCTAGATAAAAGTTTTGATAAATACGTAATGTGCGGCTTCCATGAAAATTTGTTATCTATATATAGACCAAGAAATTTCGTTGAATCGACAATATCGATTAAAATATTATTAAGAAAGACGTTCCTGGGTAGAGCTGTGATTGAATTACTAAAAAGCATGCACTGGGTCTTTGCAACATTTAAAGAAAGTTTGTTACAACAGATCCATTCATGAATACATCTGAGTTCAGTATTTACTATGTTTACAAGAGTATCAGGATTTTTATGTGAAAAGAAAACACTGGTGTCATCTGCATATAATATGAAAGACCAGGCCTTTGATGAATCCTGAAAATCGTTGATATATAGAATGAATAATAATGGCCCCAAAAGCGAACCCTGGGGTACTCCGCAAATCATGTCATTATAATCGGAATTAGAATTGTTTATGGAGACAAACTGTTTTCTTCCAGTAAGATAACTTCTGTACCACTCCAAGGCCTTCCCCCTAATTCCATAATGTGATAGTTTAGACAATAAGATTTCATGGTCAATGGTGTCAAAGGCCTTGGAGAGGTCCAGAAAGATACCAAGAGTGTGAAGGTGGTCGTCAACAGCAGTCGCTATATGATTAATGAAATATAAGATTGCATGTGTTGTTGAATGCTTTTGCCTAAAGCCAAATTGTGATTCTGATAATGACGATGATGATAATAATAATAGCAATAATAATAATAATGATAATTATAATAATAATAATTATAATAATAATAATAATAACAATAAAAAATAGTAATGATATCATAAGATCGATAACAATGACAGCAATAATAATTATGATAATAATATTAACAATGATCATGATAAAATAAAAGGTAACATAAATGTAAAGGACACAACACCTCCATTTGCAAAAAAACAAAACAAAAACAAAAACAAACAGAAACGTTATGAGTAAATGCAAGAACCAGTATTCGAAGACTCCATTCAACTCTTGTTGGGTCTACATGGGTCTAGGTGATCAGAAGATTGTGATATCCGTTTATTTAAACTACCAACCATACCAAAATAGTAACTTTCTTTTAAATTCTATAAGTGAAATGAATAGGAGGGAAGTATCCACAAATTTAGTCATATCTTTTCAAATATTTGAAAATTAATGGAATGTACTGAAACGTAATTCGAAACTTATCTTTTGCTGCCTATAACACAAAACTCTACGTCGTCAGCGCCACTGACATTACGTTCAGTATGATAATCTAAGCGTTAACATGTTAACTTGTTTTCACCGTAATTTATTCAATACACCCCAGATGCAGTTCACGAAGAGGATGAATCAGATGAAGGTGATATATGCAAGTATTCTTAATCTATTTATGGAAAAAAATATTCTGTCTACTAAATATTTGAATACCTAAAAGGAAAAGGTATATAGAAACGAAATATACTTCTGCTGAGAATGTGTCAAGATATTTTCAATCTACTTCAAAAGATTTAATTTCAAAAATTCAAAAAATTTATCCTAGATTCTTACAATAATCAACCTTACACTGAAAGGCTCCAGTTGAAATTATGGATTTTCTGAGGTGACTGGCATAGCATTATTTTCTGAGGGGCGCAGCCCCGAAGAATATGTTAACTATGCCAGTCACCGAAAAATCCATAATTTCAGCTGGCGCCTCGAAAAGAGTGCATGGTATATTTATATCCTACAAGAGAAGCTTAGATAGGTAAAAAATAAAAACTAAATGTAGGATCTAGACCTAGACCTTGTACGTACGGTCGATCGGTCGTTTGCACTTTTGTTTGCACTTAATACGCTATACACGCATGCGAGACAACCTAGCTCAGCCGCGCAGCTAGTTGGCTCTTAGCTTCAATATCATTTTAGCGTTTATCCAAAAAAAAAAAAAAAAAAAAAAAGTGACGTCAAAATATTGGTATAGCGTGACGTCACGCGATCTTCCTGGTGAAAATATTTTATGTCACGTGAGACATTCCTGGCCAATCCTTGCAAGAGAACTTTATGATGTAGGATATAATCATGAATAATGACTCTTTTACACAGACGAAGCAAGGGTTACATAGAAATATATTGCTACTACTGAGATTTGTATATTTTTCAATTCCTTAGAAGTTGTTCTCTACATTCAAAAGCGGGGGGGGGGGGGGGGGAGTTGCAAGTGGGCTTATTTAAACTTTGCCAACTGTGAAAAGGGGAAACGTTTAAAAATATGTTTATATCTTTACGGTTTTGAAGTTCAAGCCAAACTTTCATCATTTATTGCTTTAACACAAATGTTAGCTTCTTTTAAGTGTTGTATGTTTCAGAATTCCATTTGGTAAAACTGGTCACAAGTAATTACATCTATCTATTGATGTCTGCATAACACGAAACAATCTATCATCATCGCCAGCGACATTATGGCCTACGACTTTCGATATAATAATCTATGCTTTAATGTTACTTCCTTTTTCTTTGTAATTCATTCAATACACCCACAATGCAGTTCACGAAGAGGAGGAATCGGATGAAGGTGATTATGCAATTATTCTTAATTTGTTCATTGAAAAAAGAAATATCTAGTCTCCTACATAATTTGAATGCCTGAAGGAAAAGTTATATAAAAACGAAATACATTTCTGCTGGGAATTTGGCAAGTTATTTTCAATCTACTTCGAAAGATTAAACAAAAAGATTCAACACTTTTGTCCTAGATTCTTACAATACTGAACAACTATCCTTTTAGACAGACAAATCAATAATTTCACAGGAATATTCTGCTACTACTGAGATATGTATATTTTCTGAATTCCTTAATAGTTGTTCTCTACACTTAAAAATAAAGGAAGTTACACATGGGTATATATTGATACTTTTGGGGTTTGAATTTTGAATTTCAAGCTAAGTTTTCATCATTTCTATTTTTTTTTACTAAAACAGATATTTGCTTCTTTTAGTTTTGTATTTTTCAGAATTACATTTAGCAAAACTGGTCACAAGTAATTACACCTAACTATACCTGTCTGTATAACACAAAACAATCTGTCATCATCGCCACCGACATTATAGCCTACGACATTCCATATAATAATCGAAGCTTTAAAATCATTTATGTTTCACTTTAATTCATTCAATACACCATAGATGAGGAGGAATCGGATGAAGGTGATTATGCAAGTATTAATGTCCTTTTCATTGAAAAAAAAAATAATGTATTGTCTTCTACTTATCTAAATACCTGAATGAAAAAGTATATAGAAAAGAAATACATTTCTGCTGAAAAGTTGTCAAGATATTTTCATTCTACTTCGAAAGATTTGATAAAATGATTCAACAAGTTTGTATTAGATTCTTACAATACTGAATAACCATCCTTTTAGGTAGACAAATCAATGGTTTCACAGGAATATTCTGCTACTACTGAGAGTTTTTTCCCCACACTTAAAAGAGGAGGGAGTTACATATGCGTTCATTCATGCCAACCAGGAATAGGGGAAACGTTAAAAAATCTTTTTGACTTTGAATTTTGAATTTCAAGCCAAGTGTTCATCGTTTATTGCTTTAGTGTAGATGTTTGTTTCTTTTAGTTGTTTCAGAATTCCATTTAGTAAAATTGGTCACAAGTAATCACACCTAACGATGTTGCTGTCTGTATAACACAAAACAGTTTGTCATCATTTCCAGCAACATGATATGCCTACGATATAATAATCGAAGCTTCAATTCTTACTCTTGTTACAATTTGATTCATTCAATACACCCTAGATGAGGAGGAATCTGATGAAGGTGATTATGACTTATTCTAAATATATTAATATAAAAAAAGGAAATGATGTAATCACTTACACGTTTAAATACCTGAAAGAAAAGGTATAAAAAATAAACACATTTCTGCTGAGAATTTGTCAAGATATTTTTTTAAATCTACTTCGAAAGATTTAATAGAAAAATTCAACAATAATTTGTCCTGGATTCTTACAATATAAGGATAGACAAAGCAAGGACTTCATAGAAATATACTACTACTGCTTGAAATCATGAATATTTTGTGGGATTTGCATTTGTCTTGATAGTTCACACCAAATTTTAGATCAACACCGACATCAGATGAAAAAAATATCCAGGTTTGGCACAAATGGTTAAATACATCGTCACAGAAAATGACTCCTATATCTAGTCAACCGTGAAGATTTGCCCCACAAAAATGGTGCCAAAATACGTGGGATGAATGACTTTACTGATAAATTTCTGGGTCAAATTATTTGATATGTGTAGCTCCGTCTTGAAATAACAGGAGATTTAAAAAGTGTGCACCTTTTTTTCTGACTCAGTCTGTATACTACTACCAGTGATATTATGTTTCATATTCCTTTAACACTTTTTCTCCATATGTAGGAGTGAAGGGACTTGTATAGAAGTGTTTTTAAAAACATATTAATTAAAGCCGGGGGAGGGGTCTCTCTCTCTCTCTCTCCCTCTCTCTCTTCTGAAACCTTTTTCTGTCCAGTATCCACAAATTTAGTCATATCTTTTCAAATATTTGAAAATTAATGGAATGTACTGAAACGTAATTCGAAACTTATCTTTTGCTGCCTATAACACAAAACTCTACGTCGTCAGCGCCACTGACATTACGTTCAGTATGATAATCTAAGCGTTAACATGTTAACTTGTTTTCACCGTAATTTATTCAATACACCCCAGATGCAGTTCACGAAGAGGATGAATCAAATGAAGGTGATATATGCAAGTATTCTTAATCTATTTATGGAAAAAAATATTCTGTCTACTAAATATTTGAATACCTAAAAGGAAAAGGTATATAGAAACGAAATATACTTCTGCTGAGAATGTGTCAAGATATTTTCAATCTACTTCAAAAGATTTAATTTCAAAAATTCAAAAAATTTATCCTAGATTCTTACAATAATCAACCTTACACTGAAAGGCTCCAGTTGAAATTATGGATTTTCTGAGGTGACTGGCATAGCATTATTTTCTGAGGGGCGCAGCCCCGAAGAATATGTTAACTATGCCAGTCACCGAAAAATCCATAATTTCAGCTGGCGCCTCGAAAAGAGTGCATGGTATATTTATATCCTACAAGAGAAGCTTAGATAGGTAAAAAATAAAAACTAAATGTAGGATCTAGACCTAGACCTTGTACGTACGGTCGATCGGTCGTTTGCACTTTTGTTTGCACTTAATACGCTATACACGCATGCGAGACAACCTAGCTCAGCCGCGCAGCTAGTTGGCTCTTAGCTTCAATATCATTTTAGCGTTTATCCAAAAAAAAAAAAAAAAAAAAAAGTGACGTCAAAATATTGGTATAGCGTGACGTCACGCGATCTTCCTGGTGAAAATATTTTATGTCACGTGAGACATTCCTGGCCAATCCTTGCAAGAGAACTTTATGATGTAGGATATAATCATGAATAATGACTCTTTTACACAGACGAAGCAAGGGTTACATAGAAATATATTGCTACTACTGAGATTTGTATATTTTTCAATTCCTTAGAAGTTGTTCTCTACATTCAAAAGCGGGGGGGGGGGGGGAGTTGCAAGTGGGCTTATTTAAACTTTGCCAACTGTGAAAAGGGGAAACGTTTAAAAATATGTTTATATCTTTACGGTTTTGAAGTTCAAGCCAAACTTTCATCATTTATTGCTTTAACACAAATGTTAGCTTCTTTTAAGTGTTGTATGTTTCAGAATTCCATTTGGTAAAACTGGTCACAAGTAATTACATCTATCTATTGATGTCTGCATAACACGAAACAATCTATCATCATCGCCAGCGACATTATGGCCTACGACTTTCGATATAATAATCTATGCTTTAATGTTACTTCCTTTTTCTTTGTAATTCATTCAATACACCCACAATGCAGTTCACGAAGAGGAGGAATCGGATGAAGGTGATTATGCAATTATTCTTAATTTGTTCATTGAAAAAAGAAATATCTAGTCTCCTACATAATTTGAATGCCTGAAGGAAAAGTTATATAAAAACGAAATACATTTCTGCTGGGAATTTGGCAAGTTATTTTCAATCTACTTCGAAAGATTAAACAAAAAGATTCAACACTTTTGTCCTAGATTCTTACAATACTGAACAACTATCCTTTTAGACAGACAAATCAATAATTTCACAGGAATATTCTGCTACTACTGAGATATGTATATTTTCTGAATTCCTTAATAGTTGTTCTCTACACTTAAAAATAAAGGAAGTTACACATGGGTATATATTGATACTTTTGGGGTTTGAATTTTGAATTTCAAGCTAAGTTTTCATCATTTCTATTTTTTTTACTAAAACAGATATTTGCTTCTTTTAGTTTTGTATTTTTCAGAATTACATTTAGCAAAACTGGTCACAAGTAATTACACCTAACTATACCTGTCTGTATAACACAAAACAATCTGTCATCATCGCCACCGACATTATAGCCTACGACATTCCATATAATAATCGAAGCTTTAAAATCATTTATGTTTCACTTTAATTCATTCAATACACCATAGATGAGGAGGAATCGGATGAAGGTGATTATGCAAGTATTAATGTCCTTTTCATTGAAAAAAAAAAATAATGTATTGTCTTCTACTTATCTAAATACCTGAATGAAAAAGTATATAGAAAAGAAATACATTTCTGCTGAAAAGTTGTCAAGATATTTTCATTCTACTTCGAAAGATTTGATAAAATGATTCAACAAGTTTGTATTAGATTCTTACAATACTGAATAACCATCCTTTTAGGTAGACAAATCAATGGTTTCACAGGAATATTCTGCTACTACTGAGAGTTTTTTCCCCACACTTAAAAGAGGAGGGAGTTACATATGCGTTCATTCATGCCAACCAGGAATAGGGGAAACGTTAAAAAAATCTTTTTGACTTTGAATTTTGAATTTCAAGCCAAGTGTTCATCGTTTATTGCTTTAGTGTAGATGTTTGTTTCTTTTAGTTGTTTCAGAATTCCATTTAGTAAAATTGGTCACAAGTAATCACACCTAACGATGTTGCTGTCTGTATAACACAAAACAGTTTGTCATCATTTCCAGCAACATGATATGCCTACGATATAATAATCGAAGCTTCAATTCTTACTCTTGTTACAATTTGATTCATTCAATACACCCTAGATGAGGAGGAATCTGATGAAGGTGATTATGACTTATTCTAAATATATTAATATAAAAAAAGGAAATGATGTAATCACTTACACGTTTAAATACCTGAAAGAAAAGGTATAAAAAATAAACACATTTCTGCTGAGAATTTGTCAAGATATTTTTTTAAATCTACTTCGAAAGATTTAATAGAAAAATTCAACAATAATTTGTCCTGGATTCTTACAATATAAGGATAGACAAAGCAAGGACTTCATAGAAATATACTACTACTGCTTGAAATCATGAATATTTTGTGGGATTTGCATTTGTCTTGATAGTTCACACCAAATTTTAGATCAACACCGACATCAGATGAAAAAAATATCCAGGTTTGGCACAAATGGTTAAATACATCGTCACAGAAAATGACTCCTATATCTAGTCAACCGTGAAGATTTGCCCCACAAAAATGGTGCCAAAATACGTGGGATGAATGACTTTACTGATAAATTTCTGGGTCAAATTATTTGATATGTGTAGCTCCGTCTTGAAATAACAGGAGATTTAAAAAGTGTGCACCTTTTTTTCTGACTCAGTCTGTATACTACTACCAGTGATATTATGTTTCATATTCCTTTAACACTTTTTCTCCATATGTAGGAGTGAAGGGACTTGTATAGAAGTGTTTTTAAAAACATATTAATTAAAGCCGGGGGAGGGGTCTCTCTCTCTCTCTCTCCCTCTCTCTCTTCTGAAACCTTTTTCTGTCCAGTATCCACAAATTTAGTCATATCTTTTCAAATATTTGAAAATTAATGGAATGTACTGAAACGTAATTCGAAACTTATCTTTTGCTGCCTATAACACAAAACTCTACGTCGTCAGCGCCACTGACATTACGTTCAGTATGATAATCTAAGCGTTAACATGTTAACTTGTTTTCACCGTAATTTATTCAATACACCCCAGATGCAGTTCACGAAGAGGATGAATCAAATGAAGGTGATATATGCAAGTATTCTTAATCTATTTATGGAAAAAAATATTCTGTCTACTAAATATTTGAATACCTAAAAGGAAAAGGTATATAGAAACGAAATATACTTCTGCTGAGAATGTGTCAAGATATTTTCAATCTACTTCAAAAGATTTAATTTCAAAAATTCAAAAAATTTATCCTAGATTCTTACAATAATCAACCTTACACTGAAAGGCTCCAGTTGAAATTATGGATTTTCTGAGGTGACTGGCATAGCATTATTTTCTGAGGGGCGCAGCCCCGAAGAATATGTTAACTATGCCAGTCACCGAAAAATCCATAATTTCAGCTGGCGCCTCGAAAAGAGTGCATGGTATATTTATATCCTACAAGAGAAGCTTAGATAGGTAAAAAATAAAAACTAAATGTAGGATCTAGACCTAGACCTTGTACGTACGGTCGATCGGTCGTTTGCACTTTTGTTTGCACTTAATACGCTATACACGCATGCGAGACAACCTAGCTCAGCCGCGCAGCTAGTTGGCTCTTAGCTTCAATATCATTTTAGCGTTTATCCAAAAAAAAAAAAAAAAAAAAAAGTGACGTCAAAATATTGGTATAGCGTGACGTCACGCGATCTTCCTGGTGAAAATATTTTATGTCACGTGAGACATTCCTGGCCAATCCTTGCAAGAGAACTTTATGATGTAGGATATAATCATGAATAATGACTCTTTTACACAGACGAAGCAAGGGTTACATAGAAATATATTGCTACTACTGAGATTTGTATATTTTTCAATTCCTTAGAAGTTGTTCTCTACATTCAAAAGCGGGGGGGGGGGGGGGGGAGTTGCAAGTGGGCTTATTTAAACTTTGCCAACTGTGAAAAGGGGAAACGTTTAAAAATATGTTTATATCTTTACGGTTTTGAAGTTCAAGCCAAACTTTCATCATTTATTGCTTTAACACAAATGTTAGCTTCTTTTAAGTGTTGTATGTTTCAGAATTCCATTTGGTAAAACTGGTCAAAAGTAATTACATCTATCTATTGATGTCTGCATAACACGAAACAATCTATCATCATCGCCAGCGACATTATGGCCTACGACTTTCGATATAATAATCTATGCTTTAATGTTACTTCCTTTTTCTTTGTAATTCATTCAATACACCCACAATGCAGTTCACGAAGAGGAGGAATCGGATGAAGGTGATTATGCAATTATTCTTAATTTGTTCATTGAAAAAAGAAATATCTAGTCTCCTACATAATTTGAATGCCTGAAGGAAAAGTTATATAAAAACGAAATACATTTCTGCTGGGAATTTGGCAAGTTATTTTCAATCTACTTCGAAAGATTAAACAAAAAGATTCAACACTTTTGTCCTAGATTCTTACAATACTGAACAACTATCCTTTTAGACAGACAAATCAATAATTTCACAGGAATATTCTGCTACTACTGAGATATGTATATTTTCTGAATTCCTTAATAGTTGTTCTCTACACTTAAAAATAAAGGAAGTTACACATGGGTATATATTGATACTTTTGGGGTTTGAATTTTGAATTTCAAGCTAAGTTTTCATCATTTCTATTTTTTTTACTAAAACAGATATTTGCTTCTTTTAGTTTTGTATTTTTCAGAATTACATTTAGCAAAACTGGTCACAAGTAATTACACCTAACTATACCTGTCTGTATAACACAAAACAATCTGTCATCATCGCCACCGACATTATAGCCTACGACATTCCATATAATAATCGAAGCTTTAAAATCATTTATGTTTCACTTTAATTCATTCAATACACCATAGATGAGGAGGAATCGGATGAAGGTGATTATGCAAGTATTAATGTCCTTTTCATTGAAAAAAAAATAATGTATTGTCTTCTACTTATCTAAATACCTGAATGAAAAAGTATATAGAAAAGAAATACATTTCTGCTGAAAAGTTGTCAAGATATTTTCATTCTACTTCGAAAGATTTGATAAAATGATTCAACAAGTTTGTATTAGATTCTTACAATACTGAATAACCATCCTTTTAGGTAGACAAATCAATGGTTTCACAGGAATATTCTGCTACAACTGAGAGTTTTTTCCCCACACTTAAAAGAGGAGGGAGTTACATATGCGTTCATTCATGCCAACCAGGAATAGGGGAAACGTTAAAAAAATCTTTTTGACTTTGAATTTTGAATTTCAAGCCAAGTGTTCATCGTTTATTGCTTTAGTGTAGATGTTTGTTTCTTTTAGTTGTTTCAGAATTCCATTTAGTAAAATTGGTCACAAGTAATCACACCTAACGATGTTGCTGTCTGTATAACACAAAACAGTTTGTCATCATTTCCAGCAACATGATATGCCTACGATATAATAATCGAAGCTTCAATTCTTACTCTTGTTACAATTTGATTCATTCAATACACCCTAGATGAGGAGGAATCTGATGAAGGTGATTATGACTTATTCTAAATATATTAATATAAAAAAAGGAAATGATGTAATCACTTACACGTTTAAATACCTGAAAGAAAAGGTATAAAAAATAAACACATTTCTGCTGAGAATTTGTCAAGATATTTTTTTAAATCTACTTCGAAAGATTTAATAGAAAAATTCAACAATAATTTGTCCTGGATTCTTACAATATAAGGATAGACAAAGCAAGGACTTCATAGAAATATACTACTACTGCTTGAAATCATGAATATTTTGTGGGATTTGCATTTGTCTTGATAGTTCACACCAAATTTTAGATCAACACCGACATCAGATGAAAAAAATATCCAGGTTTGGCACAATGGTTAAATACATCGTCACAGAAAATGACTCCTATATCTAGTCAACCGTGAAGATTTGCCCCACAAAAATGGTGCCAAAATACGTGGGATGAATGACTTTACTGATAAATTTCTGGGTCAAATTATTTGATATGTGTAGCTCCGTCTTGAAATAACAGGAGATTTAAAAAGTGTGCACCTTTTTTTCTGACTCAGTCTGTATACTACTACCAGTGATATTATGTTTCATATTCCTTTAACACTTTTTCTCCATATGTAGGAGTGAAGGGACTTGTATAGAAGTGTTTTTAAAAACATATTAATTAAAGCCGGGGGAGGGGTCTCTCTCTCTCTCTCTCCCTCTCTCTCTTCTGAAACCTTTTTCTGTCCCTGTCTATCACGGATAGTATGTATAAAAGTGTACACAGTATAGTTAACCGTAGTCGAGATCATAGCTTTTTTAATGTGATTTAATTACCTTTTTTATCAGTAAGTATTGATTTTCTTGGAATGCATAGTATCATCATACATGTATATACAATATAAGGCCATCAGAATACAATAAGTCATTCATAAGCATGATAAGGGTTTGGCTGGACTCCGTAAATATCCTGTTAAATTTGTGACCATAATATGTTTTACATTATTTTGCACCACCCTGTGTAAATGATGGACTTGCTAATATAACATAGCTGATCTTGTCTTGTTTATAATTGTTGATAGCTTAGTTTAAATACCTTAACACAAACAATGAGACAAAATGGCCATATCCAGCTGTTTAACGAAGAAAAACCATTATATCTATTGATATCAGCATATGTTACATGAAACTACTCACTTACAATGTGTTAGGAATTCGAATTTCCTGCTTTATAATTATTGATGATTATGAAGATGATTGTGGCGGTGCTGGTGGTATTAATGGTGTTGATATGTGGTAAAAGCATGGAGTCGTATATCATTCTTCTGTTATTTTGTCGGGACAGAAACAACAACTCAGAAAGGAAGCACTCTTTCTATCAAAGCGTCTGGAAATGCAAAGGTGAAAGGCAACTCAATGACTGGGTCAGTCATCAATATGACCACTAATAATTATGCAGCAAGGTAAGAAAGGGGGACATGCTTTGTTGTTGTTATTGTATTGTACTGTATTGTTTTTGTTTCTATGATTACAGGTAGTCAAACATTCAAACAAAAAAATGCGTTAGATTAATGTCAGTTTTTGCCATTGATTTCGAGGTACAGCAGTGTTCTACAAGAGAGGCTCCCAAACGAAAAACAATTTTAAACTATGATTAAACCCCGTTAGTAGTATATGTATGTACCTCTACGGACCCCGTGGTGCTGTGGTGCACCACGTCATGAATATTCATTAGATGACGTCACAGAGATTAAAAGTTATGAATATTAATTCGTTCCAAGACAATACGATGCGGAGAGAAGGGCTACGTTTATACACACAGTTTGTTGATGATATCAATCAATAATCGAGCGAGAGAAAGCAAAACATTAAAGTCACACGGTCATTAATAGGAATGTGATGAAAATGAAATGAACATGGATGATTTGTGCATCAATTTACATGACAAGAAGTATGCAATAAGAATGCTTCGACAAATCAGTGGGAGTGCTTAGTAGTTGTTGATAATTATGTATCACGATGTGAACAAGAGATTACATTTCATTGAAGATAAAAAGCAATACAAAAATAAGATACTCATAGATCCAGTAGTGACGAATTATCATGCTAACGATATGCAAATTTGATAAACGATAATAGATTTTGTGGTGTAATATATCTGTAGGAAAATTTAATGTCGGTGATATTTTTTGATACCAGTAAAGTTTCCTACTCACCGAAAATTCTAATGGCTGTGGAGTCCGGTTGTTCTGGCTCAGTAGTGTCGACGAATACCGAGTTATAATATAACATGTGCGTATCCGCGAATAATTATGAGAAGTTCAGGAGTTATTGCACAAGTCCCGTAGAAATTAATAAGCGATTTTGCTGAGTTGCATGATAAGGAAAAAAATGTGCGGAGAGGCCTACTTTTGCTATCCCGCTGATCTGAATTCCCAAGTCAACTAACTACGCGTAGATAATCCAAATAAAGAAAAGTATATTCCAAAATTATCCTTGTGAAAATATCAAGTAATGGACTGAAGATAATATTCCTAAAAATCCATGCAAGGCGTTGAGGGCGAAAACGTAGAAGTCCGTTCTTTCCGAAAGTTTCGTGGAGAGTAAAAAAGAAACAAGCCAGCCTCGTGGCTCTTATGCGGACGCTCCGGGAGACAAGAAAACCTGGCTATAGAATTGTCCAAATTTCGAAGTTGGAATGTTAATTGGAAAAATAACACTAACTGAGGAACGCGAAGTACGCGGTAAAGAATTTAGCCAGGTGATAATGAATAGACAATTGCTGTATATTTCTCTTGCGGAATTAGGTCGACTGCTGCAACTTACATTCAG
Organism: Echinometra lucunter; assembly: GCA_029962745.1. Taxonomy (NCBI): domain Eukaryota; kingdom Metazoa; phylum Echinodermata; class Echinoidea; order Camarodonta; family Echinometridae; genus Echinometra; species Echinometra lucunter. The sequence continues at coordinate 18,208,706 of CM057156.1, forward strand.
TCCAAGTTCGACAAAATATTTCCAGTTTATTAGCATACCAGTCAAAACAAACTCAACGATATGAAAACAATATAGGGGTCACTACATCTCCTTTCGGCAAGTCAGGGCAAGAAGGTATGATGTCATCCTTTGGGGGACGGGCACGCGTATGTATTACGTAATTTCGTTCTTCTGTATGACGAAAATATTGAACTCGACAGCTCGATCGAACGGAGTAAACACCCCTTACTCCCTTGTCACGCTTGCGTAAAGGTTTCTAGTCCACACGATATTAAGTGTTTTGTTTATTTCCCAAGTCTTAAGGATATATATCTTTTGTGGTATAAAATATAATGGTATAGTCTTTTATTATCTCAAGATCATTTGGAGGAACAAAATACTGACGACAAATTTCCCAATTTTATCTTTTCATTTCCATAACACCTTCTGTAATTGATATCGTACCGTTTTTGTTCTTTGTTTTTTGTTCTGTTTCAGCGTCGTAGCGTCTAAGATTGCATCCTTTTAATTATATCATTCCTTTATTTCTTCTATAATTTTTCCATCCCAACGCACGACGTCATCCTGTGGATAACTGGCACGCGTATTACGTAACTGTTCTTTATCTGCATTGTCATACATGTAAACTTGAATGCATGCTTCATCGAACGGATGAAACGCTCTGATTCTTTCGTCACACTTGCATACGGCTTTAGTTTCTACTATGCTTGCAGTGTTTTGTTGTTGTTTTTTCCTTTTCATTTATACATGTCTTCACTTCTTGTATGCCAAATAAAGACACGAGGTTTCCGTTGTCCATGCATCCCATAAGGAAGAAAAAATACTGAAAACACACTTTAGCGTTTGCATCTTTTTGCACGCTTCTAAATAATGGAGACGATGTTGTTTCTGTCTCTTCGTCCAATTTGTTCATTTCTTGGATTTACATAGCCTTTGGGCAAGGCCTCGCTCGCTGATTGTCTGCCAAGCAGGGTTTGAAAAATAGACTAAACAGTGTGAATTTATGGCAGTGATCAGTGGACCGAGCCGCGTCAGCGGCGAGGCCTTAGCTAACCTGCGGAGCTCATGCATATGCAGGAGTCTTGCATATACAACAGCTAGCGACGATCGTGACCAATCGTAACTGTTTTAACCGCGGTGTGTTATATGGATTCGTTCATTAAATTACGGGGGATAGATATTCAAATGTACTAAATAATGAATAATACTTAGTTCTATTTTCAATAAAACAAATAGATTTATTTTTTTAAAAATGAATGATTTGTTGACTAACTGTATTTACTATTTTGCTAAATAAGTAGATCTGTCGTAAAATTTTCCTCTCTCCTTTTTCATTTCAACCTACGCATAGTGGTTCGCGCGATCAGCTGGTCGATTGTTATTGTACAACACGTCGAACGTTTGGCACATGTGAATTATAAATATTCATAAGTTCTCTCGAATTGTCTACTCTGATTGGTGTATTGGATTCGAACGGGCGGTTTGGGGGGCTTTCTCGGTAAGCTACTTTGCATCTAATTATCTACCGATTCGGTAGCGGAAATGTAATACAGAACAAAAGAAATAAACTACAACAACCACTCAGGTTAGTAAAGAGGTTCGTCAGCACCAAGGCCTTTACTAACAGTTGTCGTGCGATTGGTCTATGTATTCAGGCGCGTTTAGGGAAATAACGGCACCCAAGTGCCTTGGCTAAAGGCTAGGATTTACACAGTTTGAAAATTCGACTGTAAATTACTTTGCATACATTTTGATTAAACGAGAAGAGCGTCGTCAGTCCAGTGAAATAGCAAAATGATAAACGACCAAATGACCAATGATTTTCATGTTTCTTCAGCATACTCGATTTTCGTTCTCTCTTTCATTACTTCACTTTGTTCATTTCTTCGATTTGTTCATTTTAATTCGTTCATTTCTTCGATTTGTCCATTTCTTTGCTTTCCTCTTGCCATCATTTTAATGGTATTATCATTTTTTTTAAATGACCAATGATTTTCATGTGTCTTCAGCATACTCGATTTTCGTTCTTTCTGTCAATACTTCGCTTTGTTCATTTTCTTCAATTTGTCCATTTCTTTGAATTCATCTTGCCTTCATTTCTAAGGTACGATCATTTCTTGATTTTAAAAATGATCCATGATTTTCATGTGTCTTCAGCATACTTGATTTTCGTTCTTTCTTTCATTACTTCGGTTTGTTCTTTTCTTTGATTTGTTTATTTTCTTCAGTTTCTTTATTTCATCATTTCGTCATTCCTTCATTTAATCATTTCATCATTCCGTCATTCCGCCATTTCATCATTTCGTCATTTCATCGTTTCGTCATTTCATCATTCCTTCATTTCATCATTCCGGACTTTCATGTTTCACCATTTCGTCATTCCTTCATCTCATCATTTCATCATTCCGTCATTTCATCATTTCGTCATTTCACCGTTTCGTCATTTCATCGTTCCTTCATTTCATCATTTCGGAGTTTCATGTTTCACCATTTCGACATTCCTTCATCTCATCATTTCATCATTCCGTCATTCCTTCATGTCATCATTTCGTCATTTCATAGTTTCGTAATTTCATCATTCCTTCATTTCATCATTCCGGACTTTCATGTTTCACCATTTCGTCATTCCTTCATCTCATCATTTCATCATTTCATCATTTCATCATTTCGTCATTCCTTCATCTCATCATTTCATCATTCCGTCATTTCATCATTCCGTCATTTCATCATTTCGTCATTTCACCGTTTCGTCATTTCATCATTCCTTCATTTCATCATTTCGGAGTTTCATGTTTCACCATTTCGTCATTCCTTCATCTCATCATTTCATCATTCCGTCATTCCTTCATGTCATCATTTCGTCATTTCATCGTTTCGTAATTTCATCATTCCTTCATTTCATCATTCCAAAGTTTCAAGTTTCACCATTTCCCCATTTCCTCATTTCGTCATTTCCTCATTCCTTCATTTCATCATTTAATCATTTCATCGTTCCGTCATTCCTTCATTTCATCATTTCATCGTTTCATCAGTCCGTCAGTTCTTCATTTCATTATTTCATTATCATTTCGTTATTCCGTCATTTCATCATTTCATCATTTCATCAACTACTCCGGGCACTGCCTGTTCTACTCTGTGGGGTAAATGAAAGGTATGATATTCCTGTGATTTGACGGGGTTGGGCCAATTATGTGTACGACATTATGGTATCAAAGACTCACAAGAACCAAAATAGAACTCAAGTTTACAATATTTTATTAACAAATATGCAAACATATAATTCTATAACAACTTATGAAGGCATAACACATTAGAAAACATAATAGGGTATGAAATTAATATAACACAGCCAATTCATGGACAATGCAAGTGAAGTTCTAAAAAGTTCAATTTATAAAACTTGTAAAAATAAAGTTCTTCTGACGCGTACATAGTAGCTTCTTTGCCAAATTTTGGCTTAGTTGTCGCTTTCTTCAGTCCCCTCCATCTCTTTTTCGTTGGCATCTTCATCTTCACCCTGATATTGGAATAAGACGTCAAATTTTGTTCGGTGTCTGGCTAAAACTCTTTGGACGGTTTTCCGTATACTTTTGCCATTTTCTGCTTTCTCCAGGAGATGAGACATAATTTCCAAATTGATTTCATCTTCTCTAAGGTACAAGCTCTCCCTCAAGAACTTAGAGTAGAGGTCGAAAAAATGCGTTTGACGGCCCAAAGAACTTTCACGTGTGCTTTTTCTTTAGCGCCTTCTTCGTCCACACCCATATTTTTGGTATTTATCATTCCTAAGCTCCTCGGTGGCTGTCATGGCTTGTTCGAATCATTCTTGATAAGCCAGGTTGTCTTCAGGTTCTCCTCGCAAGGTGTCTCCGAATTTTCTGAGTTTCTGAGTCACTCGTTTCAGCATCTTCCTCATCGTTAGAGTCTGTGTCTCTTCGGTTATTAGCCGACGATGCGAATTGATAAGTATCTTCGCTAGCCCATCATCAAAGTTGGAATCTTCGTTCCCGTATTCAGTTTCATGCCCCTCTTTGTCCTCTTCCATTTTAGGGTGTGCACTTTGTTGGTGCCTCTTCATATCGAACTTGCGACTGTACGTCCTGTCACATTCTGAACAACTGTAGGGCTTGGACATACCCAAGGTATTCATGTTGACTCGATGACGTTTAGCTTTTCGAATAATGAAACAGCTGGACCTTTCTAATATATATACCTCAAGTTGACGACGTAACGCCGCAGTTTGATTTCCCTAACGCCGCTATGGTAAAATGATGGAATGACGAAATGGTGAAACACGAAAGTCCGGAATGATGAAATGAAGGAATGATGAAATGACGGAATGATGAAATGATGAAATGACAAAATGATAAAAAAAGACGGAATGACGGAATGATACAAAGGATACAATCTTAGACGCTACGATGCTGAAACAGAACCAAAAAACAATAAACAAAAACCGGTACGGTATCAATTACAAAAGGTGTTATGGAAATGCGTGAAAATATAAAATTGGGAAATTTGTCGTCAGTATTTTGTTCCTCCAAATGATCTTGAGATAAATAAAATACTATACCATTAGATTTTATCCCATAAAAGATATATGTCCTTAAGAGTTGGGGAATAAACAACACAGTTAATATCATGTGGACTAGAAACCTTTACGCAAGCGTGACAAGGGAGTAAGGGGTGTTTACTCCATTCGATCGAGCTGTCGAGTTCAATATTTTCGTCATACAGAAGAACGAAATTACATAATACATACGCGTGCCCGTCCCCCAAAGGATGACGTCATATCTCATAATACCCCAAATCTTCTCGTTTGTGATGCATTTCTTTTAACAATGTGCTATTTAAGTCTCATTCGTTGCAACATCATTTCAAATCAGAGAGAGAGAGAGAGAGAGAGAGGAAGAGAGAGAGAGAGAGAGAAACAAACTCAGATACCTAAATAATGTGCATTTGATGTTGTAACACATGCAAGGATTGTAAATGCAATGAGAACTGAATTACTTGATACGTAAAGTGACATTAAATAGAAAACTACATTTATATATCTTTGTCAACTAATGGGAATGTTTGATGTGATTTCATTTGATTTCTGTGATTGCCACAGGAAAGGGAGAAAAGTTGGAGGTAAGAGATCTTCGACAAAGCGGCAGAGCGACGATTCCAGTCCTGGACCATCTACCTCTCACAAAAAGGTAAGACGAAGATTATTGACCAAGACAATGGTGCTTCAAGGATATTGTGAAATGTGAAAGTTGTAATAACTCTTTTACAAACACTAAGGTTTGGTCGTATTGTTCTTAGCATTTCTGATTTCCCCGAGGAAGTCTCTTAATTTCAACAAACCCTCTTATCTAAAAACGTGTTCAGGTACCTTTTTTTATCTAAAATGATATCAACATATAGACCAATTTCACAACTCAAGAGGGCAGCAGACTGTTCGACACAGTTTGACATACTGTGGTGGGCGCTCCAACTTTTATAGTAAACAAGTCAATAGCGCGTTATGTACATTCGTTCGATTTTTTGTCTATTTTGACCAGTATATGCAGATTCATTTTAATATTTGCAATGAGAAATTATCAGGGAAGTTCAGGTCGCAGCTGTGCGGTGCTCAAATGCCACAAGAATCAGAGAAAGTTAAAAAAATGGAAGCTAACTGAGTGCGAAATTCACTCGCTTTTGACTCATGAAGCCTGTTTGTGTGAGAAGCCGTACTCCCTACACAGGTTTCCGTAAGCAATGTGAAGGAATTCGTCGCCAGTGGGTAAAAGCATCAACAGAAAGGACTTTGAAGTCAAGAAACATTATCATTCTGTACTTTGGCGTAAAATTTAATGAGTGAAAACATGTCTTTGTAAACAGGGTAAGATTTAGGTCTCCCGTTTACTACGGCTTCTAAGCTGCAATCGAACTTTTACTGACAAAACTAAGTTGAAAAACCATCGAAAGTACAAAAGTACATCATACCTTCATCCGTCAGATATGACCATTGTCTTACCTCATCTACCCATGTATCCATGCTTTATTTTATTGATCTAGAATAAAGTAAATGGAACAATATCGGGGCATATCTCATATCTTACACTCATTTTGTACACTGAGCCAATCGCGGTCGGCGCGCTTACCCACGTCAGCAATGGCGTCGCCGATAGAGGGCCAAATACATAAACCGGAGGTTAAAAAAAAAAAGAAAAATTACATAGCCTCCTATAATCCTCGGAAAAAAAGTAAAGACAAAGACAAAGAGAATAAAGAGCAAAGGACCAATTTTTTTAAAAGGAAAGGAAAAGGAAAAGGCTTTCAGCGCTCGCTCGCATTCTAAGTATTTCAGCCATTGAGGCTGTAATACTATTTTTATGAAAGCAAATCCGCTTGCATAATTTGTCTTTCTATCAAATAGTATGCTGTTATTGTTCAACTCGCATTTAATATCTTTTGTTATCTCAACCAATGTCAACTGATATTTTTATCAGGGATTATTATTAAATGAAACTTATTTGCATCTTGTATTTCTATCCAATGTTATACATGTACTGTTATAATAAACCTGCAAGGAGTCGAACGGGAAGAAGACCCGTAACAGAATAATTTTCATGGAATAATGGCCTCTGACCGGACGCCTATTCCTATGTTACCAAATATGGGAAAGGATGGGATACTCATCTAATAAAATGTACATTATTGAAATCATAGAACTGGAATAACAGTACACTAGAACCCAGCTGTTCCCAGTATTGAAAAAATAACCCTTTCTCGCTCTCTCGCTCTGCTCGCTCATAGAAACAAAATCAGGAGGCAAGCGCTTTTATTTCCTCAGCAACGTGTCCGAATATTGTAATTATATTGTAATATTTCTACAGCGAGATGTAGAGCTTTTCTCGAATACAAATAAATGGTACATCATGAAATTCATCTAATTTATTTGGGTGGAAATTCTACGTTTTACTAGAAAGAAACAGATTTTTTTGTCGATAGCTCTCCCTCGCTCATAGAAACAAAATGGTTTTAGATGGCACGCGAGGCACCAAAAAGCATAGTATTTGGCAGTTAGGTGATCAAAACTATTTAGATATCTTTGAGGCTATCAAAGGATGTATTTTTTCCTCGCTACTGCGCTCATTCGAATATGTAATGTAGGTTTTTTATAGACCTATAGCAGATTTTTATAACAAAATAACAATTCATCACTAAAATAGTGCGTTTTCCCCTCTCTCGCCTCCCTAGCTTGTAATATTTGAAATAGGGTAGTTAAGGAAAGTAACAATTGGACCATCGAGGTGCTGAATTAGTCAAACTTTTTATATTGTCTGAGTGTACTTTGAGGACAATAACATTTCTTTCATAGTTAGAAAGTGGAATTTTCAGCTCGCTCGCAAAATTAAAAAAAACGGGATGGTTCCTACTCTAAGTAAAGGTTCAAGTCCCCTACACTTCTCATTCAAGTAATGAGGATGTACCTCTCCGATATTGTTTGAAAACAAATTTTTTGTGTGGTTAATTGGAGGAACGTTAGATTAGACTAATCATACAGAGATATGGGTAGCAAAATGGTTACAGCTCGTTATTCCGAAACACGCAAATTGCGTATACCTAGATGTTCGTTAGTCCGAAATGAAAAAGGGTTCGTTAAGCCGAAGTTATTCCAAAGGTTCGTTAGTCCGAAGGTTCGTTGGTCCGAAAATGAAATAAAGTTCGTTATTCCGAAGGTTCGTTAATCCCAAAATGAAATAAGGTTCGTTATTCCGAAGGTTCGTTAGTCCGAAAATGAAAAAAAGTTGTTATTCCGAAGGTCCGTTAATCCGAAAATGAATCAAGGTTCCTTATTCGGAAGGTTCGTTAATCCGAAAATGAAATAAGGTTCGTTGGTCCGAAAATGAAATAAGGCTCGTTAGACCGAAAATGAAATAAGATTCGTCAGTCCGGTAATGATTTAAGGTTCGTTAATCCGAAAATGAAATTAGGTTCGTTATTCCGAAAATGAAATAAGGTTCGTTCGTCCGAAAATACAGTAATCAACATGGCGAAGTCGGGAAAGCCGGGTGGGACGGGCGTTGGTCAGAATCATCCTTTCTGTTTAAAAATGTTAAAAATGTCGCTCTGCGGGGGCCGGAGGGTGGTTGTTTGGACCAGAATAGAAGGAATGTTTAACATCCCAGGGGCGTCGATCCCTTTTTGGAGGGGGGGGGGGGGCAAAACAGCCATCCGTAGCTAGCGTGACCAACTTTTCGGAATGGAGGGGGGGGGGATACACACTAATTTCGCATTAAATGTCTTATAAGAAAGCAAGACAAGAGTAGTGGCGTAGACAGGTCCTCAAGCCGGGGGATGCCATGGGGGCAGGGGTGTACGTACGCCCCTGCCCCATAGGCCCCGGCGTACGCCCCTACCCTCCACCATATCATTGGGGGTTTTTTCAACTGGGATCGCATCAGCTATGATTTTTACTTCGTTCCAGCATTCTGAAACGCCTAAGGGAAGGGGGAAGGGGCACGCCGACATGTGAACCAACAGGACCTAAGCTAATGATCATGATGATGATGATGATGATGATAGTGACAACAGTTGACAGTAATTATTACTATTATTAGTGAAAATATTATTGTTATTAGCATTGTAATCATTTCATTTCATTTCATTTCATTTATTTCCACAATGCAGCGAATGAATTTTACGAGATCTTTCACATTTCAAAATCATTATGAAATCAACAGTGTAAAGTTATACAATATATTGATATTAATTCAGTTCATACAGTATATGAAATTAATAAATGGCAAGACTAGTATAAAATAAACAATACTCGCTGTATATGCGGAGGAAACCTTTAAAAGCAAAGCTTGTGAATCAGGTTCCCATGGAGAGTAGTAGTATTATTTTCTATCACAAGTACTTTTTATTCATCTGTTAGTAATTAGGATATGGAGGAGCATTGTTAAGCGAAAATTACACTATTAATGCCACTTTTCTCTTCTTTATGTATATATATATATATACCCCCCCCCCCCCCCCTCGTCCTAGGCTAATGTCATCAGATCATGTATGGAATAGCTATAATTATCTAAAACTATTGATATTATTGCATTGCCTAATACCTCACCATTGTGACGAAATGAGTTCAAACTTTTTTTTTCCTGGGGGGGGATGAGATTGGCATGCATCGAAACAATGATTTCAGGGGGTTTATGTAGAAACCTAATCCCATCGCCTCAGCACACACATTTTTTTTTGGGGGGGGGGGGAGGGTAACAAAACATGCACACGTTGGTATCAATATGCATATAGCACATCACTTTATTTGAAATACGATAAAACAGCAATGTAGATAAAATGCCTTGTTCAAGGGCATAAGTGCCGTGCCGGGGTTCGAACCCCGGAACTTCGCGTCTACAGTCAAGCGCCTTAAACCATACTAATATACGCCACCTCTACATACACACGCACACACCCTGGCAGGCTGGCACACACAAAACACACACCCGGACACGTGCTGTTCCGGGGAAACGAACTGAAATGCAATACCTCTTCAAATCCCACGTGATAATGATAATGATATAAAAACAATAATCATAATTGCTGTTATCATTTTCACCATGAATGATAGTATTATCACCTTTACTACCATCATTACCATTATCATTGTTATTCATATTTATATTTTTGTTTTATCATCGTTATTTTTACAGTGTTATCGTTATTATCATTATTATTAGCAGTAAAAACTGTTTAAATAAATAATGATCCCCCCTCGAAAAAAAAAACACAAAAAAACACCCCCCCCCCCAAAAAAAAAAAAAAAATCCCTTTTGCCGGGAGGATAAGCTACGGATGACCCACGCACAGTCCCCAACACTCTAAATCCATTCTCTCAGATTGCTCAGATAAAATCAAAATCAAAATTCTTGATCCACGCCATCTTCTTGATGCAACATAATCTCTGCCGAAAAATATACACATGTATCTTCCTCCGCTGAGACTATACCAATATTTTTATTGCGTAATATCCTATTAGTTTTTTAATTAAAACACCGTATTTGTTACTTCAGAAATTTTATTTCATTTTCGGATTAACGAACCTCATTTCATTTTCGGACTAACGAACCTTATTTCATTTTCGGACTAACGAACCTTATTTCATTTTCGGACAAACGAACCTTATTTCATTTTCGGACTAACGAACCTCATTTCCTTTTTCGGAATAACGAACCTCATTTCATTTTCGGACTAACGAACCTTATTTCATTTTCGGAATAACGAACCTTATTTCATTTTCGGACTAACGAACCTTATTTCATTTTCGGACTAACGAACCTTATTTCATTTTCGGACAAACGAACCTTATTTCATTTTCGGACTAACGAACCTCATTTCCTTTTTCGGAATAACGAACCTCATTTCATTTTCGGAATAACGAACCTTATTTCATTTTCGGAATAACGAACCTTATTTCATTTTCGGACTAACTAACCTTATTTCCTTTTCGGAATAACGAACCTTATTTCATTTTCGGATTAACGGACCTTCGGAATAACGAACCTTGATTCATTTTCGAAACAACGAACCTTCGGAGTATTCGAACCTTCGGAATAACGAACCTACGGAATAACAGGTCCTACTCCCCCCCCCCCCCCCCCCCCCCCCCCCCCTGCATATAAAGTGTATCCTTCACGTTTGAACCAACACGCCCCTTCCCCGATCCGTCGCTTTGCTCCGCGGTCGAGGATATTCGGCATCAGTCGTCCCCTCCCCCCAACCGCGAACACAAATCGACGTCTTTCTAAACACAAGAAAAAAGTAACTCCCCCTAATTCAAAATGGCATAACTTTTTAACGAAAAAGTTTTGAGCAAAATAATTTGGCAGGAGTGTTTCTTCACTTATTGACTTACTTCTGAGTGAAAATGAGATTGGTCCATCAACTCATGCATGAGCGAGCAAACATTAAAGGCAAAAATGCCACTTTTCAAAAGTCACAAGAGTCATTTTGGGGCTCTGTAAACAAACCTGTGGTGAATTTGAATTCTTCCATTGTTTGATCCAGTCATGCATATCCCTGACACTTTTCATGTTTATCACAGTTGGGTGAGCACAGTTTTTTGAGAAAAATGATGTTCAGCCCTCCTAAATCTGCAAAATCCATTCAGTTTGTGGAAAAAAATGGCATCGACCAACATGAGTCAGCACATTATGTGAAAATATCAGGTATTCGTTTTATCCGGCATTAAGCAGTAAATTTTCAGCATTTCTTGCTTCATCGTTCGCAGTTTTGTCACTCAACCATGGCACAACCTCGAAAAACATCAACAACACTTTAAAAAATGCCCAAAAAATCTTGTTTCACAAACCCCCCAAAATGACCAAAGTGACTTTTGAAAAGTGACATTTTTGCCTTTAATGTCTGCTCACTCATGCATGACTTGACAGATCAATCTCATTTTCAAACAGAAGTTAGTCAATAAGTGTAGGAACACTCATGCCAAATTATTTTTTTTTGGGGGGGGGGCTTGAATTCTCATAAAGTAAAACTCTATGCAAGCCAATTGGAGGAAGAGGCAGGGAGGGGTGTCACGGCATATTATTGTTACCTAAATGTGCAGGTTATTGTAATTCCTCGCAAAACTTGCCGCCCGATTCATTAGATGCAGTAATATCACTACCATAATTATGATTATATTCAGGAATAGAATTGGTTTAACATCAGATGGAGACGCAAGATGCAAACCAATTATTTTGTTTTGTTAAAATGTGTAGGCCTATAATAGATGGCATATACAATAAGGTCAGCAATGCGAGCGAGCGCTTCCATTTTGTCCTTTCTTACATCTTTCCTTTTCTTTCTCTGTCTTTTCTTTTCTTTCCCATTTTTCTTTTTTTTTTCCCTGCCAAATATTGGGGGGCCGGGCCCCCGGCCCCGGTTCCCCCGACCATGAGTGTTGCAACTTGTCGATTGCTTCCAGTTCTACTCCAGTTCAAATGTCTATTTTATTGTGGCAGTGGCCCAGACGCGGTTCTGTGATATTTTCTAAATTGGGGTGGGGGAGTACACTGGCAGCTTCAGGGATCGCAATGAATTACAATTCAAATTTTAAATTTAAAATCAAAATTAATTGATTTAAATCCAACCCTTCAGGAACATTCCCAATCTAAAAACGTAACAGAACATAATAACAAAAAACGGACATAAAACATAAACACTGAACAAAACAGAAAATGAGAATGCATTTCTAATTACATTCCAAGAATAGCACGATTGAGAGAGAGAGAGAGAGAAACACCCACGACCTGCACGAGCCGATTCAGAATATAATAAAACAAACTGTCTTCGGACTCTTTACACATACATGTATTTATAATGAAGATATGACACAGATCATACAGATTGTGATGCATAACTGTTAAATTGGCAAATTGTAATCTCAGAAACATTCGGGCTATTAGGCATTATCTCTCACCGCAATCTACCCAACAATTAGTACATGCTTTTGTTACTTCACATCTTGATAACTGCAATTCATTACTCTTCCGATTACCTTCCAACCAAATCAGTCGACTGCAAAAAGTTCAGAATGCTGCTGCTCGCCTTGTGACAAACTCTAGAAGGTCATCACATATCACTCCTATCTTGAAATCTCTTCACTGGCTCCCTGTTCAACAGCGTATAATCTATAAGATTTTACTTTTAACCTATCGTGCACTTAATAATCTAGCTCCAGAATATATTTCATCCCTTTTGTCACCACATTCTGCAGGTCGTTCAGGTTTACGCTCATCAAAAAATGCTAGGCTTAAAGAAATACGTATTAAAAGAAATTAGGGGGGGGGATAGAGCATATGCATCAGCAGCTCCTTCCTTGTGGAATAAGTTACCTCTTTCTCTTTTTTTTTTTTTAGCAGAAGTTTCTGCATTTATTAGAGATACAAACATTGGAAAATATAAAGATACAAATCAAATTGATATAAGTTAAGTGTGACAAATATACGAAGGAAAAATATGTGTACTTAGATAATATTGAAATAATGGAGTTGGTTGTAACGAAGAAATAAATATAAATGCAGAGGCCAGCTATCATAAGCCGAAAGGCTTGAGTCGATAGCAGCCGGGAGATGGGGGGGGGGGGGCTACATGATACATTATAAGTCGTATTTAAGGGTGTCACATGTGGTAATTAAAATCGATATTTGAAAAAAAAAATTGTATAAACCGGAGTTTGTCAGAAAGAGTAGGAAAAAAAAAATAGTTGTTGTGCAAGTGCGTGCAAGTGGGTGAGTGCCTGTGAAAGGTTAGCAATATGTATGTTTTTTTTTTTTTTTTCTAGAACTGGTCATTTTTACAGATATTTGGATAAAAGATATTTTTTCATTAGTGCTTTGAAAGAATAAAGTGATGCTGAATGTTTTATGCTGGGAGGTAAATTGTTCCATACATCTGGACCATGGTGTCTAATCGATTTATGGGCAAGAATTATTTTGGGGTTGGTTAAATGGAGATCAGTAGAGTGTCGAGTGGGATAAGAATGAATATTTCTATTATACGTGAAAATATTACAAAAAGGCAATGGAATTGTATTTGTCGAAAATTTGTACATAAAAGACTGCAGTTTGGAATAGGTGAATATCGGCAATTTGTAGTGTTTTTAATTTATGAAATATTGGATCTGTGTGGGCTAAGTAATGTGAATGGGTGCAGATCCGAAGTGCTTTCTTTTGGAGGTGAGATATTGCCATAATTTTCGTTTTGTTATTTCCCCACACTATGTTACAATAAGAAATGTAGGATAGAATAAAGGAGTTATAGAGCATGAATAATGATTTAGGTTGAAGATGGTATTTTAGTCTATATAAAATGCCTATGCCTCTAGAAACTAACGAGCAAATATTACGAATATGGCTATTCCAAGTTAGGTTTGAATCGATTGTAATACCTAAGAATTTTGTTTCTTCCTTTTCAGTGAGAGGTATATCATTTATGAAAATATTGTTGTTGAAAACATGTTTAGAATTTATGTTTTTAAAGTAGATGTAGTTAGTCTTGTCTATATTTAGGGAGAGTTTATTGGATTTGAACCAGAATGATAATTTTGTTAATTCTGAATTGAGAGTTGTTACAAGGATATTAAGATCTGCATGTGAATAGAAAATGTTGGTGTCATCAGCAAACAAAATATATGTAAGGAGTGGTGATGCGTTTACAATGTCATTCATGTATATCAAAAATAATAAGGGACCTAAAATAGAGCCCTGTGGTACTCCGCATTTAATTGATAAAATATTAGATGATTCAGATTTTAAAATAACATATTGACGTCTATTACGCAAATAATCTTCAAACCAGGAGAGGGCAACCCCTCTCACTCCATATGCCTTTAGTTTACAAATTAATATCCGATGATCCATTGTGTCGAAAGCTTTCGATAAGTCCATGAATACTCCGACAGTATGTTCTCTTTTAGAGAGGGAATCAGTTATTTTGTCGTATAGTTGTAAAATTGCATATTCAGTTGAGTGATTCTCTCTGAATCCATACTGATTAGGAATGAGTAAATCATTCATATTCAAGAAAGTATATAATCGTTTATAAACTATTTTTTCTAGTATTTTCGAAATGCTTGGTAACAAAGAAATTGGTCTGTAGTTAGCAATTTGGGCTGGGTCATCTTTTTTATAAATCGGAATTATCTTTGCCATCTTCAGTAAGTCGGGAAAAATACCTTGGGAGAGAGACAGATTAAAAATATGAGACAATGGGGAAACTATGAAATGAATTATTTGCTTTAATAGAGATACGCTTAATTCGTCATGGCCGCTTGATTTAGTGGATTTCAGGGAACGTATAATTTCTAAAATTTCATGGATATTTGTTGGATTAAAAAACAGAGAGTGTTCAACATTGTCCTTTAAGTATTTCGAAAAATCGTTTTCCCCGGTGATTATTTTTGATGCTAAATTTGGCCCAACATTAGTGAAGAATGTATTAAATGCATTAGCAATATCATTAGGATCTTGAATATTGCGCCCATTATCTTCAAATTCGATTGTATTTAGATTATGCTTTTTCTTACCTAAAGCTTCATTAATTGTTTGCCACAATGCTTTATTATTATCTTTAATGTTTTCAATTTTATTAGAGAAATATAATTTGCGAGCTAATCGAATCAAAGAGGTTAATTTATTGCGGTACTTTTTATATTTATTTTGATTTTCGGTTGTAGGTGATTTAAGTGATATTTTGTACAAGCGATTTCGAGTATATATGGATTTAATTATAGCTGGAGTAATCCAAGGTTGTTTGTTTTTCCTTTTACTTGATGTAATTCTTGATAGAGGTACATTTTTATTATAATAGTAAAGAAGTTTTTGGATGAATTTTTCATATGATTTATTCACATCTCTTTCGATATATATATTTTCCCAATCTTCTTGACTCAAGTCTGTCATTAGAGATTCTATATTACGTTTAGTTTCTTTGCGTCGTATTATATGTTCTTTAGCACTGGGTTTATGTAAGTGATTGTCCTTTTGACATATTGTGAATACCGGTAAATGATCTGATATATCATAATAGATTATTCCATTGAATTTGTCATCTAATACGTTGCTGATAATATTATCGATTACAGTATGTGTTTGGTTTGTAATCCTGGTTGGTTTGTTGATGAGGGGTTTTAAGGAAAGTGATGACAATAAATTGATAAATTGCTGGGCCAATGTGGTTAGAGGTAAGGAAAGATCAATATTAAAGTCTCCCGTGATGTGTATATCTTTGTTTTCACGAGATATTAGTTCGATACATGATTCAAAATTTTCTAAAAATATATCAGTTGCATTACTAGGTGGTCTATATATCACCCCTACTATTCTATTTTTGTGTTTATGATCCATAATTTCCAAAAATAAGGATTCTATTCCTTCAAGTTGAATGTCATGTCTTATCTTATAGTGTAGATCATTGCGAATATAAAAAGCGACACCTCCTCCTTTTCCATTTTTACGGTCTATATGACTAAATTGATAATTGTCGATATTGAATATTGGAGGGGAGTTTGGATGTAACCAAGTCTCTGTAACCGCTATTAAAGAAAATGGAAAATGGTTCAGTGAAGATAAAAATTCATCAAAAGTATCGAAATTCTTTTGTAAACTTCGGATATTTATGTGCAATAAACTGAAACAATTAAGTTTTTGTTTTGAGTCGGTTGAGCTAAAGTTTGAATTAAATTCATTAGCAGTATAATATTTATTATGTGGTGTGAAGAATGAATTATTTAATATGTCATCTATATCCATCAAAATGTAAGGTCTGGTGTGTCGACCAGTTTAGGTTAACTTGGGGTGCTTGGTGTGTGCAAGTGTGTGAAGGAGTGCATGTGTATAAGACAACTGAAATCAGGGCTGGGTACATGTTCACTTGTGTGCGACGTTCAGACAGACTCCGGGCTGGTGGTAAAGTTCAATCAAAAAAAAAAAAAAAAAAAATCATATTGAAGCAAGAGGGTTGTAGGGGTTTGTATTCTATCAAGAATGCATTAAATATTCCAAGTTATGGAGTAAAACAGAGAACATTGGTAGAGGCCTGCAAATACTTGGATGGATAAATATGGAAATCCTGGCGCTGGACTGTTGAAATAGTATAGAATTTGAAGGAAACAGGGATCCTCATTTGCACAGGTATAGATACAACATAATGGTCTTGTACCTTCACCAACTAAGTTGGAATAAGCATGAGGGAGCATAATATTAGCATATAAATCGTAATATTGTAAAAATGTATACATGATAGAAATACGCATCATTAACTCGTTGAATTATCAAATGTTCATAAACTGTATAGGGGGAGGGGGAGCCGGTTTCAGTAGGCAAAGGGTTGAGTCAAGGGTGTCAAGAATACCATGGGAAATAAAACATGTCTAGTGAAATTCTTGGGTTATGAAGCTTGACATGCAAAGTATATGAAAGAGTATATGAAAGAGGATCCTCATTTGCATAGGCTGTGATGCCACGACATGCTTTGAAAAACATAACCTGAACATCCGCAACCCTGATTGGGCAACATAGATGAGATCAATTATAAAATTTTACATATCAATTAAATAGCGTCCAAGCGTTAGCCAGGGAATGGAAAGGATTTAAGCCAGAGATTCATGTAAAAATAGACCTGAGATACACAAAGCATGTTCTGTTTCCCTGACATCTCCCTCATAACGACGAATGAGGACCCTCGGCGGCATTAGTAGCCTATGCAATACAACAATAACAATCATAATCAATGTGAACCACCTGTTCAGATGATCTAGTTTCCAAAAAAAGGCCGGAATACAGTGATAGTAGTTTGTAAAAACGAGAATCAATTGGAGCCAAAGGAAACTTTACATATGAATCACATATCACTTTATTCCTAACAATCATTCAAAAAAGGAATAATGAATCCTCTCAGGTGATGAGAATATATAAAATAAAGATAGGCGTAGTGTGCCAGTCGAGAATGACAAAATGGACAAAGGCATAGTATTGCGAATCAATAAAGACTCATTTACATTAGTTGTTTAACAAACAACTACCCTGCTCAGACACAAATAAATGAGTTTAGACACAATGAGATTGTACGAAGAATATTCGAGCGGGGAAAGGCTAGTCGATGTAGCGATTTACATAATGACTTGTATACCTGTACTTTGCATATGGATACCCACGTGTTCATCCACACAGTGCGTGTAATGTATTCAAATTAGAGGTTTTGATGTTTACATATCATTTTCATCACATTATCTTTTCATCTTCTTAATGTTGTTCAAATATAGTGTTTTTAATTTATGAAATCATCGTTTATAAAAAAAGGATAAAAACGTGGTGTATCAATATGCATTACAAACAGTATATTTTTCAATTTTTAATGCAGTTATAGAAAGTTCATCGTTAATGTATATGCATAGACAATGATTGTTATCCGTGTGTTTACACGTTTAAGAAGGCTTGTAACCTATTCGTCTGCAACTGAGTTAGGCCAGTTATTATGACAGTATGAGATAACATTAATCGTAGAAAAAGAAAGTAAATAAACCAGCAATAAATCAGTACCGTCGTAATACGATTTGAGAATTGTACTTCATTTAAAAATTAATATCTTTTCCTTTCTGTTTTCTTTTGAAGGGGAAAAATGCTGCGTAATGTAGGTTGAACACTAGAAGTTGACATAAATAATGTAGGTAAGAAGGTCTACAGTGTGCAAAACACAATTATGCTCAACTTTAAACTAGCGACTATCCCCGGGAGGGTATACAAAGGAGAGTATTATAAGTTAATAGGGCTATATGGAAATGAGGATCCAACTTTAAACTAGCGACTATCCCCGGGAGGGTATACAAAGGAGAGTATTATAAGTTAATAGGGCTATATGGAAATGAGGATCCAAATTCAGCATGTTCAAAATAACATCCACAGCTACAGTAATCCAAGAAAAGGTTTCAGTTGGTTATAGTGTTTAAAATGCGGTATAACAATATTTTAACATAGAAGTTCATGAGAGGAAAAATGTTCTATACATGTATTTGTCATGAGAAAACGACATCATGCAAGAAGAGCAACAAGAAATGGCAAAAACTACTAATATTTTGTAAAACTAGGCTGATATTTTTATTTAAAACATGGTTAGCATGCATCATTAAACATGCAAAAGTCTTCGTGTTAGAAGAAAAATAGAAAAATTGATTCATTCCGTAAGACGAAGAATGGTAGAGTGAAGGTGTTTGAAAATGTTCACTCAGTGGAAAAGGTTTAAAAAATAAAAAATAAAATGGCTTCTCCTCTTGAGGCTGTGTCTTTACTAAAATACAAGAACTATATAGAACGATTCTTTTCAATAGTCTAAAGAATATTCATCATCTTCAAACAAGTAACTCCCTTTTCACTTTTAAAACTAGGCTTAAAACTTATCTAATGCTTAATGTATATTGTTAAATTTCCTTGTGAGCTTACATTTAAATACAACTTTTGTTTTTCATCTTATGTAATTGAAATTGTCTTGTATGCGCCTTGAGCATCTCTTGAGATGGATACGTTGCGCGTTATAAATATTGTCATTATTATTATTATTATTATAACAAAACATAATGAATATCTGAGAAATGCATGTACATAACAACCTGTATGAAAATAAAACGCAGAAATTAGGTTAGAATAACTACTGAAAGTTATCTACTTATATTTCTCCTTATGGCTTGCATTCCATGTTGCACACAACCACCCCCTTCTTCCAACTGTATACAAACCAACAAGATAATTTCGATCATGCAAAGAGAATTTGTTTATCATACCTCAAACAAAAACATATGACGAACGTTCATTTGCTCGTGCTGCATCAAGTTTTATGGAATAACCTCCCAAACTCTCTGAGAAACATCAACACGATAGAGAAGTTTAAATCTGCACTTAACATTCAAAACATATCTTAGTCTAACAAAGTAACAGTGACCTATCTTTTTATCATGTCTTTCCCTTTTCTCTCTCTTAGAGCGCATAGGGACCTACATATGCGCTATATAAAATCTGTACATTATTATCATCATTATAGCTTGCATAAAGTTTTACATCATGAGAATTCAGCCAACAAAATTTGCATAGTAGAGGTGCTGTGACCCAGCAATATATCAAATTATTATTAATCTTAATTAATTGAAATTAGTATTGATGGCAGGAAACTCTATTCAGAGCCATTATTCAAATGGCTCTGTTCTTCCTAGAGGTCCAGAGAAAGAAAGAAAAAGTAATGAACAAAAAAAAAACACACAAAACATGACATTACCACAAATTAAACTGAAAGTAACATAAACAGAATAAAAGAAATCGTGTAAACAAAACCCAGTGACCTTACGCTAATGCGGCCCTATTCCTAACCTTCATACTACATGTATGTCCAACGTACCCACCCCCCTCCATTCCTGAGATGCACCAAAATTTGCCACTCTCCACGGTGATGATTTGTTTAGCATTGTGAGTGCGACTGGCCGGAATTAATACTGTGCAGAAGGTGCATACATTGTGTGCGGGCACATTTGCATGAATCCGATGACCGGGGTAATGATATTTCTCTAAAGCGCTTAGACACATTTCAGAGAGAAAGCTTAGGCGCTACATTAATGCAGAATATTCAAAATCATGTGCAGAAACTTACCCCCCTCCCTCAGCTATATAGCCTTGCCAGACCAACGGAGAAGCAGCATCCATCATTAACCCTGCATAAACCTTGATAAATTTGCATACTTCAAAATCATGTGCAGAAGACTCCAAACCCCCACCAAGGCCCAAGAGGCAAAATAAGCAAAACCAAAGTTCACCTGTAGAGGTAGCATCCCTTGTTCACCCTGAATATATCCCGGCATAAATTGGAAGTATTAATGAACTTCAAAATCAAGTGCAGAAGCCTCAAAGCCGCTCCCCCCTCCCCCCTTCAGCCCCATCAGACCACACTGAATAACAAAACAATACCAATGCTAAACAAGCAAATGACAAAAGATATAGCCCGCGCCAAGATAACAAGCTAGCAAAACTCGCCAATAGCGCCTCCTGCAGGCCGAGAAAAAAGAGGAACGTATTTTTCTGGCAGAGTGAAATAGATTTCGTGAGAGAAAGTGAAATGGTTTAGGTGAGAGAAGAGGAATGGATTTTAGGTACACCATCGATAGAACGCGCGTATATGAGCTAGCTAGCTAAGCCAAAGATAAGCTCGCCAAGGCCGTTAAGCTTACCCAGGTCGATAAGATCGCTTTAGGCCGAGATAAAAGAGGAACATATTTTTGGCAGAAAGTGAAAAGGTTTTGGTATGAGAGAAAAAGGAATGATTTTTTTTTCTTAAAAGTGGAATGACATTTTGTGAAAAAGTGAAATGTTTTGTGAAAAGTGAAATGTATTCCTGTGAAAAGTGGAACGAATTTTGGAAAAAAGTGAATTATATTTTTGTGAAGAGTAAAATGTATTCCTGTGAAAAGTGGAACGAATTTTGGAAAAAAGTGATATATATTTTTGTGAAGAGTAAAATATATTTCTGTGAAAAAGTGGAATGTATTTTGGAAGAAAGTGAAATATATTTTTGTGAAGAGTGAAATAATGTTTTTGTGGAAACTGTGAAATGAATTTTTGTGAAAAGTGGAATGTTTTTTTTAGAAGTGAAATATGAATTTGCTGGAGTGAAATGGTTAAGAGAAAAAGAATCATATATTTGTTCAAGTGAAATATATTTTGTATTGATTCCCTTATGGCGTGCCATACACTTCTCAACCTGACTTCTATGTTCAAAGGAGCATTGATAAGAATAATGTCTGTTATGTTCATTACTGTGAGTGGAGATAAATCAACTTTGAACCTTTAATCATTGACATTAAGTTTCACAGTACCGAAACAAGGCGTTTTCCTGAGAGGCGGGTCAAAGGTTATATCTGTGATATACAGGGGCGGACTGGGACTGAAGTTCGTATGGGGAAACTCAATGTGACGTCCCAACTGAAACTCAGTATCACCGCCCATCACCGCGCACAAATTGACCGACCCTCTCAAAATACGGAGTGGCCCTTTGAAGAAATTAAGCTCTCTAAACGCCCCATTTTTAATCCACCCCGGGATACCGAACGTACTAAAGTGAGATAAAACTAATGGAAGAAAAGCTGGGCTTACGGATGTTTCAATTTCCTCATTTCATGTTAATAACTTGGTCACACTGAAGAGACTCACACCCGGGGAGCGTTTCAAATGTCTTGTCAATGAGTTTTACTGTTTTACTGCCTGAAATCCTTGCATAGGCCTATAATTGGGTGAGAGCAAATTTGTCAGTAAAAATCACTGACAAACGCCCACCATGCAGGCCGACAATCAACTGAACAAAAGTAACATTTTCTCCGATGGCCGAGATTCAGAGAATCGATCGGTTTGCGGTCGGCATGGAGTCGATTTGACGGTGTGATTCAGGTATAAGACTAAAATCACCTATAGGCTTACGTACATTGTAAATAGTTTTCACTTTCATGAAGACTGAAATCACTTGTATAGGCTTTCGTACATTGTAAACAGTTTTCACTTTCATCATGCTCATGTAGACTAAAATCACTTTTACAGGCCTTCGTACATTGTAAATAGTTTTCACTTTCATGTAGAATAAAATCACCTTTATTGGCCTTCTTACATTGTGAATAGTTTTCACTTTCATGTAGAAAAATCACCTAATAGGCCTTCATACATTGTAAATAGTTATCAGTTTAATGTCAAATTTGTATTAATGGAGCAATAATTCTGATAATTATAATCAAATGGCTCTGATTTTGACAGGTCAGTAGAGTGGAGGATTGTATTGGTTGCATTCGTTCTAATAATATCAAAAGCAGCGTAATATATAAAAAATTACGGATTCACTTTTCTTCCTCCCTTTTCCTCGTTATTACGTAGCAATGAAAACTAATATCCTAGTTATCTCAGGTGGCCTTCATATCATGTAATTCCATTTTACAATGTACCAGTGATACTGAAATTTGAAACAAGCTCTCTTAATTTTGTATATCGATAATGATAGGTAGGTGTAATGATAATTTTGTCTTTGTAAAAACTGTGTGTATTTTCTAGAGCAAAATTTGTGGTGCAAGTTTATGAATTCTGTAGTGTTGAAGATTAGACTGTGGTATTATCATTTCAAGGCCCCATTTCATAAAATTTATTATCAATAACAAGTTTCAATAATTGTTTTAAGCTACTGAAATCCTTGCATCTGATTGCCTGAGAATGAATTTGTCATAAAACTGTGGCAGTTGTAATACTGATAACAGCGAGGCCCAGATGAGTTTAAGCAAATTACGTTATAGTATTTGCTCCGTATTTCTTCAAATTGTACAGGGGTGTTGTACTTAGAACCTGAAGTTAAGCATGTGTTTTTAATAAAGGAAATGATATAAGGAAATTACGACTCCTGCATGCGAACAAAGTCATCATCAGTATGAATGTGGCAATAAAACTGAGTTGATTAGAAATGAAACAAACCGAAAAGTGATAAGATAGCAGAATCTGATAGAGTCCGGAAGTAGCAGAATATGAATAATGTGACAGAGAGGAAGAGAGAGAGAGAAAAAGTGAGAGTAAGAGATAAAGACAGAGCGAGAGGGCGAGTATATAGACCAAAAAGGGGGATGGGAAACTGCAGTAAGGGTTGGCAAAAATTTGCTCATCTGCGTGATTTGCTCATCTGCGCAACAGCGTGATTAATCATATCATTCCCTCATAAGCGAATGGTTAGGGTTAGAGTTATGGTAACCAGTTTTGCTTTTGGCAAATCACGTATTTTTCTTTTTAGAATAATCTTCACAATCAAATCATAAATTTCATAAAATTGATTCTACAGACCGGATGTAACCCTCAGTTGTTTAAAATGTGACTTAAAGAGAAATCACAAGCAACTACACCCTAAGGACAATACCCCAGGACAATTTCCCCCAGAAAACTAACCCCATTATGCTCACTCATGATTGTCTAGGTTGTACCTTTTTGTATCTAACTGATTAATAGCATATAAACTCAAATTGTGATAAGTGCCCCACGAAGTTTCACAGTGGCGTACCTAAGGGGGCACAATGGGACCATGGTCCCCCTGTTGATCGGCGAGCAAAAAAATAAATTAAAATAAAACTTTCATCGAGTCCACTTCACTTAACTTACCCTACCCCTACCCTGCGAAATGAAATTGAAACGTAAATATGCCACTTCTCATATCAGTTACCCCTAATACTGAATTTTAGTGTGCAGAAAATGCCATTTTCATGCACAAATTTTCAAAAATCTCCCAACCCTCAGCTGGAGGGGGGTATCCTTCCCCCACTCCGTGGCTTCGCTCCCTCGCCTTAGCCCTCTCACCGCCCCCCCCCCCCCCCCCTATATGACACTTTTCACATAAGTTAAGCCTGATAATGAATTTTAGTGTGCAGAAAAATAACAATAACTGAATAACTGAAATTTTTGCTCGCTTGCTTGCAGGCCATACGCAGCGGGGGGGGGGGGGGGGAGTTGCCCCCCTGGAAATTTTGGAAAATTACATATATTTACTGAAAATTTTCACAAATTCACCAAAAGTGTGCACCAAATCCTTCAATTTCACTTTTAAAAATGCAAAAGCGCCCCCATGACATCGCTTCGCTCCCTTGCTTTTGAGGTTTTTTGAAAATTCTGCGTACGACCCTGCTTGCTTGCCCACTAGGTTGCAAATGAATAAGCAAATTATTACACACATTTGCAAGTATAGTTTGAAACAAACAATGTCATGATAGAAAGGATAAGGTGTTAAAAGTGACTGTGTATTTATTAGAATGTTCATGTAGGTGTATACTGGGCCCCGTCTCACAAAGAGTTGTGATTGATTAAAATCGATCGCAACTTTGATAATACGACCCATTTACTATTTTCTATAATCTATCAATACTCGACATGGTGAAGAACCCGGTTTCGCCCAGCTAGAGTAAATTAGAGAGCATTAACATCATCAAACAATTAGCAATGCAGAGCCTGTTTAACAAAAGATGAAGGATTGCCCTCGACAGACTCGATACACTTCTGCACTTCAGAAATGGAACGTCTATTATATGATGCACCACTAAGTGCTTCCTCCGGAATGACTTGAACCTGACTACCGTAAAACACTGCTTGATGATAGCCACAATGATGGCCACATCGACAAATACGGTGATGACGATGACTACTATGACAACGATGACAGCGAAGATAAGCAGAGATGACCTGTATAAAAACCTGATGAAGACAACGAAGACGACGATGAGGACAGAAGAGCAGACGGAAGAAACAGATGGACGAACAAACACATGACAACGAAGACATGGACTACAACAATGACGATAAAGAAACCTACAGAGCTGAGAGCCACTACCACAACTTTGACATCTTTAAAAAACTCAAATCCAACTTCATCCCAAGACTGCAGAGGGAGGATCGTGACTCTGACGGACAGACTTTTGAGAGGACAACTTCTAAACATTTTTGTTTCACTATCTGTGTCTTTTAATGTTTTCACTAATATTTTTTTTTTCTGATTTGGATGGCTGCGGTAAGTCCAACCAATTTACTAAATTAATTAATATTTTACAATTTTTGTATCTTTGTTTTGAATTACATTGCATTTCCTACTGGTATTTTTATTCTGAATTGATATTTTCATTCAAGAGTGTGCTTAGATAACTTTTGTTAGTGTATTACTGTAAGAATGTAGTATGAGTGATGGATTAATGTATCCTTGCGTTGTTGTTACTGGTTTGATTATCCTCTGAAAATTATTTTTTAAAGAAATAAAATAATAAATATTTCACTCCAATTAAAGGCTACCAACAAAAACAAAATTGAACTATTTCATTTATCATAGTTTTTTTTTTTCAAAAATCTAAGATTTGTAATCATTGAGCATCGCACATGTATCCAAAAGTTCCTAGAAAAGTATTAAAGGAATATTGATCAAGTGACGTAAGTATGAAATCCCCCATGGGAAACTTTAAATGCATTAATGGAAATGATGCTAACACGTAAAAGCTTGATTTGAATCATGTGGCGTATGTTTCGTGTATAGACTGACAATTCTGAACAAAATCACATTATGATATAATCAAAGTAGATACTACGAAGCAATAATTTATGTATTTCAGTCTTGAACTTTATAATGTCATATACTTTTAACAGGTAAAGCAAAGCAATTTTCCAGTTTGAATGATACTGGACTACACTACTGTGTATCAAAGAATACCAGTAAAGGCATTGTGCACTCCAATGTGAAAGAGTATTTAACCGCTTTGTATATAGCATGAATAAAAATTAAATTTGAAAGTACTTGAAAAACCGTCAAAGAGACGTTATCCGAGCAATTTGGAGTAAAACTCATATAGGATGATTTGGTTAGTCCATAATTCTATGTTTTATATGCTTCATAATAGGAAGTACAAATTTTGGCATAGATGCACATCTCCCTATGATGAGAATGCCCGCAGCTCGAAACTGATTGATTTATAATAATGTTATTCTGGAGTAAGGCAACAATTTTTGATCATGTCATAATATAGTAACTATCCCAAACTGAAACAAAAAAATATCGGTTTATGTAATTACCTTTAAAGGATATTGACTTTTGGTATTTCATTGAAAGATTTCTGTATATGATAATAATTACATTCCATTATTAACTCTTTACTCTTCAAGGCAGAGTTAAGAATAATCGAAATGTTATTATTTCTTTAGTGATCAAGTTCGATTAAGTTACGATTTGATTAAGGTCATTAACAAATCAATGTGAATTTAGAAGTTAGATTGATATTTGTTTAGAATATATATTGATTGAATATTCTTTAAAATCTTTTCTCTTCTTTTCTTTCTAACTTTCTTTCTTTCCTTTTCTCCTCTTCTTATGTTTTAATATGTTTGAGATAAAGTTTTGATAGTTTGATGTATTGTGCGGTAAACGAGTTTGTGAGGAAGAATAGACTGTAGAATAGAATGTTGCTCATCTGATAGTATAATGTTAATTTCTATGTTTTTCTATCGATTATCCATTTAAGTTGAATGAGACATATTTTTTATTTAAATAAATTAGATAAAGCCATATTTTCTAACAAAAGAGGATGTTATGTGACAATAAGACCAATTTACTAATTTTTATAAGTTCAGTACTTCTAAAGGAAGTAAAACAGGAAGTTAAATAAAACTTCACTCTTCTTCAGAAAGTATTACTCATACATTACAGCTTCCAACTAAAGCTATGGCGCACCGATCACTTTATGTTCTTATTCACTACATCACTCCTTCAGATAACTGACCCACTCCCCCAATACTGCGTAAAAGTTATGACGTACATTAGGCCTTTGGTCAAGAGCTCACGCAAGGTTGACCAATTCCCAATAGAGGGTTTACCCGTTATAAACGGGGTTCAATTCTGGATTCCTAGATTACTTTTGAGATTGTGGTGCGTGGTGGGTATGTGCCGCGGAGAAGACCCCCATTTTTACACTCAAATTTCCGTTCCAAAGCATAGCATTTTTATCTGATTGAGAAAAAGAACGAAAAAAGCCGTTCCAAAGCATAGCATTTTCTTTTTATCGAGAAAAAAGAAGAAAGAAAGCCGTTCCAAAGCTTCGCATGTTTGTCGTTACGCCGTTCCTGCCGCATTGATCCGCTACAATGAGCTGCATTTTTGGTCAAAAGCGGCCCGCAGAGCGCTGTCCGATCGCGACCATCGCCTCTGCCCGAGCGCATCCGGCGCCCGTGCCGCCGTGCTAGTTACATGCACGTAATGCCGTTCCATACGCACTCCCACACAGTTCTGAAGCCCGTTCCGAAGACCCTCCTTTTCACAATAAGCCCGTTCCAAAGCCCCCGTTTTTTGGGTTCGAGTACCCCCCCCCCCCCCCCGGGGTTAAATCCCGATCCCAATACACGACAATTGATCTCAACTGTGTACTTAAGAGACAGGAGTTGAGATCAATCTCAGGAAAGCGATCGATTTGAATCAATCGCATCTCTTCTGTAAGACGGGGCCCTGATGTCGCAAAAATGTTCTTTTCAGCATTGTTTTCAACCTTTGTAAGTTAATGCTCCTTTTTCAATAAAAAAGGTGAACTATGTCCATTAGTGCCTCCACTTTGAAAGGCACTTCAAAATGGTTGAAAGCGACAAAAACCATGATTTCAGTTCATTAATTTTTCAAAAGTCCCCCCCCCCCCCCGCACACACCCCTCACTGTACTCTCAGCCCCTCCCCATAAATCAGATCCTCCCCGCTCGGTTTTTCCATTCCCTTGAAGACCCCAGTCTATTATTATGATTATCTCAAGTTCCAACAATCGTCAAGTTGTCCTAGGGTAGTTGTCCAGGGAATAGTTGTCCGGGGGAGTAGTTGTCCCCAATCTATTATCATGATTTTCCAGGGGCGTGTACATTTTCCCCCTCTGGTAAAGGTAGACCTAAAGTTCTCCTCCTCCTCCTCCTCCTCCTTCTCGTCTTCTCCGTCTTCTTCTAGCTGTGTCTTGATCATGCCCCCTCCCCACTCAGTATTTTAGGGTACGCGTATGCTCATTCTCTCCCTTTGAAAACACCCCTCCCCCATCTCTAGACTGCCAAAATTTCTGACCCCCCCCCCCCCTTTGGGGGCTTTCCGCAGCCTTTTCCTGCCTTGGAGACCCCCCCCCCCCTCCTAAATCCGGAACACTGCTCAATGTACCCTCTATCTCAGATGAGCTCTTATTCCAACCCCTATCTCGGGATAGACACCCCCTCCTCCCCCCCCCCCCCCCCAGCTGTCATTACAATACCTTATGAGAGATGTTTTTCTCAAACAGATCTCGGAATTCGATGCAGTCAAAAGAAACCAAAACTATGATTTTCAAGATGTTTTATAACCTCTTTTCCAAATTTCTCAGGAGTCCAAAGAGAGAGAGGGGAGAAAAAAAACCCTCTTTTAAAAGAAATCTCCGGGTGAAAAGGTAAAATACCCCCCCCCTTCTTTTTTCCTTTTGTCTTTTTTTTTTTCAATTTTAGGGTCGGATTTAGTTGCGCGAAAATACCCCCTTTTACAGGAGATTGATCGAGGGAACACGCATTTTTTACTTAATTGAACTTTTGAACTTTTGAACATTTGTTTATTCATTTCTGTCGACCCCTTTCGGAGTATGATGAGAAATATATGCAGTCTCTCCGATCCCGGAGGGGAGGGGGGGGGGGCGAGGCCGGGGCCTTGATCTCCATTGAAGAGTACGTAGTTCTACGGGTTCCAGGACATTTGCTCCGGCGACATTTGCTCCGCCGACAACTGCTCCGAAAATGACGACAAGTGCTCCGCGACCGTATCAGGACAACTCCCCCGGAGGACAACTCCCCCGGGGACGACTCCCACCTGACAACTCAGCCGGAGGACAACTCCCCCGGAGGACAGCTCCCCCGCAGGACAACTCCCCCGCAGGACGGGTCCCCCGGAGGACATCTCCCCCGGAGGACAACTCCCCCTGAGGACAACTCCCCCGGAGGGCAACTCCCCCGCAGGACAACTCCCCCGCAGGACAACTCCCCCGGAGGACAACTCCCCCGAGGACAACTCCCCCCAAGGACAACTCCCCCCGAGGACAACTCCCCCGGAGGACAACTCCCCCAAGGACAACTCCCCCGGAGGGCAACTCCCCCGAGGACAACTCCCCCGGAGCACAACTCGCCGGGGGATGACTCCCATCACACAACTCCCCCGGAGGACACTCCCCCCCCCCCCCCTTTATGGACAAAATTAGGCATGAAATTTGATTTATAAATACCCGCCTTGCTCGTGAGGAACTGTAAAATAAATCTTTCCTTTTTATAAATCAAACTTAAGTAATTAATCCAGTATTTTTTGTTTTTATTACAACTCTCCCGGAGGAGAACAGCTCCTCGGGGATGACAAACGGGGATGGGCGAGGGGTAGAGGGTTGCTATTCGTTGAATAAGTTATTAGGTAATTTGTCGCTCTAATTGCTAACTGTTTTGAAAAATATCCACTCTTTTGCTCCCATTTTTGCGCCAAAGTACACATTCAAGAAAACAAAAACTCTAGTACTGGGTACCCTTTTCCGCCCAAGGGTGTTGGGTTTGACAGCTTCAGCGGCACACTCCCATCGGAACCAAATCTGATCATGAGAAGAGAGAAAAGAAAGGAATAAAATGAAGAAAGGAAAGTGAGGAACCTAAGTAGGAAGCTACATAAGTAGAGAATGGTGTATCTAGTCGTAGTCTTCAGGAAAAGGGGGAGATGGCCCACAATCAAGCTTAAGAATAGAAGTCACTTCGCTCGATCAGCAGCCGTGATTGGGTCCCGTTCCTTTTTTTTTAAATCTAAATGCACAATTTTCAGGCAAGATATCATATAAAAATCTTACTTTTTAGGGGAGCGTTCGACTCCTCCCCCACCCCCCCCCCCCCCCCCGAGATCCGGTATCCGCCCCTTTGTTAAACTCACTGACTATAAATGAAAAGAAAACCATACTTAGAATGTCTACATTCAGCTGACCTGAAACCTAGAGGTTTTATGTATTTGTTGTTCTTCTTATTTTTTTATATATTGTCGTTATATATCATTATCAGCTCATCACAGTCAGTTTCAAACAATAGCCGCAATTATATTTGAATTGTAGCTGTTTAAATTTTTCATTTTTTTCAAATATTATCAAAATAAATTAACATTTGAAATTATTCTTCATATAGCTTTTCCCTAACACATATAACTAACAAAAACAAATATCAACGAAATTATGAAATTAGTTATTAAGATTACTGAGACAACAAACAATACAGGAGGCGTTCACAAAGTGCCCATGCAGTGTAGTCTTTAGTGGTGTAGATACAGAGGCTTCAGTACCTTGCGGGCTGTGTGTGTTGTGTGTGTGTGGGGGGGGGATAGGTGATGACCCGCCACATTTCGAAGTTTGGAAGTTGGTGTAGTATAAACGCGTATACAAAAATACATCTATGAGGCAATCCCCCCCCCCCCCAAATGAGAACCTTTAAGATTATGGCATAATGTTCGGAGGGTTGGGCCTGGATGATTACATTAGAAGACGAAGTGATGGATCGAAACGACAATATATAAAAAAAAAAATAAGAAGAAGAACAAATACATAAAACCTCTAGGTTTCAGGTCAGCTGAATGTAGACATTCTAAGTAAGAAAAAATGATTAATTTCATCAGCAAATTTAGATACCAGAGCTCAATATGTGTCCAAATTTGTCAAATCATAAGAATCTAACGATGACTTTTCCTTTTTGTTTTTCCTTTACTCTTGAATGGGGTACTTTATAATTAAATGTTTTCATGTGGTTTCAGCGCAAAGAATGATACTCGCACATGCTCGCTGGACGCTAAATACGTAGAAGCACAAGTCCTTTAACAAAAATGAAATTAACATGCTTTCAAATATAAAATTCCGTTATGGTTTTCTTTTCATTTATAGTCAGTGAGTTTAACAAAGGGGCGGATACCGGATCTAGGGGGGGGGGGGGGGGAGAGTCGACCGCTCCCTTAAAAAGTAAGATTTTTATATGATATCTTGCCTGAAAATTGTGCATTTAGATTTAAAAAAAAAAGGAACGGGACCCAATCACGGCTGCTGATCGAGCGAAGTGACTTCTATTCTTAAGCTTGATTGTGGGCCATCTCCCCCTTTTCCTGAAGACTACGACTAGATACACCATTCTCTACTTTTGTAGCTTCCTACTTAGGTTCCTCACTTTCCTTTCTTCATTTTATTCCTTTCTTTTCTCTCTTCTCATGATCAGATTTGGTTCCGATGGGAGTGTGCCGCTGAAGCTGTCAAACCCAACACCCTTGGGCGGAAAAGCGTACCCATTACTAGAGTTTTTATTTTCTTGAATGTGTACTTTGGCGCAAAAAAAATGGGAGCAAAAGAGTGGATATTTTTCAAAAAAGTTAGCAATTAGAGCGACAAATTACCTAATAACTTATTAAACGAATAGCAACCCTCTACCCCTCGCCCATCCCCGTTTGTCATCCCCAAGGAGCTGTTCTCCTCCGGGAGAGTTGTAATAAAAACAAAAAAATACTGGATTAATTACTTAAGTTTGATTTATAAAAAGGAAAGATTTATTTTACAGTTCCTCACGAGCAAGACGTTGTCATAAAAACAAATTTCATGCGTAATTTTGTCCTTAAAGGGGGGGGGGGTGTCCTCTGGGGGAGTTGTGTAATGGAAGTCATCCCCCGGGGAGTTGTGCTCCGGGGGAGTTGTCCTCGGGGGAGTCGTCCTCGGGGGGAGTTGTCCTCCGGGGGAGTTGTCCTCGGGGGAGTTGTCCTGCGGGGGAGTTGTCCTGCGGGGGAGTTGTCCACCGGGGGAGTTGTCTTCGGGGGATTTGTCCTCCGGGGGATTTGTCCTCCGGGGGAGATGTCCTCCGGGGGAACCGTCCTGCGGGGGAGTTGTCCTCCGGGGGAGTCGTCCTGCGGGGGAGTTGCCCTCCGGGGGAGCTGTCCTCCGGGGGAGTTGCCAGGTGGGAGTTGTCCCCGGGGGAGTTGTCCTCCGGGGGAGTAGTCCTAGAACCCTCCGCGACATATGCTCCGCCGACATTTGCTCCGCCGACATTTGCTCCGCCGACATTTGCTCCGCCGACATTTGCTCCGCCGACATATGCTCCGCCGACATTTGCTCCGCCGACATTTGCTCCGGAACGACGACATTTTTTGCTCCGCCGACATTTGCTCCGCCGACATATGCTCCGCCGACATATATCCTCCAAAACGACATTTTCTCCGCTGACATTTGCTGCACCGACATATGCTCGGACGACATTTGCTCCGCCGAATTAATTATAATTATCAATAAATTGACAATAATTCTACTCTGCTCAGAAAATTGATAATGATGATGACAATTGCCTCGCGGCCAATCACTCCACCGAAATGCTTTGGAAACCACGACACTTGAACCTTGCCCCCACGACACCATTCAGTGAATTTGAGGGCATGCCTTTATCATGAGTTTTGTTTATCATTACATAGGTCACTCTAAATAATCTACGTAATCAGAGTAATGTTGGGCGCAGCAAATGTCGCCGGAGCAAATGTCGTCGTTTCGGAGCAAATGTCGGCGGACAAATGTCGGCGGAGCATATGTCGGCGGAGCATATGTCGGCGGAGCAAATGTCGACGGAGTAAATGTCTGCGGAGCAATTGTCGGCGGAGCAAATGTCGGCGGAGCATATTTCGGCGGAGCATATGTCGCGGAGCACTTGTCGCGGAGCACTTGTCGTCATTTTCGGAGCAGTTGTCCGCGGAGAAAATGTCGCCGGTGCAAATGTCGTGTCACCAGTTCTACGATAGTGGGTTTTCCCCAAAGTAACCGTTGTGTGCTGACGTGTGCATTTGTTTGGTTACGTTCGCTGAGTTTGCTTTCTTCGAACCGTTTCCGATGCATCTATACTGGGCCTAGGTGGTCGTGTATTGTCATTCATCGTATGAGGTAAATAGAAATTTCTCACAATTGTTGACTGATAGAGGTTTTTGGGTGTTTTTTTTCGAGGACAGCTTGAACACGGTGTCGTTAATTTCTGTAGCAGTACGATGATTTTGTAGTCGGTATTATTGCCTAAGTTACGTACCTGTACTGGTATCGGAACTAGTATTTCAGCTATACTTCGGTTGCGCTGACTGTATTTGGCTTCTTCTTTCGTTAGATTGGCAATCAGTCATATTTGACTCCCGAGGGGGGCACTCGACCCCAAAAGTGGTAGGTATGTGCCGCGGGTGAGACAAAAAACGGGGGTTTTGGAACGGGCGTATTGTGAAAAGGAGGGTCTTTGGAACGGGCTTCGGAACTACAAATGTTTGTGAAAACGGGGGTCTTTGGAACGGTTCGCCTGCGTGTGAGTGCGTATGTATCCCTATGGAACGGGCATACGTGCATGCAGCTAGCCCGGCGGCGAATTTTTTTTTCCGTACATGGAAACGCAAATCCTCCTTGTGCGCATGTGCGCGGACTTAATTCTTGCTGGACCTTTCCATAGGCAATCCACGCAATCCAATTGACTGTCACGTATGACTCATTGACGATTGTTAGTAGTCTTCGCGCGCAGACCCTATCGCTGATACTTATTGCGTTCGAGCAGGCACTGATTTTTCTCTCTTTTTCCAATAATGCTCATTCTTTCTCTCTCTCTCTCTCTCTCTCCAATGTGCTTGCACTCTCTCTGTCACTCTGTATTAGTACTACTAGTACTTATTTCAAGTGTTCTGCTGCTGAGGGCCAGAAAGCCATTAACTAAAAGCACAACAAATGCTCTTAATTCTGGCTCTCAACCAACTATGGGATCGATGTTGCTTGTACGAGTGGTACACAGTGAGGGGAGTCTAACGCTGGAAAAGTATCGAGTCAAAATACTAAATGTGCAGTTGAAAATATTGTATTTCCAAGTGTAAGGAACAAGTATCCACCACACCACCAGAAACATACAGGCTTTTAACAAAAAACGAACAACAACAACAGCTTAAACAACAAAGAAAGAGGATGGCAGCTCAGAAAGCACCTCTTCTATCAGGCAGCTTAAGATTGCAATCGGTTCCTTATCTCCACATCATTTTCATATTTAAAAATTAAAAATGATGTTTTCTCTTATTTTCGTTTATAAAAGTGCAACCACACACACCACACTGACTACACATTAAATGTTGGCCAGTAATATAAGCCTACATAACAAAAAGGTATATTAGAAAGACAATCTTAGGGTTGAATTTTACATCGACTGTTTTTGGCAATGAAGAACATGAAATGTACAATGCAGTTATAATATAATCGTTAAAGGGTCTTTTTTATATCTTTTCAATTCAACTCTAACAAAAAAAAAATATACTGATGATATTATTTTTTAAAATGTATACAAAATGATAACTAATTACCAACCTACTACTACCACCAACACCACACCACCACCACTACTACTATTACTATTACCACTACTACTACTACTACTACTACACCGCTACTACTACTACTACTACTGCTGCTGCTACTACTACTGCTACTACTGCTACTACCGCTGCTACTACTACTATTACTACTACTACTACTACTACTACTGCTACTACTGCTATTACTACTACCGCTACTACTACTACTACCTCTACTACTGCTACTACTACCGCTGCTACTACTACTACTGCTGCTGCTGCTGCTGCTACTACTACTACCACTACTACTACTACTACTACTACTACTACTACTACTATACACCATAGCATACAGATCTAACATATCTCACAAGAAGGTGTTTATATATAAAATTTGGCCTGGAGGAAAAGCATATTTAAATTGTCAAAATCATTATTTATTCATTTCCAAAAGAAGTAGGCCTACAATGACATTTGCATGAATATAATCATACAAGCAATATTAGTTTAACATATATACACACAATATCATTGTATATTATATGTTTTACTTTGTGAATGAACATAAATGATAAGAATGAATTATCTAATTTTTCATTTTTCATATTAGATGAAATATGAAATATAAACTAAAATTTAGGGAAATTTAGATATCACGTCACTTGCTTCCTTTTCTCAAAGCAGCGCAGAAGGGCAGACCCCAAATGGCCTATAACCTGCAGAAATAAATTCATGCATGCAAACACTTAAAGGTAAATATCCCACAACTGAAATTATGAATCTGTGCGGTAATAAATCATGACAGCATTCATTTAAGAGTAAACAAAGAATTGTAGATAGACCTACACAGACATTAAAATTAAACAAAGAATTGTGCTTAGTGCTCGAAGCCCCCCCCCCCCAAAAAAAAAAGTAGGTACATAGGCTTAGATTTATAATAAAATATAACTCTGCTGCCATCCATTGTAGACAAATTTAACAGTATAGGGCCACTCTACCCACGTTGAGTTTTTTTTTTTTTTTTTTTTGTAGTTCTTTTTGCTATGTAGTAATTATTCTTCCAAACTTTAGTGGTCAGTGCCACACAGTCCAAAGGATAATTTATAGCAGTTTGGAGGATACTATTTTTTTAGTACGGCAGGTGATTGAAAAGAATTAGTAAGTCGAAAACATTCTTTTGATACAAATTACAACTCTAAGATAGGCTATGCCAGTAACTGTTGGTGTGTGTTAGTAGTAGTAGTAGTAGTAGTAGCAGTAGTAGTAGTAGTAGTAGTAGAAGTAGAAGCAGCAGCAGCAGCAGCAACAGCAGTAGTAGCAGTAGTAGTAGCAGTAGTAGTAGTAGTGGTAGTAGTAGTAGTAGTAGCAGTGGTAGTAGTAGCAATAGTAGTAGTAGTAGCAGTAGTAGTAATAGTAGTAGTATTAGTAGTAGTAGTAGTAGTAGTAGTAGCAGTAGTAGTAGTAGCAGAAGTAGCCTAGTGTTGTAGTCTTTATTGTAGTAGTAGCAGTAGTAGCAGTAGTAGTAGCAGTGGTAGTAGTAGGAGCAGTAGTAGTAGTAGTAGTAGTAGTAGTGGTAGTAGAAGTAGTAGTAGTAGTAGCAGTAGTAGCATTAGTAGCAGCGGTAGTAGCAGCAGCAGCAGCAGTACAATTTAATATCATCAGTACAATTTTTTCTATTACAGTTGAATTGAAAAGATTTAAAAAAAAACTTTAACTTTTATATTATAACCGCAATGTACATTTTATTATTATTCATCATTTATACTGCGTTTTTCCCATAAGGCCCAAAGCACTTACAATAAGTCAAACAGTGCAAATACATGTAATTATAATTACGAAATTAATCATATGAAAATCCTAAACTACAAACTGCAAAAAGATGGGTTTTCAATGCCTTTCTGAATATTGTAATTGATGGAAACCTATAACACTAATCGTGCAGCCCAATTCTGCAGCCATTGAACACGAAGCAATTGATTAGTATTTCATGTTGTTCATTGTCAAAAACACTCAGTCGATGCAAAATACAACTCTTAGATTGCCTTTCTAATATAACTTTTTTGTTATGTAGGCATATATTACTGGCCTACATTTAATGTGTAGTCGGTGTGGTGTTTGTGGTTGTACTTTTATAAACGAAAATTAGAGAAAACATGATTTCTACTTAAATGGATATGAAACTGATGTGCAGATATGCAACCTATTGCAATCTTAAGCTGCCTGATTAATCTT
Organism: Echinometra lucunter; assembly: GCA_029962745.1. Lineage (NCBI taxonomy): Eukaryota > Metazoa > Echinodermata > Echinoidea > Camarodonta > Echinometridae > Echinometra > Echinometra lucunter. The sequence goes on from CM057156.1 coordinate 18,245,365, forward strand.
ATATTCGGCTTTGGCAGAGAAGAGGTACGAAACTTTCTGAGCTGCCATCCTCTTTCTTTATTGTTTAAGCTGTTGTTTTTTTTTTTTTGTTAAAGGCCTGTATGTTTCTAATGATGTGATGGATACCTGTTCCTTACATTTGGAAATACAATTATATTTTCAACTATACATTTAGTATTTTGACTCAATACTTTGCAGCGGTAGACTCCCCTCACTATGTACCACTCGTACAAGCAACATCGATCTCATAGTTGGTTGAGAGCCAGAAGGGCATTTGTTGTGCTTTTAGTTAATGGCTTTGTGGTCCTCAGCAGAACATTTGAAATAAGTACAAGTAGTACTAATACAGAGTGACAGAGAGAGTGCAAGCACATAGGAGAGAGAGAAAAAGAATGAGCATTATTGGGGAAGGAGAGAAAAATCAGTGCCTGCGCGAACGCAACAAGTATCACTGATAGGGTCTGCGCGCGAAGACTACAAACCATCGTAAATGAGTCGCATGTGACAGTCAATGGGATTGCGTGGATTGCCTATGGAAAGGTCCAGCAAGAAATTAAGTCCACGCACATGCGCACATGGAGGATTTGCGTTTCCATGCACGGAAAAAAAATTCGCAGCCCGGCGCCACGGGCGCCGGGTGCGCTCGCGCAGAGGCGATGGTCGGACAGCGCTCTGCGAGCCGCTTTTCACCAAAAATGCAGCTCATTGTAGCGGATCATTGCGGCCGGAACGGCCGAACGAAAAATATGCGAAGCTTTGGAACGCATTTATTTCTTCTTTTTTCTCGATAAGAAGAAACTGCTATGCTTTGGAACGGCTTTCTTTGTTCTTTTTCTCAATAAGATAAAAATGTTATGCTTTGGAACGGAAATTTGAGGGTAAATATGGGGGTCTTCTCCGCGGCACATACCCACCACGCATTATATACTGAGTGCCCCTCCCCCCGGGATTTGACTATTGTCGCCAATGACTCTACTTCTTATTTCACTCCTTCTCTCTGTTAAGAGATATTATTTATATACTTCCTATATCTTATTTTTCTTGTGTATACTTGACCGATTATGGTATCCCCAGAAAGGCCAACAATAAAATGAAAAAAATTCTTACCACAGGCGCTTTCAATTCTA
>CM057156.1:18246991-18276295 GCA_029962745.1 Echinometra lucunter
ACGCAAGTTTATGACAAAATTCAATGAAAGCTCTAATATCTGTTATAGAATTTATATTTTGTAACAATAAGAATAGAAAAATGCAGATGTACGTTACTAAAGTCATGAAAAGGGAGTGACAGTCATATAGTTACATTCGGAGAACACACATTTGAACCGGTTCTCAGTATCAAAAATATCTTTTAGCTATCTCATAAAATCTTTAAACAATTATGTTTTGGGGCAGCAATCACGCTTATTCCAGCAGCAAGATGCCCGAATATTAATATTTTTGCAGCGAGATGTCCGATTATCCTCAAATTCTGCAAGGAGGTGTAGTATAAAATCATCTAGTGTATTTTGTATATTTCTTTCTTCTCTACTTGCTCTAATTTAACATCTAGACAGGTCTATAGATAAAGAATTATTTGGGAAAGCAAACGAATTGGGCATGAAAGGGAGGTGACCGAATGTATCTTAGATATCTCATAGGCCTGTGTTGTATTTTGTTGACGAAATGATAATTTATGATCAAAAAAAGTGTGTTTTCCTTGCTTGCTTCACTCGATTGTAATATTTAAAAACAGGATGGTTTGGACAGCAAACAATAATTGCACCAGCGAGGTGCTAAAATATCATAGTTGGTAGTGGGATGACCAAATATACCATTAAAATTTCTCTTAGACGTAGAGTGTATAAAGTTATCATTTTGTCTCGCTCGCTTTGAAGTCTCGCAAAGTAAACAAAATAGTATGTGTGTGCGGGCACGGATTTAGGCCGGTGCTCCAGATAGACAATGCGGTATAACCCCTCACGCAAACAATAATTCAGTCTGAGTCACATCCACCAAAACATGGAGTGAATGTAACATTTGCAATATCTCCAATGATATTCATTGACACATCCATGAACTTTATTGTGGACATCATACGCCAGGATTTCTTTCAAATTGACTTATTCTAAGCAATTTTGGTCAGAATGACAGTAATTATTTTCTTTTGGCATTAAAAAAGAAATCAGTCTTAATTGAGTCTTAATTACTTAGGCAACCCCTATCGGTATTGATACTACTCTTCTTGTAGGCCCTGCCATTATCATCATTACCCACTGACACACTCGGAAAGGAAGGAACAAAAATTCATGATCAAGCATTTGTCAAGGACGTAAGCATCGAGGGGTTCGAACCCGTGACCTCTCGTATAATGGTCTAGCGTCCTTGTCAATATCCTCGTATTATTATATTGGTTTAGTATGGACATCCAGAGCATGCACGCATAATATGAATGCAATTTTTAAAAGTCTCTGTCACGGAATATCAAACAATAGTGCTTCTTCATGTCTCAACGATTCCACTGAAATTTTGTGTGAATCTAACCCACGCTGGGTTTTCCCCAAGCGCACAAAATCCCGCGTTTTCTGTTTGTATGCACTTCTTTGTCTTTTCAAAATGTACTTGTCATTGAACTGTCGAACAATGAAAATATCAATATTTCTGCCCCACTGGTTGCCTTTGAATCAAGTCTGGCTGTATCTACTCATTTTCTATTAGTTCGGTTAATTTTGCTTTAGCTGTTTATGTGGTCTCAGCTGCAGAATATCTTGATGAACGATATTTAAAAAAAAAAAAATCTTTGTGTGTACTAGTGTGTGTGTGTGCATAGGCATGTGCGTGTTGCGTGTATTGAACTATTGCATTAATCAGCTTGCTTATTCATTTTATCTATTTTAGATCTTATAACAAACGAGTGTGTATTAATTACATACATCATGTAAAAAGCATGGCATGTGAGATTCATAAGCCTGTATGACCATAAAATGTATGAAAAAAAGAAACTACAGACATTAAAGAAAAAGCCTGATTATGGCCTTGTTGAAACAATTTTCCTATATGTTAAATTTCCTCGGATTTTCTTGTGAACAAGTAATGATATATAGCACATCCGCTGTATAGCCATTTAAAAGATATTTTGTAATTTTCATTTTCGTCGACTATTCAGGCTGTGCTATTTCTTTTTAAATTCAGCGAGTACGATGTCAAATCACATAAATGGAATGGGAAAAAAATACTGACTTTACGCCAGCTTATAAATGACAACGACTGAATCTTTTCTAATTCTTCTGCTACCTTTTCTAAATTTATGATTAATCCGTTACACTGAAGATAACCGGAAGCGCGTTTCCGTTTTACACCGTAGCCTAGGCAGTTTTTCGATTGATTGCATCAAACGTGCTGGTTTCAAAGTCTAGGTTTCGTTTCAGCCATAGAGATATGAACCATCATGAATCTCTCTGTTTTCAGCTTTCAGATCCTACGCCTTGTTTTGAGCTTTAGAGGGCCGGTCGATGTGTGAGCGCTGGCAGTGATAGTGGTTGAGCCGGGCCTTTCACACATAAAAATTAGCCAGCTCACCCAATGTAGCTGGCTAAACTATGATTTAAATGCCACATCGATTCCCCTCATTCTATTCCCAACTAATTATAATATACCTCCATCAAATCCCCACTCTCCCCACCCTAAAAAAAAGAAGAAACCAAGCAAACAGACAGGCAATCAAAAAATGTTAAATACCATTATTTTTTACACGTATATATTCTATATAAATTTCACGTACACTCTTGTCTTATATCGAATGGGCTATCATTTTGCTATATCTTTGTATAATATTGCATGAACCGTTGAATGGAATAGAAGTGGTTAAGTTCCGTTTTCGCTGTCGCTTGATAAAAAAAAATCAGCAATCAAACGGCGGATCATAATACCCACAATGCATCATTACAGCTCGGTTCACGAATTACATACGTTGATCTCGATACTGTAACCAGGTAGGAGCGAATTATAAAATTCCTTATATTTATATGATTCTTGTAACAGAAACCTGTAATTGTAATTTTTCTTACCAGCAGTGTGAATTACTAATGGTTCGTTTAATAGCGTTTGTTCTATCTATAACTGTAAAACAAGGATCTCCCGTTGTACATTTGCGCATTGTCAGAATGGATTACCGGGTGTACTATATACATATATATACATGTATATAATTTACGTAAGCCCGTGGTGTTTTGTAAAGCCATGAATTTGAATCAATTATGAAATGATGCTATTCGAAGTAGTATCGAGTATACTAGGTCCATAATTTCTTGACGTATAGTTAATATGGTTACTAATCAGGAAATATTACATTGGCTTATTGTGTTAAAAGTGAATCAATCATGATCCTTGTACAACATTTGCTTAATGTTTGTATATACCACGGCACAGTGGCGTACCGTGGGTCAATGCATGGGGGGGGGGGGGCACCGAGCATGGCCGTACACAGAAATTTTTTCGAGGGGGGGGGGGAGCAAGGCGCGTAAAATTTTCGAAGGAATGTGAAAGCGAGGGAGCGAAGCGACCGAGCCGGTCATGAGGGCGCTTTTGCATTTTTGAAATTGAAATTGAAGGATCTGGTGCAAACTTTTGGTGGATTTTGGGGACAATTTTTAGGAAAAATTTTTAGTAAAGAAAAATGTCAAGTATTCAAAATTTCGGGGGGGGGGGGCAACCTCCACCCTGCCCCACTGCTGCGTACAGCCATGGCAGCACCGAGTGGAAGGTTTGTGCGGGTGTGTGTGGTTATTTCTATCATGTTAACAATAACATGTCGTAGGGGTGCCGAAGTCGAGTGGTTTAAGGCGCTTGACTGAAAACGTGAAGGTCAGGCGGGTTCGATCCCCGGCACGGCACTTCTGCCCTTGAGCGAGGCATTTTTATCTACATTGCTGTTTTATCGCCTATCAAATAAAGTGATGTGCTATATGCATATTGATATCAACGTGTGTATGTGTTGTTAAAAAAAAACAATAACGAGGTAATCTTGAATCAAGGTCATTAGGGACGTGAAGCCATGTAAAATTTTGGGAAATGATGCATTTTGCTATAGACACAGCCCTGTTTTTTAAATTTTGCGAGCGAGCGAAGCGAGGGAGCCGAAAATTACAACTTTATTTGCAATAAAAGAGATCATATTTTATTACCAAAATATACTATCGGACCACTATAGGCCAATATATTTTTGGTCTAGTCACCTCGCTGCCAATATTTTAGCGCGTCCCTGGTCTATCGTTTTCTGTCCGAAACCATCATCTCTCTAACCATTACGAGCAAGGGAAGTGAGTGAAGAAGCACACACTAACCCCTTCAGTAAATTACATTGTGAGCATTTGAAACATCTAAATTATTTATTTGGTCACCTCACTCACCCAATTTGTTTGCTTAAAAAAGACCATTATTTAACAAGCGAACGCAGAGAGCGAGGAAAAGATACTTTTTTCATTTGTATTCGATCCCCTGTGTGCTGAATATGAATCCGTTTTAAGTACCTTGCTCACCGTCCGAAACCAGTCTATTTTTACAAGCGAGCAAAGTCATCGACGCCCCCCCCCCCCCATGTATAGATTCGTCAACAACAATACAGTAGAATTGTTGGTAACTTTGTGAACCTCCTCGCTGCCCAAACCATTATGATACTCGCTTCTGAAAATATGATCGCCGTGCCCGAAATCATTTTGTTTCTAGCTTTTACTAGCGGGAGTAGCGATCTAGCGAACGAACAGATAGGAATTTTGGTTTTATTTTGTCTAGGCCATCTACTGAAAGGGCCCTTTTTAGGTAAACTTCTTGGAATGGAATCCAGATGTAGTTATTACTAACATTCTATGAGTGGAAGAATGGCAGCCTATAACATCAGCTTGAGACACAAGGTGCAAACTGATTCCTTTCATAAGAACAGCATCGGCATTTGTTAAGTTACTTAAATGCTAGCGAGCGAAGCGAGCGAACGCTGCACGATATATACCATTTTCCTTTTCCTTTTTCTCCCACTTTCTTTTCTCTTTCCTTCTCCTTTCTTTCTCTTCTTCTTCTTCTTCTTCTTCTTCTTCTTCTTCTTCTTTTTGCCAGCCGATGGGGGGGGGGGGGGGGGGGGGGGGGACACGTGCCCCCCGTGCCCCCTCGTAGTTACGCCACTGCCACGGCATGTTTTATCACTCGAAGGTGGTACTGCGGAGGCATTTGGGGGCACTGCCTGTGGACCCGTCCATCGTGCAATATCTTAAGAACCGTCCGAGTTATCAACATCGAATTTTGTGCGATGAATCACCAAGGAAGAAGATCTGGGCCCCGTTTCATAATACCTATTATAAATAACAAGTCGCAATAACTGTTATAAGCTATTGAAATCTTTGTGTCTGATTGGCTGAGAGCAAATATGTCATAGAAATCTGGCAGTTGTTACTGATAACAAGTTTTATGAAAAGGGGCCCTGATTAGATCTGGGAGTATGTAGGTCAAAGGTCACAGAATACCTGAAGCGTCAGGTGTTAGCATATTAACAAGATCAAGAACCTTTGGAGATATTACATGAAACTAGGTGCTGGTATATTCAAGTTCAAGTTTCAAGTTCAAGTTTATTCCACTCATAAAAAGTTGATATACAACATTATTAATACATATACATTTTACAACAATAAAAAGACATAGAAAAACACACTAAAAAGGAACTCATTATACAACAACATATGTAATAGGAGTATACACTAATTAATTTCTGAGTGGAGGAGACAGCAAAAGCAAAATGCTTGTCGAGGCTGGCTCCTGTGTTAAATAAAAGTATAATGCAAAAAGAAAGATAAAATGAAAATATTAATAATAGAAACAAAGAGAGGGATTGGGAAAATAGCATGCCAGAGATGAGATGCATTTCAGGAGTTTATTAAAAAAGTTTGTATTTTTTCTTAAATGATGCAAGCGAGGGTGAATTTCTAATGTGAATTGGGATGGAATGCCAAAGTTTTGGTCCATATAAATTGAGAGATTGTCTAGAAATCTTGAACTTTAAAAGAGGGATATGTATAGACATACGGTTCCTTGTGTTGTAATTATGATAACTGGAATTCAAAGAAAACAGATTATCAAACACTGAGGGTAATTTTTGTGAGAAAAACATGTACATAAAAGATGCAATCTGTAATTTATAAATATCATGGATGGGTAAAATATTATATTTCATAAAAAGTGCCTTACTAGGTGTTCTGGGATGTGAATTGGTAATGATACGTATAGCTCTTTTCTGAAGTACAGATAATTTATTCATCAATGTCTCAGAACAATTACCCCAGACAATTGTACAATAAGAAATATGAGGCAAAATCAGTGTGTTATATAAATTTATCAAAATATTTACCGGTATGGAGTGTCTTAATCTGGATAAGACACCAATAATACGTGAAATCTTAAAACAGATATTTTCAATATGATTAGACCAGTTTATATTATCATCCAAAAGAACTCCAAGAAATTTTGTAACTGGGGTTTGAGTTATCATTTTATCATTTAATAGTATTTGAATAGGAATGTCATGTAATTTTCTATTTCTAGTTTTGAATATCATATAATTAGTCTTACTTGAATTGACCAATAATTTATTGGCTTTAAACTATTTGTCAACTTTGGGTATTTCATTATATAATATTTCAGCCATTTCTGTAAGATCATTTGCAGTAGTAAACAAGTTGGTATCATCAGCAAAGATTATAGGGGAAAATGAATTACTAACATATTGCACATCATCCAGAGTCTCTGATTTGACGTTACCAATTTGTACAAACTGCTTCCGATCTGTCAAGTAACTCTTGAAAAATGATAAAGGAACGCCTCTTATTCCATAATAATATAATTTTCTCAAAAGTATATCATGGTTCAAACTATCAAACGCCTTTGAAAGGTCTAAGAAAATTCCCACAGCAATTTTGTTGTTTTCAAAAGCAGAAATGATACGGTTAATGAATTCAAGTAAAGCCATGTATGTCGAATGACCAGCACGAAAACCAAATTGCCTATTGTAAAGTATAGAATATTGGTCAATGAAAGAGATCATCCTTTTGTAAACAAGTGTCTCAAAGATTTTTGAGAATACAGATAAGACAGAAATAGGTCTATAATTATTACAAGTATTCTTGTTACCAGATTTATATATTGGCATTTGATTCCATTGATTCTTTCCCCAGTAACACATATATTTAACATGTCTCTACAAACAGGTGATTTTCAGCTTATCAGGGAAGTCACCTGTTTGTAGAGACATGTTAAATATATGTGTTACTGGGGAAAGAATCAAATGGAATACTCGCTTTAATACCTTCACATCAAATTCGTCATACCCTGGGCTTTTTCCTTCCTTGAAATTCAAAACAATATTTAAGACTTCAGAAGGGCTACATGGCTTTAAGAAAAAAGTATTGGGAAAATTACCAGATAGGTAGGAACATGGATCCAGATTACAGGATGGGATAGAATCACTTATATTTTTCCCAACATTAACAAAATATGTATTAAATGTATTAGTGATCTCGGTAGTATCTTCAATCAAACTACCATCAGTTTCAAGAGATATTGGTTTTAATCTGGTAGAATTGTTTTGTAATACTTCATTAATACATTTCCAAGTAGCTCTAAGATTAGTACGAGTGGAAGAAAACTTATGCTCATAGTAATCCTTTTTGGCTTTACGTATAGCACAATTGGCAAGATTCCTGGCTCTCTTATATACCCTTTCACGATAGAGGCTGGGCCTTCGAATGAATTTTTTAAACAATCTGTTCTTTTTCATTAAACATTTTACATTAAACCAAGGGTGTTTCTTTGAAATGTTGTGTTTCATTTTTTATACGGAAAATTAGTATTGTACAAACTATTAAATCTATCAAAAAAAGTGTTGTATAGGATGTTAACATTCTTACAATCACTACTTACAATATCATTCCAAGAAACATCACAAAGATCATTGTATAATGAATTGATATTATCATCATGCACTAGGCGTACATACCTTTCTTCAATTTCTTTTTTAGAAGAGCATAATTTTGAGAATACAAAAACAGGTAAATGATCGCTCACATCACAAGTTAGTATTCCAGATAATGAGACATCATTTATGTTACTTGCAAAAATATTGTCTATTAAAGATGAAGACTGAGATGTAATTCTGGTGGGTTTATTGATGAGGTAAGAATAAGAATAGGAATTCATGAATTGCTTAAAAACAACTACATCAGTATCATTTTTCAGCAGATCAATATTAAAATCACCCATAAGAAAAGCCTTTTTATTTTCAGTAGAAATTTTAAACAGAACTGGTTCAAGATCATTAAGAAAATCTTGTACAGAACGTCCAGGAGGTCGATAGACAATTCCTATGATCAGTTTTTCATGTTTAGAAAAAATTTCAATAAAAATAGTTTCAACATTATCATTAAACAATTTCAGATCTTTTCTTACACTGAATTCTAAATTATCTTCAACCAAAACACCAACACCACCACCAGAACGGCCAGTTCTCCCATTTCCCACATAAATATAACCAGGAATGTTGTGTACCCCCAAGAGTGAGTCACTCTCAGAGACCCAAGTTTCAGTTAGGCCAATAACTGAGAAATCAGTATTAATTGACTGTAAACACAGATGAAGTCTATCACCATTTTTTCTTATAATCCTAATATTGAAGTGAATAAAGGAGAGAAATGAATTTATAGTATTATTACATGAGTTAAAATCTTTGGCATCATAATACAAAGTATCAATATCCAAAGCTACACTATGAAAGTCATCCATAAGAACTTGCTACATGATCTAGCTGGTAGAATAGTATCAGGGATATGAGTATTGAGACCAAAAAAATCCTGAAATATACTCGAAAATGCATCTAAGGCTACTACATGTATAGCGAGAACAGCAAATACCATAAAAGACATAAACAATGATAGCAAACAGTAAAAAATATATGACAAAAATAAGATATCATGCATTAAGTGTAAGGTTCACGGTGTGTTCAAGACTATGTAGGAAAACTGATGGGATTTGGTGGTACGTAGGTCAAAGGTCACAGAAGTCAATATCTGAAATTTCAGGGGTCCTAATGTCGCAGTCACACCAACGAAACCGACTCCAGACCAATCAAAACTATTACGTTATTTTCAATGACATACCATTGATCGGTTTGGAGTCGGTTTCGTGGGTGTGACTGCGACATTAGACAAGTTGGACAAGTTAACACGATACTTCATCAAATTTGGTGCTTGTCTGCTTCACATAGGAAGAAGGTCTGATTACCTTAAAGGTTACGTGAGTTTAGTAGGTAGAGGTCATAGGTCATGGAGGTCAATATTCATTAACTTCAAGCTTTATTTTTGTTATCACCATATCTCAACCATTTTGCTTGCACTATGAGGAGACAAAGTGATTAGACTTTTAATTGTAAGGTCAAAGGCCGAAAATGTATTTATCATGTAATCGTACGTTTTTTTCTTTATTCTGGTTATCACAACAGCTCAAGGTTGAGTAATGGACTTGCATTGACTTAATATAAGCCGAGATATATGGGACGCGTAGTGGCTTTCATCTTGTTTATTGTTTATGAACTTTGATTAGTTCATGTGGTATTCATAATTGTTCGGGGAACATATTGCCTACCAAGAGGTCACTCAAAATAGAAAAAACTGCTCTATAACTAAGTCATTCTGTTAACTTGAATATATTCGTATATTCATATACTTTGATTTCAATTCAACGGAGTCTGCTTTTCCAGACAGCCTTGGTTCATATAAGAATACTTTTCATTAAAAAATCCAGAGCATAATTCATCAAAATACGAAATCAAAGCATTTGCGCAAAGTGAAGTTAATCATCTTAATGCGCAGATATAGGAAAATAAAAATAATTTTAAAAAGCCCACAAAATGTTTGACATGTATTACCATATAGCACGGATATTAGCTCATGTATCCTATATAAACAGTGACTGCGTTTTATTAAAGGAAAGTTTCTTAAAGACATTTTCCATAAGTATGAGCCATGAAAATCAATATTGTACTATTTTTGCTACCCTTGTCAGCAGTCGTAACCGCTCTGACGTAGTACATGTAGACAAAAATGGAGACAAAGCTGTTATAAAATCACCACAACGTGCTTTGTTCGCAGTCTCGCAGAATGAGTACAGATAAATCTGCAAAACTTTTGGTCTGATTTTAAATGATATTTTGAATTTTCCTTTGTTACAAAGAAAAAGACTACGTACACGGTTTTTATCAACTGACATCTATACATTCGGGTCTAGCGTTCTTGACAAACATTTCTCTTTTCACATTTTGTTTTAGTTGGAAGAACAACTATGGATGGTATAAGAGACGGGAAAGGTGAGTCGGTGATTTTCATTTGATAACTTTAACACAAATCTGTTTAATGTCCTTGATCTTAAACACAGACATGACTACTCTTTGAAAAAAAGCGTATCAAATTAAGTACTTGATTATCTCAAATAAAGATGTGTAAACGGCTTGTTCACATATGGAGCTGCAAACCGCCTCAACATGTTCAAAGTCATGTTCATTTTTGTACTTTACATTAACGCACACGTAAGTGGCTACGCCCATAGCACCTTTGTTGCGTCACTCTTAACCATTTGTCATTCATTTTATTTACAAAGAAAAAAAAACTACAAAAACAAAAAAACAAAATCAAATGAACAAAAACAAAGAAATAAGTTTACTGTTTGTTTGTTTTTGGTTTTTTTGTGCGGTTTACCGCTTCATATCCGCAAAAGTCTTTATAAGGTCACCTACATTTTTTCCATTTATCTTTCTCTCTTTTATGTCACAGGAAAAATTCTAAAAAAAACAGGACCCCTGTTTACTGAGCTTGCTAGGAATTACCCAAACAACAATTATACCTCTTTCTGCCTTGAATTCAATGTCGGATTTGATGAGGCACAGCAGATATTAAGAGTTCAGAATTTAGGCAACCAAGAGATGGCCCTAAAACAAGTTTTGAACAGATGGTTAAGCGGCGGAAAAAATGTAACCAGAAGAAAACTTGAATCTGCCCTAGAAAGGGCAGAAACTGGTGGGCTCAAAAGCATTGTAAAAAAACACTTCGCGAAAGGTAAGTTTTTGGCAAGGGATTTTGAATTGAAATGATACTTTAACATATACGGTATGTGGAAATGGACTATTTATGATAAGATATGAATGAATTACACAGTTTAAGAAAAAGGGTTCTTCATGCAGACCTTTTTATCATTACAATATCAAATGCTTTAAGTCCTGATTGTCCCACACTCAGAAACAAATATGTCTTGAAGATGAATGAACATTTTTCGATTGGTCAATTTGGTTTACAATATCATACAAATGAGTAATTGACATTTACTCTTAGTTTCCAGTCATTTATATGTAACTTGTATCTGAACCCCTTATTGTTTGATTGTAGATAGTAAAATTATGGCACAAAAGATATTCTATTTTCACCGTCGTCTATCTAATATTAGAAATATTATGAAATACTAAATGGTGATGACGATGCTGATTATCATAACCAAACAATTACCGCAGCAACAATATTTTTATAGATTGTGAGTGAAATACTAATACCAATATTAACAATAATTATTATAATGAAAATGATGATGATGATGATGATGATGATGATAGTAATAATGATGATAATGATAACAATAATGACGATTATGATAATAATAATAGCAATAATAATAATAATGATAATTATAATAATAATAATAACAATAAAAAATAGTAATGATATCATAAGATCGATAACAATGACAGCAATAATAATTATGATAATAATATTAACAATGATCATGATAAAATAAAAGGTAACATAAATGTAAAGGACACAACACCTCCATTTGCAAAAAAACAAAACAAAAACAAAAACAAACAGAAACGTTATGAGTAAATGCAAGAACCAGTATTCGAAGACTCCATTCAACTCTTGTTGGGTCTACATGGGTCTAGATGATCAGAAGATTGTGATATCCGTTTATTTAAACTACCAACCATACCAAAATAGTAACTTTCATTTACATTCTATAAGTGAAATGAATAGGAGGGAAGTATCCACAAATTTAGTCATATCTTTTCAAATATTTGAAAATTAATGGAATGTACTGAAACGTAATTCGAAACTTATCTTTTGCTGCCTATAACACAAAACTATACGTCGTCAGCGCCACTGACATTACGTTCAGTATGATAATCTAAGCGTTAACATGTTAACTTGTTTTCACCGTAATTTATTCAATACACCCCAGATGCAGTTCACGAAGAGGATGAATCAGATGAAGGTGATATATGCAAGTATTCTTAATCTATTCATGGAAAAAAATATTCTGTCTACTAAATATTTGAATACCTAAAAGGAAAAGGTATATAGAAACGAAATATACTTCTGCTGAGAATGTGTCAAGATATTTTCAATCTACTTCAAAAGATTTAATTTTAAAAATTCAAAAAATTTATCCTAGATTCTTACAATAATCAACCTTACACTGAAAGGCTCCAGTTGAAATTATGGATTTTCTGAGGTGACTGGCATAGCATTATTTTCTGAGGGGCGCAGCCCCGAAGAATATGTTAACTATGCCAGTCACCGAAAAATCCATAATTTCAGCTGGCGCCTCGAAAAGAGTGCATGGTATATTTATATCCTACAAGAGAAGCTTAGATAGGTAAAAAATAAAAACTAAATGTAGGATCTAGACCTAGACCTTGTACGTACGGTCGATCGGTCGTTTGCACTTTTGTTTGCACTTAATACGCTATACACGCATGCGAGACAACCTAGCTCAGCCGCGCAGCTAGTTGGCTCTTAGCTTCAATATCATTTTAGCGTTTATCCAAAAAAAAAAATAAATAATAAGTGACGTCAAAATATTGGTATAGCGTGACGTCACGCGATCTTCCTGGTGAAAATATTTTATGTCACGTGAGACATTCCTGGCCAATCCTTGCAAGAGAACTTTATGATGTAGGATATAATCATGAATAACGACTCTTTTACACAGACGAAGCAAGGGTTACATAGAAATATATTGCTACTACTGAGATTTGTATATTTTTCAATTCCTTAGAAGTTGTTCTCTACATTCAAAAGCGGGGGGGGGGGGGGGGGGGGGGGGAGTTGCAAGAGGGCTTATTTAAACTTTGCCAACTGTGAAAAGGGGAAACGTTTAAAAATATGTTTATATCTTTACGGTTTTGAAGTTCAAGCCAAACTTTCATCATTTATTGCTTTAACACAAATGTTAGCTTCTTTTAAGTGTTGTATGTTTCAGAATTCCATTTGGTAAAACTGGTCACAAGTAATTACACCTATCTATTGATGTCTGCAAAACACGAAACAATCTATCATCATCGCCAGCGACATTATGGGCCTATGACTTGACTTTAGATATAATAATCTATGCTTTAATGTTACTTCCTTTTTCATTGTAATTCATTCAATACACCCACAATGCAGTTCACGAAGAGGAGGAATCGGATGAAGGTGATTATGCAATTATTCTTAATTTGTTCATTGAAAAAAGAAATATATAGGCTTCTACATAATTTGAATGCCTGAAAGAAAAGTTATATAAAAACGAAATACATTTCTGCTGGGAATTTGGCAAGTTATTTTCAATCTACTTCGAAAGATTAAACAAAAAGATTCAACACTTTTGTCCTAGATTCTTACAATACTGAATAACTATCCTTTTAGACAGACAAATCAATAATTTCACAGGAATATTCTGCTACTACTGAGATATGTATATTTTCTGAATTCCTTAATAGTTGTTCTCTACACTTAAAAATAAAGGAAGTTACACATGGGTCTATTTAAATTAAATTATGCCAACCAGGAATAGGGGAAATGTATAAAAAATATATTGATACTTTTGGGGTTTGAATTTTGAATTTCAAGCCAAGTTTTCATCATTTCTTTTTTTACTAAAACAGATATTTGCTTCTTTTAGTTTTGTATTTTTCAGAATTACATTTAGCAAAACTGGTCACAAGTAATTACACCTAACTATAGCTGTCTGTAGAACACAAAACAATCTGTCATCATCGCCACCGACATTATAGCCTATGATATTCCATATAATAATCGAAGCTTTAAAATCATTTGTGTTTCACTTTAATTCATTCAATACACCATAGATGAGGAGGAATTGGGTGAAGGTGATTATGCAAGTATTAATGTCCTTTTCATTGAAAAAAAAAATAATGTATTGTCTTCTACTTATCTAAATACCTGAAAGAAAAAGTATATAGAAAAGAAAAAAATTTCTGCTGAAAAGTTGTCAAGATATTTTCATTCTACTTCGAAAGATTTGATAAAATGATTCAACAAGTTTGTATTAGATTCTTACAATACTGAATAACCATCCTTTTAGGTAGACAAATCAATGGTTTCACAGGAATATTCTGCTACTACTGAGAGTTTTTTCCCCACACTTAAAAGAGGAGGGAGTTACATATGCGTTCATTCATGCCAATTTCTTTTAGCCCTGATAAGGAAAACCATAATGACAATATTTCAAACTTGCAATCATGTATAAGTTATATTCGTTTTTGGATGTCCCAACATAAGCTAATGCTTAATGATGGAAAAACAGAGTTTCTCATAGTCGGGACAGGCAGGCAAGTAGCAAAACTGAGTGTTAGCAACATAACAGTTGGAGACTCAGAAGTAAAACCATCAAACTTTGTGAAAAATCTGGGTGTATGGCTTGATTCTCGTTTAAACATGGAGAAACACATATCCAACATTAGTAGATCATCTTTTTATATGTTATACAACTTACGCCATATTCGTAGATACTTGGACCAGAAAAGCGCAGAAACTCTTATCCATGCATTTATTAGCAGTAGGCTTGATTATTGTAATGGATTATTGTTTGGTTTACCAGACTCACAAATCAACAAGCTGCAGCATGTTCAGAATGCATGTGCAAGACTTGTATGCAGTTCCTCAAAGTTTTCCCATATTACACCTGTTCTGATTCAATTACATTGGTTGCCAATAAGGCAGAGAATTGCATTTAAGATACTTTTGCTTGTTTACAAAGCACTGAATGGTCAAGCTCCTAATTACTTGTCTGAATTAATATCATTTAGGTCACATTCATATGCACATAACTTACGAAGTACACAGGATAAGCTGCTTCTAAAGTTACCTCACTTGAGAACAAAAGTAACTCTTGGGGATCGTGCTTTCAGTTGCGCTGCTCCAAAGCTTTGGAACAAATTACCACTGGATATACGAAAAGCACCAACTGTTACCATCTTCAAACATTTATTGAAGACCCATCTTTTTTCAGAAGTTTTTGGTTAATTGTATTATATGCATAATTGTTTAATTTGTTTGAGCAGTAGCATTGTTGGGAGCTCTGTTACACTACAGCGCAGTAGAGTATATTTACATAGTGACTGCGCTATATAAATGGTCTAATTATTATTATTAACCAGGAATAGGGGAAACGTTAAAAAAATCTTTTTGACTTTGAATTTTGAATTTCAAACCAAGTGTTCATCGTTTATTGCTTTAGCGTAGATGTTTGTTTCTTTTATTTGTTTCAGAATTCCATTTAGTAAAAATGGTCACAAGTAATCACACCTAACTATGTTGCTGTCTGTATAACACAAAACAGTTTGTCATCATTGTCAGCAACATTATAGGCCTACGATATAATAATCGAAGCTTTAATTCTTACTCTTGTTACAATTTAATTCATTCAATACACCCTAGATGAGGAGGAATCTGATGAAGGTGATTATGCACTTATTCTAAATATATTAATATGAAAAAGTAAATGATGTAATCACTTACATGTTTAAATACCTGAAAGAAAAGGTATAAAAACTAAACACATTTCTGCTGAGAATTTGTCAAGATATTTTTTACTCTACTTCGAAAGATTTAATAGTAATAATCAACAATAATTTTGTTCTGGATTCTTACAAGACAAGGATAGACAAAGCAAGGACTTCATTGAAATATACTGCTACTGTTTTAAATTATGAATATTTTGTGGGATTTGTATTTGTCTTGATAGTTCACACCAAATTTTAGATCAACACAGACATCAGATGAAAAAAAAAGTACCCAGATTTTGCGCAAATGGTTAAATACATCGTCACAGAAAATGACTCCTATCTAGTCAACCGTGAAGATTTGCCCCACAAAAATGGTGCCAAAATACGTGGGATGAATGACTTTACTGATAAATTTCTAGGTCAAATTATTTGATATGTGTAGCTAGCTCTGTCTTGAAATAACAGGAGATTTTAAAAGTGTGCACCTTTTTTCTGACTGGGTCTGTATACTAATGCTAGTGATATTACGTTTCATATCCCTTTAACACTTTTTCTCCACATTTAGGAGTGAAGGTACTTGTATAGTAGTGTTTTAAAAAATATTTTAATTAAAGCCGGGGGAGGGATCTCTCTCTCTCTTCTGAAACTTTTTTCTGTCCCTGTCTATCACGGATAATATGTATAAAAGTGTACACAGTATAGTTAACCGTAGTTGAAATCATAGCTTTTTTTTAATGTGATTTAATAACCTTTTTATCAGATGCACCGTCGAGTAGCCTTCCGAAAAGAGCACGCAGTAAATATTGATTCTCTTGGAATGCACAGTTTCATCATTTTTACAATATAAGGCCGTCAAAATACGGTTCGGTGTAAAAATGTCAGAGGTAAAAATGTCAGAGGTAAAAATGTCAGAGGAAAAAATGTCAGAGGTAAAAATGTCAGAGGTAAAAATGTCAGAGGTAAAAATGTCAGTGGTAAAAATGTCAGAGGAAAAAATGTCAGTGGTAAAAATGTCAGAGGAAAAAATGTCAGAGGTAAAAATGTCAGAGGTAAAAATGTCAGAGGTAAAAATGTCAGAGGAAAAAATGTCAATGTCAGACGTAAAATGTCAGAGATAAAAATGTCAGCTCTGAAAATGCCGAAGTGAACGTGTTACAGGTAAGAATATTGAATTTGAAATTAGGAAGAGCACGAGATATTTAAAAAAATAATTCATACTGTATAAATGGAGTCAGTGATCACAATAATACTGCTCTCTGTAAAAGTGAGTATGTTCAGTCATTCGACTGGCCTTCCTGTCTTACTCATTTGATGTGAAAGTGATAATGCTGCCCCATTCAACCACCTAATGAGACCAATCTTGTTTTGGCCGGGAGAACATCCTGGTATATGTGCGCATTGCTGCCCAACAGTGTTTTGATCTTCCGAGCACTTGTTTAGCTGACTCCAAATATAGTAGCAAACGAAAGCCCAGTTCCCTCTCTGTGTTTAAGATTTTGCCGCTTGACACGATTGCACTGTGAAGCATATTTTTGACAATTTCAGCAAGCGATAAGTAAATCGCGCGTTTTGGGTAAGAAATGTAGCATGGGATGATGTCCATTATTTTCTTTGTGAGATTAATTAAGTTAAAGGATTATATCTAACTGATTTAAGATCTTAAGTGGAATGGCAGAATGGTAGATGAACTTAAGAAGGGATATCCAGGTATTATGTTTTGCATATGCTAGCACAATTATCTAACTGAATAATTCTCTTTAAAGGTTGTAAATTCCGCAGCGTATCGGATGAAATAATACAAAAGGTCGAGAAATATAGATCGAATTAACGATTCAATTTCGCTTACTTCCTATTCTTCCTTACGTATAAGGACAATAATTTTGAAGCATTCGTTCACGTATACCACGCTTAATTGAATCATTCTCTTTAAAAGTTGTAAATTCCGCAGCGTATCGGATGAGATAATACAAAAGGTCGAGAAATAGATCGAATTAACGATTCAATTTCGCTTACTTCCTATTCTTCCTTACGTATAAGGACAATAATATTGAAGCATTCGTTCACGTATGCCTTGCTTTATTGGAGTGGGGGGGGGGGGGGGGGAGCTTATGAAGAGGAATTTACGTATTAAAATCGCGCAGTCGTGTGGAATGTGTGTGGTCAGCTACTCGTGTTACCAACCCAGTTTTTTCCCACCATCGTTTTTACAAAGCCCGTCCCCGCGGTGAAAACGAGGGCAATGCGCGCATACCGGAACGTTCACCCCGCCAACACCATAACCGTTATTTCCAACTGGCCAAGACAAGGGCATTCAAGTATAGACACAGTATGTTTACAGAAAATATTTGAATATATCCCACTCCCCATAATTTCTATAATTCAGTATTCGTACCTGAAACATGTCACTTAAACATTTCCATATCTGGCATACCTCTGACATTAATTTTTTACCTCTGACATTTTTATCTCTGGCATTTTACTTCTGACATTTTTACCTCTGACATTTTCAACCTCTGACATTTTGCCTATGACATTTTTACCTCTGATATTTTTAAATCTGACATTTTTACCACTGACATTTTTACCCCTGACATTTTTTCCTCTGACATTTTTACCTCTGACATTTTTACCTCTGACATTTTTACCTCTGACATTTTTACCTCTGACATTTTTACCTCTGACATTTTTACCTCTGACATTTTTTCCTCTGACATTTTTACCTCTGACATTTTTACCTGGCACCCAAAATACAATCCGTCATTTATAAGGGTTTGACTGGATTCCGTAAATATCTTAAATTTGTGACCATAATATTTTTTACATTATTTTGCACCACAATGTTTAAATGATGGACTTGCTAATATAACATAGCTGATCTCGTGTTGTTTGAAATTGTTGATAACAATATGAATAATAATAATGATAATAATAATAATAATAATAATAATAATAATAATAATAATAATAATGGTGCCCTCTTATAAAGCGCTCAAGTCCGTCAGGTGAGACGCTCATGGCGCTATTAACATGCAAATTAAACAAATTTATACGAATGAACAGAAAATTGCAACAAAATTAAACTACATGAAAACGTTACAAAGATAACAAAGACAGCTCAGTTTAATACCTTAACACACGAGATGAGACAAAATGGCCTAACCAAACCAACTGTTTAATAAGGGGGGAGCCCACCGTATACCCAAGATTTGTGTATTTTGTGAATTTTTTCTTCTTGATGTATTTCAGTTCAGTTTGATTTCTTTGTGTGTGTTGTGTATACAATGAGAAAGATTTTGGTGCGTATGAAATTCGTCACCACAAATCCCTAATTAGCATACAAAGAAAAACATAAGAAATACTTTCAGAAAGCCTCTCTCATGAACCACTCATCCAATCTTGTTGAAATTTGGTACTTTTGTACTTTACATATATATAAATAGATTGTATGATTTACATCTTGAAAAAAATTAATTATTTTATTTTTTGTTATTTTTTTGCTGAACAATAACAAACAAGATTACCTAATTATATATTCATGAACTAATTATGGAACAATTATAACAAGAACTACTTTTATTTTACATACAAACCACAGCTTGCACATCACCAAAACAGCACACCAAATTTGGCCTTGCTACACACTTCCATTCTCTCAAAATCTTTTGTTGAACTATATTGCTTCAGAGTATTCATTAAAAAAAAATTTATATATTCACAAAAATTTTATTATATTTTATTTATTCACAAAAAAAAAACAAAAAAAAAAACCCCAAAAATCACACTTTTGTAAAAATAAAGAAAATAAAAACCAATGCAAATCACATGCATTCACCGAGGCTCCCCCTTAACGAAGAAAAACCACTATCACTATTATGTGCATAGATTAAATGAAAGCACTCACAGTATGTCAGGAATTCGAATTTTCTGCTTTTTATGATGTTTCTTGATGATTATGATGGTGGTGGTGGCGGTGGTTGTGGTGATGGTGTTGGTATTAGTGGTGTTGATATGTGTTGAAAGCATGGAGTCGTGTATAATTCTTCCGTTATTTTGTCGGGACAGAAACAACAACTCAGAGAGGAAGTACTCTTACTATCAAAGCGTCTGGGGATGCAAAGGTCAAAGGCAACTCAATGACTGGGTCAGTCATCAATATGACCACCAATAATTATGCAGCAGGGTAAGTAAGGGGGACATGATTTGTTGTTATTGTATTGTACTGTATTGTTTTTGTTTTCATAATTTCAAATAGTCAAGCAACCGAACAAAAATGCGTAAAATTTATGTCAGTTTTTGCCATTGATTTCGAGGTACGGCAGTGTTTTACCAGAGAGGCTCCCAAACGGAAAACAATTAAGGTAAATTATGATTAAACCCCGTTGAATTGTACTATAAATTGAATTAGTCACGTTATTTGGACGTACATTGTAGAAAAATACTTTATGTTTCATGAAACTCTTGAAGTTTACAACTTATCCGTAAACGAACGAATGTTAAATTAATGTCTGCAGGCGCAATCAAATCTCGAATATAAATCTGAAATACTTGTATCTGGGGATAAACAGTAGGACAATCACTTATTGCTCGTTTCATACCGCTACAAAGACTCCACATCGCATCCAAACTTTCCGATTCTTGACCATTGGGGGTAAACATGGTATCAGGGACGGCGTCAGGGTATCTTAATAGGGGGAGGGCAAGTATTTTTCTGGTTTTTAACCTTGACCCACAGGTGAGTTCATGTTTTAAATGAACAAGTAGAGCTATTATAGTTGCATGACCCCTGCCCTCTCTTTCCGCATACTCTCCTTTCTTCTTCTCCTTTTTTCAACACGTGAAACATCATAGGGGGCGGCCCCCTGCAGCCCCCTGGTGTTACACACCCCTGTGGTAACGTAAATGTTTGATCAATCTGTAGAGACAGGAGTCTGCATGGAGTCGACCTTGACCGAGTAGCACAGGATCATGCTCAATATTTTAATCTTCAATGCTCTGTACTCTTCTTGCAATATAGGGCGTTTACATTTTGTGCCCCCCCCAAAAAAAAAAGATTACGAAGAGCAGTGGCGTAATGAGCCAAAATATTTGGAGGGGCTCAATCTTTGCGAGGAGCGAAGCGACCAACCCTGAGGGAGTGTAGCGACCAAGCCGGGGTACCCCCCCCCCCTTCACGATACGGAGCTTTTTCATTTTTTCGACTTAAATTCCAACTTCAGTTCAGTTCAATTTTTATTTTTCTCTCATTTCCAACAAAAGGATTTCATTTTAGTGGCGCGGTAGTGAGCACGCGAAGCGTGTGAATTACTTAATGAGCGCGCGAAGCGCGCTCCCTAGGGGGGAGGGTGCAGGGAGGGGGGAATTTCCCCCCTCCCGCGCGAAGCGCGGAAGCTCCGACGTTTGATGACATGTTTTGATGACATGTATTGTTATGGATAGACTAAACGTGTCATGAATCTACCGACCGGAAAAGGATATTTTTTCATGAACTCGGAAACATGATTATGAAAACATGCAGCCCAAATAATCTTCTTAAGTTTCAAACAAATGCCAGCGTTACACAAAATACTTTATTACTTATGATAATAATACAGAAAAAGACACTATGAAATAAAAAGGACGAGCATGGAGAGGGTGTGATGCGGTGGGGTACCAGGGTTTCACTTCCACAGTGGCGTAGCTAGGATTTCATTTTAGTGAGGCGGTTGTGAGCGCGCGAAGCGCGCTCACAACCGCCTCACTAAAGGGAGGGGGGAGTTTTCCCCCTCCCGCGCGAAGCGCGGAAGCTCCGACGTTTCTTTGAATTTTTCCTTGTCTGCTCCCGCTCTTCTTACGTTCTCTTACCTTTTTTCTTTTCTCGCTTCTGCTTTTTTTTTCCCTTCTACTTTTTCTTTTTTTTGTTGGTGTTTTGGAGGGGTGACCGCCCCATCGCCCCCCCCCCCCGGCTGCGCAAGTGCATTCCCATGGTAAAGGAGTTTTTTGCAGTATTGATGGTTTGCAACTCTGTAAAAGAACACTATTTGCGACTGCAAACTTAAAGCCCGTGTCTAGTTTTGGTAAATCTAAGAATATTCATTATCAAAGTTTGAATCCATTGTCAGATAAACAGATAAAACCAAGTGTTATATCATAAAACACATTAGTATTGATATTATGCGTGTTTTCTGCCTTGCTATGCATGCTATTTGGGAAATTGTGAATGCGTTACTTAACAGTATAAAGGGAATATAGGGAGAAGTAATGAAATTCGTGTGATAACACTTATATAAAATTGAAAATAAACCATGGTTGAAATTTATTTGGGGGGGGGGGGGGGGGCTGGCGCCCCCCAAGCCCCCCCCCCTCCAGTACGCCAGTGACGAAGAGCCTATAGGTATCAGTTATGAAAGAAATCAGTTTGCAAAATGAAAATTCATTGTAGATTATGAAACCATAACTATTCTTCTACCAGTCAGTGAAGGCCCCGTCTGATTCGGTCCAGAAGTCAGAAAGAAATAGGGATTTTTGTAAACAATGTCATAAGTCCAAGTCTGAACAAAAAGGACCCTCAAATCCGACTGGACTAATCACACTCCTTTTTGAATTGTTTGCAAAGGAAATCACGATTTTCTTTTTATTTGTGCTATGGTTGTGATGAAAACAATTTATTTCTTGTCTTATTTATCATCATTCTTAATGTTGTTGTTGCTGTTGTTGTTGCAAATGAAGGGAATGTGGATATGTTTTCCATATCAAAATAAATCATGAATGACAAAAGATGAGCAGTTTTCATAGTTTTTAAGATGTTGGTCATTTGTAAGTAATGAAGTTCAGTGATTATAGAACAAAATTATGAGACTGTTTCATAAGTGCCTTGTCTTGATCTTTGAAGCAATTTTCTTACATAATTTTGAAAAGTCTTTGTTAAAATAGCAAATTTGAATGAATTTGTAAACTAGTCTCTTGTGAACAAGATATTTTCATTCTGTGGATGCCAAGGACATTATTGATAAAAGATGGTCAGAGTAAAGTGCCCAATGATGCGCTGTACTAAATTCCCTGATCCTTTGACTACTGAACTACAGAAAGAATAATTACCTACTGCAATAACAATCATAGCAAATCAAAACAAAACAGCGATTTCCTAGTTGTAAAGCATTCGAAAGGAAAGTGGGATTGTCCATTGTGCTTTGAGTTCTCTATCTGTCCTAACGGGGACGAGAAGGACCAATGACGTCCGTTTCAAAAATCTGTATTTCTTCGTGACTACTAGACCGAATCAAACGGGGTCTTCACTGACTGGTAGAGGAATAATTATAGTTTCATAATCTAAAATGACTTTTCATATTGCAAAATGATTTCTTTCGTAATCGATTCTTTTAGGCCCATCGTATTAATGGAGAAACTGGACGGACAAGATTTTATTATTTCTTACATATAATACCCAAAGTCTTCTCGTTTTAATATGAAGCATTTCTTTTAAGAATGTGCCGTTTAAGTCTCATTCATTGCAACATGATTTCAAATCAGAGAGAGAGAATAAAAAACAAACTCATGATATTGTATTAAGCCCACCGCACACTATACGATGCGACTGCAGCCCGAATTTTTTTTAACAAATGGCATTTTCCATCAAATATGAAAGTTTAAACAAGTAAAATTATCTTATTTGAAGTTTAAAATAATGACAGGAATACTAGAATCGAAATTTTGGTTAACTACAAACCTTGTGGTCGGAGTGAAGGCCAAATCGGCTTGAAATCGTAGCCGATCGCACGATTGCTATGACGCCACTACGATTCGGAATTGGGTTCGCTTTTATTTCTGTAGCGAGGCTAGCAATAGCCTGGAATTCCGATTTTAGTATTCTTACAACTATCGGAAGGTTGTTTTTTTTTTTGTGTGTGTGTGTGTTTGTGTTTGAAAGTTCATATCAAATGTTTTCCAAATTCGCAGACGGATCGTATAGTGTGCGGTGGACATTAAATGCAAGCATTGCAAATGCAATGAGAAAGGTGTGTGTTTTGAAGTGACATTTCTGTTTTTTAAAGCTACATTTATCCATCTTTGTCAACAAATGGAAATGCTTGATTTCATTTGATATTTGATTTGCTTTCTGTGATTGCTAGGAAAGGGAGAAAAGTTGGAGTTAAGAGATCTGGTACAAAGCGGAAGAGCAACGATTCCAATCCTGGACCATCTACATCCCACAAAAAGCTAAGAAGAAAATTCTCAGGATTATTGATCAAGTCAAAGGTACTTTAAATATATTGTAAAAGTCTTTCACAAACAAAAGCTAAAATTGTGTCGTCTATTTTCTGTTTTAGCAATTCTGATTTTCCTGAAGAATTCTCTTTATAGATTAACAAAACCTCTTATTCAAAATGTGTTTCAGTACTTTTCTTTGTCTGAAATGATATAAAGGGGGTGCCTAGTTCACAGCAACGATTTCATATTTCAGGTTGCCTTTTAATTTTAAATACTACTTGGCTATCAAAAAAGGGGAGAGGAAAAAAAGGAGAGTGAAATAAAGCCTGGAATGGGACGCTTTTGTCCCTTTAAAATCCGCCGAGGAGGAAAAGATATATGTTTTCTACACTTTTTCACATTGTGGGACAGGTACTTTTTCACCAAACAGCAGGTGACTGATGTCATGCTCACTTTTAGGAAGAAAACAAGAGTTCTTACCAAACGAGACAATGGGCAGACTAATGCTTCTCCTGATGCATGTAAATGTGTGATAGGCCTACTCTTTTTATAATGCCTTCGTGGCATATTTCGGCCAGAGAGATGGATTGTTTTCCTTTATGATAATGACGTAAGAATTACTTAGCATCTATAAATTTGGTGCCATGACATTCTCCCTGGCGACATTTGCTCCCATGGAGAAATTCACCTTAAAATGCAGCATAAAACCTAACGCCAAATCTACACTAAGCTTAATCCTTATCCTCATAAATCTGAAGCAAAACTACTATCACAACCATAAACATGATTTTTTTTTCCTGCTCGGAGGTACTTTATTTTGATATATCCTATAACAACATTTCATGAAGTCTGAAGTCAATATTTACAAAATTAGTCAAATGATGAGAAAAAAAAATCAAACAATATAGACATGAGATAGAAGAAATGGGAAGAAGGAACTAGAACAGAAACATCTCAAGATTTCTTAATACATCTTTCTGGTTTTTGTATCTCCACTTGATATAAAACCCGAAATCATTTTTAAATACAATCCAAATTGACTGACTATTAAATAATTACTTCTAAACTGATTAAACGTGTACACTTTATAAATTGCATACTGAGCATAAATGAATAACAAATTAATCAGAATGAATTTAGATTCGCTGAAGTTAATACCAATTATTATGAGTTTTTCTTCCAGATAAATATCTTTTTGAAACCAATTCAATACTAATTTGTGGATTCTTTTCCAAAAATCTACGATTTGACGACATTTAAACAAAATATGAATATATTATTCAGGTTCATTATAATGAGCAAATCATATTAGAAGAAATCTTCCACTTATAAAGATTATCTTTGAATGGCAAAATATTATGAAGTAATTTGAAATCAAATTGTCTTACTTTATTATATTTGATCTTTTTCAGTTTAAAATCTAATACATGTCTCCAGTCATAATCTATTGGTAGTTGTAACATTTCTTCCCATAACACTGAAACAGGGGGATTTTCTTGTTTTGATTCATTCAAGAGTAAATAAAAGTGTTTTGCTTTCATATAGCTTACGTTAATCAAGTCACCATTTTATACCTCAAACATTTATTGTAGGTTCTCCATTTCATTTGGGGTGTGGTTTGTGTTTACAATTTTGTCTACCCATACCTTTGGAAACGCCTTCTTTAACTTGGAGAATTTAAAGTTGACCAACAAAGAATTTGTACCCAACCGTTCATATAATGAATTACAAGATATCCATTGTCCGTTTTCAAATAGGTCACTGACTTTGTGGATTCCAATTACATTATATTCTCTAAAAAAATAAGACATCGTGTCCAACCATAAACATGATAAACCTATCCATATCTCTTCGGAGAGATTAAGACATGAGCAATTATCGCAGGAGCAAATGTCGCGTCATCATAAATCTAAAGAATCGTGAATTTTGATTCATAAATTTCTATCTCTCACTGGGCCTCTCATGCACAATCACTTGCATTGCAGAAAAGGGTGCGACCAGACGACAGTGACGACACCAAGGTTACAGACTCTGTCATCGTATCACTCGCCAAAGATATCGGCATTAACAAGAAATTAGACAAGTTGGGTCTGGAGCTTGGATTTACATTTCCAGCCATGGAGATCTACAGGGCAAAGAACCATGCACACGGTGATGTAACGTATGCAGGAACCCAACAAATGCTTATTGACTGGCGAGATGAACATGGAGAGGGAGACCCAGCGATTCTAAAGGAAGCTCTCATTAAAGCAGGGTTCAGAAGGCTCGCTGAAAATATTTCATGAGCTTTAAACGTTTGTTGTAAGGCATGTTCCAGCATTAATGCGGTTATACCTGTAGAATGGAATATGATAAATAAGATGCACTCTCGTATTCAAAGAACACTTTTTAAAATAACACAAAAAATGTCAAATACAAAAATTAAAATGGGCTAGAAATCTGACTTAGAAACATTTGACGGAATCCTTAACAAAAAAATTCCCTTTCTGTCATCACTTTCTCAGGTACTCAACATGCTGGTACGAATCGGATTTTTACATTGTTCTGAAAATGGAAATGATTTCTCTATCATTTTCTCATCCAAGATTAAATCCTCAGGTGTTGATATTCATTTGCAAACATCGGTGTTAAAATGAATCTGTGATGGAGTTGATGACAGTCACCCCCATTAAATTCTCTCTGGGCAAAAAAAAAAAAAAAAAAAATACTGTTAATTCATCGAGCATTTAGGTTTGTAATGTATCTTTCGTGTCATATCTTTTATAATCTTGTACACGGTTTGGAAAAAAGTAATTTTTTTCTTGCATATTTTTTATATCATATAAAATTGGTATGATTATGTTAAGAGAAAAGGGAGCATTATAAATGTTTTCCAAAATCATTTGAGCTAGCAGAGTATGGAGTTATATTACAATGTGTTCGAAAAAATATGAATTTTCATACAAGATCCATTGAAAATCGAATTAGTATGTAATGTGCCTTGTCCGAAGAAAATTTTGTAAGACCGTGAAGACAGGGATATAGCAATACAAGCATATATTCCGAATGAATGAATTCCCACCATTATTCATTTGTGTGGGGCACTACTCAATTTAACTTCTGAGGGGTCAAGGGAGCGTTATCAACAATATGAAAAAATAGATACAATATTAATCAATTAATTGATTTAAAAAGAAATAAGAAGAAACTTCAGTACATAAACATAAGTTTAGAAATATCAAACTTTAGTTGTAATCAGTAAATCAAATGGCATGGTAAAGAAACAGCACATAATCCGAACTGTATATCCGACAAAGTAAAATATGGGGTATCCTCATACTAGCTTTCTGCTCCAGAACATGTAACTGAATCAAACTCCGTCATGTAAATTTAGTTTGTTGATTTAATATTATTGATTACCTATACATGTGCTGATCAATTTGTTTGATTGATGTTTGCACCATATTGCTTCCATAGATATGTCTGATGAGAGAGGGTCTACTGAAACAATGGTTATATTGATTTTTATAGGTGAAAATTGATAAACCTTGAACCTTTAATCATGAGCATTAAGTTGAACAGTGATTACATGTACCCTACCGTGCCATAAGTATTGCAAGATAGCTAAATTGACTATGCATTTGTAAGTTGTAAGCCTTTCTGTATTTTGTGATTTTTCGTTTATAGCCATTGAATTTTGTGGACCATTTCTGTTCATCTTAAAAGGGGGAACTTTTTTTTTTTGTCTTGAGAGCAGTAGTTATCCTGAGCCAGTCATGTCTGAAACAGTGGAGAAGACAAAAGACCAAACATGCCAAAGGAAACAAATAGTCATATTTGGAGGCGGGGGTTATCTATGAACAAAATCATGACAATCCCTCTTCATATTTCTCCACAACATGTTTACAAGTTTTTTATACACTTTTTGCAAGAAAACAATGCCCATGACGCATCCAGAAAAGAGCGGAGGAAAATAACCACACCCAGAGAAGATAGATTTCTGTGGGCCGTAGCCAAGACGTTGCCAAGGAGCATGCACTCTACAATCATTATCATATGGAAAGTTGTCTCATTTGCTCAACATGGTCTGTTGATCATAGTTAACACATTATGTAGATCTATATGAAGTTTGAAGTTTCTTTATTTCCATAATTTGGTGGAAAAATCATATTTTTATTACCCCTGTACACAGTCTGAAAGGTCGGCGCCTTCGGTTTTTAGAAATATTACTATTCCTTAACCTTGTTATCTGAAAATAAACGTGTCAAGTAATTCTATTTCCGAGAAGAACCAGCACATTTCAATGAAAGAAGCACGGGAAAAGGCACCTTTACAACCTTCGTTACGTCCTCACCTTTTTTTTTTTCGATGCTTGAAGAACATCACTGCATCTCAGTGAATTTGAGATCTGCAAAAAAATACCCTTCCAATCATATATCGCTCATCGTCATTGGTCATTTAGTTTCATCGGCCCGTTACAATTTGTAAAACTAAATATTTGAACATGTTCAAAACGTCTCTAAAATGTAAGAATAGCAATGAATGCCAGTTATATCGATAACAATGGCGTTTCATTAGTCAACAATAATTTAAGTATCACAGTTATTCTTGATTGAAGCCGCTGTTACGAAGAAAAGGACCCGCCCGGGAAGGCTGCGTGATCAGTGTGCATGTATTTATGAGAAAGTCTATCGAAAACATTTCCATATGCAGACAAATATAATAAGTATGTGAAGAATTCGCTTATGGAAACTGATTTCGATATATTCGCACTGCCATCAGCGTATTCTTCACAAATTTATTTTATTTTGCAGGATAATAATTGAGGCACGCATCCTCCTTGGCAACGCCTTGGCAACGGTCCACAGAAATCTATCTTCTCCGGGTGTGGTTATTTTCCTCCGCTCTTTTCTGGATACATTATGGGTATTATTTTTCTTGCTAAAAGTGTACACAAAAATTGTAAACAGGTTGGAAAGAAATATCGGAAGCTGGAGTATGATTTCGTTCACTGATAACTCCCCCTCCCAATATGGGCATTTGCTCCCTTTGGTCTTTTGTCTTCTCCATTGTTTCAGACATGACCGGGTCATGATATCTACTACTCTCAGAAAAGATAGTTCTCCCTTTTAAGATATACACAAATGGTTGACAGCTCTCATTGGTTATAAACGAAAAATCACAAAAGACAGAAAGACTAGCTTATATATACCTCGCAAAGGCATATTACACAATTTAGATAAGTTGCAATATACTTACGTGTTTCCGTTTTACACCGTAGCCTGGGCAGTTTTTCGATTAATTGCATCAAACGTGCTGGTGTCAAAGTCTAGGTTTCGTTTCAGCCAGAGATTCAGCGCCCCTACCACTTACAGCGGTGCACGCGGCGATCGTGTATGTGTATACTATACAGAGATAATAGATGAAAGAAAAGGCAAAGAAATACAGAAGGAAAAGGGGCCTTCGAGGA
>CM057156.1:18276795-18308997 GCA_029962745.1 Echinometra lucunter
TTCCCGTACCGTAAGTATATTGCAACTTATCTAAATTGTGTAATATGCCTTTGTGAGTATATATAAGCTAGCCTTTCTGTATTTTGTGATTTTTCGTTTATAACTAACGAGAGCTGTCAACCATTTGTGTATATCTTAAAAGGGAGAACTATCTTTCCTGAGAGTAGTAGATATCATGACCCGGTCATATCTGAAACAATGGAGAAGACAAAAGACCAAAGGGAGCAAATGCCCATATTGGGAGGTGGGAGTTATCAGTGAACGAAATCATACTTCAGCTTCCGATATTTCTTTCCAATCTGTTTACAATTTTTGTGTACACTTTTAGCAAGTAAAATAATACCCATAATGTATCCAGAAAAGAGCGGAGGAAAATAACCACACCCAGAGAAGATAGATTTCTGTGGACCGTTGCCAAGGTGTTGCCAAGGAGGATGCGCGCCACAATTATTATCCTGCAAAATAAAATAAATTTGTGAGGAATACGCTGATGGCAGTGTGAATATATCGAAATCAATTTCCATACGCGAATTATTCACATACTTATTATATATGTCTGCATATGGAAATGTTTTCAATAGACTTTCTCATAAATACATGCACACTGATCATGCAGCCTTCCAGGACGGGTCTTTTCTTCGTAACAGCGGCTTCAATCAAGAATAGCTGTGATACTTAAACTATTGTTAACGAATGAAACGCCATTGTTATCGATATACCTGGCATTCATTGCTAGTCTTACCTTTTAGAGGCGTTTTGAACATGTTTAAAACATTTGGTTTTACAAATTGTAACGGGCCGATGAAACTAAATGACCAGTGACGATGAGCGATATATGACTGGAAGGGTATTTTTGCAGATCTCAAATTCACTGAGATGCACTGATGTTCTTCAAGCATCGACAAAAAAGGTGAGGACGTAACGAAGGTGGTAAAGGTGCCTTTTTCCCGTGCTTCTTTCATTGAAATGTGCTGGTTCTTCTCGGAAACAGAATTACTTGACACGTTTATTTTCAGATAATATGGTTAAGGAATAGTAATACTTCTGAAAACCGAAGGCGCTGACCTTTCAGACTGTGTACAGGGGTAATAAAAATACGATTTTTTCACCAAATTTGTGGAAATAAAGAAACTTCAAACTTCATATAGATCTACATAATGTAAAACTATGATCAACAGACCATGTTGAGCAAATGAGACAACTTTCCATATGATAATGATTGTAGAGTGCATGCTCCTTGGCAACGTCTTGGCTACGGCCCACAGAAATCTATCTTCTCTGGGTGTGGTTATTTTCCTCCGCTCTTTTCTGGATGCGTCATGGGCATTATTTTCTTGCAAAAAGTGTATAAAAAAACTTGTAAACATGTTGCGGAGAAATATGAAGAGAGATTGTCATGATTCTGTTCACAGATAACCCCCGCCTCCAAAGATGACTATTAGTTTCCTTTGGCATGTTTGGTCTTTTGTCTTCTTCATTGTTTTATACATGACTGGCTCAGGATAACTACTGCTCTCAAGGCAAAACAAAAACAAAAAAAGTCCCCCTTTTAAGATGAACAGAAATGGTCCACAAAATTCAATGTTTATAAACGAAAAATCACAAAATACAGAGAGGCTTATAACTTACAAATGCATACTCAATTTAGCTATCTTGCAATACTTATGGCACGGTATAGGGTACATGTAATCACTGTTCAACTTAATGCTCATGATTAAAGGTTCAAGGTTTATCCATTTTCAATTATAAAAATCAATACATAACCATTGTTTCAATAGACCCTCTCTCATCAGACATATCTATGGAAGTAATATGGTGCAAACATTAATCAAACAAATTGATCAGCACATGTATACGTAATCAATAATATTAAATCAACAAACTAAATTTACATGACGGAGTTTGATTCAGTTACATGTTCTGGAGCAGAAAGCTAGTATGAGGATACCCCATATTTTACTTTGTCGAATATACAGTTCGGATTATGTGCTGTTTCTTTACCATGCCATTTGATTTATTGATTACAACTAAAGTTTGATATTTCTAAACTTAATGTTTATGTACTGAAGTTTCTTCTTATTTCTTTTTAAATCAATTAATTGATTAATATTGTATCTATTTTTCATATTGTTGATAACGCTCCCTTGACCCCTCAGAAGTTCAATTGAGTAGTGCCCCACACAGCTGAATAATGGTGGGAATTCGTTCATTCGGAATATATGCTTGTATTGCATATATCCCTGCCTTCATGGTCTTACAAAATTTACTTCGGACAAGGCACATTACATACTAATTCGATTTTCAATGGATCTTGTATGAAAATTCATATTTTTTCGAACACATTGTAATATAACTACATACTCTGCTAGCTCAAATAATTTTGGAAAACATTTATAATGCTCCCTTTTCTCTTAACATAATCATATCAATTTTATATGATATAAAAAAATATACAAGATAAAAATTACTTTTTTTCCGAACAGTGTCCAAGATTATAAAAGGTATGACACGAAAGACACATTACAAACCTAACTGCTTAACGAATTTACAGTATTCTTTATTTATTTATTTATTTATTTGCCCAGAGAAAATTTAGTGGGGGTGACTGTCATGAACTCCATCACATATTCCTTTTAACACCGATGTTTGCAAATGAATATCAACACCTGAGGATTTAATCTTGGATGAGAAAATGATAGATAAATCATTTCCATTTTCAGAACAATGTAAAAATTCGATTCGTATCAGCATGTTGAGTACCTGAGAAAGTGATGACAGAAAGGCGATTTTTTTTTTTAAAGGATTCCGTCAAATGTATCTAATTCAGATTTTTTAAAGCCCATTAAAAAAAAATTTTTGGACATTTTTGTGTTATTTTAAAAAGTGTTCTTTGAATACAAGAGTCATCATATTCCATTCTACAGGTATAACTGCATTAATGCTGGAACACGCCTTACAACAAACGTTTAAAACTCATGATAATTATACATCTCTGAAATATTTTTCAGTGAGCATTGCTAATTTTGCTTTAATGAGTGCTTCCTTAAGAATCGCTGGGTTTCCCTCTCCCTTCTCATCTCGCCAGTCAATGAGCATTTCTTTGGTTCCTGCGTACGTTACATCACCGTGAGGATGGTTCTTTGCCTGGTACATCTTTATGGCGGGAAATCCAAATCCAAGCGCCAAACCCAACTTGTCTAACTTGGTATTAATACCGATATCTTCTGCGAGTAATTCGATGATATCGTCTGTAACTTTGGTGTCGTCGCTGTCGTCTGGTCGCACTTTTTTCTGCAAGGGATTATGCATGGGAGGTCCAGTAAGAGATTGAAAATTATGTATAAAATTTACGATTCCTTAAATATATACACTCTTAAAAATTCCAAGTCAGACTGATCCGGAAAGGAGTCCATTGGGGCCACACTCCCTTCCGGATCAAAAAATGACCCAGAATAAGGTTAAAAAATTACCTGGAATAAGGTCAAATGTGACGCAGAACAAGTCTGCATGATCCTATTCTGGGTCATTTTTTTTTCTTTTTACCCGGAACGGAGTATGGCCCCAACAGCCTCTTTCCCAGGTCAATCTGTTCCGGAATTTTAAGAGTGTAGATGTTGAGTAATTCTTATGTCATTGTAAAGGTAAAACTTATCCACCTCTCTCTCTGTCCGAAATATACCAGAAGGCCTTCTAGCAGTGTCTAAAAGAGTGTCAAACATTCACATGCATCAGGGGAAGCTTTGAAGTCGCCTTTCTCTTTTGTTTAAAACTCTTTTCCCCCCTAAAAAGAAGCATGACATCAGTCAGCTGCTCTTTGGGGAAAAATAACCTGTCCCATACTGTGAAAAACTGTAGAAAACATATCTATAGCTCATGAGTGGATTTAAAGGGACAAAAGCGCCCCCGGCCACTTATCCTTTTGTTAAAAACCAAGCAGAATTTCAAGTTAAAACACAATCTAAAATATGAAATGAATTCTCTAAAGTGCCTGTAATTGTGCACCTCTTTATATTATTTTTAGAAAAAAAAGTACCTGAGTACGTTTTTAAATAAGAGGGTTTCTTGAACCTAAGAGAATTCCTCAGGGAAATCAGAACTGCAAAAAACAAAGAATACAACTTAAGTGTTTGTGAAAGATATGATAAAACTATCCCCTCCCCTCCCAAAATCCTTGAAGCACCCTTGTCTTGGTCAATAGTCTTCTTACCTTTTTGTGGGAGGTAGATGGTCCAGGATTGGAATCGTTGCTCTTCCGCTTTGTACCAGATCTCTTACCTCCAACTTTTCGACCTTTCCTATACCAATCACAGAAATCAAATAAAGCAATCCCATTAGTTGTCACAGATAGATAAATGTAGTTTTCCTTTTTAATGTCAATTTAACATACAACACTTTATGTATCAAGTAATTCTAATGCCCACACATTTCTCACTGCACATTTGCAGTCCTTGCATGTAATACAATATAAAATAATAATGATAATAATATTCTGGATTTATATAGCGCCTAATACATTTATAAGAGAGTCTCTAAGCGCTTTACAGAAATATGAGATGCACTTTAAATTTGTTTCTCTCTCTTTCTTTCTCTCTATGATTTTAAATGATGTTGCAATGAATGAGACTTAATAAATAGCACATTGTTAACAGAAATGCATCATAAACGAGAAGCTTTTGGGTATTATACGTTGAGAAATAATAAAGTCTCTTTCTCCACCGAGTTTCTCCATTGTCCTTGGCCTGTAGGCGCCTTACATCGGAATAAGTATAGAGGATTGAAAATTAAAATATTGAGCATGATCCTGTGCTAACTCTGTCAAGGTCGACTCCATGCAGACTCCTGTCTCTACAGATTGATCAGAAAATTACGTTACCACATGGGTGGCACTACAGGGGGGCAGGGGGCCGCCCCTATGATGTTTCAAGTGATCAAAAACAAACAAAAAAAAAACTTCAACAGTTTCATGAAACATAAAGCATTTTTCTACAATGTAGGTCCAAATAACGTGACTCATTCCAGTTATAGCAATTCCACGGGGTTTAATCATAGTTTACCTTAATTTCTTCGTTTGGGAGCCCCTTTGGTAGAACACTGCCGTACCTCGAAATCAATGACAAATACTGACATAAATCTTACGCATTACAAAAACAATAAAGTACAATACAATAACAACAAATCATGTCCCCCTTTCTTACCCTGCTGCATAATTACTGGTGGTCATATTGATGACTGACCCAGTCATTGAGTTGCCTTCCACTTTTGCATTCCCTGATGCATTAATAGTAAGAGTACTTCCTCTCTGAGTTGTTGTTTCTGTCCCGACAAAATAACGGAAGAATTAAACGCGACTCCATGCTTTCAACACATATCAACACCACTAATACCAACACCACCACCACCGCCGCCATGACCGCCACCACCATCACCATCATCATCATCATCATAATCATCCACAAACATCATAATTATAAAGCGGAATATTTAAATTCCTGACATACTGTGAGTAGTTTTATATAATATATGCACATAATAGTGATAGTGGTTTTTCTTGGTTAAATAGTTAGTTTGGTAAGGCCACTTTGACTCATCTCGTGTGTTAAGATATTAAACTATCAACAATTTTGAAACAACACAAGATCAGCTATTTTATATTAGCAAGTCCCTCATTTGAACATTGTGGTGCAAAATAATGTAAAACATATTGTGGTCATGCACTTAAGACATTTACAGAATCCAGCCAAACCCTTATAAATGACGAATTGTATTTTGATGGCCTTATATTGTAAAAATGATGAAACTATGCATAACAAGAGAATCAATACTTACTGCGTGTTCTTTTCGGAAGGCTACTCGACGGTGCATCTGATAAAAAGGTAATTAAATCACATTTTTTTAAAAAAAGCTATGATCTCGACTACGGTTAACTATACTGTGTACACTTTTATACATATTATCCGTGATAGACAGGGACAGAAAAAGGTTTCAGAAGAGAGAGAGAGGGAGAGAGATCCCTCCCCCAGCTTTAATTAAAATATTTTTAAAACACCTCTATACAAGTCCCTTCACTCCTAAATGTGGACAAAAAGTGTTAAAGGAATATGAAACGTAATATCACTAGTAGTAGTACACAGGCCGAGTCAGAAGAAAAGGTGCCCACTTTTTAAATCTCCTGTTATTTCAAGACAGAGCTAGCTACACATATCAAATAATTTTACCTAGAAATTTATCAGTAAAGTCATTCATCCCACGTATTTTGGCACCATTTTTGTGGGGCAAATCTTCACGGTTGACTAGATAGGAGTCATTTTCTGTGACGATGTATTTAACCATTTGCGCCAAACCTGAATATTTTCTTCATCTGATGTCGGTGTTGATCTAAAATTTAGTGTGAACTATCAAGACAAATGCAAATCCCACAAAATATTCATAATTTAAAGCAGTAGTAGTACATTTCTTTGAAGTCCTTGCTTTGTCTATCTATTCTTCTATTAAATCTTTCGAAGTAGATTTTAAAAATATCTTGACAAATTCTCAGCAGAAATGTGTTTAGTTTTTATACCTTTTCTTTCAGGTATTTAAACATGTAAGTGATTACATCATTTCCTTTTTTATATTAATATATTTAGAATAAGTGCATAATCACCTTCATCAGATTCCTCATCATCTAGGGTGTATTGAATGAATTAAATTGTAACAAGAGTAAGAATTGAAGCTTCGATTATTATATCGTAGGCATATAATGTTGCTGGCAATGATGACAAACTGTTTTGTGTTATACAGACAGCAACATAGTTAGGTGTGATTACTTGTGACCAATTTTACTAAATGGAATTCTGAAACAACTAAAAGAAACAAAAATCTACGCTAAAGCAATAAACGATGTTCACTTCGCTTGAAATTCAAAATTCAAAGTCAAAAAGATTTTTTTAACGTTTCCCCTATTCATGGTTGGCATGAATAAACGCATATGTAACTCCCTCCCCTTTTAAGTGTGTGGAAAAACTCTCAGTAGTATCAGAATATTCCTGTGAAACTATTGATCTGTCTACCTAAAAGGATGGTTATTCAGTATTGTAAGAATCTAATACAAACTTGTTGAATCATTTTATCAAATCTTTCGAAGTAGATTGAAAATATCTTGACAACTTTTCAGCAGAAATGTATTTCGTTTCTATATACTTTTTCTTTCAGGTATTTAGATAAGCAGAAGACAATACATTATTTTTTTCAATGGAAAGGACATTAATACTTGCATAATCACCTTCTTCCGATTCCTCCTCATCTATGGTGTATTGAATGAATTAAAGTGAAACACAAATGATTTTAAAGCTTCGATTATTATATGGAATATCATAGGCTATAATGTCGGTGGCGATGATGACAGATTGTTTTGTGTTCTACAGACAGCAATAGTTAGGTGTAATTACTTGTGACCAGTTTTACTAAATGTAATTTTGAAACATACAAAATTAAGAGAAGCAAATATCTGGTTTAGTAAAAAATGAAATGATGAAAACTTGGCTTGAAATTCAAAATTAAAAACCAAAAAGATATCAATATATTTTTAAACATTTCCCCTATTCATGGTTTACATAGTTTAATTCAAATAAACCCATGTGTAACTTCCTCTACTTTTAAGTGTAGAGAACAACTATTAAGGAATTCAGAAAATATACATATCTCAGTAGTAGCAGAATATTCCTGGGAAATTATTGATTTGTCTGTCTAAAAGAATGGTTATTCAGTATTGTAAGAATCTAGGACAAAAGTGTTGAATCTTTTTGTTAAATCTTTCGAAGTAGATTGAAAATATCTTGACAACTTTTCAGCAGAAATGTATTTCGTTTTCATTCTTTTTCTTTCAGGTGTTTAAATATGTCAGTGATTACAACTTTTCTTTATTAAATAGATTTAAAATAAGTGCATCATCACCTTCATCTGATTCCTCCTCATCTAGTGTGTATTGAATAAATTAAATTGAAACAAGGGTAATTTGAAAGCTTCGATTATCATATCGAATGTCGTAGGCCTAAAATGTTGCTGGCAATGAAGACAGATTGTTTCGTGTTGTACAGACAGCAATAGATACGTGTTAATACTTGTGACCAGTTTTAGCAAACAGAATTCTGAAACAACTAAAAGAAGCAAACATTATGTTAAAGCAATAAATGGAGAAAGTTTGGCTTGAAATTCGAAGTTCAAAACCATATTATAAACAAATCATATATTTCAAAAATATTCCCCTGTTCGTGGTTGGTATTTTAAATAAACCCACGTATAACTCCCTGTGCTTTTAAATCGAAAGAAACTATTAAAATCAAGAAAAATAGAAATATAAATATCTCAATAGTGCCACTATATATTTGTGAAGCCATTGCTTTGTCTATCTAAAAGGATGGTTATTCAGTATTTTAAAAACTCCAGGACAAAATTGTAGAATCTTTTTATTAAAGCTTTCGAAGTAGATTGAAAACATCTTGACAAAATTTCCGCAGATATATCTGTATTTCATTTTTATGTACCTTTTCTTTCAGGTATTTGAATATATTTAAAATATCACATATTTCTCTTTAATGAATAGATTAAGAATACTTGCATGATTACCTTCATCTGATTCCTCCTCTTCGTGAACTGCATCTGGGGTGTATTGAATGAATTACAGTGAAAACAAGTAATGTTAACGCTTAGCTCATTATATTGAACGTAGTAGACCTATAATGTCGTTGGCACTGACGACAGACAGCTCTGTGTTACAGGCAGCAATAGATAGTTGTAATTACTTGCCACCAGTTTAATCAAATGTATGATATGAAACGAATGAAACTAAAAAAGGGCAAATATCGGTATTGAAAATAAATGATAGAAACCTGGCTTAAAAGTTTCGAATTTCGTTCCAATGTATTTCATTAATTTTCAAATATTATAAAGATATGATTAAATTTGCAAACACTTCCCTCCCATTCATTTCACTTAGGATGTAAAATAAACTTCCTATATTGTGGTATGATATATATATATATATATATATATATATAAAGAATCAGAGTTGGTAGTAGAATGCCGTAAAAAATAAAATCATAGATTTTAAAAGAAAACGGAGCATAGCTCTCAAAAATGAAAGGCGAAGTCACACTCTTATTTTTACGGCATTCTACTACCAACTCTGATTCTTGTATTATCTAGATGCCAAGCAGACTCATTTTCATTTATATATATATATATATATATATATCATCGAGACCCATCTAGACCCACCAAGTTTTGAATGGAATCTTTAAATACTTATTTTAGTATATGCTCATAACTTTTTTTTTTTTTTTTTTGCAAATAAAGGTGTTGTGTCTCTTGCATTTATCACCTTTTCAGGTTGGCTTTTGTCATTCAACGATGTTATCCTGTCAAACTACTTCGATGCATTATAACTGGATGCTGCAATATCATTATTACAACTTAATCTTTGGTTGATTCTTTGATATCAATTTCGTTATCGATAATGATTAAAGAATATGCGTTGGTCATTATTATCAGCAGTATAATTGCATTACTATTTATAATACTAATTATTATTATTACTATAATTATTATTGACAATATAGCTGCTGTGGTTGTTATCATTATCATCATCGTCATCACCATTAAGTATTTTGATCATATTCCCAATATTATATAGATTTACCCTTTCTAAAATGTTGCGCAACTATGCTGCACAGTGCACCTGTGTCAGCCTTCTCCAGAGCAGACTCCAGCTTTGCTCTTGTCGCTTTTCCTTTGGCCTTCATTTCCCAAGTATTCAGCACATCAATCAAGGCTGCCTTGTAGTCTTTGAGATGACTTTTCAAGAGTGCCTGTGACTGAGCAAACTTCACGCCGAGTTTATTACAAAATTGTGTATAGTTACCCGAAGGATATGCAGTAGCGATCGCGTCGTATAAGTCGCCTGTATCTTTCAAAATCTTTCCATCTAAAGGGAGAGGAAAAACGTAAATGATGCGAATAAAGATTCTATACTGAGAAACGTAATGGCCCTCAATGATTGCAAATTTGATTTTATTATCTGCCCACATCATTCCTCCAAACTAGCAGTTATTACCAGTGTATAATCTGTCGTTTATTAGGCACAATGTGAAGAAGATGTTAAAAGACTACGGGTGTATACGGACATAGATGTTCGTTATCTTTACATAAAAAAGATGTTCATTATGTTAAAACAAAAATAACTTAACCATTATACGTTTTGATACAAAGGCTCACAAGATATTAATCCAGTAGTACAGTCCGCAAAATGTTGAACTACTGAGCGTAATTTGGGGAATGATTTATATCCTGGATCAAATCAAATATTCATTAATCCTCTAGTGATTGGCTAAAAGAGCTTCACGTGGTCATTCGTATTTTCAACTGTTTCATAATGTTAGAATGTATGGCACCATACGTGACTACATGGTATATTGTTTGCAGAATAACGTCACTTTTTAATGACG
Source organism: Echinometra lucunter (assembly GCA_029962745.1). Lineage (NCBI taxonomy): Eukaryota > Metazoa > Echinodermata > Echinoidea > Camarodonta > Echinometridae > Echinometra > Echinometra lucunter. The sequence continues at coordinate 18,287,277 of CM057156.1, forward strand.
ACATTTTCCAAATATTACACTATTTGTGAAAAAGCGCGATGAAACAGTCACCTAACCTAAAATACCATGAGCAACTCCTGCAGTGTCACGGCTACTGCCTTTTCCCATTTCCGATCACTTTGACCATTTATCGCATAATAACAAAATGTTGTGCCTGTTTTCTTGTTCTGAAGTATTATCATTTCGCACTATAACCAATCTGTATTGATCAATTTAAACATTGCATTGTATTTTCTGTTTCGATAGATGTCAGATGAAAACAAAATATTAAACCTGTTTTTTTTTTTTAATTAAATCTTTATTATCTTTTACTTTAAGCAATTTGTATTGATCAAATCAATCACTTCCTTGTATTTTCTGTTACGTTAGATGTCGGAACATGCAGAAGTTGAATTTTATTTGTCTTGGGCTGAACATAACCTTGTATGTTTTCAGTTCAATTTCAATTCATCCTGATCATGAGGGAGAATAAAAAGTAGCCATGATACAATATTGTTTTTTGCTGATTTTTAAATGAAAATATAAAACAAATATACCCTGCTATAATGTCTAGTTTCTGGCTAAAACTAGGCCTCGGTGACTCCAACAGTACCATCCACTTCGGGGATGCGCCCCTCAGTACTATTTTGGAGTCACCTCCTGTCCATAGTCTTTACCAGAAACTCACATGGCAAAGTATACTATTTCGTACACTATTCACCATTTCAATAAATTTTTGTCGTCATTGAACAAAAATTTAATAGTGTTTATTGCGAGGTTTGAAGATGAAGATCAATTATATAACAATAATTAGGTCTCACCCTTTGTGTCCATGATTCCTGTCATGATTAGACGCCTTTTGATGAAGACTGTTTAGAAATGGAACTGCAATATAATGAAATCACATTATGTATTTGACCATTTATTTTCACACATTCTAAAAAAAAATGTAGTCATATTGTAGTCACTCGTAAAGTTCTTGTAAAAACATAAAAGGACACATTACTAGTGAAAATGACCCCGGTGTTATCATTCTATATTCAAAGGTGTAACCGTGATCGTTCGGCAACCTATAGAATTTGACCCCTATTTCGCGGTGTTTCAAGTACATTTTCAGCCATTTTCACCCCTATTTGGCACAAAACAGGCACAAATTGGCCTTGAAAAACACCCCTTTTTTCGCATTCCAAGTACACTTTTCCAAAACACCCTTTCAAAGTTAATTCACGTCTGAGTCAAAAACAGAAAATTGCAAACAAGGACCAGAAAAAAACACACTCTTTTTCAATTTCGAGTACAAGCTTATGAAAACAACGCTTTTTTTCAAAATCGCGAACATGATAAAAATAAATAAATAAAAATTAACTTTTTACGCGAAATTTCGAATGATCATGCGTACACGAAGTCAATACAGGGTGACAACACTGGGAAAATGACACGAACTCTATACAATATTTGATTAGAACATAGGATCACACTTATTCCAACTCTAATTTGGCACAATTCTAGTAAAACTGACCAGAACTTGTTGTTAAAGTTGTATTCATTCTTTTACTAGAATTCTGATCATTTTCACCAGTCAATTTTGACCAGAACAGTGCAAGTGCCCATGGGATACGGTGTTCTAGTAAAAAAAAATGCAAGAATTCTGGTCGTTTTCACTACATTTGTGTCTATTTTGACTAGAATAGTGTTGATTCTCAGGAGGTCCTAACTTTACTCGAGTTCTAGGGGTGTTTCATAAAGACCAAGATTGACTCAAATCGCTCTTAACTATGGCAGGCCATTCATGCTACTGTTTTCTTTCACCATCGGTCTCTCAAGGGATGCGCAAATCATGGTCACAAATTTGGAGAATTTACATTTGTTTGTTTTCTTCATCAATGAACTATACAAAATTATCATTTCTGCAGATTTGTGACCATGATTTGCAAATCCTTTGAGAGATCCATGGTGAAAGAAAACAATGGCATGAATGGCCAGCCATAGTTAAGTGCAATTTTAGTCAATCTTAGTCTTTGTGAAACACCCCCTGGTCATTTTAATTGTTTCACTTTTTACTAGAACAGTGCTAGTCACCGTGCATGCGGCAATCTAAGCTATTCTGACTAGATCATGTTTCGAATGTATATGGCAATCATATTGATATGTCATAATAACAACACACTATTATTTCCGTATAAAGATGAACCGTCAACCACAACGACCCTTCAGACACAAGCAGTGTACATTATCACAGACACACTGATAAGCGACACCGTACATGTTCCTTGTTCGACATTGTCTCTATAAATATAGTTATTTCAACAAAATTAAGATAGAAAAAATACCCTTACCTTGGGAATATAAGTAAAAAGCTATTATACTTCCAGGTGTAATTCGTAACCGAAACTTGAGCAATTGTCAATATGGCGACTTGGTATCCTAGTTGCAGTCCACTGAACGGCGCCTGAGCGTATAACAGAAATTTCATCGAATGGCGGGAACTCTTCTCGCTCTACCAATGGCAACATAGACCTGGTTCTATATTTTATAATGAGCTACCTAGGGCTATATAGGTGCTTGTTCATAGATTTAAAAAGGAAATATAAAAGCTACAACATAGCGTAATTCATTGGAAATACCTTACAATAGAATTTAAATTGTAATAACACAAATCTACTACATGAGAATAATTATGAAAAAATAACCATGAAGTAGATAAAGCTTCACTTTAATTCCACATGACATAGAGAATACATGTACTCGCAATGTCTCTTTCAACATAGCGCCAGCACACGGACGCAGCTAGCATTTTCGTCAATAGGCCTATTCCGGGCCGGGCATATTCCCCGATTTAGTTTACTGAGTTTGAAAAGTTGATCGATTGCTCTTCCGACATGTTTGCCAGTATATAGAAAGCATATTGTTATTAGGGGTGATGTTCGTTATTCCGAAACACACAAATTGCGTGTACCTAGATGTTCGTTAGTCTGAAAATGAAAAAGGGTTCGTTAATCCGAACATATGTGGCGTTATTCCGGAGGTTCGTTAGTCATGTTAGTAAAAAAAAAAAGGGTTCGTTATTCCGAAGGTTCATTAATCCGAAAATGAAATAATGTTCGTTATTCCCAAGGTTCGATAGTCCGAAATAAGGTTCGTTAGTCCGAAAATAACTAACGAACTAACAAACCTTATTATATTTTTTGGACTATTAAACGAAACTTCGAAATAACGAACGTTCGGAATGAACAAAACTTCGGAATAGCGATTCATCGGTTGACGATCTGTAACCGTTATTAGAAAGTTTTGCTCTCCTATGGTTTGATATCATACAACTAGTGATCAAACGATTTCTTGATGACAGAGGTTTAAGGTGTTTGACTGGAGACGCGAGAGTCGAGGATTTGATCCCCAACGTGACACTTACAATATTATTATGCTCCTGAGCAAACGTTTCGTCTATATTGCTCTTTTGTCGCATATGAAATAAATGAACATGCTGTTTAGGCATCTGAATACCAATGTGTGCAAGTGTTTAAAAAAGAAAAGAAAAGGTGCCATAGTCGAGTGGTTTAAGGCGCTTGACTGGAGAATCGGGGTTTCGATCCCCGGCACGGCACTTATGCCCTTGAGCAAGGCAATTATCTACACTGCTCTTTTACCGGACATCAAATAAATCAAAGTGATATTAGGACATATTGATAACAATCTGTGCATGTATTTTTGACAATTCATTTGTTAGTACATGTACGAAGGGCATTAGCTAGAATATAATCCTTGTAAGTACGAAATTTTTGCGTGATAATGTTCCTCTACATGACTTAGGTGCCCTGCATGCATTTCTAATAATACCGTTGTCACTGAATTACAATCTCAGCACCATCTCTACTGCCTGCAGAATATCATGCAGGACAACGACGTACGGGAATAAGTAGAACACCCATTATGGGTTCTTGTATTCGATCCTCTTGTTGGTGGATAGGAGTGGAAAATCAGAAAGAAAAACCACAAAAAGAACTTTCATGCTACACCTTGCCTTTGAGAATACACCATGAACCACGACTGCTCTACGTGGTCAAGTATATGATAATGATGATGATGATAATGATAATAATAATAGAATAATAATAATCATAATAATAATTATAATAATAATAATGATAATAATAACAATAATAATATCAATAACAATAACAATAACAAAAATAATCAAAACAATAATGATCATGATCATTGTCGCCGTCATCAATAATCATAATAATAAATGAAGTAGTAAAACGTAGAAGAAGAAGAAAGAAGAAGAAGAAGAAGAAGAAGAAGAAGAAGAAGAAGAAGAAGAAGAAGAAGAAGAAGAAGAAGAAGAAGAAGAAGAAGAAAAATTGAACCGTTCTGGGACACAGCGCATTCTATGTTTATAAAAGGTCTCAATGCGCAAAGATAAGAGTAAAAGGGGGGAGAGCTGCCGGAGAATGTCACGTTCAAAGTTAAAAAAGTTTATTTTTCAGATCATTTTTAAATCGCACAATAATAGTGTAGGGGGAGGGGGAGGGGGGGGGTTGTATTGGGATGCTAAAGTTCTGGCACGGCGTGCCTAAAGCTCCGTTTACTGTAACACTTTGGTATGATTACAGGTACATTATAGGTCTTTCTGTATTGACTTTAAAAATCTTTCAGGCTCAGATTTTCAGGTTCATAAGATAGGGCCATGTCATGAAAACAGTGGAATGTTAGTAGCAAGATCTTTAAATGAAACCCAATATGTGATTTGATTAGTAAGCGGTGGAAGGCCTTTAACACAAATGATATAGATTCATATTTCTTTGTTGTCACGCACTTGCAGCCGAGTTTTGAATGACCTGAAGTTTCTGAAGCTGATACACCATTGCACACCACTAAAGAAGTGTGTTACCATTATATTTATTATAGGGAACCTACACAAATAAACTTTACCTTCCAGTAGGTTCCCATTTCATTTCAATTTACGATTATATACTTTGTAAATTATGTTGTTTTTGTTATTGGAAATGAAATAAACTAGCATCAGTCAATCAATTAGTTTAACTGGTAATTGGACCGGGGGGGGGGGGGGGGTGTTTCACAAAGACTAACATTGACTAAAATAGCACTTTACTATGGCTGGCCATTTGTGCCACTGTTTTCTTTCACCATGGATCTCTCAAAGGATTTGCGAATCATGGTTACAAATCTGCAGAATTGACAATGTTTTATAGTTATTGATGAAGAAAACAAAAAAGTTCTTCAAATCTGTGGCAGTGATTTGCGCATCCCTTGAGAGACCGATGGTGAAAGAAAACGGTGGCATGAATGGTCTGCCATAGTTGAGAGCGATTTGAGTCAATCTTAGTCTTTGTGAAGCACCCCCTAGTAACTGATTTGGCATTTTCTTCGATTAGATGCAATTGGATTTGCGCATCTTTATATTGATTCATTGGACCATTTTGGAGCAATCCAAATTCCATAATATTGCAATTATTCAAAGTCCTTACCGCATTTGGATTGTGAGCATGATAGGGTGTGTGATCGCCCCTGTGATGGCGATATGCATGACCTCATTAGATCCCTTGACTTGAAGAATACCATGGGAAGTTGGGAACGCTTTATTAGTGTCTTATCAGTGATTTCTTTTTTACCGACAACTGTTATAAGCTAAAATCATTGCATCTGATTGGCTGAGAGTAAATTTGTCAGTAAATATCACTGGCAAGACACTTGATGAAACGCCCCACCCCCTTAAGTACAAAATCCTCCGATCATCCATGGGAACTGTCATTGAACTAACCATGGCAACGGTATAACAAGCGCCGATGGCACTAAAGAAAAACAAGCAGATACAAGCATAGTGGCACCATGACCGTGAGAACGAAAGGCAGAAGAATAGTGGCACCGTGAATATTAAGGCGTCATTAATATCGAGTTGCTATGACCGATGACGCCGTGAATAGTGGCGCCTTGACGATGAGAGGACTATTGCATTGACGCAGAATGATAGAATTTAAGAAAAATAAGAAGATGCCTGAGTTTGGGAGTCACAGTCATGATAGTAGGGGCTCTATGACCTTGATAACGTCTTGAATTGTGGAACTTTGAAGAAAGGTGCACTATAGTGAATTAGGGCGCCATTAATGGCGGCGCAAGGGCTAATGACGCTATTAATGGAGACGCCAATGAGAGGATCACTGGCGCAAAATGATGAAATATAAAGGGAATCAGGTAGATACATGAATAAACACAGTAGAGGCGCTATGATCTACAAGTGCCGTGAATGAATTATTAAGGCGCCATTATGGATGCACCATCGCACATTTTGATCCCCGTCGCGTTCTGTGTTTCAAATGCTAAATGGTGCACCACGTTGAGGAAATATAAAACAATATTCGGAAGCCAACAAATCCATGATATAGTTCCTAATTGATATTAAGGTAATACGAGGGTCCCTACTGCACTACACATGTGAAATGCATGTAAATGTATGCAGCAGCGGAAGGGGGGGGGGGGCTTCATCAATATGGAAGTAAGTTTTCCTTATAACCTTTTTCTCGTATGCCGTTTTGTTGATTTTGTCGATTTCGATTTCACATGCTTAATTATATCGCAGATGAAAAAAAATAGACACATGGCAAACGTTAGCAAATCACTATTATAAATCTGTCAACATATTTCAATAAATGTTTAAACATAGAAAATAGACTATGATGTTTGTCTGAAGAGTACACTGACTCCGTCTGTACAGTGCATCACAATATATTGATAACCGTGCTAATAGTCGTGTTTACTGTGGCTTCACCATGGCATTGTCAGAGCTGCCATCATTGCACACCCAATGACTCGCGTGAATGGTATACTGAAAGGCGATATATAAATGGATAAAATCTCATTTTGAACGTCAGTGATCGTGAGCCTATCCAATGTAATCCATTCTTCTAATCCCTTCAATGGAAAATTCGTAGCCTCCGTCTACATAGCCTTTGGGCAAGGCCTCGCGTGCTGCTTGTCTGCCAAGCAGGGTTTGAAAAATAGACTAAACAGTGTGCATTTATGGCAGTGATCAGTGGACCGAGCCCCGCGTCAGGTACTGACGAACCTCCGGCCACGGATCACAGTTGTCGTCTATGTATTCAGGCGCGTTTAGGGAAATAACAGCACCAAGTGCCTTGGCTAAAGGCTATCGTATACATGGTATAGGGGAAGAATTTCCTGCTGGAGTTTAGGAGGTAATCTCACGGGTCTTGAGTTTTGCAATAAACTTTCAAACTTTCCCAGAGATGCTCGATATTATTTGACTTGAGGGCCTGTCGTGTCCAATCGTGGACTGTCAGAGCCGCTTTGCTTTCTTGGGGTCCTTCCTGTTTGCAAATCATTTGCTTTACTATGTATTTTTACTTTTGTTTTAATGAATGAATGTGACTGAAATACCGTTCGCAAGGGAGGCGCTACAGGGGGCGGGGGGGGGGGGCCCGCACCCATATGATTTTTCAAGTTACCAAAACAAAAAAGAGGAGAAAAGGAAGAGAATGGGGAGAAAAATAGAAAGAAGAGTATGGAAAAAGGGAGAGTTGAGTCACGTACATTAACTATATGATACCCCTATTTCTTTATTTGAAAACGTAAATAAACTCACCTATGGGTCATGTTACCCCTATCAAAATACCCTAACCTGGCGCCACCCCTGACTGTTCCTGGGGCCCGTTGCATAAAACTTTTGCCAGAGTTTTTTATGGCAAAAATTTGAGGAAACTACGGCAAAAAAAATATTGCCATAGTTTTCCAGTACATAAAAATATGCCAGACTTTTTTTTGCCAGAAAAAAAAGTCTGGCAAAAGTTTTATGCAACAGGCCCCAGGAGGCTGTTCACATCGAAATTACCCAATTGTGTTCAACGTTTTACCCTCCTCCCACTACCCCTCCCCCATTCCGTCTACCCGTGTCGTAGAAGCTCTTTCCGAGAAGACACATGAGACTTGGAGTTTCCTTTTAAATATATATATATATATATATGTCTATATTGAATTGAATTGAATTGAATTGAATTCACATTTATTTCCTTTTGAATCAAATTTATAATACGATATAGCAATAAATAATATAACAAATAGAGAAGGTGGCGAACACCCGAAAAGTGTGGCTTGTGTTGGGGTCGCCGAATACAAAATACAATACTTAAAACATGAAATATTATACTCAAGGCTCAAAGCCACTATTTCGGAGCAATTGGACAGAAATCGTGTCGCCAGGGTTCCTGCCTTCCCGGTAAAGAGATTAAGCTTTTCTAAATGTTGTTGTATTTTTATATGATGCTAAGGGACATATGAATAAAATTTATAATCATTTTATAGGCAGGTTTAAACCAATAAAGCAATTGGCAGAGGGTTAATTTTGGCCAACAGGCTTAAAACTGCATGTCGCCAGCAACTTTTTGGTGTGTTTTTACAACTTTTTACAAAGGTATGAGCACGCAGAAGAAGCGAGATGAAAAATTCATCAAAGCAGCGCTAGGTTCCATGCAAACATGATAAAACCGTGAAAGTTATCCTTTATCTAAAAATAAGATACCGATTGAAAATGTGTCGCCAGATCTACTGAAACACGGCCTTTATTCTCTTGAAAATGTAATTAATTGTATTCAATAAAACCTTCCAGTCCAATACTCACTATATCCCGTCAATTTGAAACAAATAATTGTTGTGGGGTTTACTCGTGGGGAATTTTGCTTGTTTGTCGATCCTTAACAAAGTATGAGAAAGGGGGTCAATGAATTGAATTCTATCACCTGAATAATTCAATCTTTGTATTATGATACAATGTTGGCAAGAGCGGATCTATCCACAACCAACAAATTACCCACCCGTCCTTCACCATATTATATCTTTGAATGCCGCTGTGTATCAGATGAGATAAGTTTCGTTTTCTTTGTCTGCTTTTTGGGTAGCAATGTCCCCGAAGAGTTGACCTCGTTAGCCTTGAACATCTCACTGTACACTTCAAAATATCTTTTCTTCTCCTGTTTACACATGCAGTTCTAAAGTAAAACACAAATTCCCCGCTCAAAAATAGCGTCTGAGTTAGAAGCATGGTGGGCGTTACTCACGACGGGGAATCCCCGCTGAACGAACGTCATGCATATGGCCTCAATGCTCGCCAGCTTATAAGAGCGGTAATGACAGGTGCAAAGGCTTTATTGATTGTCGATCGGTCTTCTGGACTATAGGTGTTTACCATAACATATAGTTCACACCGCGTTGGTGTATCTCGATCTCTCTCTAACCGCAAAGCATTACTCACCACTGCAGCGTTGTACCTGGATTGAAGGCATGGGATACCCGTGGTGGTCGATGACTCAACAAGGGAGGAGACTGACTAAAGACTCGACCCTGGTATTCTTTTGGATACTGGTGGTCTTGAGTTTTGTCACCGGTGGTGAAGGTACATGAACCAACACTGTCTTTTAATTGCAGATAAGCCAACGTATAGTAGCATGCCCATATTTTTTGATAACGGTGTTGGCTGTCTTGCGGGTAGTGCGTCTCCAGTCAAGAAAATTAGCAATCTAACAGGGAATTAAATGAATAAACTGTAGCATAGCTTTAAAAAAAACAGAGATATGAGTAAAAAGTGGATAAAAAAATAACAAAATAAGCCAGTTTTGATGGGGGCGGGGGTTATAAAAGAAAATTTTTAAAAAAGGAAACAAAAAAGTACAAGAAGAAAAAAATCCAGACGAGCTCATAAAGATGGTTTAAGACAAAGAAAAACGAACTGTATGAAAATTTGGGTCCAGGAAAAAACAACTCACAGGTTTGTCAGTTGAATAGTTGAACATCGGGTTAATTTTACCCAACCAGAGTGTCAATTAACTCCAGTGTAGTGCAGACAATGTGTAGAAGGGACTGAGGCAGCATTTTTTTAATGTGTGATCATGGTCACCATGAAATTGTATGAGTGTATTTTGCAGTGATTTAAATCTTAAACTTTATTTTTTTATATGTAAGTGTTAGTCTGGTTTCCTTATTCTCTCTTTCCTCAGTGTTTGCAGTGCCTGCCAAGAATGTCATAACGCCGGTTGTCGGTGAGACTACTCTTATCGGTCCATGCCAAAATACTACAGTGGACCAAATCAGCCGAGTCATGTACGGGCATGGGACCTCGCCAAAACAAGCCTCGCTCATCATCGCAAGAAACAAGACCGCTGTGTACGAGAACAAGAATGAACACTTCGACATAGATAAGAAGTTTCGTCTCGTCATACGGAAAACTTTGTCGAACGACTCCGGGGACTACTGGTGCGAGGTAATATGTTTGTATTTGCAAAAAAGAAAAAAAAAAACTGGCGGACTGGGCATTGGGCCGGGGCGTGGGGACTTGGGGAGGGCGGGGGGGGGGGGGGGGGGAAATTTCCCCTTGGACCGTTCAACGCCGTTGGATGATTTCCCTTGGGCCAGCCGATCGTTTAGCTGATTTGGCGGGTCACCTGAAAATTCCCCAACCGAATTTCAGTTCTAGTCCATCACTGTGCTCTAAAACTTATGCAATCGCTCCGTTGAGCACGATTTGATTTCAGTATAACACATATTTTCCATAAACAGCCCGAGTTATCTCTTTTAGTGTTCAATGGCCCGGGTTAAAAAAATCTGAATGCTATGCGATTACATTCTATCATTTTATTATTTATTTTATCATGATAACCCTACATGCGTAAGGGGAAGTGTTTGAATTATCAAAACGATGCCAATTCGATTTGGTGTTTTTTTTACAGACCCAGCATGCAGTAAAAAAAAAAAAAAAAAAAAACATGCACACAATGGTAGTTTAACACTTTCCTTGGTTTATGTTCCTTCATACACATATGTCGCGGGGGGGGGGGGGGGGGGGGGATGGGTCGGGATATATTTCATTAAGGCCTGTACATCATCCGCGCATCACTTTCTGAACAGCACCATAAATGGGCATTAAAGTAGTACGAAGTTGGAGGGATTTCGATATACCCTATACATGCTAAACAGAGAAATAATGTATTACATTTCCGATTTTTATCCCCTTGACCAGGATTTTATTCAAGGATTGCATCATAATCTCCTAATTTAATAACCCTTTACCAGATTTTCCTGATTTTGATACCCTTAACTGGATCCCTGTTTTCCCAACCTGGTGCTGAAAAACAATCCTTTTTGTTTACGCGGATGATGTACAGGCCTCAATGAGACATATCCCCTCGGGCACATGTGGCATTTCCACCGCTGTAAACGTCACTGCATGTCGGGTACCATTTGTTTTAACCAACAGTTGGTAGGTTCATATTTTAACGAACCTGAAGATTTTTAACCAACTTTTCTGAAAGTGCACAATAGCTGATCTACTCCAAGTGCACCCATCCATGTACAATACATGATCATCCACCGGTTGTATGCTTACTGTCCCTCTAACTGGTATAAAATAATAGGTGATGGGGCTTTTTCAGTTTTTACCCCAAGTGTTGGAATTCGTCACCCCCTGAGTTACAGAATTGTGAAACTCATGCATCATTTAAGACGTCTGAAAACACACTTTTTCCAATTTTCTTTCTGTTATTTACTGGGTAAGTTTGTATCATGCTGTTTTATTCTTTGTATGTGCTTTTTGAAAGGCCAATTTGTACCCGTTTTGTGCCAGATAGGGGTAAAAATGGCTAAAAATGTACTTGAGACACCGCGAAATAGGGGTCAAATTCTGGGTTGCCGAACGATCATGATTACACCTTTGAATATAGAGTGACAACACCGGGATACATCCTATTTTGTAAAATAATGTTTTAATGCTTGATGAATAATTCAGATCAAATCAAATCATTTCCATTTGACAGGTAACACCAGACGGAAAGCAAAGCTACACTTGCTATTTTCCTCTCACTGTTGCCGAACCTAAATACCGGCTAATTACAACCCCGCCAAGAGACTTGCCGACAAACAGGGCAGCTCCACTAAAGTCATCGCCAAGTTCAAAGGCTACCCAAATATTCACCAGTTCTACTTGTAAGTAAAGAGGTGGTTAAGTACACTGGTTAGGTGGAGGGAGACAAGACAGTGGTCGATAATGTTACGAGAGAAAAAAGAAATCAGAATCTTTAATGGAATATGCCTTACAGATTCTGATAAAGTCAATTAGAAAATAACAATTTCTCATTATAAGGCTGTTTTGGATTGTTTCCACGTTGTTAAAGAAGGCATGGCAAAAAGGAATATATACGATGAAGTTTGAAGGTTTGCATGGTGGTACGGATAATCGTAGACGGGTTTACGGTTCACCATGTGGTGAGGCAGGCGGAGAAGACGGACAATCAAGCTGCCCGGATCGTCGAGTCTTCAGTCCTTCTCCGCCTGCCTCAAGTCTTCTCACCTCTTCGCTGACTTCAAGCCCCAAGTCTCCTCATCTCTTGGCCTACCTCAAGCCTTCACACCTCCCCTGGTTTACAGTCCTTTTCAGGACTTTACTCAGTTTCAAGAAAGATACTCTACCCTCTATCTCTCCCTCTTTCTCGCCTCTCATTTTCATCTCCATCTCTTTCCACTTTATCTACAGTCCTTTGCAGGACTGACCACATGGTGAACCGTAAACCTTTCAACGAGAAACATGTACTGCAACAAACTTATGATGTTATGCCCGTTGTATTGCCAGAAGCCGCGGAGGCATTTTTGAAAGGGGGGAGGCTGAGCGTAAAAACCATCATTTCCGCGTTTTTTGTACAGAGGCCAACGTGTCTACTCAAAAAAGTGGGGGGGGGGGGGGGGGGGGCGCTGCAGCCCCCAGCCCCCCCCCCCCCCCGGTTCCACGGCACCTGAATTGTGAATCATGGTATGTGACAACTTCGACGTGTGGTGTTCGCTTGAGAAATTTCTCTCATTACCATCTGTTACCAACCTGTCAAATGCAAAGTTGTCCAACAAACTTTTAAAAATCCTTTTCTGAGAAGTTTGTTTTTACGTGTTCTAATGTCCATCTATCATCATAATATGTCAAATTCCGTTTCTGATCATGTAAGAACTTGTTATACTATCATTATTATATACTTTTTCTTTTCTTGAATTGCAGTAACGATGGTCCTGTGTTGGTGAGTGGAATTATTACAATTTGGAGAGGATTTCTTCCAATTCGGCTGCAACTTAACATAGATGGCTAGAAGATTCTGCACGAGTTGAATGTGTAACACTTCATCAAAATGATTTTTTTTCTTCATAGTGTCCCTGTGCAGCCTAAGGTGTCAATCCGTTCATATATATATATATATATATATATATATATATCTATATATATATATATATATATATATATATATATATGAATTGGTATGGGGGAGGGGCACTCAAAGAAACAAGGGTCCTCAGCTGAAATTGTCTTAGGGGGACATGAATTTTGTGACATACACCATAAATTTCCTTACAAGAACAAAAGGGAAAAATTCCTTGTAGCTGTTTTTTTTGGGGGGATACAAAAAAAATTTGCTGAAAAGCAGGAAGAAAACAAAACCAACAAAAACATGTCCTCGGCTTAATTTTTTCGGGGGACATACCCTATTGTGCCCCCCACACTTAAAAGTTTTGGGACGTTACCCCCCCCCCCCCCCGACCGACACCCATGTGTGCAGCTTGCAGCTTAACAAAAATATTCAAAGTCGGAATGTACATTTAACACTTTGATTTTAATACCAACACGGTATTATGATAATGCCAGCCATAAGCTCAGGGTTTCATGATAATGTTTTCACGTAGGCTCCTACTTCTTGTGAATAAATTTGGCAAAGTTACAAATTTGAAAAGAAAATTTGTATCACACAACCAGTTAGGGAAAGCAAATGTCCATTGGGATCAATGTATGTAATTTACCTATAACTGAGTAAAATGTACTATAAATTTCGAATTTTTATCTTGGGAATAAGATTTTATTTCATTGAAGTTGTGTAAATTAGGTATGTATATATAATTTTGTAAATTTTTACAATGTATCCATTTTGAATGAGGCTGGAAGTTACTATTTATATGTGTGAGAATGAAAAAGGGAAAGTGATATTACAACTACATGTTACAAGTTCTTGCTTTCAATACAAAAGTTTGGATTCGAAATCCTTCTGTCCAATCATTACGGGGGTACACTGCCAGTGAAAAAATGCGGTGCCTTCAATATCTATCTAGAAATCACTTGAAATTTCATTGTACTTTTTTTGTGAAATTCACTGGGATTTTTTTAATCGTTCATAACTTCTCATTGTGAAATTTTTGGCTGGGTATCCAAATCAGTTCGTCGAAAAAATCTGAAATATCGAGAAAGAGAACTGTTCGATTCTCGTTCATGAACTCCATAACGAAAATATTCCAAAGTCTCTGTGATCTAGTGGTTATGACCGGATAGTTGTATCTGTAACCCGGGTTCGATTCCCGGCGGAGACGTATTCCTTGAACATTTTGTACAGTTTTGTACAAAAAGAAACAACAGTCACAATACATTCCTTTCTTTTTATTTCTCGATTATCATTGCAAAGAAATTATTTGTGTAAACACAGAGTCATGGCCGTGAAGTGCTATGAATAATATTACTCTTACAACAATATTTGATTCGATTTGATTTATTCAGATTCCATATTTAACAAAATTACAATATACAAACATTGCAAAAAGCATAAATAAACGAATACGACATAGAAAGGTGACAAACGGATATTTGGAAGGAATCTACTAAAAAGCCTAGCTTGTATAATGTATATAATCTGTCAAAAGGCCATTTTCTTCCGGGTTGTAAATATTAGCCATGCACAATCATGAAAACGGCCCCAAATTGTATTTTTATTTGTATGTATGTTTTTCGATTGATTGTACAGAGTCCATATTATTATATGTGATTATGTGGAATTATCTTCTTATGATATAGACATGATAGACTGACTGGATATTTCCTCCTCATTGGGGGCTTGTTTTTTTTGTTTTGTTTTGTTTTGTTGTTGTTGTTGTTTTTTAACACATAACTGATTTCATTCTACCTCTTCTTATTGTCTTATTTGTAATATTATGATTAGTATATTATATGTAGAGATATTTTAACGAAAAACGAGATATATGATTTTTAAAACATGTATATATTCTTGTATGACTTATTGGAGCTCTTGCATAAGACGTATAGACTGCTAACTTAACAGAATATGTACTGTCAGTTTAATCACAACTTTTTATACAAGATGCGGCTCCGGATAATGACTAGCAAAGACATTTTATCTTTTGAGAGAGTTTATATGATTTATTAGAGATTATTATAAATATTTACAGTCTTGACATACGAAAATGCTTAAAAACATTAAACTGCCATGAAGTAATATAATCGAAACGAATTTCTGTTATACATGGGTCTGCTTTATAGATTCTTTTCCTATAAAAGATAGTTTCGGGTCATCTGCAAGAGATTGAATTTGAGTAAAATGAAATTACTTGATGATGATGATGATGATGATGATGATGATGATGATGATGATGATGATGATCGTCTTAAGGGTATTGATGATGCTGTTGATGATGATGATGAAGTTGATCATCTTGCGGGGTACTGATGATGCTGCTGCTGCTGCTGATGATGATGATGATCGTGATTTTGATAACACTGATGCTTACAATTGTAACGATGGTGATGAGGAGGAGGAGGAGAAGGAAGAAAAGATGGAGGATGGTAATGAAGTTGGCGATGATGATGTTGATCATATTGACTTGGTTGATGGTACTGATGATGATGATAATCGTGATTTTGATAATAGTGATGTTTATAGTGGTAACCATGATGACGACGATGAGGAGGAGGAGGAGGAGGAAGAAGAGAAAGTGGAGGATGGTTATGATGTTGGTGATGATGATAATAACGATTATCAGATTTGTGATACGGTTATCATTATGATTATGTTCATATTGATGACCTTGCGTCAAGTGGCATATGATGACAAACGTTATTGCAGTATGGGGTATGGGTGAAGCTGATTATCACGATAACACACTTTTTTCCACATAACATTTACCCCCCCCCCCCCCCTCCTCAAAAAAAAAAAAGAAAGAAAAGAAAACAGAATGACAGGTGGCATATCATGTCTTTATTGTGCAACATATAAAAACCAGGCCCGGCAACCCTACTGGATCAGCCGGCAGGTTGTATTCACATAATTACAGCATACAATAATAATAATAAATCATAATACAATAATACAACATCATATGATATAACAATATACGGCAATAGTCCCGTCACCCATTTTATGTGTGTAAGGGTTAGGGTTTAGAGTTGGGGGTTAGGTTTTAGGGATAAGGTTTAGGATTTAGGATTGGAACCCGGGTTAAGGGTTAGGGTTAAGATAAGGGTTAATGTTAACTTCAGGGTATAGCGGGGCTCATATCACAAGTGTGCCAAATTCGGAGGCTCGGTGGATAAAGAGCAGTGGTCTCGTAACCGGGAATACCCGGGTTCGAAACCAAGTGGATGCGCTAATGCCCTTCGGTAAGGTATTAATCCTCATAACCAAGTCCTTCGGAGGGGACTTAAAAGCCGTCGGTCCCCTGGTTGCTTACTAACAAGCATACACATGCTTTCTTAGCAGCCGGTTAAATTAACCAACCATTAAACCATTTCAATTATTTAATGCAATATAGATACATAACATGTGGTAATAATATAAATGCATACACGTCGGTACCGAGGAGCAGTAGGGTAGAGAGTGAGAAGAAGCAGAAGGGAGAGAGAGGGGGGGGGAAGAGAGAGCGTGAGAGAGAGAGAGGGGAGAAGAGAGAGAGGAGAGAGAGAGGGGGAGAGAGAAAGAGAGAGAAAATGCGTGTGTTTGAGAGGAGAAAAGAAAATAGAACCATACTACCGTAATTCTCTAGTATGAAACATGATATTCAGATTTAATTAACTAATTCTATTCTTCATTGGGTGAATTCTACTTAGGTAATATGTTGGAATAATTCTGCGGTTATGATTTTAAATAGGCAATATCTGTTGAACAGGAAATTTATTTAGTATTAACTAGCTAATTATATTCATCAACCTAAAGATGAATAAAGATCTTGTGAAATTTAAGATAAATATAGATAGGAAGTGTTCCATTTGTGGAAGAGAAGATGAAGATATTGTACATCTTTTCTACTCTTGTAACTCTTGTAACTAAATTGATTTGGGTTGTTTGATTGATTGGTTATATGATGTAACACGCTGTAGAATAGAGCTTTCGTTAATTCATATTTTGTAGGTTTCATGGAAAAAAGAAAAATGATGCTTTAAACTGTGTATTAATTTGGACAAAGCAACAATTATATTCTTCTCGAATACAAAAATCTAAACCGTCCTTCCATAGAATTAAACAACACAATTCATCAGGGATAGTTACACAAATGAAAGGCAAGTTAGCATACTTGCCAACAAAACTGATAAATTTGATAAAAAATTGAAAAAATTTTGAAAGGATTTTGATTGTTTAGAATAACTTTATTGCACTTCCCAAATCATTCTACGTTAGTAGCAGTATGGCATTGTTTATTATGTATGTATTTTTGTACATGTATAGATTATTATTCTCATTATTATTTTCATTACGATATGTTTCAATAATCGCCTTTTACTGTTGATATTCGTCATGAAATAATTTTTGATTTTATTTTGTTATATGATATTCCGTTGCATATTGTACAAATATGTTGACGACTTGGAATTGAATAAAATGGCCGTCGGAGGGTCAAAAAAAAAATGGGGGAAAAATATTCATCAACCTGGGAATGCTATTATAATAATATAATATTTAAACTGATTAACTACAGATGGTCATGTTCTACTCAAGAGGCTTGCATTTTTATCACGATTTACACTAAAGTGGTGGGGAATTTCCACCATTTCTGCCACTATTTGCAGACAAGCAATCAACCGGATGTCGTCTTGTGGGATTCCCAGATTCGATCCATATGAAAACGGCGTCCTAAAAAAATAACACCTTTGGGTAATCATTTCACACCTTTCAATGGTAATGAAATCCCCTTTACTAATAATTAAGCGTTATTAACAGCATAATGCTCACACAACAGAATTTTCCCTTCCCGCAGTCAAAAATTCATAAATGATGTCCATATTATATCTGTATATAGAAAGGCCATATATCCTAAAGACAGTCCCCGCCCCCCCCCCCCCCCCTCCCCGAAAAGTAACCTATGCCAAAGACCATCTGCTTATAAAGACACACATAGGCCCACAATGTGTTTTATATACCCCAACTCCGGTAAAAAAATTGCTCTTACCCAATCTTACGCCATGTACATTTAGGTGTACAGATGGACGGATTGTGCTTACTGTGTGCTTTAAAGGGAAAGTCCACCCTAGAAGTTTCACTATTTCAATAAAAGGAGATAAATTTTGACAGCATGTTTCTTACCCATAATCAAAGTATGTTATGTAAAAGCAATTCTTCTGAACATACAGCGACTATAGGGGGTCAGAAAATATTTAACTTCCAAGAAAATTTTAAGAGAGAGGAAGAGAAAGGGGAGACAATCACACATTCACACATTATCAAGAGGGAAAGTACAGAGAAGAGGGACATTGATCCATATTTAAAAACATGGAAAATTTGCCTCCACCGTCCATGCTGGCAGTGCTTATAACATAATACATTACATGAAATGCCACAGTTAAATGAATCATTTAAAGACAAGATTTAAGCACACAATTGAAATAAATATAAAGGGACGTGGAGTGAAAAGCAATGTTGTGGCAATAAAGAGAGAGAGGAGAAGAAAGCATCGAGGAACTGATGGTAGAGAGAGAGAGAGAGAGGTGGAGAGAGAGAGAGGAAGAGAGAGAGGGGAGGGAGAAAGGAAATGTGGGAACTATGAAGGTAGAGAAGCAAGGCGAGAAGGGAGAGAGGGTGTAAATAGAGTGAAAGAAAGAGGAGGGAGAAAGATGCAGACTGAGTTGGAATTTAGAGGAAAGGAGGGGGAAAGAGCTAATTGAAGAAAGAAACTGGTAAAGAAGAAGCATGGGGTTGGTAAATCAACACCTAAATTAAAGCACTGCACATCCTTAAAGATTTCTTTGTTCAGTAGGTGTACAGTGTTCCATGTACTCAAACATGGAACACTGTACCCTACTGTACAAAGAATCTTTAAGGATGTACAGTGTTCCATCTATTCAAACATTTAAAGATTTATACATAGAGAGGGGGCGGGAGAGAGACATGACATCAGGATGGGGCAGGTCTAAAGAGAAGAAAAGAAGAAAAACGCAAACTGGTCACACATGAATAAACAGATAATTATAATCGCACTTTCAGATGAAGAGGCCAATACACAAACTGATAGTAACACACGCACCCTCACACACAAAATATTTACGAGAGCGGGTGGGTTTATTACCAACTATCTATTATTATTATTATTATTATTATTATGTGCTGGGAATCCCCTTAATTCATGGACATGGCGAAATAGTATTCATCATGATTAAGTCATGCAATGAACTGTTGACTAATGAATACCCTGCATGGGTGATGATAATGAACATTACAACCAAATAGGGGGAAACATAAGTTCCTTCTCTCTTTCCACCAAGTCCACATGATTATTCTCCTGCCCCTTGCACAATATACGCTAACTAGCCATTTGTATGAAATCAATTGCTATTTTGTATAATTTGCAATTTTCAATTCAATTCAACTTTTATTGATTTGTAATCCAGACAAATTGGATTATTCTCAATTTTTTTTTCACAAACATCAACAAAAATTTTGCATGATTCTGTCAGTGTCAGTGACCTTATGTTGGGGGGGGGGGGTTCTCTCTCTCTCTAGCTCAACGTAATTTCCATCCTGTGTTTATTGATTTTGTGAATTTGTCACCGATTATCATACCAATGTTGTATAATTCTTCTTGTTAACAGTGGCGGCACCAGAATTGTTAAAGTGGGGGGGGGGCAAATGGAGGACCAAAGAAAATGTTGGGGGGCAGGGGCAGTCAATTTTATTTTGCGTGTAGCGCGAGTTTTTAGTCGCCGGCGTAAATCCACTTTGAGGAGTCGGGGGGGGGGATAATTGAATTTTTGGACTATTTTTTTTCCTCTTACACAAATTTTAATATCATTTTGCGAGCGAGCGAAGCAAGCAAAAAAAATTACTGCTTTTTGGTTTTTAATCGCATTTTCGAATAAATATTCTGAAATATGACAAGGGAGTGAAGCGAGCGAGCCAAAATTGGTACTTTTCTTGTTTTAAATCGCATTTTAGAAAGGAAATTTTAAGACGAGCGAGCGAAGTGAGCGAGCCAAAAATAACCACTTTTTGTTTCCAATCGAAATTTTGAAGAGCGGAAAATGTTTTTTTTGAGCACTTCACAGCTTGAATATTATGTTTATGACAACATCTACTTATTTACAAATTACTGTATAATTTTTCTTTTCAGTCCTCAAAATTTCTGGGGGGGGGCAACTGGGGGCAAAGCTTCTCAGTGGGGGGGGGGGGCCAATGCCCCCCCTGCCCCCCCCCCTTGGTGCCGCCACTGCTTGTTAGTGTTCGTAGGGTTGCAATGTTTTTTAACTTCGCTATTTTTATCTATTTATATTTATATGTTAATTGCTATTGTAAAATATTTGTATTTTTCATCCGGGCTTGTACAATATTCTCCTACATGGTTGCCTATGAGGGCTCGCATGCCTCCGGGTAATAGTGAAGGATTTCACTTTAGCGAGCCCTGGCCCATAAGCAACCATTTCTTTCCTCTGCTCTTTACTTCTTATTTCCTTCTCTTGCTGTCATTTTAAAGATATTTGTGTATTTTATTCTGTTCACCTTGTATGTCAATTGTGTATCAATTTCTGATTTTTATGGCCAAATAAATAATAATAATAACAATTAAATCATGAAGGCGATTGGTACATGCGAGAGTTGACGATGACATCGAGTTATGCTTCTGTCCGCCCCACGCAGTCTTTCGTTTGTTTGTGTTGTTTCTGTTTTGTTTTTTGTTTGTTTTGTTTTTCAATGTTTCAGATACCATGCTGGCAAGGATTGGACCTAATATTGTTGTTGTTTCCGTTTATTTTTATTCTTTATTTTTAGCATTTGTCTTTTGACCCAGAGTAACCTATACAACCAGTGATTAAAACATTGCTATTCTGTAGGGCCCGCACAAAGACACATATAAATACTGTAAAACATAATGAACTGTGGAATGATAAACGTCTAGATTTTGAAACGAAATGCAGACAAGAACATGAAGGGACAGAATATAAGAACAAATAATATGAACCAACTGTACAAGCTAGCCTGTATGCAAATTAGTGGAAAGGCAACAATTTTATTCCACCCTATGATTCCAATTCATTAACAGAATATGGAAGATGGCCCTTATGCATCTCCTAGAATATATTAGAATATTAGCATACCTAAATTTCGAAATCATTAATGCTGTACAATTTTCCAGTGTGTATTTTGTGACATGAGATTCAAAAAGAAACAATCATCCTGATCATAGTACTTCTGAATAACCTAGACTAAAATCGATGACCTCGAGGAGATTTACTGATATTTTCCTCTTAGAATTAGTATTATTCAGGTCCTAAACAAAGATGAAGATTATGTCTTAACTTTGAACTGTTTACATGCAATATTTCTCTCATGATTAAAGGACAATACCAGTTCATTCATAAAATGATGCTTTACAAAACTGCATCCTGCCAACCAAAATGTGCAAGTTCCATACTGTTGTCATGGTT
>CM057156.1:18309497-18321031 GCA_029962745.1 Echinometra lucunter
TCCCAAAAAATTCCAAGGATGAAAAGGAAGAGCAATCTGTGCAGGTATGGCATCATTCTAGCCATTAAAGGGGCAGTGGTGTTGGGGGGGGGGGGGGGGGGGAGGGCATGGGTGGTACTAGGTGAATGTTCGAAATAAAGGAAATAAAGTGAGACCATCAAGTGAGGGTAATGGTCTTGCAGTGGTCACAATGCTTTGACGGGCATGGTTGAAACGAAAGCCAGAGGTGAGCTTGAGACTGTGACGTGCCCCAGGAGGAAGTTGATTTCATATTGCACCTCGTAGCTACGCCACCGACTGTTTGGCAGCATGTCACGAGTTATTGTCCGATAGACAAAGGCTGTTGTGTGGGAAACTCCAACATTGGTCTGACAGATGACACAAAAAAGATTCATGAGAAGATCGTCGTGATATTCATTGGCTTGACCTCGGGATATCGTTCCAGTATTGTATGGTCATGGACTGTTGATCACTTTGACTCGTTCAGGAAGCTATTACTAAGTCAACAAGTGACATGAGTACTGTGTTTGAATATCATCATTATTAATTTTTTTAGTGTTTAGGTGTTTGGGGTGGTTGTCATAATGACTCATCAGTGTTTGTTATTACTTGGATCTATTGGAGTTCTTGTTCTCCTTTGTATCATGATAAAAAAAAAATAAAAATCGAACTTGTTGAAGAAGACGATCAAATGCATTTGGGATGTTGTTCCCTGAAAGTAGCAGTGAATGTGATGATGCAGTGATTGTTAGCCCATGATGGTACACTCGTACCTTTTGCCCCGATGTTTTTACCCTTACATGATTTGACAGCCCAATATTCCACCAAATTATGTAGGATAGAGTCCATCCAAAACACTAATGTGGCCAAAACTTGTGTGAAGCTGAAATTCGAAATGCAAATACGAGCTGGGGGCGTTTCATCAAGTGTCTTGTCAGTGATTTTTACTTACAGTTTTGCTCTCAGCGAATCAGATGCAAGGATTTCAGTAGCTTAACAGTTGCCAGGAACACTTGTTAGTAAAAATCACAGACAAGACACATGATGAAATGCTCCCCAGGTTCTTCAACCTAGTGCACCGGTCTAGGGCTTGCATAGTCTTAACTTGTAAACATGGGTAAAACTATTGACCCTTGGGAGCTTGTCTAGTTTAAGCTTCACCCAGTCTTTGGTGAGCAAATGACAGCAGAACCCCATCTCAATGTTGAAACAGAAATCAGTATGGCATATTGCTGTCACTGTCTTCATTGTTACAGCTGACATTTGCTTTTGATTTGAAGTGGCATTCGACTGCATCAGGCAAAAAAATCCAGACCTTATATGGAACATAATTGTGAATTCATTGCTTGTGGAGTTTTTGATATGAAACTTCATACTATCCCTCCCCATCTAATTTTAGCTCTTTAGCTATGACTCAAATATGGGCCGCGACGCGACAAAAGGGCCCTTAGCTCTCCAAATGGCTTACGCAGTAAAACCGCGCTAAAGTCAGCGCTTATCAAAACGTGCGCACTGAAAAAAAAACATAACAAAATTCACCAAACCAAAACAAAGCACACGTGCAGAGGAAAAATACTGGAACAGTGGCTGTAGTAGTTCGTCGATTAATCTGGCTCTAGCTGATGATCAAATGACAAATCATGGATGAATCGGTAAGAACATTATTATGATTTCTTCAAACAGTTTGTTCCAGTATTCCTGTTATTTCTTTTTCATATTACTTTATAATATCTGAATATTAATTTTTGTAATTTGTTTCTTCAGTTGGGCAATTTATTTGAACCAAGGCAAGATGTAACTAAATCTACATCATGTAGATTCTACTGTAGTCGTAGACTTTGCAGTCACACTCGTAGTCGTAATAAGCTCGTGTTGTATGATGAGGGGCCCTACAAGTATAACTATGCGCACTTAACATTCACTTGAAATTGACAAGCTTTTCCTTTCGTATTCCTCTAATGGCTGACCTCAGTTTAATCTTCATATCTTACTATAGAGTCTAATTGTGCCGAAAATCTCATCAAAATTTGTGTAAGAACCAAGAACAATATCATTTTCAAAAGAAAAAGCGACGATGTGTCATAATGTCGGAACATTATTGCCGCTAGATAATAGCAGATGAATGCACGATATGCCTTAGCCTACCCCTATTTAAATTTGTTGATGTTTGTGCAGATCTATTCCGCTACAATCATGGGACTAGATCTTTACTTCAGACCTGCTTCTGCCGATCTCTTGAATTTGTTGATTCATATTTGAGGCCTCAATTTTCCCATGCTGAACTTTACTGGTCAGGAATTCATCAGGAAATTTAAGCAGCTAAGTTATATACAAATAGGCCTACAGTGTATTTCCCACACAGAGATGATAAAATAAAGTTAGGCCTAAATCTGTAGGCTACAATCTAGCTAATTTAGGGCCAGACTAGAGCCTTGCCCTACCTCGGGCCCTGGATAAGTATGGATTTACAAATAACCGTTTATGTATCACAACCCTATAAGCACAGACCTGCTTTAAAAAAAAAAAAAATAACAAGAGATTAAGCTGAACTGGTGTGGGGGAGGGGGGGGGGGGGGAGGCACTGCATTGTTTGCTTATAATCGAGAGGAGGATGGAAGGGGGCAGATCATTATTAGCAAGCAATGCCTCCCCCAAATCCTTCCCATTTTGTATTGCTGGATTGTCTTCAGTTTTGAGTGCATTAATTGTCTCTCCAGACTTTTTTTTTTATAGAGCAATTGAATTACAAACTGAATTTCAATTATGAGGTATTATTGAATATTTAGTTAAATTACTTTTAGATTAATCAAAGTTAAACAATACTAAGCACAAAACAACATTACTAAATGGATTAATTGTTATTACAGTCTAATATTTCATATTAGAATGAATGACATTTTGTATTCCATACTCATTTAATGCTGTTGGTGTACTTCAGCTGTTCTAAAACAATAAGTCTGTATTTCAGTGTGATTCATCTAAGCAGTTGGCTGCTTCTAGTGCCATTTTGTGTATCAATCCAAGGGATTTTATCCTTTTTTTTTTTCTTTTTTTTTACAGGCCATTGATATGAAGCAGCTAAGGTCATGCTCGTCCCTATCGTCATTGTCATCTCCAGGCCAATATAGGAATGTTGGACTGTATCTTAGAGGCAAAGCTGGAAGGAGAGGGGGAGGGTATTCAACGATGTTGGGAATGTCATGTCACTGCTTTCATATCAGAGGAGGAAGCAGAGGTGATCTTAGATCTTGAAACAATCACTGAAGTTGGATTCTCCTCTCATCAACCCAGGATGAACTTCACAATGATGGAGATCCTACAAAATCAACATGGGTATGGCTGTACAGGATGTCACTAGAACAAGTACTTAGTGTTTGGAACTTTGGATGCCTCATTGCGGTCTATGATCACATCCTTTCAGTTGGTGAATGAACTTACCAAAGCTGAGCATGACCTCTACATTATGTGGGAACTGACTGACAGCGTCCAGGTGTGCTACAGTTGAAGTTATGGGGAAGCGATATTGCTACTTCTTTAATGAACAAAAGTCTGCAAAAAATGCTTCATAAAAAAAAAAAATATCTTCATAATTTGGGTGACAAGTGCCTTCAATCGGAGCAATTTCATTTTCAGGATGATATTACCTCTTTATCATTGATTATATTTCATTTTTAATATTTGCTACCTTTTTGTGCCTGTAAAAGCAGATGAATTAGAGAGTAAATTTAAAACTAGCAAATTTTTAATCATTGGATTAATGATAAGATCTTTTAAGGTCATATAGGATTTTTTTCTTTATAAATGAGGTAACATGTGCAATGATCTAAATTTAGATTGAATTGCTTCTTCGTATCTTAACTATACAAAAGAAAAAAACCTACTAGCTAAACTTTGTAAGCTCATTTGTTTAACTATGTAAAGGAAAATGATGGGCAGATGTTAAGAGATATTTGGGGGCATGTGATTTTAATATAATAATAATAATAATAATAATATAATGCACTTGTATTGCGCCATCTATCTAGTAATACTCTTCCGAGGCGCATGAATAATCAAGAATGAAAAGAAGAAAAGTAAATAGAATTTTATTTTGTTTTTTAGTGAAAGGAAAGGAAAGAATGAATTTTATTAGGAAGAAAGAACAAACACTCTCCACTCTTAAATTTATTAGAAATCGAAAGTATTTAATAGTTTCAGACTACAACTTAATAAAGAGCACCCATCCAGACGGATTTAAATTCCTAATTTGAAGTAGATCGTATGTCAACTCTTGTTTTGAATAAAAGTTACTAGTATGACAAGTGCAATTAAGGAAAATTTTATTTCATTCTATGTTGTACTGACCTATTATGAATTTCAAAGTTCACAGTTCATATCTTTTATTGATCCATGATTGAAGAAAAAAACCCCAGAAATTGGTCTCCCACTGGCAGTGGAAAGACAAAAGATACATTGCAGTTAATGAAATGAAAGATGAAGTGATATAAGACAATTTAGGCACACACTTGAAATAAGTATATGCATGATAAGAAGGTGAGTGAAAGTAACAAGAGAGGTATAAAGAGAGAGGGAAAGAGAGAGAGAGAGAGAGAGAGAGAGAGAGAGAGAACAACCGAGGGGGCTGATGGAGAGCTGGAGAAATGAAAGATAAGAACGGTAAGGCAGAGAAAAGGCGAGAAAACTAGAGCTGGTGGAAATAGAAGGGAAAAAGAGGGAGACAAAAAGGAAGAGAAGGAAAGATATAGACCAAGTTGGAAGGAGAGAAAAGAGCTAGCTGACAGAAATAAACATGAACTTTTAAAGAAGCACGGAATTGAGAAATAATTTGAATTTTGATGCCTTCTGAATGACTTGTGATTGAGTGGGGGGTAAATGGTTCTGATTTTTGATGATGATGTAATAATGAACAAGCGTGCTAGTTAAATTGATTTTCACTGCATCTTCAACACTATTACTATTTAACAGCACATAAACTCTTTGACACGTATTTGTCAATTAGGGGCAAATCCATGCAAACTTTAAAAGGGGAGGGGCATTAAAAATTCTGAGAATACCCCATCCGTTCCCCCAAAGACCACTAAAATTGAAGGTGAATTTAAGATGACATTTTTGCTCCGAAATTCACTTTAAGACATACAGATGTTTAATGAAAAATATATGGTGAACAAAGGGGATTTCGGCCCCATCCTCCAGAGATCCGACCTTGATGAACTATGACTCCTCTATGATTCTCCTTCTCTTTATCTCCCAGTTAATATGAAAAAATAAGCAATCAAAACTTTATTTTCGTAGATTTGTGATTGAAATTCACTTAATGACAAAAGTGTTTATTTCACAAAGATTTATGGTGAACAAAGATGATACGGCCCCTTCCTCCCTGGATATAGGCCCTAGTGACGCTCCTGAAATCTGACCCCTCACCTTTTCTATAATCTTTACATAATGTAATCATTTATACTCGCTACAGAATAGATTTATTCTCTATTTATACCTCTCTACATAAGATAATGTTTATGAAAAAAAGCAAAATTTGATTTCAGCTTAATTGTGACTGAAAATTCAAGCAATTAAAAAGCCAATTTCAAGGCCGTCTCACGGACGTGTACAAGGTCATTTCAAGGTCATGTCAAGGTCATTTCAAAGTTATTTTGAGGTAATATAGGGTTCAGAGAAGACAAAGATAACAAGGAAAATAAAATTCTCTCTATTATATAATGTAAGTGTCCGTCATGGTACTAGGAGAATGTTTAATTAGCCTCTTAAGCATGTTAGGAATCTTGGTGAAAATGGTATCAGGGATTGACTAATATTGTATTGTTTAAACTTGGTCACGCGTGGAGCAAAAAACATGCTTTTTAAAAAATCATCAATTTAGACACTTAGGGATGGAATTTTGGGAAACCGTTTGCATATTCAGATTCTGCAGCATTTATACTACAAAATTGTGTTGTAAACTCATTTTTGAAAAATTTTGCCCTAAGGGCCCTTTTGTCGCGTCGCGGCCCATATATTTTCTGCTCTACTGAATAATTCCAACTTGATAAAGGTTGTCATGGTTTCTTTCACGCTATACATCCGTTTACAAATTAATTCAAGTGACTGTACTTACAGTCTTTGACAGTAAGTACAGTCATAATTTCAAAGGATGGTGCCAGATCGATATAAGATACCTTTTGATCATTGAATTTGTTAATTCATGGATGAAATGTTAAACCTTGATTTTTGTCCAAGATATTTGTGTTCATGCTTTAGCAAACATCCTGATCCATTATCCCCGTTAACTTATTGATAATAAATATGCACATGATGATTACAATTTGATTAGAAATACCCCTATTTCGACATTTAGTCCTCTTTATTCCCCCTCTTTTTTCTGTCACATGTAAGTGTATCGCATGTTAACTTATGCTCTTTCGTAAGGAATATCATCCCTTGTTTGATTGGAGCTACAGTTATATCCTAATAGCCTTGATATAAGTAGTAAATGTATAAGTGGTATATAGGTACATGCAAAATGTAATAAAGTGATAAATACAACCCTTCTGGGCCCCTGTTTCATTAGAAGTTGCTATGATAGCAACTCCTGCTGGAATGGTAACTACCATGGCAACAGTGAGAATTCTGCTTCCTGATTGGCTTTTATAATGAAAGTTGCCATTCCAGCAAGAGTTGCTGTCATAGCAACTTTTTATGAAATGGGGCCCCATATCATTATTCTCACTCTCTTATTCTTTCAGTCCTCTTCCTTTCTCACATGTACGCACATGCACCCTCATACCGGGGAATTCCATCTCCATGCTAATACTCTTACTATCCCTCTTGTCTCCCTTTCTTTCCCCTATTCACTCTCTAACTCTTCTTATCTTTACCCCCCGTTTCTCTCTCTCTCTCTCTCTCGCTGCTCTCTCTTTCCCTTTCTCTTCAGAGCTATGCATGCTCCTTTCCCTAACCTCTCACCGTCACAAACAAATGATATAAAGACAAGAAGCACCAATATCTGAACTGATATGAACCCTAATTTTATAGAAATATGAATCCTTCATGACAAGGACTAATTGTATTGATTATATTTATAATGGGTCAAAGGATACATATTTATGGGTAATTACAGGGAGTTTGCTCCAACTCATCAAGTGACCGTTTCCTTCTTGTATAGTGACTTTAGACCTAAAATGAAGTCTAGGGTTTGGATTGCCTTTGATTTCACCTTTGTTTTCACCTTCGATTTTTGTCGGATGTATATATCAAGGGTTTTAAGTAATGTTACCGTATTTCTACCTTGTTTTCATGCACATTATGTAGAACTTTATACTGTTGATGGGCCTTTTAAGGTATATTTGTGAAAATGCAAAATTGATAAGCATTCTACTCTGATTTTCTGTCGCCGAAATAGAGATATTTTGGCCTTGTGTACAAAATCTGATAACTTTGAAATTCATCTTCTCTGTAGCTATTGTAAAACGTGTATATTTGTAAAGGTTTTTTTTGAGGATGGATATGAGAACAAAAAGGCATGATTAGGTCACATTTTTATGTATATTACTTTATAGTATTTGTAATAAAAATTTTGTGGTACCCCTGTACATTCTATATAAGAGATCATATGAAAAACAAATTCTCAATAAAAACATTTATTTTCATCACAGAGCGAACCTTGTCCGAGTGAATTCTGTAGTGGAACTTTGTCATAAAAAATGAAAATTGTGTGATGAAGGTATTATTAACTTTTCAACTCTATAACTGCCAAAGAAATTTAGTGATATCCTTTATTTATTATTTCCAACCAGTGGCGTAGCTAGTTATGTATTAGGAAAGGGGGCTCATTCCCCAGTTGAACAGTGGGTAAAAGGCGATGGGAGATCATAGAGACAGGATCTCTTTATGTACTCCCCCTTGGTCGAAACAATCTTGCTTGGCGTGAATGTCATCCACTTTGTAAGACAGGTGCCGCCCCACCCTATGGTACCCCCCCCCCCACTTCTTCCTCCCACCTCCGGGGAGCGTTTCATGAAGTGACTTGTCAGTGATTTTTACTGACAACTGTTATAAGCTACTAAAATCCTTGAATCTTATTGGCTGAGAACAAATTTGTCAGTAAAAACTACTGACGAGACACTGAAACGCTCCCCGATGGTTGGATTCACAAAACCTCACTAGGATAAACCGACACAGAATTTAATCAATTCCTCATTAAAGATGGAAGGTGGAATTTGATATGATGAAATGGAAAGCGAAAGTGATAATCGGATGTGACTTCAACGATATTTCGTAAGGGTACATATTATAATCACAAAAGCGCTAGTGCTGACAGGCTTATGCAAGCGATACATAGAATGAGAGGATGAAAAGTGGGACTGATCAGTTACGTGCTTCACCCAGTTGAAAACTGAAAATAGTGTCTATTTGAATTTGTTCAGTTTCATTTAAAAATTCGATGAGAAAAATAAGATCATACATTACTTGTGGGAGTGAAGCCAATATAAATGATAACACATTTCTTTGAAAATTATTCCTTTATACAAGTTTATCATTTTTTCCACACACTTTTAGAGATTTGTACCTCCTAGGTAATTCAACGTTCACCACAGTGTCAAAGGTGAAAAATACCTTTTTAATTCGACTGTAAATGGCCCGCTTTCCGAAAATCATTGACCACTGACGGTTTGTTTGAACTCTTTAAACGGCCTGAAATTTGTTTAAAGAATTTTTAGAGTTAAAAAATATATATTATCTTGTATGTGATCGCGTGTAAAAATCGCTTGTCATGATGTAGATCTGCGTTTGAAGTGTTTACGAAGTGTTTACTTTTTCAGAAAAAAACTTGAAGTGTCATCTTTTGATAAAAAATTATCTCTTGGAGGTCACGGGGTCATCAGTCGAACTCACCGGCGAAAATCCACTTTGAGGAGGGGGGGGGGGGGGATGATCGACTGTTTTGCCGATTTTTTATTTTCTGTCGAACTCACTCTTAAGTATAAACACACACCCTCACCCACTCGCGCAGACCCACTTACACACATTTTGTTCTTTATTTTGCGAGCGAGCGAAGCGAGTGAGCCAAAAATTACTACTTTTCTGGTTTTTAATCGCATTTTCAAATAGAAATTATAAAATATAATGGTCGTCTATGACAGATTATCAAAAATTTTACTAACTGATCAAAATATCAAAATATCATTTCTTCCTTTAAAAAGTGTGGGGGGATATTTGTACACGCCATCCCTCCTCCTCGAAAAAGTGTGGGGGATGGGGGATATATCCCCCCACTTTTTACGCCAATGGTCGAATGCATGGTGAAACGTTGCATGACGCACCACTTGTTTTAAGCGTTAGAGACAATGGTACAAAAACAAACAAAAACATTGACCTGTCTGTAGAATTATAATATATGGCTGATTAATGATGGATGCCTATAGGCCTATTATAAATGTGCTTCAAACTTCTTATGGAAAATGAAATTATTTGCATTCATATTATGTTTTTTTTTGTAGTTACACATATAATCTTTACGGGATCTTCACGGCCTTTCTCACTTCATTTCTTCTTCTTGTTCTTCTTGTTCTTGTTCTTGTTCTTCTTGTTCTTCTTGTTCTTCTTGTTCTTCTTGTTCTTGTTCTTCTTGTTCTTCTTGTTCTTCTTGTTCTTCTTGTTCTTCCTGTTCTTCTTTGTTCTTCTTGTTCTTCTTGTTCTTCCTGTTCTTATTTGTTCTTCTTGTTCTTCTTTTCTTGTTCTTCTTGATCTTCTTGTTCCTCTTGTTCTTCTTGTTCTTCTTGTTCCTCTTGTTCTTCTTGTCCTTCTTGTTCTTCTTGTTCTTCTTGTTCTTCTTGTTCTTCTTGTTCCTCTTGTTCTTGTTCTTCTTGTTCTTCTCGTCCTTCTTCTTCTTCTTCTTCTTCTTCTTCTTCTTCTTCTTCTTCTTCTTCTTTTTCTTCTTCTTCTTCTTTGACACCACCACCACTACCACAACCACCCGCACTCCATCCATTCTTCTTCTCAACAAAGAAGGAAAAGGGGGATCTTCGATCTGAATATTGCATGATATACACATATTGACATTTATCAAGCTTTATCTTCGTATAACCCGTAAGCATCCACTTATCATGACATTGACTGTGTATTAATTCCCCACCATTCCAACCAAGGGTAATTATCATTGTATGATCTTTATGTCGAACGATTTGTTTCACTCGCTTCCCCTTTAACTGGAATATTTGATTAATTGACAGGATTGAAGGCTTCTTTTTCCCCCAAGTACGACAGAGCAATACTATTGTCTTTTTGATAACCATTATTTCACATTACGACATCAAATCATTATAAAGTACTTCACAAAGTCAGGGCCTGTCTAGTGAACGAGAAAGTAGACCATTTTGCCATCCGCTTGATGGTCGTCCTATCTCCCACCTCCGTTTCATGAACGCGTGGTCGATTGCGATTTACCTTATTTGAAACATTATAGTTTTAGAAATAATATTGCCAGTAAACATGGTAAAGATATAAGTCGATAACGCCCCCCCCCCACACACACACACACTCTCTCTCTCTCTCTCTCTTTCTCTCTCTTGGCAAAACATGCGATTAGACATTTTGGTTAACCCTTTGAAAAGCATATGTTTTATTTATTCATTTCCTTGTTCCTTTATTAATCAATTAATTCACTTATTTATCTGTTTATCTATTTATGTATGCATTTATTTATCTATCTATTTTTACATCCAACTATCTTTTTATATTATTTTTCTTTGTTGATATATTGATTAATATTTGTTTATTCATTTTTTATACTTCCGTGTTGCTTTTTTATTAATATATAATTGATATTGTGTTAACAATGTATTCATTTATTCATTTATTTATTTGTTGAGTAAATAACAAGACAAACGAGAAAATGTTCCAGCATTTCTTGTTCCTATTCTTCTGAAGAAATCTTCTAAAGGAAACATCCGTTATTCATAATCTTGAAATGAGCATCAAATTAAGCTTCATCTTTTCTTCGTATTGCATCCGCAAATAATATGCAATACAATGTCACTTTCATTATCTTCTTCTTTCCTTTCAAAAAAGAAACGATTCCGAAATGGGTCAGAGCAACAAATTTCACCCGATGACAAACTTTTATACATTTATAGAGGAAGGAAGGGACAGGTTCAGTGTCTTCATTAAAACGATTACGAGAAATGAAAGCTAATTGACATAAAGGGCGTAGCCAAGTTGGGATTTTTATAATCGATGCATTGTTCTATTTCTCAGTGAAAGTATATAAAGACCCAAAAGGTTCAAGTTTAATTGGGCTGTGACTTCCCTTTCCCTTTTGTTTTGAAACACTTTTGACGTCAATGATTTTTCAGTGTTTTATTGACGGAAAAATGACGACCTCGTCTAAATATCTGACACACATCCTTGAGAAAATTGCAATAAAATGCAATTAAAATTATGATAAGAGATATCGCCTGATACAAGTCAAGCCAACTAATCTTTTTTGTGAAGAACAATTGTATGACCTTGCAATTATATAGGCCTATAAAACATGACTTAAT
>CM057156.1:18321531-18394025 GCA_029962745.1 Echinometra lucunter
ATATATATATCCGCTTATTCAAACTACCAATCATACCACAATATAGGAAGTTTATTTTAACATCCTAAGTGAAATGAATAGGAGGGAAGTGTTTACAAATTTAGTCATATCTTTATAATATTTGAAAATTAATGAAATGCATTGGAACGCAATTCGAAACTTTTAAGCCAGGTTTCTATCATTTATTTTCAATATCGATATTTGCCTCTTTTAGTTTCTTTCGTTTCATATCATACATTTGATTAAACTGGTCGCAAGTAATTACAGCTATCTATTTCTACCTGTAACAAAGAGCTGTCTGTCGTCAGTGCCAACGACATTATAGGTCTACTACGTTCAATATAATGAGCTAAGCGTTAATATTACTTGTTTTCACTGTAATTCATTCAATACACCCCAGATGCAGTTGAAGATGAAGGTAATCATGCAAGTATTCTTAATATATTTATTAAAAAGAAATATGTAATATTTTACATACATTCAAATGCCTGAAAGAAAAGGTACATAAAAATGAAATACAGATATATCTGCGGAAATTTTGCCAAGATGTTTTCAATCTACTTCGAAAGCTTTAATAAAAAGATTCAACAATTTTGTCCTGGATTTTTTACAATACTGAATAACCATCCTTTTAGATAGACAAAGCAATGGCTTCACAAAAATATAGTGGCACTACTGAGATATGTATATTTCTATTTTTCTTGATTTTAATAGTTTCTTTCGATTTAAAAGCAGAGGGAGTTATAGGTGGGTTTATTTAAACTACCAACCATGAATAGGGGAATATTTTTGAAATATATGATTTGGTTATAATATGGTTTTGAACTTTGAATTTCAAGCCAAATTTTTACCATTTATTGCTTTAAAATAGATGTTTGCTTCTTTTAGTTGTTTCAGAATTCTGTTTGCTAAAACTGGTCACAAGTATTAACACCTATCTATTGCTGTCTGTACAACACGAAACAATCTGTCTTCATTGCTAGCATTAACATTATAGGCCTACGACATTCAATATGATAATCGAAGCTTTAAAATTACCCTTGTTTCAATTTAATTTATTCAATACACACTAGGTGAGGAGGAATCAGATGAAGGTGATTATGCACTTATTCTAAATCTATTTATAAAAAAATTGTTGTAATCACTGACATATTTAAATACCTGAAAGAAAAGGAATGAAAACGAAATACATTTCTGCTGAAAAGTTGTCAAGATATTTTCAATCTACTTCGAAAGATTTAACAAAAAGATTCAACACTTTTGTCCTAGATTCTTGCAATACTGAATAACCATTCTTTTAGACAGACAAATCAATAATTTCCCAGGAATATTCTGCTACTACTGAGATATGTATATTTTCTGAATTCCTTAATAGTTGTTCTCTACACTTAAAAGTAGAGGAAGTTACACATGGGTTTATTTCAATTAAACTATGCCAATCATGAATAGGGGAAATGTTTAAAAACAGATTGATATCTTTTTGGTTTTTAATTTTGAATTTCAAGCCAAGTTTTCATCATTACTTTTTTTTTTACTAAACCAGATATTTGCTTCTTTTAGTTTTGTATGTTTCAAAATTACATTTAGTAAAACTGGTCACAAGTAATTACACCTATCTATTGCTGTCTGTATGACACAAAACAATCTGTCATCATCGCCACCGACATTATAGCCTACGACATTCCATATAATAATAGAAGCTTTAAAATAATTTGTGTTTCACTTTAATTCATTCCATACACCATAGATGAGGAGGAATCGGATGAAGGTGATTATGAAGTATTAATGTCCTTTTCATTGAAAAAAAATAATGTATTGTCTTCTACTTATCTAAATACCTGAAAGAAAAAGTATATAGAAACGAAATACATTTCTGCTGAAAAGTTGTCAAGATATTTTCAATCTACTTCGAAAGATTTGATAAAATTATTCAACAAGTTTGTATTAGATTCTTACAATACTGAATAACCATCCTTTTAGGTAGACAAATCAATGGTTTCACAGAAATATTCTGCTACTACTGAGAGTTTTTCCCCACACTTAAAAGAGGAGGGAGTTACATATGCGTTTATTCATGCCAACCATGAATAGGGGAAATGTTAAAAAAAAATATATTTATATCTTTTTGACTTTGAATTTTGAATTTCAAGCCAAGTGTTCATCGTTTATTGCTTAAGCATAGATGTTTGTTTCTTTTAGTTGTTTCAGAATTCCATTTAGTAAAATTGGTCACAAGTAATCACACCTAACTATGTTGCTGTCTGTATAACACAAAACAGTTTGTCATCATTGCCAGCAACATTATAGGCCTACGATATAATAATCGAAGCTTTAATTCTTACTCTTGTTACAATTTAATTCATTCAATACACCCTAGATGAGGAGGAATCTTATGAAGGTGATTTTGCACTTATTCTAAATATATCAATATATTTCGAAAGATTTAATAGAAAAATTCAACAATAATTTGTCCTGGATTCTTACAATACAAGGATAGACAAAGCAAGGACTTCATAGAAATATACTACTACTGCTTTAAATTATGAATATTTTGTGGGATTTGCATTTGTCTTGATAGTTCACACTAAATTTTAGATCAACACCGACATCAGATGAAAAAAATATCCAGGTTTGGCGCAAATGGTTAAATACATCGTCACAGAAAATGACTCCTATCTAGTCAACCGTGAAGATTTTCCCCACAAAAATGGTGCCAAAATACGTGGGATGAATGACTTTACTGATAAATTTCTAGGTTAAATTATTTGATATGTGTAGCTAGCTTGAAATAACAGGAGATTTAAAAAGTGTGCACCTTTTTTTCTGACTCGGTCTATATACTACTACTAGTGATATTATGTTTTAATTCCTTTAACACTTTTTGTCCACATTTAGGAGTGAAGGGACTTGTATAGAAGTGTTTTAAAAATATTTTAATTAAAGCTGGGGGAGGGATCTCTCTCTCTCTCTCTCTCTCTCTCTCTCTTCTGAAACCTTTTTCTGTCCCTCTCTATCACGGATGATATGTTTAAAAGTTTACACAGTATAGTTAACCGTAGTCGAGATCATAGCTTTTTTTATTAAAAAATTGTGATTTAATTACCTTTTTATCAGATGCACCGTCTAGTAGCCTTCCGAAAAGAACACGCAGTAAGTATTGATTCTCTTGGTATGCATAGTTTCATCATTTCTACAATATAAAGCCATCAAAACACAATTCGTCATTTATAAGGGTTTGGCTGGATTCCGTAAATATCTTAGGTTCATGACCATAATATGTTTTACATTATTTTGCACCACAATGTTTAAATGATGGACTTGCTAATATAAAATAGCTGATCTTGTGTTGTTTCAAAATTGTTGATAAATAGTTTAATATCTTAACACACGAGATGAGACAAAATGGCCTTACCAAACCAACTGTTTAACGAAAAAAACCCACTATCACTATTATGTGCATAGATTAAATGAAACCACTCACAGTATGTCAGGAATTCGAATTTTCTGCTTTTTATGATGTTTCTTGATGATTATGATGGTGGTGGTGGCGGTGGTTGTGGTTGTGGTGTTGGTATTAGTGGCGTTGATATGTGTTAAAAGCATGGAGTCGTGTATAATTCTTCCGTTATTTTGTCGGGACAGAAACAACAACTCAGAGAGGAAGTACTCTTACTATTAATGCATCAGGGAATGCAAAAGTGGAAGGCAACTCAATGACTGGCTCAGTCACCAATATGACCACCAATAATTATGCAGCAGGGTAAGAAAGGGGGACATGATTTGTTGTTATTGTATTGTACTGTATTGTTTTTGTAATGCGTAAGATTTATGTCAGTATTTGTCATTGATTTCGAGGTACGGCAGTGTTCTATCAAAGGGGCTCCCAAACGAAAAATTAAGGTAAACTATGATTAAACCCCGTGGAATTGTACTATAACTGGAATGAGTCACGCTATTTGGACCTACATTGTAGAAAATGCTTTATTTTTTCATGAAACTTTTGAAGTTTTTTGGGGGTGATCACTTGAAACATCATAAGGGCGGCCCCCTGCCCCCTGTAGTGCCACCCCTATGGTAACGTAATTTTCTGATCAATCTGTAGAGACAGGAGTCTGCATGGAGTCGACCTTGACAGAGTTAGCACAGGATCATGCTCAATATTTTAATCCTCTATACTTCTTCCAATGTAAGGCGTCTACAGGCCAAGGACAATGGAGAAACTAGATGGAGAAAGAGACTTTATTATTTTTCAACGTATAATACCCAAAATCTTCTCGTTTATGATGCATTTCTTTTAACAATGTGCTATTTATTAAGTCTCATTCATTGCAACATCATTTCAAATCATGGAGAGAAAGAAAGAGAGAGAAACAAATTTAAAGTGCATCTCATATTTCTGTAAAGCGCTTAGAGACTCTCTTAGAAATGTATTAGGCGCTATATAAATCCAGAATATTATTATCATTATTATTTTATATTGTATTACATGCAAGGACTGCAAATGTGCAATGAGAAATGTGTGGGCATTAGAATTACTTGATACATAAAGTGTTGTATGTTAAAGTGATATTAAAAAGGAAGACTACATTTATCTATCTGTGACAACTAATGGGATTGCTTTATTTGATTTCTGTGATTGGTATAGGAAAGGTCGAAAAGTTGGTACAAAGCGGAAGAGCAACGATTCCAATCCTGGACCATCTACCTCCCACAAAAAGGTAAGAAGACTATTGACCAAGACAAGGGTGCTTCAAGGATTTTGGGAGGGGAGGGGATAGTTTTATCATATCTTTCACAAACACTTAAGTTGTATTCTTTGTTCTTTGCAATTCTGATTTCCCTGAGGAATTCTCTTAGGTTCAAGAAACCCTCTTATTTAAAAACGTGCTCAGGTACTTTTTTTTTCTAAAATAATATAACGAGGTGCACAATTACAGGGACTTTAGAGAATTCATTTCATATTTTGGTTGTGTTTTAACTTGAAATTCTGCTTGATTTTCAACAAAAGGATAAGTGGCAGGGGCGGTTTTGTCCCTTTAAATCCACTCATGAGCTAAAGATATGTTTTCTACAGTTTTTCACATTATGGGACAGGTTATTTTTCCCCAAAGAACAGCTGACTGATGTCATGCTTCTTTTTAGGGGGAAAAAAGAGTTTTAAACAAAAGAGGAAGGCGACTTCAAAGCTTCTCCCGATGCATTTGAATGTTTGACACTCTTTTAGACACTGCTAGAAGGCCTTCTGGTATATTTTGGACAGAGAGGTGGATAAGTTTTTACCTTCATGACATAAGAATTACTCAACATCTACACTCTTAAAAATTCCGGGTCAGATTGACCTGGAAAAGAGACTGTTGGGGCCATACTCCGTTCCGGGTAAAATGAAAAAAAAAAAATGACCCATAATAGGATCATGCAGACTTCTTCTGGGTCACATTTGACCTTATTCCACATAATTTTTATCTTATTCTGGGTAATTTTTGACCCGGAAAGAAGTGTGGCCCCAATTGACTCTTTTCCGGGTCAATCTGACTTGGAATTTTTAAGAGTGTATATATTAACAGAATCGTAAATTTTATACATAATTTTCGATCTCTTACTGGACCTCCTATGCATAATCACTTGCATTGCAGAAAAAAAGTGCGACCAGACGTTAGCGACGACACCAAAGTTACAGACGATATCATCGAATTATTGGCAGAAGATATCGGTATTAATACCAAGTTAGACAAGTTGGGTTTGGCGCTTGGATTTGGATTTCCCGCCATAAAGATGTACAGGGCAAAGAACCATCCTCACGGTGATGTAACGTATGCAGGAACCCAACAAATGCTTATCGACTGGCGACATGAGAAGGGAGAGGGAAACCCATCGATTCTAAAGGAAGCACTCATTAAAGCAAAATTAGCAATGCTCACTGAAATATATTTCAGAGATGTATAATCATGAGCTTTAAACAGGGGCATAGACAGCGGGGAGGGGGGGGGGGATGAGGGGTATGCATCCCCCCACCTCACAAGGTGGGGGGGGGGGGGTGACATGTACAATCATCCCCCAGGTTTTAGGGAAGGATGTTTGCTTACAATTAAACTGAATTAACATGTTTAGAAATGATAGGAACAGCAATAATAATAATGATAATGATAATAATTAATGATAATAATAATTAGTAATGTTAGTAATGTATTATTATTATTATTATGCTTATGATAATGATAGTTATCATCATCATCATCGTTAATGTGACTGAAATGACGATTACTATCATAACTATATCAATCATTATTCTGATTTATGTAGTTATTTATATGACTTTAGGGCAATTTCGGCGCCGTCACAGTTTTTCTGAAGTGGTGTAACAACAAAATCTTTTTAAAAGATAAATAGCGTGATACAAATATGCAATAATGTGTGTCAGTCCATATTGTTTGTCACGGTGCGTATATCTTCTATTTATGTCTGTGCATTCGGGTGTATGTGTGTGGGTGTGTGTGGGGGGGGGGTGGGTGTATGGCCGTACGCAGCGGGGGGGGGGGGGCCGGGGCGGGGCAGTTGCCCCCCGGTAAAATTTTGAAAAATTATTTTTTTTTAATGAAAATTTTCACAAAATTCACCAAAACTGTGCACCTAATCCTTCAATTTCATTCTTAAAAATGCAAAAGCGCCCCATGACGTGCGTGTTCCATGCATTAATGCAGTTGTACCAATAGAATGGAATGTGATGAATAAGATGCACTCACGTATCTAAATTTAAAAAAAAAAACACTTTTTAAAATAACACAAAAATGTCAAATGAAAAAACAAAATGGCTTAAAAATTTGACTTGGATACATTTGACGGAATCCTTTTTTATATCACCTTTCTGTCATCACTTCCCCAGGGACTCAGTATGCTGGTATGAATCGAATTCAGACATTGTTCTGAAAATGGAAACGAGTTATGTATCATTTTTTTCATGCTGATATTCATTTTTGGAAACATTGATGTTAAAAGGAATCTATGATCAGGTGATGGAGTTGATGACAGTCACCTCCATTAAGTTTTCTCTCGGAAAAGAAAGAATACTCTACGTGTTAAAAAAGTTAGGTTTGTAAGTGTGTCTTTCATTTTTATATCTTTTATCATCTTATTCACTGTTAGGAAAACAAGTAATTTTTTCTTGTATCTTTTTATATCACGAAATTGGTATGATGATTATGTTCAGTGAAAGGAGAGCATTAAAGTTTTCCAAAATCATTTGAGCTAGCGGAGTATGTGGTTCAAAGTGTTTGAAAAATATTAATTTTCGTACAAGATCCATTAAAAATTGAATTAATATGTAACGTGCCTTGCCCGAAGTAAATCTTGTAAGACCATGAAGACAGGGATATATGAAATACAAGCATTCCGAATGAATGAATTGCCATCATTATTCAGCTGTGTGGGGCACTACTCAGTTGAACTTCTGAGGGGTCAAGGGAGCGTTATCAACAAGATGAAAATCAGATACATAATTGATGAATTTAAAAAGAAATAAGAAGAAATTTCAATTCATCATCATTACATTTAGAAATATCAAACTTTAGATGTAATCAGTAAATAAATGACATGGTAAAGAATCAACACATAATCCCATATATGGATTATGTGCTGTATATTCGACAAAGTGAAATAATTATGTACACTTTGAGTATCTGATCACAAAATGACAAACTCCGTCATGTAAATTTAGTTTATTGATTTAATAATTTTTGATTACCAATTATTTGATAATCAATTTGATTGATTAATGTTTGCACCATATCGCTTCCATAGTTCAACCTGATGAGAGGGTTACAGCTCGTTATTCCGAAGGTTTGAATACTCCGAAGGTTCGTTATTCCGAAGGTTAGTTTTTCCGAAAGTTCGTTATTCCGAAGATTCGTTCGTCCGAAAATGAAATAAGGTTCGTTAATCCCAAAACAGAATGAGGTTTATTTCGAAGGTTCGTTTCTTCGAAAATGGAATAAGGTTCTTTAGTTTGTTCGTTATTTTCGGACTAACGGACCTTATTTCGTTTTCGGATTAACGAACCTTCAGAATAAACAAACCTTATTTCATTTTCGGATTAACGAACCTTCGGAATAACGTACCTAATTCAATTTTCGGACTAACGAACCTTCGGGGAAAATGCCACAAATGTTCGGATTAACGAACCCTTTTTTTATTTTCGGACTAACGAACACCCACGTACACGCAATTTGCGAGTTTCGGAATAACCTTAAGGCCCTGTCACATATTAGCGAATCGAGCTAACGAATGCCTAACGAACGCTATTTTTTTAAAGTCCAGATACGCTCAAATACGCTCAAATACGCTAAAACCCTCTAATTGCGATGCTATTGATCGGTTTCTAGTTTTTGTCTGTTTTTTTTTTTTTAAATCCTAATCCTCGCACTTTTGAAATACCAAGAAATATAAATGAAAAAAGGGGAAAATTTGCTTGTGTGGGGGGGATGGGTAAGGCTTACCGTTTTAAATGGCACCCATGTAGGTTTGAGATGGCCCCCCCCCCCCCAAAAAAAAAAAAAAAAAAGGATTCTTCCGGCGCGCCTGAGGAGAGGGGAATTATTTAAGGAGGTTTGTAAATACATGCGTATTCCTATTCTAGGACCCTTCTCACCATAAATCTGGTGTTGCATGGTCATTCATCTGTGTAAATTCCCTTTACTCCCTTTTCCTCTTATTGCGAATACTTCTACATGGTGTTCGCTTTTAGCAGGGAAATATTTTCTATGGTAGCCCTGAAGTATACGCTCAACAACAGGTCATGTGCGCCGTGAATGGATGCGAATTTCGCGACTGGGACGCAAAGCTCGCATCCCGGGTAACGAATTTCGCGACTGGGACGCAAAGTTCGCGTCTCGGTCAATTTTACGAATTTCACGTCACACATGACCTGTTGTCGAGCGTATTTCAGGGCCACGACACATAATAAATACAACCAAAACAAACTTACAATCACATACTAGTAAATGGAGTGTTATAACAAGACTTATGGAATAATCTAGAAAGTTCTTTTTCTACATGCATGGTGTAATGTTTGCTATAATTCTGCGTGTGTTCTTTATCACAGCAAAAAACTAGGTAATGATCATTTCTCTTCTAGAAATGTCTGAAGTTATAAATAGAGAAACCGGAAAGAATTTCTCATAAAATTCTTCTTTTATGCAACACAACCATGTGCTTCTTTATATGTTTCTTTCTCTCATATAACACTTTTCTCTCCTTCCTACATTCCAACTCAGTCTACAGCTTTCCTTCTCTTCCTCTTCCCTCTTTCTCCCTCCCTCTTTCTTTCCCTTCTTCTTCCATCTCTCCTGTTCTCGCCTCTTCTCTGCTTCACCATTCTTATAAATTATTTCGTTTCTCCCTCTCCCCCTCTCTCCATCAGCTCCCTCGACTGCTTTCTTTCTCTCTCTCTCTCTCTCTCTCTCTCTCTCTCTATCCTTTCTCTATTTCTTTACTACCTCTCTTGCTATTTTCACTTACTTCCTTATCATGCTTATTTAGTGTGTGCCTAAACTGGTTAAATTGTCTTAAATCACTTCATCGTTCCTTTTATTGTTAACAATGTATCTTTAGTGTATACCCTGCCAGTGGAGACCAATTTTCTGTGTGTTTTTTATGGATCAATAAAGGATATGAGCTGTGAACTTTGATTTGATTTGATTTGATTTGATTTGATTTTTTCGTTTCGCAGTAAACATGTACAAAACAAAATATATAAAATTCAGTAATCTCGTAATTACATAACTAATATAATGAAACAATAGTGTAAAAGAAAGAAGAACAGTAAAACGGAAGGGCAGGGTAAAATAGCAAAGCTTATAAGGTGCTAGCTACTTTTGAAATACATAATAACTCAGTTGAACATGGAATATAAGTAAAAATTTTCCTTAATTTTTGCACTTGTATTTATTAGTAACTTTATTCAAAACAAGAGTTGAAATAGTTCAAATTAGAATTTCATTCCGACTGGATGGGTGCTCTTTATTGAGCTGTAGTCTGAAAATGTTTAATAATTTCGGTTTGTAATAAATTTCAGAGTGGAGAGTTTTTGTTCTTTCTCCCTAATAAAATTGATCCTTTCACTAAAAATAAAAATCAAATTATGTGCCCCCAAAATATCTCTTCACGTCTACCCATTTCTTTCACATGGTTGAACAAATTTGCCTACAAGGTTTAGCTAGTAGGTTTTTTGTGCGTGTTAGATACAAAGAAGCAGACCAGTCTAGATCATATTGCAGATGACATCTTAATATCGTATTTATTCCAGGCCTGAACCTACAAAAACAAGCTATGGTTTCCAGTAGGTTCCCATTTTATGTCATAATTTGGTACTTGCTTTGTAAAAATATTCTTCATTATGGAAACATGAAAATGAAATAAATTCGGTATGAATCTCTCCCTCTCAAAATCTGCTAAAATCCAACAAATGCCACATTAAGCAGTGATAAGCAGAATCATACCTAAATGCTCTCACAGAAAATAGGGGGTGCATTAACTGATAAAGGTGGGATAAGATAAAATGAAATAAGATAAGGGAAGAGATAAGAGACATGCAATTTACTTTATCCACCTTCGTTTCAAGAGAGAGCGAGCATGTCAAGGATTATTTAACTTTTAGTGTGTGTTCTGTTTTAAATTCTTATTCAGAATTAACTGATAAAGGTGGGATAAGATAAAATGAAATAAGATAAGGGAAGAGATAAGAGACATGCAATTTACTTTATCCACCTTCGTTTCAAGAGAGAGCGAGCATTTCAAGGATTATTTAACTTTTACTGTGTGTTCTGTTTTAAATTCTTATTCAGAATATAAAAAATGCGAAAGCAAAAATTTAATCGCAGTTCCCTGCATTTCGTCGAAACGTTATATCAGAACGTCTACACAGTTTCTTTTAAAGATGCAAACCTAACTGAGTTCATTTATTAGTCTTTCATTTCATATATTTTTCCGTTTCACAGTTCTTGGTCAAGATAAGACGCTCTGAGGCTGTGACGCTCTCATCACATCATGGGTAAAATTGCAGATAACAAATCTCCGAATAAAATGTATAAATAAGCATTATAAGCGCAATATGCAAAAAATACGTATTTATGCAAAACGAGTATCAATTGGTGACTTAAATAGAAATACACCAAAATTAACCAATCCTTTAAGTTTTGTTTTAAAAATTCACTGAATTATTGTATGATTTATTCAAGCAATTAATGTTTGTCTCATTCTCAAATAAAAAGAAATGACTGTAGTTTAATACGCTGGCAGATGAAGAGGGGACGCATCATGTAACTCGCCATAATTATGAAGAAATATGA
Source organism: Echinometra lucunter (assembly GCA_029962745.1). Taxonomy (NCBI): domain Eukaryota; kingdom Metazoa; phylum Echinodermata; class Echinoidea; order Camarodonta; family Echinometridae; genus Echinometra; species Echinometra lucunter. The sequence continues at coordinate 18,332,871 of CM057156.1, forward strand.
CGAGAGATAATATAAGATAAGATTGAATGTATCCCCTCCCCCCCCCTTTTTTTTATTTTTTTTTACATTGGTGACACGAACTTTGCTCCTGCGACAATTGCTCTTGTCTTAATTTTTCCGAAGATAGAGGGTTAGGATTGGGGTTGTGATGGTGGTTTCGGTTCAGAATGATGTGAGGATAAGGATTAAGCTTAGTGTTAGGTATGGGGTTAGGTTTTATGTTGGGCTTAATAACGAGCAAATTTTGCATGGGAGCGGTTGTCGCCGGTGCAAATGTCATGGAACTATTTACAATAGATGGTCAATCGCGAACCTGTCGCGTACGATATAATTTTTGTACATGTGTTTGCTTTAAAGATATATTCAGAATCTTAAAAATACGAAAGTAAACTAGTCATCGCAGTTTCGCACTTCGTCATGTTCTTTTCTTTTCTTTTCAGAAATATCAATAGCATTTACAGTTTTTTTTTTGCATTTTGAATTTGAAAACGTGAAATCTTTCACTTCAGATATATTTTTTTCTTCAATTTTACAGGTCTGAGTCAAGATGAAGAAGTGTTAATCTGGGGAGCGTTTCATGAAGAGTTTTGTCGGTGAAAATCACCGACAAATGTTATAAGCTACTGAAAATCCTCGCATCTGATTGACTGAAAGCAAATTGGTCAATTATTACAGAAAACTTAATGCGCGCACAGTTGTTTACTTCATAATTCCGGCATTTGTGCGACGATGCCGAAGGTGCGACTACAATCGGAATATATTAAAAGGCAAATCTCTGAAATTTTATCCAGACACTTTTTAATTACAAAGATAATGTGGATTTTGTAATGGTATTCAAAGGCGTTTAGGGTCAACTTTGGGCCTCTACAATGCGTCTTAACTACGCAATCTCCATAGGCGCGTCCACGTGACAAATTGTGCAGTTTTTACACCGAAAGCAGGAGATAAAAAATGTCTACCATGGAAAAATACCTTTAAAAACATTTTCGAAGTTGTATTTTATCTGCAAACTATACAAACGTTGGTAATTAGCATCTCCGGCATCATTTAGAATTGTGTTTGATTTCAAATATGGCTTATTTTTTTCTAAATTTTGAATCATTTGCATTGACAAATCGTAAGGTTGATAAAAAGACACCATCTTTTTTTGTTAAGAAATTTGCACGGCTTCATTGTTCTGACGGCCATTGCAAATTGGCGTAGATTCACGACTTCAAAGTCAGTGGACTTTATTAAGCAGCATTTTCTCTATATGTCAGTAGCGTTTCGAGTCATTTTATTGAGAATGTTTTATGTAGTGGAATGGGAAACTGTGAAGTGGTCGGTAATAGGAACAGGCTTCATACCCACTTAACACCTAGGGGTGGTATTCTGAGACTATTTTAACTCTGTTTTAAGTCTGTTGTAGGGAGGTATTTTAAATTTGTATGCGGTATGTCATGGCCATGGGCGTTAATCGGTGGGGGACGTCCCCCCCCCCCCCCCCATGTTTTGTCAGAAAAAAAGGGAACCCCCGGGTGATTTTGTATACCTTGCCAAGGAGATGAGAGTTAAATTCCCACTGAAAATTAACAATGTCAAAAAATTGCCATGTACTAAACTTTTCAGTTCATTCTCAGTTTTGGACGATAGGGCCAAGTGCAGTGCATTGAGACGGGATTGACATTTACAGCATTGACATAATGCATGCATGCATGGCCATAGAGAGCTTAGCTATCTAGAGCGAGCGGGGGTTTGCATAAATAACTAGCTGCTAAAATTTTACCATATATAGGCATACTGTATGTTTTTGAAAGTCCTACAATAATTGCTGAAGTATCTGATGATCTTTTTAAATTTAAAAAAGAAAAAAAATTCTTCAAATTCAATTCAGGCAGATTCTTTTATGATGACTGAAGGTTATCTGAAGTTCTTATACATCATAGATAGGTCCTTTGAATAATATTCTTCAACTTCTGGTGCAAAAAATGAGGCTTTTTGACAGCAATCCAGTTACATTTTTTCATACCTTTTAATTTTTAAAACCTGTCTTTATTCTTCAAATTGCTCTGTTTCACTTGTGTTCCTGCAAAATTCCCAGTTTCTCCCATTTTGCTCTTCACCCTTGAGCTTTTTAAACATAAGTGTAATCCCCCCCCCCTTTCATGACACATGGATTATTCTATAAATCAGAGACAATTGCTTCCGCTGTCAGTATGTTTTTCACCCATCATGTTTGTGATCTTTTCTTTTTAAATGATTTTCAGTGTAAAAGATCACCTGAATATAATAAAAACTTTTTGTTTGAACAACGTAATCGGCTGAATGAAGTAAAAAATAAAAGAAGTAAGAAATTTAGTTTCATTTCTTGAAAGAAGGTCAAAATGTTCTGTGTCAAGTGATACGAACTGGGGAATCACATATTTGATATTTTAGTTTGTGTTATGAGTGCAAGTAGCAATATGCGAGCGTCATATCAGAAATTTGCAAGAAAAAAGCGCATCTATATGAATTTGAAAACTGTTGAGAAACAACAGCTGCAACAGAGGTGGGTTTTTTTTCTCTCTTCATTTTTACTGAAAGCTGAATCAATAGAAAGGCAAAAATAGAGTTTTAAGATAACAAGCAAGTCATATTGTTTTGATGTCTTTTTATTCTGAATATCTAGTTCTGTTTGTGTCATCCCAAACTTCCCATGGATGAAGAGTAAGAGCAATCTGCCATAGCGTGGCATCAGTCTAGCCATTAAAGAGGCACTGATGTTTGGGGGGGAGTCAGGATGCGGGTGGTACTAGGTGAATTTTAAAAAGTAAATGATTCTGAATATCTGGTTCTGTTTGTGTCGTCCCAAACAATTCCATGGATGAAAAGGAAGAGCAATCTATGCAGGTATGGCATCGTTCTAGCCATTAAAGGGGCAGTGGTGTTGGGGGGGGGGGGGGGAGGGCATGGGTGGTACTAGGTGAATGTTCGAAATAAAGGAAATAAAGTGAGACCATCAAGTGAGGGTAATGGTCTTGCAGTGGTCACAATGCTTTGACGGGCATGGTTGAAACGAAAGCCAGAGGTGAGCTTGAGACTGTGACGTGCCCCAGGAGGAAGTTGATTTCATATTGCACCTCGTAGCTACGCCACCGACTGTTCGGCAGCATATCACGAGTTATTGTCCGATAGACAAAGGCTGTTGTGTGGGAAACTCCAACATTGGTCTGACAGATGACACAAAAAAGATTCATGAGAAGATCGTCGTGATATTCATTGGCTTGACCTCGGGATATCGTTCCAGTATTGTATGGTCATGGACTGTTGATCACTTTGACTCGTTCAGGAAGCTGTTACTAAGTCAACAAGTGACATGAGTACTGTGTTTGAATATCATCATTATTAATTTTTTTAGTGTTTAGGTGTTTGGGGTGGTTGTCATAATGACTCATCAGTGTTTGTTATTACTTGGATCTATTGGAGTTCTTTCTCTCCTTTGTATCATGATAAAAAAAAAATTAAAAATCGAACTTGTTGAAGAAGACGATCAAATGCATTTGGGATGTTGTTCCCTGAAAGTAGCAGTGAATGTGATGATGCAGTGATTGTTAGCCCATGATGGTACACTCGTACCTTTTGCCCCGATGTTTTTACCCTTACATGATTTGACAGCCCAATATTCCACCAAATTATGTAGGATAGAGTCCATCCAAAACACTAATGTGGCCAAAACTTGTGTGAAGCTGAAGTTCGAAATGCAAATACGAGCTGGGGGCGTTTCATCAAGTGTCTTGTCAGTGATTTTTACTTACAATTTTGCTCTCAGCGAATCAGATGCAAGGATTTCAGTAGCTTAACAGTTGCCAGGAACACTGGTTAGTAAAAATCACAGACAAGACACATGATGAAATGCTCCCCAGGTTCTTCAATTTAGTGCACCGGTCTAGGGCTTGCATAGTCTTAACTTGTAAACATGGGTAAAACTATTGACCCTTGGGAGCTTGTCTAGTTTAAGCTTCACCCAGTCTTTGGTGAGCAAATGACAGCAGAACCCCATCTCAATGTTGAAACAGAAATCAGTTTGGCATATTGCTGTCACTGTCTTCATTGTTACAGCTGACATTTGCTTTTGATTTGAAGTGGCATTCGACTGCATCAGGCAAAAAAATCCAGACCTTATATGGAACATAATTGTGAATTCATTGCTTGTGGAGTTTTTGATATGAAACTCCATACTATCCCTCCCCATCTAATTTTAGCTCTTTAGCTATGACTCAAATATATTTTCTGCTCTACTGAATAATTCCAACTTGATAAAGGTTGTCATGGTTTCTTTCACACTATACATCTGTTTACAAATTAATTCAAGTGACTGTACTTACAGTCTTTGACCTTAAGTACAGTCATAATTTCAAAGGATGGTGCCAGATCGATATAAGATACCTTTTGATCATTGAATTTGTTAATTCATGGATGAAATGTTAAACCTTGATTTTTGTCCAAGATATTTGTGTTCATGCTTTAGCAAACATCCTGATCCATTATCCCCGTTAACTTATTGATAATAAATATGCACATGATGATTACAATTTGATTAGAAATACCCCTATTTCGACATTTAGTCCTCTTTATTCCCCCTCTTTTTTCTGTCACATTTTGTTGGAGATACATGATTATGTAAGTGTATCGCATGTTAACTTATGCTCTTTCGTAAGGAATATCATCCCTTGTTTGATTGGAGCTACAGTTATATCCTAATAGCCTTGATATAAGTAGTAAATGTATAAGTGGTATATAGGTACATGCAAAATGTAATAAAGTGATAAATACAACCCTTCTAGGCCCTGTTTCATTAGAAGTTGCTATGATAGCAACTCCTGCTTCAATGGTAACTACCATGGCAACAGTGAGAATTCTGCTTCCTGATTGGCTTTTATAATGAAAGTTGCCATTCCAGCAAGAGTTGCTATCATAACAACTTTTTTTATGAAATGGGGCCCATATCATTCTCACTCTCTTATTCTCACTCTCTTATTCTTTCAGTCCTCTTCCTTTCTCACATGTACGCACATGCACCCTCATACCGGGGAATTCCGTCTCCATGCTAATACTCTTACTATCCCTCTTGTCTCCCTTTCTTTCCCCTATTCACTCTCAAACTCTTCTTATCTTTATCCCCGTTTCTTTCGTTCTCTCTCTCTCTCTCTGCTCTCTCTTTCCTTTTCCCTTTAGAGCTATACATTCTCCTTTCCCTAACCCTCTCACAGTCACAAACAAGTGATATAAATGCTAGAAGCATCAATATCTCAGTTTATCTGAACTGATATGAACCCTGATTTTATAGAAATATGAATCCTTCATGACAAGGACTTGTATTGATTATATTTCTGATGGGTCAAAGGATACATATTTATGGGTAATTACAGGGAGTTCTGCTCCAACTCATCAAGTGACCGTTTCCTCCTTCTTGTATAGTGACTTTAGACCCAAAAATGAAGTCTAGGGTTTGGATTGCCTTTGATTTCACCTTTGTTTTCACTTTCGATTATTGTCGGATGTATATATCAAGGGTTTTCAGTAATGTTACCGTATTTCTACCTTGTTTTCATGCACATTATGTAGAACTTTATACTGTTGATGGGCGTTTTAAGGTATATTTGTGAAAATGCAAAATTGATAAGAATTCAACTCTGATTTTCTGTCGCCGAAATAAGAGATATTTTGGCCTTGTGTACAAAATCTGATAACTTTGAAATTCATCTTCTCTGTAGCTGTTGTAAAACATGTATATTTGTAAAGCTTTTTTTTGCGGAGGGATATGAGAACATAAAGGCACGATAAGGTCACATTTTTATGTATATTACTTTATAGTATTTGTAATAAATATTTTGTGGTACCCCTGTACATTCTACATAAGAGATCATATGAAAAACTAAAATTCTCAATAAAAACATTTATTTTCATCACAGAGCAAACCTTGTCCGAGTGAATTCTGTAGTGGAACTTTGTCATAAAAATGAAAATTGTTTGATGAAGGTATTATTAGCTTTTCAACTCTATAACTGCCAAGAAAATTTAGTGATATCCTTGATTTATTACTTCCAACCAGTGGCGTAGCTAGTTATGTATTAGGAAAGGGGGCTCATTCCCCAGTTGAACAGTGGGTAAAAGGCGATGGGGAGATCATAGAGACAGGATCTCTTTATGTACTCCCCCTTGGTCGAAACAATCTTGCTTGTCGTGAATGTCATCCACTTTGTAAGACCGGTGCCGCCCTACCCTATGGTACCTCCCCCCCCCCTCCCACTTCTTTCTCCCACTTCTGGGGAGCGTTTCATGAAGTGACTTGTCAGTGATTTTTACTGACAACTGTTATAAGCTACTAAAATCCTTGAATCTTATTGGCTGAGGACAAATTTGTCAGTAAAAACCACTGACGAGACACTGAAACGCTCCCCCGATGGTTGGATTCATAAAACCCCACTAGGATAAACCGACACAGAATTTAATCAATTCCTCATTAAAGATGGAAGGTGGACTTTGATATGATGAAATGGAAAGCGAAAGTGATAATCTGATGTGACTTCAACGATATTTCGTAAGGGTATATATTATAGCCAAAAGCGCTAGTGCTGACAGGCTTATGCTAGCGATACATAGAATGAGAGGATGAAAAGTGGGACTGATCAGTTACGTGCTACACCCAGTTGAAAACTGAAAATAGTGTCTATTTGAATTTGTTCAGTTTCATTTTAAAAATCGATGAGAAAAATAAGATCATACATTACTTGTGGGAGTGAAGCCAATATAAATGATAATGAATTTCTTTGAAAATTATTCCTTTATACAAGTTTATCATTTTTTCCACACACTTTTAGAGATTTGTACCTCCTAGGTAATTCAACGTTCACCACAGTGTCAAAGGTGAAAAATACCTTCTTAATTCGACTGTAAATGGCCCGCTTTCCGAAAATCATTGACCACTGACGGTTTGTTTGAACTCTTTAAACGGCCTGAAATTTGTTTAAAGAATTTTTAGAGTAAAAAAATATATATTATCTTGTACGTGATCGCGTGTAAAAATCGCTTGTCATGATGTAGATCTGCGTTTGAAGTGTTTACGAAGTGTTTACTTTTTCAGAAAAAAACTTGAAGTGTCATCTTCTGATAAAAATTATCTCTTGGAGGTCACGGGTCATCAGTCGAACTCACCGGCGAAAATCCACTTTGAGGAGTGGGGGGGGGGGGGATGATCGACTGGTTTGCCGATTTTTTTTTCTGTCGAACTCACTCTTAAGTATAAACACACACCCTCACCCACTCGCACAGACCCCCTTACACACATTTTGTTCTTTATTTTGCGAGCGAGCGAAGCGAGCGAGCCAAAAATTACTACTTTTCTGGTTTTTAATCGCATTTTCAAATAGAAATTCTAAAATATAATGGTCGTTTATAACAGATTATCAAAAATTTTACTAACTGATAAATCAAAATATCATTTCTTCCTTTAAAAAGTGTGGGGGGATATTTGTACACGCCATCCCTCCTCCTCGAAAAAGTGTGGGGGATGGGGGATATATCCCCCCACTTTTTACGCCAATGGTCGAATGCATGGTGAAACGTTGCATGACGCACCACTTGTTTTAAGCGTTACAGAGACAATGGTACAAAAACAAACAAAAACATTGACCTGTCTGTAGAATTATAATATATGGCTGATTAATGATGGATGCCTATAGGCCTATTATAAATGTGCTTCAAACTTCTTATGGAAAATGAAATCATTTGCATTCATATTATGTTTTTTTTTTGTAGTTACACATATAATCTTCACGGGATCTTCACGGCCTTTCTCACTTCATTTCTTCTTCTTGTTCTTCTTGTTCTTGTTCTTGTTCTTGTTCTTCTTGTTCTTCTTGTTCTTCTTGTTCTTCTTGTTCTTCCTGTTCTTCTTTGTTCTTCTTGTTCTTCTTGTTCTTCCTGTTCTTCTTTGTTCTTCTTGTTCTTCTTGTTCTTCTTGTTCTTCTTGTTCCTCTTGTTCTTCTTGTTCTTCTTGTTCTTCTTGTTCTTCTTGTTCTTCTTTGTTCTTCTTGTTCTTCTTGTTCTTCCTGTTCTTCTTTGTTCTTCTTGTTCTTCTTTTCTTGTTCTTCTTGTTCTTCTTGTTCCTCTTGTTCTTCTTGTTCTTCTTGTTCCTCTTGTTCTTCTTGTTCTTCTTGTTCTTCTTGTTCTTCTTGTTCCTCTTGTTCTTCTTGTTCTTCTTGTTCTTCTTGTTCCTCTTGTTCTTCTGTTCTTCTTGTTCTCTTGTTCCTCTTGTTCTTCTTGTTCTTCTTGTTCTTCTTGTTCTTCTTGTTCCTCTTGTTCTTCTTGTTCTTCTTGTTCTTCTTGTTCTTCTCGTCCTTTTTCTTCTTCTTCTTCTTCTTCTTCTTCTTCTTCTTCTTCTTCTTCTTTTTCTTCTCCTTCTTCTTTGACACCACCACCACCACCACAACCACCCGCACTCCATCCATTCTTCTTCTTCTCAACAAAGAAGGAAAAGGGGGATCTTCGATCTGAATATTGCATGATATACACATATTGACATTTATCAAGCTTTATCTTCGTATAACCCGTAAACATCCACTTATCATGACATTGACTGTGTATTAATTCCCCACCATTCCAACCAAGGGTAATTATCATTGTATGATCTTTATGTCGAACGATTTGTTTCACTCGCTTCCCCTTTAACTGGAATATTTCATTAACTGACAGGATTGAAGGCTTCTCTTTCCCCAAGTACAACAGAGCAATACTATTTTCTTTTTGATAACCATTATTCCACATTACGACATCAAATCATTGAAAAGTACTTCACAAAGTCATGGCCTGTCCAGTGAACGAGAAAGTAGACCATTTTGCCATCCGCTTGATCGTCGTCCTGTCTCGTTTTACTTCACCCCAGTTTCATGAACGCGCGGTCGATTGCGATTTACCTTATTTGAAACATTATAGTTTTAGAAATAATATTGCCAGTAAACATGGTAAAGATATGTCAATAACATACCCCCCCCACACACACACACACACACTCTCTCTCTCTCTCTTTCTCTCTCTCTCTCTCTCTCTTTCTCTCTCTCTTTGCAAAACATGCGATTAGACATTTTGGTTATCCCTTTGAAAAGCATATGTTTTATTTATTCATTTCCTTGTTTCTTTATTAATCAATTAATTCACTTATTTATCTGTTTATCTATTTATGTATGCATTTATTTATCTATTTTTACATCCAACTATCTTTTTATGTTATTTCCTTTGTTGATATATTGATTGAAATTTGTTTATTCATTTTTTATACTTGCGTGCTGCTTGTTTATTAATATGTAATTGATTTTGTGCTAACAATGTATTCATTTATTCATTTATTTATTTGTTGAGTAAATAACAAGACAAACGAGAAAATGTTCCAGCATTTCTTGCTCCTATTCTTCTGAAGAAATCTTCTGAAGGAAACATCCGTTATTCATAATCTTGAAATGAGCATCAAATTAAGCTTCATCTTTTCTCGGTATTGCATCCGCAAATAATATGCAATACAATGTCACTTTCATTATCTTCTTCTTTCCATTCAAAAAGGAAACGATTCCGAAATGAATCAGAGCAACAAATTTCACCCGATGACAAACATTTATAGAGGAAGGAAGGAAGGGACAGGATCAGTGTCTTCATTAAAACGCGTACGAGAAATGAAGGTTAATTTGCATGAAGGGCGTAGTCGAGTTGGGATTTTTATAATCGATGCATTGTTCTATTTCTCAGTGAAAGTTTATAAAGACCCAAAAGGTTCAAGTTTAATTGGGCCGTGGCTTCCCTTTCCCTTTTATTTTGAAACACTTTAGATGTCAATGATTTTTCAGTGTTCTAATGACGGGAAAAGGACGACCTTGTCTATCTGACTCACATCCTTGAGAAAACTGCAATAAAATGCAATTAAAATTATGATAAGAGATATCACCTGATACAAATCAAGCCAACGAAGCTTTTCGTGAAGAACAATATGACCTTGCAATTATAATTATAGGCCTATAAATCGTGATTTGATACAACTACAGAAACTTTCTCGCGAACTGAGACAATTACAGTACACAATGTAGACACATAGATACATCAAAGCATCATGTTTTATGAATGAACTGTTATTGTCCTTTTAATCGTGAGTGAAATATTGCACATAAACAGTCAAAGTTAAGCCATTAATCTTCATCTTTGTTTAGGGACTGAAAATAATACTACTTCAAAGAGGAAAAAAATTAGTAAATCTCTTCGAGGTCATCAATTTTGGTCTTGGATAGTCAGAAGTACTCTGATTGTTTCTCTCTGAATCTCATGCCACAAAACACACACTGTGGAAAATCTTACAGTCACAAATGATTTCGAAATATACAGTATATTCTAACATATTTTAGGAGATGCATAATGTAAGGACCATCTTCCAAATTCCGTTAATGAATCGGAACATAGGGAGGAATGAAATTGTTGCCTTTCTACTCATTTGCATACAGGCATGACAGGCTAGCTTGTACAGTTGGTTCATGATATATCATTTGTTCTTATGTTCTGTCCATTCATGTTCTTGTCTGCACATTTTCCCCCAAAAATCTAGGCGGTTATCATTCAACAATGCATTATGTTTGTCAGAATTAAATGTGTATTTGTGCAGGGCACTAAAGAATAACTGTGTTTTAATCACTGATTATATAGGTTACCCTGGGTAACTAGACAAATGCTAAAATATAAAGAATAAAGATAAACGGAAACAACAACAATGTTAAGGCTATTCCTTACCAGCATGGTATCTGAAACATTTGAATTGATTGTTTCGAGTTGAATTTATTTAGACAGAAAAAAAAAAACAAAACAAAAAAGATTTAAGTAAACCCGTATACAAGTCTGCTTCCCGGATATAAAAACAATAACATTAACAAGCTAAGCATACATGTATTGTACGATATAGGATATAGAAAGTTATAAAAGTACTAATAATCACAGCTATCAGGCTATGACTGTTGGAAAAAGGTACATTGTAACAATTTCAAGCACAAAGTTGCATGGTGATACATGCATAGATAGGCATTTGTCAAATTAACTGTGTAGGTTGAAGCACTGAAAAAAAACCCACCAAAACAAAACAAAACAAAACAACCAAAACAACAACAACAAAAAGACTGTGTGGGGCCAATAGAAGCATAACTCGATGTTATCGTCAACTCTCGTATGTACCAATCGCCTTCATGATTTAACCCATTAGTGACAGGAATTATTTAAAGCCTAATTTGATCAGCTTTTATTCTTCAAATTGGCAACACCAACATTTTTATTTCATTGCTACATTTTTCTTATAAAATGTCATGTATATGAAATGAATATAAATTGACAGAAATTACGATGAGAAGTCAAAAAGTTGCCAATTTGCAGAGGAAAACGGTGATTTTAAACCTTCTATCACATTGCCAATTTAAGGATTTTAATGCTTATTTTCCTTTAAAAAATTTTCAGCATCAAACAACGAATATTGACGCAACCAAAATGGGCACAGTTTGTGTAGAATTTTTTGCTCTTTCTGCTCATGTATTTGGTATGATTTTTAGGGCTTTGCATCAAAAGATATTAGGCCAAACCACAAAATGTGGACCTCGGTCACGAATGGGTTAATAAGCCAGTTCGTAGATACAATCTGAGCAGATAAAGGTCATTTGTACCAAAAATCTAAAACCCACTGACATGAATTCTCGATATGTGCTAATTATTGTGCACCCATGGTGCATTCCATGATACCCAGGTGGAAGCATTCTTTTCAAAAGGGAAAATAAAAGCTATTCACGGGGCACCTCAGTCACTTTGGGAGTGATTATTCAAGTGTATAAAAAAATACCTCTCCATGTTTACAATATCTGTGGATATTTGGGGGTCATTTGTGACACGAGCAACTCCGAAATGGTTTTTAATAAACACTCGGGTCGCGGCTCGCTGGCTATGGTGCGCCAAGTGTGTGAACTAGGTTATTCGGCAGTTCAAAACTACAGTCAGTGTACAGTATGACCAAAACCCTCATAGCCACGCCCACAAGCATTTTCTGGTAAACTGATCTTCCCACCCTCTGCTATGCACAAAGTGTTTGTAATGAAACAAAGTCAATGCCCGGGCGAAGTGAATATAGCACTTAATGAGAGATCGTAATTATAAATCCTGTCTTTTTCATATTGGAGGGAGGTTTTTGTTGGAGAGTAGTCTGTTGCATTTCATTTTGTAACGAAATGGTTCATGTTCCTGAATTCTATAAAGAAATAAAGTTTTGAGTGAACTTTTGACACTAAATTGTGCAGTTTTGGGCCAGATAACTAAGTTAACACTTGGCGCCCCATACCCAGCGAGCCGCGACCCGAGTGTTTAGCACAGAAATAGAAGAGTCTTCTATTTCTGTGGTGTTTAGTAAAAGCCTCCGAAATGGCTTATTAGCGTATATTGCGCAGGTGGCAGGAGAAGAATCATGTACTGGTGGACTTGGTGGAAAGAGAGAGAGAGGGAACTCATATTTCCCCCTATTTTGGTTATAATGTTCATTATCATCACCCAGGGTATCAATTAGTCAACAGTTCATTGCATGACTTAATCATGATGAATACTATTTCGACATGTCCATATATTAAGGGGATTCCCAATACATGATAGTAATAGATAGTTGGTAATAAACCCACCCGCTCTCATTAATATATTTTGTGTGTGTGTGTGTGTGTGTGTGTGGGTGTGTGTGTGTGTGTGTTACTATATCAGTTATCGAATATCGAATCGGAAAAACAAAAAGTACTGGCCTCTTAATCTGGAAGTGCGATCATAATTCTCTGTTTATTCATGTGTCGCCATTTTGCGTCTTTCTTCCTTTTCTCTGTTTAGACACGCTCCCGGGACCCGCCCCATCCTGATGCAATGTCTTTCTCCCACTCCCTCTCTTTGTATAAATCTTTAAATGTTTAAATACATGGAACACTGTACTGTACAATGAATTTTTTTTAAGGATGTGCAATGCTTTAATCTAACGCCCGTATCTAACGTTTTGATTTCTCAACCCCATGCTTCTTATTGGCATGTTTCTTTCAGTTATCTTTCTTCTCTCTCCTTCCTCTACCTTCCAACTCAGTCTACATCTTTCCTCCTCCTCCTCCTCCTCCTCATCTTCTTCATCTTCTTCTCTCTCTTCCTATTTCTTTCCCTCTATTTCCACCATCCAGCCCTTTCTTGCCTTTTCTCTTCCTCACATTTCCGATCTTTCCTTTCTCCTTCCTCCTCCCCCTCTCCCTCCTCCTCCCCCTCTCTCTCCTCTCTCCCCTCTCACTCTCCATCAGCTCCCTCGATTGCTTTCTTCTCCTCTCTCTCTCTCTTCATTGCCACAAATTGCTTTTCACTCACGCCTCTTTATATTTATTTCAATTGTGTGCTTAAATATTGTCTTAAAATTATCATTTAATTGTACATTTCATTGTTAATGCTTGATGATCGTTAATGCATGATGTTTATATGCAGTGCCAGCATGACCAGTGGAGGCAAATTGTCTATGTTTTTAAATATGGATCAATAAAGAATATGAATATGAATGAATGTGAATGTCCCTCTTCTCTCACTCTCCCTCTTGATAATGTGTGAATGTGTGATTGTCTCCCCTCTCTCTTCCTCTCTCTTAAAGCACAAAGTCCCCCTCTTCAACACTATCTCTCCATCTGTACACCTAAATGTACATGGCGTTATAAGATTGGGTAAGAGAATTTTTGTACCGGGAGTTGGGGTATATAAAACACACTGTGGGCCTATGTAGTCTTTATAAGCAGGTGGTCTTTGTGCATAGGTTACTTTTCGGAGGGGGGGGGGGGTATTGTCTTTAGAGATATGGCCTTTCCATATACAGATATAATATGGACATCACTTATGCATTTTTGACTGCATGGAAGGGAAATTTCTCTTTGTGTGAGCATTATGCTGTTAATACAGCTTAACTATTAGTAAAGGGGCTTTCATTATCATTGAAAGATGAAAGGTGTTGATTTTCATAGGACACCGTTTTTATGGATCGATTCTGGGGAATCCCACAAGACGACATCCGGTTGATTGCTTGTCTGCAAATAATATCATGGCAGAAATGGTGGAAATTCCCAACCACTTTAGTTAAGTCGGGATAAAAATGCAAGCCTCTTGAGCAGAACATGACCATCTTTAGTTAATCAGTTTAAATATTATATTATTATAACAGAATTATCCAGGTTTAAGAATATAATTAGCTAGTTAATACTAAATAAATTTCCTGTTCAACAGAAATGAGTTAATTCATTCCATTATGTTGATGCAAATTAAAAATTCGAAATTGTCTATTTAATATTATAAGTGTAGAGTTATTCCAACTTATTACTGTATAGTAGAATTCACCCAATTTGAAGAATAGAATAGAATTAGTTGATTAAATCTGAATATCATATTTCATACTAGAGAGTTATTGTAGTATGGTTATATTTTCTTTTCTCCTCTCAAACACACATTCTCTCTATCTTTCTCTCTCTCCCTCTCTCTCTCTCACGCTCTCTCTCCCTATCTCTCTCACGTTCTCTCTCTCTCTCTCTCTCTCTCTCTCTCCCTCTCCCTTCTTCTTCTTCTTCTTCTCTCTCTCTACCCTACTGCTCCTCGGTACCACGTGCATTCATTATATTATCACCGCATGTTATTTATCTATATTGTATTAAATGATTATAACGATGAAATGGTTGGTTAATTTACCCAGCTGCTAAGAAGGCATGTGTATGCTTGTTAGTAAGCAACCGGGGGACCTACAGCTTTAAGGCCCCTGCGAAGGACTTGGTTATGAGGATTAATACCTTACCAAAGGGCATTAGCGCATCCACTTGGTTTCGAATCCGGGTACTCCCGGTTACGAGACCACTGCTCTATCCACTGAGCCACAGCCCTCCTCCGAATTTGGCATACTCGCAATATGAGCCCCGCTCTATCCTGAAGCTAACATTAACCTTTATGTTAACCCTAACCCTTAACCCGGGTTCCAATCCTAAATCCTAAACTTTATCCCAATAAACTTAACCCTATCTCTAAACCCTAACCCTTACACACGTAAAATTGGAGACGGGGCCTATTTCACGACATTGCCGTATGTTGTTATATCATACTGTTATATTATAATGTATTATTGTATCGTGATTTATTATTATTGCTGTATGCTGTAATTATGTGAATATAACCTGCCTGTTAACCCAATATAGACTGCCAGGCCTGGTTTTTATATGTTGCACATGATCTTTAATAAAAACTTGATATACCACCTGTAATTCTGTTTTCATTTTTTGGGGGGAGGGGGGGGGGGGTTGGTAAATGTAATGTGGAAAAAATGTAAGTGTTATCGTGATAATTGTTGAAATCAACTTCACCCATACTGAAATAAGGTTTCTCATCATATGCCACTTGACGCAAGGTCATCAATATGAACATAATCATCATAATATCCGCATCACAAACCTGATAATCGTCATTATCACCATCAACAACATCATTACCATCCTCCACTTTCTCTTCTTCCTCTTCCTCCTCCTCCTCCTCGTCGTCGTCATGGTTACCACTATAATCATCACTATTATCAAAATCACGATTATCATCATCATCAGTACCATCAACTAAGTCAATATGATCAACATCATCATCGCCAACTTCATTACCATCCTTCATCTTTACTTCCTTCTCCTCCTCCTCATCACCATCGTTATCATTGTAAGCATCAGTGTTATCAAAATCACGATCAGCAGCAGCATCATCAGTACCCGCAAGATGATCAACTTCAGCATCATCAACAGCATCATCATCATCATCATCATCATCAAGTAATTTCATTTTACTCAAATTCACTCTCTTGCAGATGACTCGAAACTATCTTTTATAGGAAAAGAATCTATAAAGCAGACCCATGTATAACAGAAATTCATTTTGATTATATTACTTCATGGCAGTTTAATGTTTTTAAGCATTTTCGTAAGTCAAGACTGTATGTATTTATAATAATCTCTAATAAATCATATAAACTCTCTCAAAAGATAAAATGTCATTGCTAGTCATTATCCGGAGCCGCATCTTGTATAAAAAGTTGTGATTAAACTGAGAGTACATATTCTGTTAAGTTAGCAGTCTATACGTCTTATGCAAGAGCTCCAATAAGTCATGTAAGAATATATACATTTTTAAAAAATCATATTTTTCATTTTTCGTTGAAATATCTCTGCATATAATATACTAATCATAATATTACAAATAAGACAATAAGAAGAGGTAGAATGAAATCAGTTATGTGTTTAAAAAAACAAACAAACAAACAACAAGCAAGCCCCCAATGAGGAGGAAATATCCAGTCAGTCTATCATGTCTATATTATAAGAAGATAATTCCACATGATTACATATAATAATATGGACTCTGTACAATCAATCAAAAAACATACATACAAATAAAAATACAATTTGGGGCCGTTTTCATGATTGTGCACGGCTAGTATTTACAACCCAGAAGAAAATGGCCTTTTGACAGATTATATACATCATACAAGCTAGGCTTTTTAGTAGATCCTTCCAAATATCCATTTGTCCCCTTTCTATGTCGTATTCGTTTATTTTATGATTTTTGCAATGTTAGTACATATCATTGTAATTTTTGTTCAATGTGGAATCTGAATAAATCAAATCGAATCAAATATTTGTTGTAAGAGTAATATCATTCATAGCACTTCACGGCCATAACGACCGCTTACTCTGTGTTTACACAAATAATTTCTTTGCAATGATAATCGAGAAATAAAAGGAAAGGAATGTATTGTGACTGTTGTTTCTTTTTGTACAAAACTGTACAAAATGTACAAGGAATACGTCTCCGCCGGGAATCGAACCCGGGTTACAGATACAATTATCCGGTCATAACCACTAGATCACAGAGACTTTATCAATTTGGAATATTTTCTTATGGAGTTCATGAACAAGAATCGAACAGTCCTCTTTCTCGATATTTCAGATTTTTTTCGACGAACTGATTTGAATACCCAGTCGAAAATTTCACAATGAAAAGTTATGAACGATTTAAGAAAAAGCCCAATGAATTTCACAAAAATGTACAATGAAATTTTAAGTGATTTCTAGATAGATATTGAAGGCACCTAGGATTTAATTCCGCATTTTTCTTTTCACTGGCAGTGTACCCCGTGATGATTGGACAGAACGATTTCGATCTAAACGTTCTGTATTGAAAGCAAGGACTTATATATGTAGTTATAATATCAGTGTCACTTTTCCATTCTCACACACATATAAATAGTAACTTCCAGCCTCAGTCAAAATTAATACATTGTACAAATTTATAAAATGATATATACATGCCTAATTTACACAACGTTATTGAAATAAAATCTTATTCCCAAGTCAAGATTTCGAAATTTATAGTACAATAAACTCAGTTATAGGTAAATAAGATCCCAATGGACATTTGCTTTCCTTTACTGGTTGTGTGATACAATTTTTTTTCTTTTCAAATTTGTAACTTTGCCACATTATGAGATTTATTCACAAGACCTTTCCTGGGTTCTTCACGAACAATAAACAGTGTACGGTATGTTGTTCTGAAAGTGAAAAGACTAAAACGCGAGAAAAGCGCACTATGCTCATGGACCGTCCTGCAGTCCCGAAATAAGGAGGATTTCTGATATGAATTGGTTATAGCCTCCTTCAAGTACTGAAAGATTATTTTAGAATTAGAATGTCCTCTTTTTTGCGTTAAAGGGCCATCTTGCAGTCCCGAAAAAGGAGGATTTCTTATATGAATTGGTTATAGCCTCCTTCAAATACTGAAAGATTATTTAAAAATCAAAGTGTCCTCTTTTTGCTTTAAAAGGACGACATGAATCACGATGAGAAAAGTCTTATTTTTTCAACACAAACTAGGAGCCTACATGTAAACATTATCATGAAACTCTGAGCTTATGGCTGGCATTATCATAATACCGTGTTGGGATTAAAATCAAAGTGTGAAATGTACATTCGATGACTTTGAATATTTTGTTAAGCTGCAAGCTGCACACATGGGTGTCAATGGGAGGGGGGGGGGGTGGCAAGGTAACGCGTCCCAAAAGTTTTAAATGTGGGGGCACAATAGGGTATGTCCCCCGAAAAAAAAAAAAATTAAGCCGAGGGCCTGTTTTGGTTGGTTTTGTTTTCTTCTTGCTTTTCAGCAAATTTTTATCGTATCCCCCCCCCCCAAGAATCAGCTATAAGGACTTTTTCCCTTTTGTTCTTGTAGGGAAATTTATGTGTATGAACGGATTGACGCCCTAGGCTGCACATGAACACTATGAAAAAAAAAAATCATTTTGATAAAGTGTTACACATTCAACTCGTGCGGAATCTTCTAGCCATCTACGTTAAGTTGCAGCCGAATTGGAAGAAATCCTCTCCAAATTGTAATAATTCCACTCACCAAACACAGGACCATCGTAACTGCAATTTCAAGAAAAGAAAAGTATATAATAATGATAGTATAACAAGTTCTTACATGATCAGAAACGGAATTTGACATTATATTATGATAGATGGACTTTAGAACACGTAAAAACAAATTTCTCAGAATAGGATTTTTAAAAGTTTGTTTGTCAACTTTGCATTTGACAGGTTGGTAACAGAAGACAATAGTGACCAGGTTAATGAGAAAAGTGAGATGATATAATTTCTCAAGCGAACGTCACTCCTCGAAGTTGTCACTGCCATGATATACAATGTCACGGTCATAATACCATAAATTTGTATTCATGAGTTTCTTTTTGCATGCCGTCTTTAACATCTTTAACGTCATCGTGCAAGACACTCCAAAACCGCCTTATAATGAGAAATTGTTATTTTTAACTGACTATGTCAAAATCTGTAAGGCATATTCCGTTCAAGATTCTGATTTTTTTTTCTCGCAACATGATTTACCACTGTCTTGTCTCCCTCAACCTAACCAGTAGTGCTTAACCACCTCTTTACTTACAAGTAGAACTGGTGAATATTGGGACAGCCTTTGAACTTTGCAAGGACTTTTGTGCAAGTGGTCCGATTGTCTGCAATTCTCTTGACGGGGTTGTAATTGGCCGGTATGTAGGTTCGGCGGTTGCGACAGTGAGATTGAAAAAGCAAAGGTAGGTGGCCTTTCCATATGGTGTAACCTGTGAAATGGAAATCATTTAATTTGATCTAATTTATTCGTCAAGCATTAAGACATTATTTTACAACATAGGATGTATAAGAATAAAACATAAACCCGAGTAGTAGTTATTTAATTTAATTTAAAATGGGGTCCTATATGGCACAGAATGATGTTATCAGCGGCAGATTGCAATGGGACTTAAATACTAACAACAACAACAACAATAATAATAATAATAATAATAATAATAATAATAATAACAATAATAATTATGATAATGATAATAATGATAACAACAACAGCAATAATAATAATAACAATAATAATAATAATAATAATAATAATAATAATGATAATGATAACAATAATAACAATAATAATAATGATAATAATAATAATTTCCATTATAGATAGGAGCGCATCAAACAGGGAAGCACATACAAAAAAATAAAACAGCATTATACAAACTTACAAAGTAAATAACAGAAGGAAAATTGGAAAAGGTGTGTTTTCAGACTTCTTAAATGATGCAAGAGTTTTCACAATTCTTTAACTCAGGGGGTAACGAATTCCAACACTTGAGGCAACAACTGAAAAAGCCCTATCAACTATTATTTTACCAGTTAGAGGGACAGTAAGCATACAACCGGTGGATGATCATGTATTGTACATGGATGTGTGCACTTGGAGTAGATCAGCTATTGTACACTCTTAGAAAAGCTGGTTAAAAATCTTCAGGTTCGTTAAAATATGAACCTACAAACTTTTTGTTTAAAAAATTGTATGTAAAACATATGGTGGGATATTTTTTTAACCAACGGTTGGTAGGTTCATATTTTAACCAATCATTTTTTTTTGTTCTTTCTGAAAGTGTGGACGGGGGCTTGAATGTTGAGACATTGATTTTGTAGGCGAGAGTTAAGAGTTAAGTTTAGGGAGTTTAGAGTAGACATGACTGGGGCCCCACCATCTAAATATCAAGTGCCATGCACTCGAACCATAGTCAAGCGACTCTTCGACCAAAATATGGTGCGACCTGTGGGCAAGACTACCAAAACTGCTAGTCCAGTCACCCATCATGCCTAGTTTCATAAAAATGGTGCAATCATCAATTTTGATAAATGAAAAAGGACTTTGTTCCCCTCTATTATGTTAAACTTCTATTGACAGCGACATTCATGTCAGTGTAAAAAAGTAGAGTAGACAGTTCCATATAAATAGGCCGAGGTTTGAAAAGGACTTTCCCTTACGCTGTTGATTATGGTACCTGACATGCAGTGACGTTTATGCGGGTGGAAATGCCACATGTGTATGAAGCCCCATAAACTATTAATGTGTGCATGTTTTTTTACTGCATGCTGGGTTTGTAAAAAAAAAAAGATCAATTTGGTATCGTTTTTATAATTCAAACACTTCCCTTTACGCATTCTCATGTGGCAGTAGGATTATCACAATAAAAATTAAAAATTGCCAGTAATCTTTATCTAGAATTATAATATCCCTTTATAATGTAATCGCATATATAGCATGTGGCTTTTTAAAAGAATGAGTCAATTGCATTTGGACTAGAACTGAAATTCGATTGGGGAACGGTGACCAACCCTCTCAATCTATCAGCTAAACGATTGGTCGGCCCTCAAGGTAAATTATCCAACGGCGTTATGCCCAGCCCAAGTGGTTTTGCAAAAAAAATCATATTACCTGGCACCAGTAGTCCCCGGAGTCGTTCAACAAAGTATTCCGTATGACGAGACGAAACTCCTTATCTATGTCGAAGCGTTTATTCATGTTCTTGGTCACAGCGGTCTTGTTTCTTGCGATGATGAACGAGGCGTCTGTCGGCGAGGTCCCACTCCCGTACAAGACTCGACTGAGTTGGTCCTCTGCAGTTTCACATTGGCATGGACCGATAAGAGCAGTCTCACCGACAACCGTTTTGACATTCTTGGCAGACACTGCAAACGAGAATGAGGAAACCAGACTAACACTTAAATATAAAAAAGATAAATTTAAAGATTTAAATCACTGCAAAATACAATCATACAATTTCATGGTTACAATGATCACACAAAAAAAGATGCTGCCTCAGTCCCTTAAAGACATTGTCTTCACTACACTCGACACTCTGGTTAGGTAAGTTAACCCGATGTTCAACTATTTAACTGACAAACATTGTGTGAATTGTTTTTCCTGGACCCAAATTTGCATCCAGTTCATTTTTCTTTGTCTTAAACCATTTCTTTGAGCTCGTCTGGAATTTTTTCTCCTTCTTGTACTTTTTTCGTTTCCCTTTTTAAAAATTTTGTTTTAATATAATCCCCCATCTCAACTGGCTTATTTAATTATTTTATCCACTATTTACTGATATCTCTGTTATTTATTTATTTGTTTATTCATTTATGTTTTAAATGCTATACTACAGGTTATTCATTTAATTCTCTGATAGCTTGCTAATTTTCTTGACTGGAGACGCACTATCCGCAAGACAGCCAACACCGTTATTCAAAATATGGGCATGCTACTACAGGTTGACTTATCTGCAATTAAAAGATAGTGTTGGTTCATGTACCTTCACCACCGGTGACAAAACTCAAGACCACCGGTATCCAAAAGAATACCATGGTCGAGCCTTTAGTCAGTCTCCTCCCTTGTTGAGTCATCGACCACCACGGGTATCCCATGCCTTCAATCCAGGTACAACGCTGCAGTGGTGAGTAATGCTTTGCGGTTAGAGAGAGATCGAGATACACCAACGCGGTGTGAACTATATGTTATGGTAAACACCTATAGTCCAGGAGAACGATCGACAATCAATAAAGCCTTTGCACCTGTCAGCTCTTATAAGCTGACGCGGCCATTCACTGGGGCCACATGCAAATTGACGTTTGAGTTGGGGATTCCCCGTCGTTGAGTGTACCGCCCACCATGCAAGTAAGCCGGTATTTTTGACAAAATATTGCATTGAGCGGGGAATTTGTGTTTTACTTCAGAACTATATGTTTAAACAAGACCCCCCCCCCCCCCCCAAAAGAAGATATTTTGAAGTGTACAGTAAGATGTTCAAGGCCAACGAGGTCAACTCTTCGGGGACATACCCAAAAAAAAAAAAGACAAAGAAAACGAAACTTATCTAATCAACGGCATTCAAAGATATAATATGGTGAAGAACGGGTGGGTAATTTGTTGGTAGTTTATGGATCCGCTCTTGTCAACATTGTATCATGATACAAAGATTGAATTATTCGGGTGATAGAATTACACTTCATTGACCCTTTTGCTCACTGCTTTCTTAAAAATGGAACAGGCAAAATTCCCCATGAGTAAACCCCACAACACCAATTATTTGTTTCAAATTTACGGGACATTGTAAGTATTCGACTGGAAGGTTTTCTCGAGTACAACGAATTTTATTTTCAAGAGAATAAGAAATAAGCGCATCTTCGAAGATTGTATTAACTTAGTTTTGGGTGTTTTTAAATAATAAATATGAATAATATTTTAAAAGGAGACTCTAAGACAAATATGACCACGGATTGTTTCTTTTCTCGTGTGTCTTCTTGGAAAGGGCCTCAACGGCAAGGGTAGAGACGGAGGGGAGGGGGGGGGGCACTTAGGGGGAGGTGGAATAAAAGCAGTTGGGGGATTTCGATGGGAACGGCCTACTCAAGCGGTATCGACTTGGCTCTGTCAGACACAGGCGTAATTCCACTTTGAGGAGTGTTGGGGGGATGAATTTTTTGCCGATTTTTTTTCTGTCCAACTCACACTTAAGTACATGTATAAACACACGCCCTCATCCACCTGCACAGACCCCCCTTAAACACATTTTAATTTTTATCTTGTGAGCGAACCAAAAATTACCAATTTTCTGGTTTTCAATCGCATTTTCAAATAGAAATTCTAAAATATGATGAGCGAGCGAAGCGAGCGAGCAAAAAATAACAACTTTTCTGGTTTTCAATTGCATCTTTAAATGAAAATTCGAAAATATGACGAGCGAGCCATAAACAACCGCTTTTCTGGTTTCAATCGCATTTTCAAATAGAAATTCTAAAATATGATGGTTTGTTTACGACAGATTATTAAAAATTATATTTAAAGATTAATTTAAATATCATTTGACCTTAAAAAGTGTGGGGGGAGATATTTGTAGACGCCATCCCAAATCTAAAAAAAAAAGTGGGGGGATATATCCCAACCCCCCCCCCCCCGGATTTACGGCAATGCTGTCAGACCATGAATCGACGCGACAGATATCAAGTAAAAAATATCGAATATTTCTAGGAGAAATTACCAGCAGATATTATTACTCCAGCAGGCCACTCTGTCCCTATTCGGAGGCTATATAATTTCCAGTGAAGAGATTGGATAGATTCACGATCACTGACGTTCAAAATTAATTTTCATCCATATATCGCCATTCATTATCAAGCATTCACGCGATTCAGAGAGAGCAGAATTGGACGTGCAATGGTAGCAGCTCTGACAATGCCATGGTGAAGCAACAGTAAACACGACCATTAGCACTGTTTTCAATATATTGTACACACCATAGACGGAGTCACTGTACTCTTCAGATGAACATCATAGTCGTTTTTCTATCTTTAAACATTTATTGAAATATGTTGACAGATTTCTGATAGTGATTTGATAATGTTTGTCATCTGTCCATTTACTGATTTTTGTCACCTACGATACTATTAAGCAGGACTTGCGTGAACCCCTCTTGAAATCGACAAAATCAACAAAACGGCATACGAGAAAAGGTCATATCAATTAGGAACTATATCATGGATTTGTTGGCTCCCGAATATTGTTTTCCTCAACGTGGTGCACCATTTAGCATTTGAAGCAAAATGTGCGATGTCGCATCCAATAATGGCGCCTTAGTAATTTATTCACGGACTTATAGATCATAGCGCCTCTACTGTGTCTATTCATGTATCTACCTGATTCCCTTTAAATTTCATAATTTTGTGCCAATACAGTGATCTTCCCATTGCCGCCTCCACTAATAGCGTCATCAACCCTTGCGCCACCATTAATGGCGCCCTAATTCATTGCAATAGTGCACCTTTCTTCAAAATTCCACAATTCAAGACGATATCAAGGTCATAGAGCCCCTACTATCATGACTGTGACTCCCAAACTCAGGCATCTTCTTATTTTTCTTAAATTCTATCATTCTGCATCAATGCAATGGTCCTCTCATCGTCAAGGCGCCACTATTCACGGCGTCATCGGTCATAGCACCTCGATATTAATGACGCCTTAATATTCACGGTGCCACTATTCTTGCTGCCTCTCGTTCTCACGGTCATGGTGCCACTATGCTTGTATCTGCTTGTTTTTCTTTAGTGCCATATATCGGCGCTTGTTATACCGTTGCCATGGTTAGTTCAATGACAGTTCACATACTTGGATGATCGGAGGATTTTGTACTTAAGGGGGTGGGGCGTTTCATCAGGTGTCTTGCCAGTGATATTTACTGACAAATTTGCTCTCAGCCAATCAAATGAAATGATTTTAGCTAATAATTGTTGGTAAAAAAAAAACACCAATAAGACACTAATGAAGCGTTCCCATGGTATTCTTCAAGTCCAGGGATCTAATGAGGTCATGCATGGCGCCATCACAGGGGCGATCACACACCCTATCATGCTCACAATCCAAATGCGGTAAGGACTTTGAATAACTGCAATATTATGGAATTTGGATTGCTCCAAAATGGTCCAATGAATCAATAAAAAGATGCGCAAATCAAATGCCATTTAATCAGAGAAAAAGCCAAATCATTTACCACAGGTCCACTTAGCAGTCAGACTAATTGATTGATTGATGCTAGGTTTATTTCATTTCCAATAACAAAAACAACATGATAATTTAGGCACTACAGGATTTATATCATTTCATACTTATTTAAAAGGATCTGTTTGTGAGTCTTTATTTTTTAACCCTATTACAGAATCTACTATTATTAATATTGTTTCGTGTCTTGATGTAAGTAAGTCTCCTGGCCATGATGGAATAAGTGCTAAAATTGTTAAATCTTCTATTCATGCAATTGTATCTCCTTTGTGCAAGATATTTAATTCTTCCCTTGAGAAGGGCTTATTTCCTAATGAATTAAAATAGCTAAAGTTATACCAATATATAAGAATGGCAGTAAAAATATGCTGAATAACTATAGACCAATATCCCTCTTATCAGTATTTAGTAAAATACTAGAAAAAATCGTGTACGATAAATTGATAACTTTTATTGATAAACATAATATATTAAGCAAGAAACAATTTGGCTTTAGAAAAGGATACAGTACTACTCATGCATTAATCGAGTTAACAGATAAACTTGCCAAAGCTTTTGAAAAGAAACACATAGTTATAGGGCTCTTTTTAGATTTGACAAAGGCGTTTGACTGTATTAACCATTTAATTTTACTTAAAAAACTGAAATATTATGGAATAAGGGGAAGTGCGTTACAGTGGTTTGAAAGTTATCTATGCAATAGAAAACAATATGTGACTATTGATAATTATAATTCTGAATATAAAAGTATTACAGTAGGCATACCGCAGGGATCCAATCTCGGGCCACTTTTATTTTTACTCTGTATTAATGATCTGCAATATGTAAGCAATATTTTATCCACAATCTTATTTGCAGATGATACAAGTTTATTTTTATCAGGTAAAGACCCAGTAGCATTAAATATTCTGTTTAATTTAGAATTGAAAAATATGCAGACTTGGTTTACTGCCAATAAATTTTACATTAATCGTGATAAAACATGTTATATGATCTTTAAAAGTAGGAATTGCAGAATACAAGACAATGAAATAAATATAAAACTTAATAATTTAAGAATAAAAAGAGAAACTAGTACTAAATTTCTTGGTATAATCATAGACGAAAACTTAAGGAACATGTTAATTATATTGCTCTAAAGATATCAAAATCCATTGGAGTTTTAAATAATCTGAAACACATTTTACCTCTGAAGATATTAACTAATTTATATAATTGTTTGATTCTATCTCATCTCATGTATTCTGATATTGTATGGGGCAACTGTTCATCTCATTCCTTACAAAAACTGTTTTTATTACAAAAACGTGCAATACGAGCAATTACCAAATCTAACTATTTAGCGCATACCCAACCTTTGTTTAAAAAGTTAAAAATATTGAATATTTATGATATAAACAAATTACAACTAGCATCTTTCATGTTTTCTTATTCTAAACAATTATTACCTAATAATTTTGAATTTTTTATTTTGAATATAATAGCAACATTAATAAGTATAACACAAGAAATACCAATAAAATGCATGTACCTTTTTATCATTACAAATTTTCAAGAACAACAATCAGTTCTAAAGGCCCTCAGTCTTGGAATCTCTTGCCAGATGACCTACAAGAAAGCTCAACTATTCATTCATTCAGGAAAAAATATAAATCATACCTTCTTAACTCTGAGTAATCTCATTTTGTTCCAATTGCCTTTTCTGTAAATTACATGTAGTGTGTTTTGTTGTGTCTTATGTCCTTGTGTTATGTTAGCTTTATCTTTTTGTTTATATGTTATGTATTTTCTTTTGAAGTGTGGTAAATTTGGGGATTAACCTTGACAGGCCAATGGCCATTGTTAATCCCCCACATCCTCCACACTCCATCTTTCTTTTATCTTTTATGATGCCATGTATATGTATGTCATTTTAATATGTTGTATTATGTAATATTCATATTGATTTGTAAAATTTGATCTGTGATATAGAACAAGGTGAATATAACTGACAAAATATGAAGTATCTCCCATCAAAGAAAATGATCAAATCTTAGTTACATTCATGAAAGTTACGCATTTGCATTACAAAATGCAGTTTTTCCATTGGGTCATCCCACATGTCTTTTGGATCGAATGAGTTTATGACTGGTTAACTGCCTTTTCATATTGATTTGTAAAATTTGATCTGTGATATATTTTCTGATGTGTTTTTAACGAGATGTGAAATAAATTGAATTGAATTGAAATGAATATTTACAAAGTATATAATCGTAAATTGAAATGAAATGAATACCTACTGGAAGGTAAAGCTTGCTTGTGTAGGTTCCCTATAATAAAAATATATTGGTAACCCACATTTTGTCATGGTGTATGTAATGGTGTATCAGCTTCAGAAACTTCAGGTCATTCAAAACTCGGCTGCAAGTGCGTGACAACATTATGAATCTAAATCATTTGTGTTAAAAGCCCTCCACCGGTTACCATGGTTACTGATCAAATCATCTATTGGGTTTTACTTAAAGATCTTGCTACTTTCATTCCACTGTTTTCATGACATGGCCACATCTTATGAATGAGTTTCGAACCTGAAAATTTGAAGCTTAAAGGTTTTTAAAGCCAAACCTATAGTCACACCAAGGTGTTACCAGGGATACGGCAAACTGCGGACCGTTTCATGAAAGTTGTCAGCACTGACAAGTTGTCAGTCACTGACAGTTACCATAGCAACAGTCAGTGATGTGTGCTTCTCAGCCAATCAAAACCAAGGATTTTGCTGAAATTGTCAGTGACTGACAACTTTCATGAAACGGTCCCCGGGGTTTTGTGCACGCTGCGCCAGAACTTTAGAATAACATTCCATACACCCCCCCCCACACACACACAAAATATTGTGCGATTTAAAACTGATCTGAAAACTTACCTATCTTACTTAGAACATGACATTCTCCGGCAGCTTTCCCCTTTTTACTCTTCTTTATCTTTTCTCTAAGCGCATTAAAACATTTTTCAAACGTAGAATGCGCTATTATGTGTAAAAGAACGGTTCAATTTTTTGTTCTTCTTCTTCTTCCTCTTCTTCTTCTTCTTCCTCTTCTTCTTGATGATGATGATGATGGCCAGTCGTGAAATTCATGATCCGTGGCGTGAAATTCACGACCCGCGATGCGAACTTCATGACCCATTGCGCGAACTTTGCATCCCAGTCGTGAAATTCATGACCTGGGATGCGAAGTTCAGGACCCAGGGTGCGAAATTCAGGACCTGGGATGGGAAATTCACGTCACACATGACCTGTTGTCGAGTGTACTTCAGGGCCACCATACTGTTTACTTCAATGATAGAATACACTGAAACATGTTTTTGTCTTTATTCCATATGCCAAACGAAAGAACAAGGTGAATATAACTGACAAAATATGAAGTATCTCCCATCAAAGAAAATGATCAAATCTTAGTTACATTCATGAAAGTTACGCATTTGCATTACAAAATGCAGTTTTTCCATTGGGTCATCCCACATGTCTTTTGGATCGAATGAGTTTATGACTGGTTAACTGCCTTTCTGATTGATGCAAAGATTGATTGACCTATTTTTGAACGATTGATTGGCTGATCTTTCAGCATGACCATATAAAAGGCATCTAAATCATGTCAGCTTAAATGTTAAAACATACCACAAATTAACATTACCAAACAATCAATAAAGTATGCAATCGCTCACTCAAGCATGACATGTTGATGGGATAGTCATAACATAAACACAACAAATGATATCCACTCAAAAATTGCCAGAAATCCCTCAGAATATTAAAATTGTATGCCTTCACGCTTCGCTGGTATCAACCAGCACAAATACCCCTTCTTGTCAAGTCTGAATTTTGCACCCTTTCACAAAAGTTACGTTTGCTCGCTCAAGAGTGAATTCTTTTGAGATTTTTTGGTTGGATTTGATAGAAGAGTCTTTGGGATTTCCATCGGTATGGCAATTTCTCGAAAATGATTTGAAATGCTCAAATGGCAATAATTTTCAAACTTCACCTTTTTTCTGGGATACACTGTATAGGCCCGACCCGGAATAGGCCTACTGACGTAAATGCTAGCTGCGTCCGTGTGCTGGCGCTATTGTTGAATGAGAAATTGTGCGATATGTATTTTCTATGTCATGTGGAATTAAAAGAAAGCTAAATCTGCTTCATGGTTATTTTTCATATTTTCATGTAGTAGATTTGTGTTATTACATTTAAATTCTATTTTAAGGAATTTCCAATGAATTACGCTATGTTGTAGTTTTTTTTACTTTTGGACCTATATAATCCTAGGTATTTCAATATTAAGATATAGGGCCAGGTTATAATGTTGCTATGCCATTGGCAGAGCGAGAAGAATTCCCGCCATAAGATGAAATTTCTGTTATACGCCCATGCACCGTTGTAGTGGTGCTGCAGGATACGAAATCGCCATACTGGCAATTCCTAAAGTTCTGGTTACGAATTACGCCTGAAAGTATAACAGCTTCCTTCCCTGTATTCTCGAGGTAAGGGTAATTAATTATATTGTATTTTTTGTTGCTGAAATAACTACATTTATAGAGACACTATAGAACAAGGAGGTATAATATTAAAAACGGTGTTGCTTATCAGTGTGTCTATGATAATGCACACTGTGTGTCTGAATGGTCGTTGTGGTCGACAGTTCATATCTCTATACGGAAATAACAGTGGGTAATTATGACATATCAATATGGTTGCCAAGTACATTCGAAACCTGATCTAGTCAGATTCATTAGATTGCCGCACGTACGGTGACCAGCGCTGTTCTAGTCAAAAGTGAAACAATTAAAATAACCAGAACTCTAATCATTTCTCTTTTTTATGAGAACTCTAGTAAAGTTAGGACCTCCTGAGAATCAACACTATTCTAGTCAAAATTGACACAAAATTAATGTAGTGAAAATGACCAGAATTCTGGTATTTTTTCTTTTACTAGAACGCAGCAACCAACGGGCACTTGCACTGTTCTGGTCAAAAGTGACTATTGAAAATGACCAGAATTCTAGTAAAAATAAACAAAACTTTTACTATAATTCTGGTCATTTTTACTAGAATTGTGTCAAATTAGTGTTGGAATAAGTGTGATCCTATATTCTAGTCAAATATTGCAAAGAGTTCTAGTCATTTTCGCTAGTAATGAGTCATTTTATTTATGCTTTTACTAGATCTGTACTAGTCGGTACAATATGACAAGATTTGTTTATAGAGTATATGAAAACGAATGCTCAAAAACATAATATGGTGTCATTGTATTGCAGTTCCATTTCCAAACACTCTTCTTCAAAAGACGCCGAAGCATGGCAGGAATCAGGGACACAAAGGGTGAGACCTAATGACTGTAATCTTCATCTTCAAAACTCAAATCATCACTCTTGAATTTTTTGTTCAATGACGACAAAAATTTATTGAACTGGTGAATAGTGTACAACCTAATATACTTTGCCATGTGAGTTTCTGGTAAAGACTATGGGCAGGAGGTGACTCCGAAATAGTACTGAGGGCGCATCCCCGAAATGAATGGTCCAGTTGGAGTCACCGAGGCCTAGGTTTAGCCAGAAACTCAGTGGCGGCACCAACGGGGGGGGGGGGGGGGGGGGGCATTTGCCCCCCAGTTGTTCCCCAGAAATTTTGAGGACTGAAAAGAAAAATTATACATTAATTTGTGAATAAGTAGATGTTGTCATAAGCATCATATTCAAGCTGTGAAGTGCTTTTAAATACCATTTTAATCTCTTCAAAACTTGAAATTTTTCTCGCTCAGTTGCCGTTGGCTTCCTCGCACACTATTAGTTTGTAATATAAATGTTCAGTTTATGATCTAGTTTTGATCAATATCTTACCTGATTTTACAAAAATTTCTCTCTATATCAAGTGTAACAGAAAAATGTTTAATGGGGCCACTAAAAGCATTGACGTAAATCCGGGGGGGGGGGGGGAGGGGGGATGGGGAGATATATCCCCCTCCCACTTTCTGGAGGGGGGGGGGGGGGAGGGGGTGGCGTGTACAAATATCCCCCCTTACTTTTTAAGGAGGAAAATATATTTTGATTTATCAGTTAGTAAAAATTTTGAATATCTATCATAAACAACCATCATATTTTAGAATTTCTATTTGAAAATGTGATTGAAAACCAAAAAAATTTTTTGTTCGCTCGCTTTGATCACTCGCAAAATGTGTGTAAGAGGAGAAACAAAATCGTCCAAAAATTCAATTATCCCCCCCCCCCCCCCCCCACTCCTCAAAGTGGATTTACGCCGGCGACTAAAACTCGCGCTTCACGCTCGATTTTTCCATACACGCAAAAGAAAATTGTCTGCCCCTGCCCCCCAACATTTTCTTTTGCCCTCCATTTGCCTCACCCCCCAAACTTTAACAATCCTGGTGCCGCCACTGCAGAAACTAGAAATTATGACAGGGTATATTTGTTTTCTATTTTCATTTAAAAAATCAGCGAAAGAACAAGATTGTACCATGGCTACTTTGTATTCTCTCTCATGGTCGTGTGCTCATATTTTTATAATATCCAAACTGAATCAAATTCAATTTTAAACAGGAACAAAAACGAGCTACTTACATCTTTTGCTTGGGTTTTTTTTTAGTATCTTGAATAAAACCAGGATGAATTGAAATTGAACAGAAAACATATAAGAATATGTTTCGCCCAAGGTAAATAAAATTCAACTTATGCATGTTCTGACATCTCTCGAAACAGAAAATACAAGGAAATGATTGATTTGATCAATACAAGTTGGTTGAAGTAGAAAATAATAAAGATTCAATAAAAAAAACAGGTTTAATATTTTGTTGTTATCTGACATCTATCGAAACGGGAAATACAATGAAACGTTTGAATTGATCAATACAAATTGGTTAAAGTGAGAAATGATAATACTTCAAAACAAGAAAACATGCATAATATTTTGTTGTTATGCGATAAATGATCAAAGTGATCGGAAATGAGAAAAGGCAGTAGCCGTGACACTGCGGGAGTTGCTCATGATATTAGATTAGGTGACTGTTTCATCGCGCGTATAGCTGTGACGTTACTATCAAAATGTATAATGGTTAAGTTATTTTTGAAGATAATGAACATCTGTACGTATACACCCTCGTTTAACATCTTCTTCACATTGGGCCTAATAAACGACAGATTATACACTGGTCATAACTGCTAATTTGGGGGAACGATATGTGGGCAGATAATAAATCAAATTTGCAATCATTGAGGGCCATTACGTTTCTCAGTGTAGAATGGTTATTCGCATCATTTACATTTTCCCTCTCCCTTTAGATGGAAAGATTTTGAAAAATACATGCGACTTATACGACGAGATCGCTACTGCCTATCCTTCGAGTAACTATACAAAATTTTGTAATAAACTCGGCGTGAGGTTTGCTGAGTCACAGGCACTCTTGAAAAGACATCTCAACGACTACAAGGAAGCCTTGATTGCTGTGTTGAATACTTGGGAAGTGAAAGTAAAAGCGACCAGAGGAAAGCTGGAGTCTGCTCTTGAGAAGGCTAACACTGGTGCACTGTGCAGCATAGTTGCGCAACATTTTAGAAAAGGTAAATCTATATAATATTAGAAATATGATAGAAATACTTAGTGGTGATGACGATGATGATAATGATAACAACCACTGCAACAATATTATCAATAATAATTAAAGTAATAATGATTTAGATTTTTAGATTTAGATTTATTTATTTCCGTTCAACAATTTTTTCAAAATACAATCAAAGTAACAATACATATTCAATATAATAGATAATACAAACAAATCAATGACATTTCGTAACAAATGTTGAATATAAATTAAACAAAGCTACAATTTGTTGCAGTAATTTTGTCAATGAAAAGAAACAAGAAATGAACGGAGGGACTTGCCAAGAAAAGCAAAAGCTTGTAAAGAAGGCAAGCCCCTAAACTTAGTTTCAATACTAATTATAAACAAACTTTATATACAACTATATACAAAAATCGAGACGGACGCAGAATGATAATTAGTATCATTAATAATAATGCAATAATACTGCTGATAATAATGACCAACACATATTCTTTAATCATTATCGATAACGAAATTGATATCAAAGAATCAACCAAAGATTAAGTTGTAATAATGATATTACAGCATCCAGTTATAATGCAGTTTGACAGGATAACATCGTTGAATGACAAAAATAAAAATAAATGAAATGAAATAAAAGCCAACATGAAAAGGTGATAAATGCAAGGGACACAATACCTTTATTTGCAAAAAAAAAAAAAAAGAAAAAGAAGAAAAAAAAGTTATGAGCATATGCTAGAATAAGTATTTAAAGACTCCATTCAAAACTTGGTGGGTCTAGATGGGTTTCGATGATATGTATAAATATATATATATATCCGTTTATTCAAACTACCAATCATACCACAATATAGGAAGTTTATTTTACATCCTAAGTGAAATGAATAGGAGGGAAGTGTTTACAAATTTAGTCATATCTTTATAATATTTGAAAATTAATGAAATGCATTGGAACGCAATTCGAAACTTTTAAGCCAGGTTTCTATCATTTATTTTCAATATCGACATTTGCCTCTTTTAGTTTCTTTCGTTTCATATCATACATTTGATTAAACTGGTCGCAAGTAATTACAGCTATCTATTGCTGCCTGTAACACAGAGCTGTCTGTCGTCGGTGCCAACGACATTATAGGTCTACTACGTTCAATATAATGAGCTAAGCGTTAATATTACTTGTTTTCACTGTAATTCATTCAATACACCCCAGATGCAGTTCATGAAGAGGAGGAATCAGATGAAGGTAATCATGCAAGTATTCTTAATCTATTTATTAAAAAGAAATATGTAATATTTTACATATATTCAAATACCTGAAAGAAAAGGTACATAAAAATGAAATACAGATATATCTGCGGAAATTTTGTCAAGATGTTTTCAATCTACTTCGAAAGCTTTAATAAAAAGATTCAACAATTTTGTCCTGGAGTTTTTAAAATACTGAATAACCATCCTTTTAGATAGACAAAGCAATGGCTTCACAAATATATAGTGGCACTATTGAGATATTTATATTTCTATTTTTCTTGATTTTAATAGTTTCTTTCGATTTAAAAGCACAGGGAGTTATACGTGGGTTTATTTAAAATACCAACCACGAACAGGGGAATATTTTTGAAATATATGATTTGTTTATAATATGGTTTTGAACTTCGAATTTCAAGCCAAACTTTCTCCATTTATTGCTTTAACATAGATGTTTGCTTCTTTTAGTTGTTTCAGAATTCTGTTTGCTAAAACTGGTCACAAGTATTAACACGTATCTATTGCTGTCTGTACAACACGAAACAATCTGTCTTCATTGCCAGCAACATTTTAGGCCTACGACATTCGATATGATAATCGAAGCTTTCAAATTACCCTTGTTTCAATTTAATTTATTCAATACACACTAGATGAGGAGGAATCAGATGAAGGTGATGATGCACTTATTTTAAATCTATTTAATAAAAAAAAAGTTGTAATCACTGACATATTTAAACACCTGAAAGAAAAAGAATGAAAACGAAATACATTTCTGCTGAAAAGTTGTCAAGATATTTTCAATCTACTTCGAAAGATTTAACAAAAAGATTCAACACTTTTGTCCTAGATTCTTACAATACTGAATAACCATTCTTTTAGACAGACAAATCAATAATTTCCCAGGAATATTCTGCTACTACTGAGATATGTATATTTTCTGAATTCCTTAATAGTTGTTCTCTACACTTAAAAGTAGAGGAAGTTACACATGGGTTTATTTGAATTAAACTATGCAAACCATGAATAGGGGAAATGTTTAAAAATATATTGATATCTTTTTGGTTTTTAATTTTGAATTTCAAGCCAAGTTTTCATCATTTCTTTTTTTACTAAACCAGATATTTGCTTCTCTTAATTTTGTATGTTTCAAAAATTACATTTAGTAAAACTGGTCACAAGTAATTACACCTAACTATTGCTGTCTGTAGAACACAAAACAATCTGTCATCATCGCCACCGACATTATAGCCTATGATATTCCATATAATAATCGAAGCTTTAAAATCATTTGTGTTTCACTTTAATTCATTCAATACACCATAGATGAGGAGGAATTGGAAGAAGGTGATTATGCAAGTATTAATGTCCTTTTCATTGAAAAAAAATAATGTATTGTCTTCTACTTATCTAAATACCTGAAAGAAAAAGTACATAGAAACGAAATACATTTCTGCTGAAAAGTTGTCAAGATATTTTCAATCTACTTCGAAAGATTTGAGAGAATGATTCAACAAGTTTGCATTAGATTCTTACAATACTGAATAACCATCCTTTTAGGTAGACAGATCAATGGTTTCACAGGAATATTCTGATACTACTGAGAGTTTTTCCACACACTTAAAAGAGGAGGGAGTTACATATGCGTTTATTCATGCCAACCATGAATAGGGGAAACGTTAAAAAAATCTTTTTGACTTTGAATTTTGAATTTCAAGCCAAGTGTTCATCGTTTATTGCTTTAGCGTAGATTTTTGTTTCTTTTAGTTGTTTCAGAATTCCATTTAGTAAAATTGGTCACAAGTAATCACACCTAACTATGTTGCTGTCTGTATAACACAGAACAGTTTGTCATCATTGCCAGCAACATCATAGGCCTACGATATAATAATCGAAGCTTCAATTCTTACTCTTGTTACAATTTAATTCATTCAATACACCCTAGATGAGGAGGAATCTGATGAAGGTGATTATGCACTTATTCTAAATATATTAATATAAAAAAGGAAATGATGTAATCACTTACATGTTTAAATACCTGAAAGAAAAGGTATAAAAACTAAACACATTTCTGCTGAGAATTTGTCAAGATATTTTTAAAATCTACTTCGAAAGATTTAATAGAAGAATAGATAGACAAAGCAAGGACTTCATAGAAATGTACTACTACTGCTTTAAATTATGAATATTTTGTGGGATTTGCATTTGTCTTGATAGTTCACACTAAATTTTAGATCAACACCGACATCAGATGAAAAAAATATTCAGGTTTGGCGCAAATGGTTAAATACATCGTCACAGAAAATGACTCCTATCTAGTCAACCGTGAAGATTTGCCCCACAAAAATGGTGCCAAAATACGTGGGATGAATGACTTTACTGATAAATTTCTAGGTAAAATTATTTGATATGTGTAGCTAGCTCTGTCTTGAAATAACAGGAGATTTAAAAAGTGGGCACCTTTTCTTCTGACTCGGCCTGTGTACTACTACTAGTGATATTACGTTTCATATTCCTTTAACACTTTTTGTCCACATTTAGGAGTGAAGGGACTTGTATAGAGGTGTTTTAAAAATATTTTAATTAAAGCTGGGGGAGGGATCTCTCTCCCTCTCTCTCTCTTCTGAAACCTTTTTCTGTCCCTGTCTATCACGGATAATATGTACAAAAGTGTACACAGTATAGTTAACCGTAGTCGAGATCATAGCTTTTTTAAAAAAAATGTGATTTAATTACCTTTTTATCAGATGCACCGTCGAGTAGCCTTCCGAAAAGAACACGCAGTAAGTATGGATTCTCTTGTTATGCATAGTTTCATCATTTTTACAATATAAGGCCATCAAAATACAATTCGTCATTTATAAGGGTTTGGCTGGATTCTGTAAATGTCTTAAGTGCATGACCACAATATGTTTTACATTATTTTGCACCACAATGTTCAAATGAGGGACTTGCTAATATAAAATAGCTGATCTTGTGTTGTTTCAAAATTGTTGATAGTTTAATATCTTAACACACGAGATGAGACAAAGTGGCCTTACCAAACTAACTATTTAACCAAGAAAAACCACTATCACTATTATGTGCATATATTATATAAAACTACTCACAGTATGTCAGGAATTTAAATATTCCGCTTTATAATTATGATGTTTGTGGATGATTATGATGATGATGATGATGGTGATGGTGGTGGCGGTCATGGCGATGGTGATGGTGTTGGTATTAGTGGCGTTGATATGTGTTGAAAGCATGGAGTCGTGTATAATTCTTCCGTTATTTTGTCGGGACAGAAACAACAACTCAGAGAGGAAGTACTCTTACTATTAATGCATCAGGGAATGCAAAAGTGGAAGGCAACTCAGTGACTGGGTCAGTCATCAATATGACCACCAATAATTATGCAGCAGGATAAGAAAAGGAGACATGATTTGTTGTTATTGTATTGTACTGTATTGTTTTTGTAATGCGTAAGATTTATGTCAGTATTTGTCATTGATTTCGAGGTACGGCAGTGTTCTACCAAAGGGGCTCCCAAACGAAGAAATTAAGGTAAACTATGATTAAACCCCGTGGAATTGCTATAACTGGAATGAGTCACGTTATTTGGACCTACATTGTAGAAAAATGCTTTATGTTTGATGAAACTGTTGAAGTTTTTTTTTTTTTTGATCACTTGAGACATCATAGGGGCGGCCCCCTGCCCCCTGTAGTGCCACCCCTGTGGTAACGTAATTTGCTGATCAATCTGTAGAGACAGGAGTCTGCATGGAGTCGACCTTGACAGAGTTAGCACAGGATCATGCTCAATATTTTAATTTTCAATCCTCTTTACTTCTTCCAATGTAAGGAGTCTACAGGCCAAGGACAATGGAGAAACTCGATGGAGAAAGAGACTTTATTATTTCTCAACGTATAATACCCAAAATCTTCTCCTTTATGATGCATTTCTTTTAACAATGTGCTATTTATGAAGTCTCATTCATTGCAATATCATTTCAAATCACAGAGAGAAAGAAAGAGAGAGAAACAAATTTAAAGTGCATCTCATATTTCTGTAAAGCGCTTAGAGACTCTCTTAGAAATGTATTAGGCGCTATATAAATCCAGAATATTATTATCATTATTATTTTATATTGTATTACATGCAAGGACTGCAAATGTGCAATAAGAAGTGTGTGCGCATTAGAAGTACTTGATACATAAAGTGTTGTATGTTAAAGTGACATTAAAAAGGAAAACTACATTTATCTATCTTTGACAACTAATGGGATTGCTTTATTCGATTTCTGTGATTGGTATAGGAAAGGTCGAAAAGTTGGAGGTAAGAGATCTGGTACAAAGCGGAAGAGCAACGATTCCAATCCTGGACCATCTACCTCCCACAAAAAGGTAAGAAGACTATTGACCAAGACAAGGGTCCTTCAAGAATTTTGGGAGGGGAGGGGATAGTTTTATCATACCTTTCACAAACGCTTAAGTTGTATTCTTTGTCCTTTGCAATTCTGATTTCACTGAGGAATTCTCTTAGGTTCAAGAAACCCTCTTGTTTAAAAACGTGCTCAGGTACTTTTTTTTCTAAAATAATATAGAGGTGCACAATTACAGGGACTTTAGAGAATTCATTTCATACTTTGGTTGTGTTTTAACTTGAAATTCTGCTTGGTTTTTAACAAAAGGATAAGTGGCAGGGGCGCTTTTGTCACTTTAAATCCACTCATGAGCTAAAGATATGTTTTCGACAGCTTTTCACATTATGGGACAGGTTATTTTTCCCCAAAGAGCAGCTGACTGATGTCATGCTTCTTTTCAGGGGGAAAAATAATTTTAAACAAAAGAGAAAGGCGACTTCAAAGCTTCCCCCGATGCATTTTAATGTTTGACACTCTTTTAGACACTGCTAGAAGGCCTTCTGGTATATTTCGGACAGAGAGGTGGATAAGTTTTACCTTTACAATGACATAAGAATTACTCAACATCTACACTCTTAAAAATCCCGGGTCAGATTGACCTGGAAAAGAGACTGTTGGGGCCATACTCCGTTCCGGGTAAAAAAAAAAAAATGACCCAGAATAGGATCATGCAGACTTCTTCTGGGTCACATTTGACCTTATTCCAAGTAATTTTACCTTATTCTCGGTCATTTTTGACCCGGAAGGGAGTGTGGTCCCAGTGGACTCTTTTCCGGGTCAATCTGACTTGGAATTTTTAAGAGTGTATATATTTACAGAATCGTAAATTTTATACATAATTTTTAATCTCTTACTGGACCTCCCATGCATAATCACTTACACTGCAGAAAAAAGTGCGACCAGACGACAGCGACGACACCAAAGTTACAGACGATATCATCGAATCACTCGCAGAAGATATTGGTATTAATGCCAAGTTAGACAAGTTGGGTTTGGCGCTTGGATTTGGATTTCCCGCCATAAAGATGTACAAGGCAAAGAACCATCCTCACGGTGATGTAACGTACGCAGGAACCAAAGAAATGCTCATTGACTGGCGAGATGAGAAGGGAGACCCAGCGATTCTTAAGGAAGCACTCATTAAAGCAAAATTAGCAATGCTCACAAAATATCTCAGAGATATATAATCATGAACTTTAAACGTTCGTCGTAAGGCGTGTTCCATGCATTAATGCAGTTATACCAGTAGAATGGAATGTGATGAATAAGATACACTCTCGTATCTAAATTTAAAAAAAAACAACACTTTTTAAAATAACACAAAAATGTCAAATGAAAAAACAAAATGGCTTAAAATCTGACTTGGATACATTTGACGGAATCCTTTTTTATATCGCCTTTCTGTCATCACTTCCCCAGGGACTCAGTATGCTGGTACGAATCGAATTCAGACATTGTTCTGAAAATCGAAATGAGTTATGTATCATTTTTTCATGTTGATATTCATTTTTGCACACATTGATGTTAAAAGGAATCTATGATCAGGTGATGGAGTTGATGACAGTCACCTCCATTAAGTTTTCTCTCGGAAAAGAAAGAATGCTGTACATGTTAAGAAAGTTAGGTTTGTAAATGTGTCTTTCATGTTATATCTTTTATCATCTTATTCACTGTTAGGAAAACAAGTAATTTTTCCTTGTATCTTTTTATATCACGAAATTGGTATGATGATTATGTTCAGTGAAAGGGGAGCATTAAAGTTTTCCAAAATAATTTGAGCTAGCGGAGTATGCAGTTTAATGTGTTCGAAAAATATTAATTTTCGTACAAGATCCATTAAAAATTCAATTAGTATGTATTGTGCCTTGTCCGAAGTAAATCTTGTAAGACCATGAAGATAGGGATATATGAAATACAAGCATTCCGAATGAATGAATTGCCACCATTATTCAGCTGTGTGGGGCACTACTCATTTGAACTTCTGAGGGGTCAAGGGAGCATTATCAACAAGATGAAAATCAGATATATATAATTAATGAATTTAAAAAGAAATAAGAAATTTCAATTCATCATCATTAAATTTAGAAATATCAAGCTTTAGATGTAATCAATAAATCAAATGACATGGTAAAGAATCGACACATAATCCCATATATGTGCTGTATATTCGACAAAGTTAAATAATTATGTACACCTACCTGCTCCACAAAATGACAAACTCCGTCATGTAAATTTAGTTTATTGATTTTATAATTTTTGATTACCTATTATTTGCTGAGCAATTTGATTGATTAATGTTTGCGCCATATCACTGCCATAGATAAGCCTGATGAGAGGGTTACAGCTCGTTATTCCGAAGGTTCGAATACTCCGAAGGTTCGTTATTCCGAAGGTTCGTTTTTCCGAAAGTTTGTTATTCCGAAGATTCGTTAGTCAGAAAATGAAAAAAAAAGGTTCGTTAGTCCGAAGGTTCGTTAATCCCAAAACGGAATGAGGTTTATTTCGAAGGTTCGTTTCTTCGAAAATGAAATAAGATTCTTTAGTTTGTTCGTTATTTTCGGACTTAGTCTAACGAACCGTATTCCATTTTCGGATTAACGAACCTTCAGAATAAACAAACCTTATTTCATTTTCGGATTAACGAACCTTAGGAATAACGAACCTTCGGGAAAATGCCACAAATGTTCGGATTAACGAACCCTTTTTTTATTTTCGGACTAACGAACACCTACGTACACACAGTTTGCTAGTTTCGGAATAACGAACCTTAAGGCCCCGTCACATGTTAGCAAATCGAGCTAACGAATGCCTAACGAATGCTATTTTTTCAAAGTCCAGATACGCTCAAATACGCTAAAATTCTTGGTCACAATAGGATTCTAAAGGTCCCGTCACATATTAGCTAATTTGAGCGTATCTGGACTTTAAAAAAATAGCTGTTCGTTAGGCATTCGTTAGCTCGATTCGCTAATATGTGACGGGGCCTTTAGGAATAACGAACCTTCTGAATAACGAACATCACCCCACCCGATGAGAGAGGGTCTACTAAAACAATTATGTTGATTTTCATGAGTGAAAATTAATAAATCTTGAACCTTTAATCATGAGCATCAAGTTGAACAGTGATTGCAAAGTCATGCATGTTAAAAACGGAAGTATTGTCAGAGGCAGGCCAAAGGTTATATCTTGATATACAGGGGCGGTCTGGGACTGAAATTCGTATGGGGAAACTCGATGTGACGTCCCAACTGAAGCTGTATCACCCCACACAAATCGACCGACCCTCACGTCAAAATATCGCGTGTCCCTTTGGAGAAAGCTTTCCTAACTCATCATTTTCAATCCACCCTTGAATATGGAAGCAAAGCCGGGCTCATGGATGTTTCAGTTTCCGAAAGTCATTTTAGTAACTTGGTCACACTAAAGAGACCCACACCCGGGGAGTGTTTCATCAAGTGTAATGTCAGTGATTTAATACCGACTACTGTTATAAGCTTCTGAAATCCTTGCATCGAATTGGGTGAGAGCAAATTTGTCAGTAAAAGTCACTGACAATACACTTGATGAACGCCCCCATGCAGGCTGACAATACCTGAAGGCTGAACGATGGCCAAGATTCAGAGAATCGATCGGTTTGCGTTCAGTGCGGAGTCGATTTGACGGTTTGATTCAGGGATACTAAAAATGCCCTATAGGCTTACTTACAGTACATTGTAAATATAGTTTTCACTTTCATTTAGACTAAGATCACCTTTATAGGCTTTCTTACATTGTGAATAGTTTTCACTTTCATTTAGACTAAAATCACCTTTATAGGTATTCGTACACTGTAAATAGTTATCACTTTCATTTAAGACTAAAATCACCTTTATACTAGGCCTTCTTACACTGTGAATTAGTTTTCGCTTTCATTTAGACTCAAATCACCTTTATAGGTATTCGTACATTTTCACTTTCATGCATATAGACTAAAATCACTTGTACAGACTAACGTACATTGTAAATAGTTTTTACTTTCAATCATGCTCATGACTGGAGACTAACAACCAACTTAATAGGCTTCGTACATTGTAAATAGTTTTCACTTTCATGAAGACTAAAATCACCGTTATAGGCCTTCTTACATTGTGAATAGTTTTCACTTTCATGTTAATTAAATCACCTTTATAGGCCTTCATACACTGTAAATAGTTTTCAAAGTTTTATGTAGACTAAAATCACCTTGGTAGGCCTTCGTACATTGTAAATAGTTTTCACTTTTATGTAGACTAAAATCACCTTTGTATAGGCCTTCGTACATTGTAAATAGTTTTAACTTTGATGTCGAATTTGTAATAATGGGGCAAAAAATCTGAAATAGCTCCGATTTTTGATAAGTTAACAGAGTGGAAGATTTTGTTTTTTGCTTTCCTTCTAATAATATCAAAAGCGCATGTATAAAAATCAGGAATTCACTTTTCTTCCTCTCTTTTCTTCCTCCTCGTAATATTACATAGCACTGAACTGCTGACTTAATACAGATGTTCTTGTTATCTC
Organism: Echinometra lucunter; assembly: GCA_029962745.1. Taxonomy (NCBI): domain Eukaryota; kingdom Metazoa; phylum Echinodermata; class Echinoidea; order Camarodonta; family Echinometridae; genus Echinometra; species Echinometra lucunter. The sequence continues at coordinate 18,375,670 of CM057156.1, forward strand.
AGGTGTACTTAATACATTATAGTTCCAATTTACAATGTTCCAGTGTCACTGAAGTTTCAAACAAGCTCTCTTAATTTTGTACATGCAGTGCTTCTCAGAAGAAAAAAAAAATGAAACCGAGAATGACCGATGTTTAATCATATCTTGATCACAAAGTGGCACATGTTTGTAAAGCTTAGACCCTCTTTTTACTTGCAGCGCCAGTCATATGACACATAATTCACACGTGTATGAATAAACACTATGTAAAGTAGGGCTACCAAAATTAGTTTGGTCAACGATGTTATAGTCACATTTCTAGAATGTTCATTTTCCTCCCTTTTGTTTGACACCTTCAATCATGCTCATGACTGGAGACTAACAACCAACTTAATAGGCTTCGTACATTGTAAATAGTTTTCACTTTCATGAAGACTAAAATCACCGTTATAGGCCTTCTTACATTGTGAATAGTTTTCACTTTCATGTTAATTAAATCACCTTTATAGGCCTTCATACACTGTAAATAGTTTTCAAAGTTTTATGTAGACTAAAATCACCTTGGTAGGCCTTCGTACATTGTAAATAGTTTTCACTTTTATGTAGACTAAAATCACCTTTGTATAGGCCTTCGTACATTGTAAATAGTTTTAACTTTGATGTCGAATTTGTAATAATGGGGCAAAAAATCTGAAATAGCTCCGATTTTTGATAAGTTAACAGAGTGGAAGATTTTGTTTTTTGCTTTCCTTCTAATAATATCAAAAGCGCATGTATAAAAATCAGGAATTCACTTTTCTTCCTCTCTTTTCTTCCTCCTCGTAATATTACATAGCACTGAACTGCTGACTTAATACAGATGTTCTTGTTATCTCAGGTGTACTTTATACATTATAGTTCCAATTTACAATGTTCCAGTGACACTGAAGTTTCAAACAAGCTCTCTTAATTTTGTACATGCAGTGCTTCTCAGAAGAAAAAAAAAATGAAACCGAGAATGACCGATGTTTAATCATATCTTGATCACAAAGTGGCACATGTTTGTAAAGCTTAGACCCTCTTTTTACTTGCAGCGCCAGTCATATGACACATAATTCACACGTGTATGAATAAACACTATGTAAAGTAGGGCTACCAAAATTAGTTTGGTCAACGATGTTATAGTCACATTTCTAGAATGTTCATTTTCCTCCCTTTTGTTTGACACCTTCATCGACGTGAAAACTGAACCAGTCGTGAGATAACTTGAATAAAACATTGCTTGCAATTCCGTGATTTTTAACTCATTTTGATTTCTAAATTCTTACCAATATCTCCCTTGAATGGATGCGGAGATAGTCACGCGTGGTCATCAAAACTTTCGTGTCGAAACACCTCCTATCCCACCCTCCTCATCCTCATTGTCCCTAACCCCCACCCCATTCCAAATCCCTCCCGGAACCTCAAACTCTCCTTCAAGGAAGGTCCCTTTCCCTCTTTTTGTGTGGGGATGGGTGTGTGTATGGTGTTATGGTCGTTTGCTCATCTGACGAATAGATTCAGTCAAACACCTCTGCATACCGCATAACTTGCATGTTGAACATGTTGAAACTTATACATCCCACCCTCCTCCTCATCCCCACCCCATTCGGAACCCCAAACCATTAAACTCTTCACTCCCTCACTCTTCCTCTCTCTCTCTCTCTCTCTCTCTCTCTTTCTCTCCCTCTGGATGCGTGTATATATGTTTAATGAATTTATCTATTCAAACACCACTGAAAAGCTGTCAACACTTTCAAAACAAAATTGATATCTTATCTTGTTTCCACAAAAGTTATTCATAAATTCAACCAGACATACACTTTACACAGCAATCTCAGCAACTTGCTGTTCAAAGTCTCTCAGAACGTCCCCATTCTGTTACTAGAAACACTCGTTGAACTGTTGTTAACTGCATGGTAAAGTAGGTTATTGAAAACCTACTTTATTATCAATCAGCTTATATACATTTTGATGGGGTTTTTTTAATTGCTGGTCAACCATGCATGAAATCTTTTGTCTTCTTTGTCCATTACTAGAACAGGCAGCGATTGCAAACGGATTCATATTACAAATCATGGAAACGCAAGCATTACTTTACACGAAGAGAACTTAGTCATCCCGGGCTAAAAAGCAGAAAAAGAATGTTGAAAATGATCACTGTCATGTCACAATAACAGAAATATTTTCATATCTTTCTTTTTGAATTAGAGGTATCATTGTGCAAAGGACTTTTTGGTAGCCCTGCTTTATATTGTTTTCATTCACCCATGCGTGAAGTATGTATCATATGAGTGGTCTCTCAGGAATGAAGAGCGTCTAGCTTTACAAATATGAATAAGTCATTAATGATAATTGTGATTAAGATATTAATAAACATCGATATATCTCGGTTTCGTTTTTTCTGGGACACTCTCTAGATATGTAGGTGTAATGATACTTTTGTCTTTGTGAAGGCCGTGTTTATTTTCTAGAGCAAAATTTGTGGTGCAGGTTTATGAATTCTGTTGTTTATCATGATACTTTTACAAATGTAAAAACTCTGTTTATTTTCTAAAGAAAAAATTCTGTTGTTTTAAAGACTAGACTGTTTTTCTTCCGTGCGGTATTATCGTTTCAGATGAGTTTGAGTAGTATTTGCTCGGTATTTCTTCCCACCGTACTGAGAGCCTGAAGTTAATCATGTATCTTTAATAAATGAAATGATAAAAGGAAATAATGGCTCTTGCACTCAAACAAAGTCATCATCAATATAAATGTAGCATCAAGTTGTGTCGATTTGAACCTGAGAAAGATAGTATGGAAGAGACATAGTAGCAGAATATGAGCAGTGTGCATGATGTGCCAAAGAGGTATAGAAGAGAGAGCAGGAACATTTTGAAGGGGAGGGGTATCGGTGTAAGACTTAAATTTACCGACAAATTTTTTGGTGGTGTCCCCAAATTTGCCGACAGAATATGCTGCATTCTAAGTCTAAATCTCTCCCCCCCCCCCATAAACACACACAAGAAATCATTTTCAAACAATATCGCAGATGTAGATCTTTATCACTTTAATGGAATGTTTAGGGATCGCGAAGCGTTTTTTGGATTTTGGGGAAATGATTCTTCTTGTTAGATTGTGAACCACCCTTTTTTAAATTTGCGAGCAAGCAGATCTTTCCACAGACGTAGAGCACTGGATGCGAATTAATGAAAAAAATTTCTGGCCGATGTGTTTTTAAGCCTGTGATAAATAGCAGGAAGGGAATTATCCTTAGTACTGGTGAATTAAGGTAAAGCGTTCCTCTTTTCTTTTCTTCTTCTTCGTCTTCTTCTTCTTCTTCTTCTTCTTCTTCTTCTTCTTCTCCTCCTCCTCCTCCTCCTCCTTCTTCTCCTCTTTTTTCTTCTAGATATGACTCTGGTTTGTTGTTGTTGTTAGGGGAAGGGGCATTTGTTCACCCATCTTGACCACAGAACTATAAAGACATCTTGACCTCCCTGAACGAGTACGTACAAGGCACACATGAATGATTCATCCGCTCGTAGTGCATGACGGACAAGCGTAAGTAAGATGCAATGGTAGCTGCTCAAAAACATATTCAAATAAAACTGAGTTATTGTCGGCTGCAAATGTTTACAGAATAAATAGCTTTTGGAAGTCATATTCCTTCGTATTTGACCACTATGCTGAAGTTTTGACTTTTCGGTGTAGTATTTTATAGGAATTATTTGATCTGCGGTGCATTTTCACTATTCTTAGCTGCGAGAAGTCGCGATTCGACGTTAGCCTCATTTCAGCCTTCACAGTTTTTGTTTGAGCCGAAAAAGTGCCCACATAAAGCATTTAACTTTAAGGTTCCATGGATTCTGCATGGATTCTGCGAATTAAAACAATTTTTATCGAGAGGTTATTTAAATGGGAATTCTTATTTGCTCCGATTTAACACATGTTTCCATTGGAGCCTGAATTACTCGTGTTTGCCCTACATTGCCCTTCATTACTAGTCATAGGTTTTCCCACTGGAGAGATCAGTGGGTTTTCACCACGTAACAGTTTGTGGTGACGTACGTGCGTCTGTTTCGTAAGTTCAATTCGCCGCGCTTTCGGGGCTAAATTCAAACTGTTTCCGATATGATTGTGTTCGTTTATTGTTATTCATAAAAAAAAAGAGTTAGTAGTTATTTTTCTATCGTTGATTGGCGTGTTTAATGAGGACCCTCTACAGCATGAGCACGATGCCGTCAATTTCAGTAATAGTACGATGATTTTGGTAGTTACTTTGCCTCAGTTAAGGCCCCCTCACACCTGACCGAATGTAGGCGGACGAAGGGTGACGAATGGGATAAATGCACAAAATGCACGCGAATTCAACGAATTCAAATAAAATTTCCGTCAAATCATGCGATCAGTAACTATTGTCAAATTTTATCAACGAACGGTAAGCGAAGGATGAATATGACATGCGAAGGATATCGATTTTTCAGTTCACTTCTTTGAGTAAATTGTAGCCGAAGGCGAGCGAAGGGTTGATATAACCCAATTCTCCGTTCCGGCGTGACGTCATCTGCCCTAGATACGCCGTGGAGACCGATTCGTGGGTGAAAACAAAGGACTGGGTGAAAGCGTGCATTCGAGCGTGTACCCCACTCATCACGGTCCCACGCATAGCGTTCGCTGTATTCGTGTTCATTGGCATGTAATTTGTACATACACATCGCGGCGTTCGTTCTCGTTCTCAACCAAATTTTGTTGTCATTGACGGTGGAAAATACGACTAAATTGTATTCAGATTGATTTTGTGGTATTTGTACACCTATTTACTTGTGAATGTCTCGCTATGGCATATAATTATGCCGAGAAATTGGATCATGTTGCTCGTGAACGGTACGACAGAAAGATCGCTGCTGTGGGTTTAGAAGCTTGTCCTTACAAACTTCACGCTGGAAGCTGGGATGATGATGCGACTGCTTGGCCCGACGTCCAATATCCAGATATTTATGGCTATTTAATAGATACCCCAGGTCAGTTATGTATGATTTAAATATATGAATACAATGTAGATCTCACTTTGAATTTGTCATTTACATTTTTAAATTTGTCATCAGATCATGACATGATGAGGAGTTGAATTAATTCTAGGAAAACTTCAAATGTCTACATGTAGATCCAGCTTACCCAGCCCTGTGACTGTAACTCTGTTTCTGAAATTCTGTGTTCAGTTTGTAACTTGCGTGTTTGTATCCGGCGATGTAAAAGCACACAATGACATATTTAAAAACGCCTTTACAATCACATATCCAGAATGAGTTCTGAATTCAAACAATTTTCATGACAAATTTAACTTGAACTTGAAGCTAGTTAAACTGGCCTAAGTCAAGTGTAAAAGATCAAAACAAGAGGTTGACAGATTTTGCATCAAATGCTGAAAAATGCAATTAAATCCCAATGCATTGATTTGAATGTACAGGTTCTGTGTTTGTTAAATAAATTTTAATAGGCCTATGATTTATTGTGCTTCATATTTTCTAGGTGTCTATACAAAGGATTCTATGAAAAATTGGAAAAGCCTGGAAGCGTATAACCAGTTCCAATCCGGATGGGTCGGAAAGGTTTGTCATCATAAAACTTCTGCAGGGGCCATGATTATGAAAGCAGATGTACGTCCATCGCAACGTGTGAATGACCAACCACACCATCCTTGGGTTGCTGTGAAAGGAAGTGGAACCATAATTTCAGCTCACTGCGATTGTATGGCAGGGTAGGTTATTGTATTTATGAGTAATGATTTTCTTTTTTTTTTTCTCATTCGGCCAGAATGGGCCAGATGAGTTATGACCGGGCATTGGTCGTCCAACGTCCATTTGAGTAAATCTGTCACGTCATCCTATTCATCGGGAGGGGGGGGGGGGATATACATGTATTCCCCCCCCCCCCCGATGAATAGGGTGATGTCGCGGATTTACACCTGTGTCAACATTTTATGTGAATTTTAAAACAAAATGCTTGAATTTCTGTGTAAATGCTGGATTAACTCCAGATTATTGATGTACTAGTTCATAGACAAAAATGCAAAATGCAGAGAATATTAATTAAAAACGCAGAAATTGTGTAATAAAGACCAGCTTATTTTTTATTTAGGTAATCTAATGGGGCTTATTTCATTTTGTCTTGCTTTTTAACAGATTAGGAGAATCCTGTTCTCACATAGGAGCCATTCTGTTTAAAGTGGAGGCAGCAGTCAGACTGGGGTACACAAGAAAAGCCTGCACAGATGTACCGTGTCGCTGGAACAACGACTTCGTACGAAAGGTGCAACCAGCTAAGGTCGCCAATATCGACTTCAGAAAGAAAGAAAAAACATCACCTGGACATAAGAAAGCAAAAGTATCTGTCGTATCGACACAGGAAGAACAGACACAGTTTTTAGATCTGTTGAAACAACTTCCAAGGCATGATCAACCTGTTGGACTCAGTCTGTTTCATAAATACTCGGAGAAATATCACACAACAGAGCCAGTACCAGCTATTGTATCTCTGCCACCATCACTTCGCTCATACTTCATTCCATCTGCTTCGACTGAAGAAATTGACGATCAAATAGACAGGATAATGAACATTCAACTTACGTCGGAACAGGTTGAGTACATCGAAAAGATAACAGTGAACCAGAGTCAATCACCTGAATGGAAAGACTTGAGAACAGGCCGCATTACAGCTAGCATCGTACACGATGTTCTCCACACAAACCAAAACACACCTGCGAAGTCAATCATAACTAAAATCTGCAATCCATCACTGAATGAGCTTCGTGTTCCGTCGATACAGTGGGGGGAAGGCTAATGAAGAAAAAGCAATCAACGCATACCGCACATCCCTACAAAAACAGCATACTAACATCACAATCAAGAAAACTGGACTTAGGTTGCTGCAAGATGGCCATTTCCTAGGAGCATCCCCTGATGCAATAGGTAAATGTGACTGTCATGGCCACTTCACAGTGGAAGTGAAATGCCCGTACAGTAAGAGGGAAGCAACAAATATAACGGATCTCCTTGGCAAAGACTCCTGTCTTGGGGACAATCTGCTTCTAAAGAAGGAACATAAGTACATGATGCAAGTGCAGATGCAGATGTTTGTGCTGGACGTTCAGATTGCACATTTTGTTCTCTGGACGCCAAAGATTTGTTTGGGACAGATGGTACGAAGACAGGAAAATTTTGAGAATTCCATATCTACCTTGAAGGGTTTTTTCAAGAACCACATTGCGAGGGAGCTTGTGACACGATCACTTGAAAACAAGGACCTGCCTTCAACAACGCAAAGCAAGCAGGATATCGCAACAGCTGCTGCTTCAGTGTCAGCCCTGTGCTTTTGCAAGCAACCATACACGGCAGGAGAGGACATGGTGGGATGCGACAACAATGACTGTCCATACCAATGGATACATTTCAAATGTGCAGGCTTAAAGCATGCTCCCAAGGGCACCTGGTACTGCAAAGAATGCAGGAAGGCATCGAGATCAAAAACGACCTAGAAATATCATGAAAGGTTGCAATTACCCCTGCCCCACCATGACAGCTTTATATGCCATTACCATAGCAACACATTTTCTGACAAAGTGATGTACTTATATCCCAATTTACATGTGCATGTAAGCATACCTATCTCATGACTTTGTCAGAAACTGTGTTGCTGTTGTAATGATATATAAACTTGTGATGTGGCAGGGGTATTAAAAACCTTGTAGAGTAAAAATTAGTGTGCACATTGTGTAACATACGACATGCTACCAATTTTCAATCTGAAAAACATTGCTGGGAAACTGATTAAATATTTATTGTTTAAAGTACATGTATGCAAAGCACAAATGTTTATGTGAATGTCATTTATTTAACGTTCAAAGTTAGCCTTCAGCTTTTACCACTTGATGTATTCGATATGATATTTACAGTGTAGTAGTTGGTTCATAATATGTTAACTGATAAAAAAAGGGGAGGGACAAGTGTTGAGGAAGAGCGTAATTCATGTTGTGCATTACTTTAAAATGTGTAGCAGTATGGTTCCTCGTCAAAATATTTAAAACATGTACCGGTACATGCTCACTTAAACCAAGAGAGGTACAGATTGTCTTTTAGAAGACGTTTTGACAGTATCTTTTGATCCAGAAAGCTGTGCATTAAGCACGAGTAGAAAAAAAAATGCACTGAAAATTTTGAGTCCATTCTCAGTGCAGGATGATGTTGTGTTTTCGAATTAGAGCAGTTTAAATGAAGATTATAATTATAAAGTAAAAAATGGTAATGCAATCGCTTCTTTTGAGTTTCAATCGTCAGTTGTCGTATAGATTTTAAAATAAAAATAATTTTGGTTCGTGTTGTATCCATATTTTTTTTCAAAACAACGTAAGAATTGAAAAAATGTTGCCAATTTGAAGATAAATAATTATTCATTTATACCTCCCAAAAGCTCTGTACCTCTTCATGTACATGTACATGTATGGGTTAAGGTAGTATTTCACTGGTATGGCATGCAAATAGTTGGAGTATGAGGTCTCCATCGTTTTGGTTGAGTGCATGGCACCCGTTGTCTTATGAGTAGCAGCAACTAGTCTGGTCAATCTCCGCAACGTCCACATCAATGCACCATCAGGCACTCTCAGTTACTATCACGTACCTGTTCACATACAAAGAAAAATTACTAAAAAAATTAACAAGTTGACATTTTTTTGCTTTCAATTTTTAATAATCATGAATCAGAAAAATCAGTTGCCTGTAAAGTTCTACACTACATAACATTGTAGAAAGCCCCATGAAAAAGTTATCAAATTATGATATGTGACATACAGGAGTGTTTGAATTATATGTAAAACAAAAATCAGCTCATGAATTATTTTCAACTACAGAAAGTTGCCCAACACATTCTATGGTGGCTCAATGATTTTCACTTTTAAAACTCAAATACTGGCGATTACCGTTAAAGCAAACTCCTAAGGACTCGCAACTTTCTTTCTTAGTACTGAAATTTCGTTTTAATTTGAAATTTACAGATCTTAAAGATACACATGTTTATTGATAACTTTGGGTCATAAATTTTTACTTTTGGAAACAGGAATTGTGTTATAACCATGTTCATTATAACAGTAGTGCACTATATTTCTTTTCATGGCTTCAGTTCTAGACTTTATCCGAAACATCAGCAGCATGGGAAATAATGGTAGCTCTGATTTTTTTTTTTATTAACTGGAAACATTGTATATGATGCCGTTAAGTACTGTATTAATAAAAAATACTCCAGCATATTTGACATTTACACATCTACATCTGCCTTTTTCAAACATTGTGTATGATGAAAATGAGGTGATGATGGTGATAATAGTGATTATTATGATGATGATGAGGTGATGATGAAGATGATAATGATAATTAAGTTGATAGTGGTGATGATGATTTTGATGACGAAAAAAATAATGAAAAGGATGGAGATGATGATAATGGTGATGATTATGATGATGGAGATGATAATGGTGATGAGGATGAAAATAATGATGTAAAAACAAAGATGATGATGGTGATGATGAATATGATCAAGGTGATGACATGACAATAATGAAGAGGAGATGGTACATAGCAGTAATGAACATCCCATTACATAACTTGACTTCACATACAATGTAAAAGTTGCTGCATGTGACTGGTTATTTTATATCTTCACATCGATACCAAGTGTGTGGAAAAGGGGACAATTCATTGAAAATTTGCATCTTTATTAATACACTATTTTGTGCAGTGTACTGGCCATGAAAAACAATTAATTTTCCTTGTAAACAATAGTCTCCCCAAGATTAACCAAAGCACCACAAACCCGAATCAGTTTGTCGATTCCACTGATTTTACCTTCATCTCCTTGAGCAGGCCTGACAAGTGGAATGGGAAGTGGGCCTTGCAAAATGGTGTACCTGTTTTTCATAAGCCCTATAATTCTCTCAATGTGTATTCGCACAGATGCAAGTTTTCGTGACACTTCAACATCCCTTGCGGACAACTGTTTTTTCCCTTTCGTGAAACTTGGTATCAATAACTCAGCCCTACATTTTATGGAAAACTCTTCAGCAAGAGTAAAGCCCCTATCACCCAACAATTGATCTCCTGGAAAATGTAGTGCTGGGTCAATAAATCCAGATTGCCGTACTATCTCGACATCACTTGCCCGCCCGCCCCAGACACAAGATATGTATGTTACTGCCCCAAGAGGGCTACAGACAATGAATGCTTTTACAGTGCTGTGTTTCTTATAATTCGAATAAACTTCAGCTCTGGCTTTCAGTTTTTTTGGTCGATCAATAAAAATCTCAAAACAATCCATGATCCCTGTTAGTCGAGGAAATAGAGCTTTAAACACAGGAGGTATGGTTCCCTGGAGGGTTTCTCTATCTGGCCAGTGTATAAGAAAGTCCAACTTAAGGTGAAGTAGATCAATCACACGCCAAAAAATATCTGCGATTGTACTTTTTGCAAAGCCAGTGTGAAGAGACAGATATTCAAAAGGGATATTGTGACGTAATTTCACTAGAGTTATTAGGAGTTGCTGTGGAAGTGGCATGATATTGCTCATTTTTTTTGTGGATACTGATGTCAGGAATGTGACTAATGTTAAAAACACAGACAGAGAAATCCCTGTCAAGAACTTTGACTGCTTGTCGTCAGTTAAAACACTCGGGTCCAAACGCGACATTTTGAGTAGTTTATTTGCCTGGTCCAAGTCTGCCTGCAAAGTTTCCTTTTCTTTTCTGAGCATGTTGATTTCTTGGAAATACATGTCCCTTTCCTCATCACTTAGTTTGGAACTATGGTCTTCAGCTGCAGCTTGTTCCAAATGCTCCGGTTGCACTTCGTCTATTCCATTGGATTCTTCACCACCAAATGTTTTGTGCTGACTATTCGCCTCATCTTGATCAACATGTATAGTACTAGGAGCCATCTCTGAAAATGATCGTTTTCCAGAATTTCGACGATACCGAGATAAGTTGTTCATTTTGCGATTTTTTTCCTTTTCCATTGCATTTGTACGATCTTCTCTTGGCAGAGTCGTCATTGAAGACTGAAGAAACACAGACGGTGCATAATCAGGATGTATTGGATCAGTGTTGGCTTTGCCTAGGGTATGAAGTAGAAAAAAAAATTATTCAATAAAATGTTGTTACAAAATAAAGACATAGATCTACATAGGCAACTAAATGTAAATTTTATTTGAGAGATTCACAGCTGTCACAGTTTGGGCCAAACTCCTAAAAATGAAAGAGAACCGATGAAAAAATATTTAACAGATTTTTTCAAACCTACCTAGTATAAGAGTACATGTACGCTGTTTTCAGTTGAAGATCATTGATTCACAAAATAATGCTAGAGTTATTTTTATTTCAAATCTAAGTACAATTAACATGGAAGTACTTAGATCTATGTGTGCAAATAATTAGGCTAGGTCCCTAAAACCCAGGATTACCATTTTCTTAATTGTATTTCAGAATCAAAATTAGATGTTCTGGTTCGTAATTAATGACTTGACTTGCTTGTCATGTCACTGTCACACTCACAGCGTCGGTCTCGGCTCCCGAAATTATTTCACAAGAAATTAACTTACGTAAAATTCAGTACATGGGACTGAGGAGAACTGTGAATCTTAGCTTACGCGAAGCATCATCGTTTCCCTAATTTTGGGCCAAAATCTTGATATGTCCGATGGAAAATAATAAAACATTCGTAGTAAATGATATCAAAATTGTACCTGATAAGAAGTGTTCCGAGCAAACATACGTATATTTCGACGATGGCTCCCAGCGTTTCTTGGTTTGGGGATCTTTTCTCCCAATCGCGTTCACCCATTTTTCCCACCTTTCTCGTTGTTTTTCACGGTCTGGGAAGATGGAAAATGACAAGGACTTCCCTTTCATCATGTTATGATTGTGACATCCTACAGCACAACAACTTTTCGGCATTTTCAGTTATTTTCCGCGACAGAAAGATGGAAAAATAAAGTATAGAGTCTAAATCTACTACGCCTTCACGAGTTCACAATGCATACAAACGGTTCGTTGCTCGCGTCGCTAAGGAGTTGTTTTCACCCAGGCAATGCGGGGGGTCCGCATTCTAGCGAAAGTACCCGGATGATCGGAACCGAGAATAAGACGAACGAACAGTGAGCAATGGTTTGATATGGCGTGCGATTAGAAACGAAGACGAGGGAATAGATCGGGCGTTTGTCATCGTGTTGCTTCGTTAAGGGTTCTTTCGAGATCGGTCCACTTTGGCCAAAGCCCGATGAGGGACTATGCGCGACAATAACACACGAACGATAAACGAACGATTACCGCAGACTAAATAAGAGATGCGAATTCAAACAGATGACCAACGATTTTTCAATTCGTCGGGAAATTTTAACCATGTTCAAAATTTCCACGCGAATTTGAATAATCGCAGCTGTTAGTTCAGAAGGTGTACGAACCCAAACACGAAGGGTAAATATGATTTACTATCAGTTACCATTGAAAACGATTTTTAAAAAAATGCCTTTCGCCAGCCATCGCAAGGCATATTTCAGGCAATTCGGTTAGGTGTGAGGGGGCCTTTAGGCCTATGTAGACGGTTTTGGCAATGAATGCAGCTCTGCACGACAATAATTGTCAAGATCGTATCTTATCGTATACGAAAGTGAGTGTATAGAAAATACGGAAGTTTAAACACCCAGCTGCTGTAATGTAAGCCTGGACTATAATTTCAAGAACTCATGTTTCACAAACAAAAAATTGGATTATTCTATCTCAAAATCGTAGTATAATACACTTTTGAATCTCATGTACAGTTTTGGTAGGCTATATAGTAAAAATAAAATTGACATGAGAATGATTAAATATAAGCATAGTTAAGGTTCACGACTCGACTCGGACTTACACGACGGAATAGCAGGCACTGGAGACTGGTATTCCGATGGGGTGTCCAGTCTCACCGCTGCTGTTTGTCATGGGTATGGAGGTGTTGACCCGTCGGGTGGCCTCGGCGGGAGATTGAGGGGTTGACGCTGACTGGGGAGGTTGTTGTGCCTTCGATCAGGGCGTTCGTGGATGATCTGACAATCAATCAATCGTGTCGGGTAATATGACCCAGGTTGATGGGACTTCACAGTCTGGAGGAGCTAGTAGCTTGGACATGGAAGAGGTTCAAGCCCAAGAAGAGCCAGAGGTTTCGTATTGGGGGTGAGGATATACCTCAGGTCCCTGAGCAGGGGGTGAAGAAGAGTCTGGGTCGTTGGTATGAAGACAAGTTGAAAGACAGGCATTGAGTGTTCAGATCCATGACAAAGTGGTGAAGTGGCTAAAGAGGGAGGAACAGAACGTTAATTCCTGGGAGTGCAAAGGTGTGCTGCCAGTTTGGGTTGTTGCCACGGATCATGTGGCAAAATTAACTGCAGGTGTACGAGGTGGCAGTGTCCAGAGTCGAGAGGATTCAGCAGAAGATGAACTCGTACTGCCGGAAATGGTTAGGTGTCCCAAGAATGCTTACAGATTTAGCATTCTTTTGTCGACCTTGAAAGCTACGGCTGCCTATGACGTCAGTGGTGGAAGAGTTCAAAGCTGGGAAGGTTAGGTTGGTGATGATGATGAGGTAGTCAGAGGACCAAACAATACCGGAGTCTAGGCCACTGATCCGTACAGGGAGAAAGTGGACGGCGGAGGAGGCTAGGACGAAGCAGTGGTAATGGCCAAGTGGAAGGAGATGCGTGTTGCTGTTCAGGTGGGCAGGAGCGGGGTCGGGTTTCGTTCATGTATGAGATGGTATAGCAAGCAAGACAGGAATGGCAGGGGAGTGGTGGTTGAGGCGGTTAAGGAGAAAGGCGATGTCCTCCGGAGTCGTGCGCTTCATGATCATCTCCACCTTCGATGTCTTGCCATCGCCAGTGAATTTGAAGAGATGGGGGAGTGTGGAGGACTACAGCTGCAGGGTTTGCAAGAAGGCAAAGGCCCGGGTCGCTGGAGCATATCCTGTCAGCTTATGGAGGGTTATTGCAGGCCTACGCATGGAGGCACAATCAGATATTTAAGGAGATGGAGGGATTGGCAAGGGCAACGGTGTAGGCGAGAAGAAGTATGGGCCCCCCGAAGGTAAGGGGATCCAATTTGTAAAGGAGGGAGCAAGATGCAGTACGAGGAGGCAGGGCGGGGCAAGGGGTTTGTGTTGGAGGAATGTTAGCAGCTGCGGACGACTGGGAGGTGCGGGTGGATGAAGAAAATCGTACGATGCCGAAGGAGGTGGTGTGACGGCCCTGCGGCCGGACACGATGTTAGTGACTAGGTCAGTGAACGAGGTCGTGATGGTGGAATTGATGGTTCCATGGGAGACAAGAATGGAGGAAGCAAGGGAAAGGAAGTTGGACAGGTATGCTGGGCTGAAGATGGTGTGTGAGCAAAATGGGTGGAGAGCGGAAATACACACTGTTGAGTTTGGATGCAGGGGGTTTGCTGGATGTTCGGTGAGAAGGTAGCACTGAGCTATGGGGTTGGGTGGTAGGAAGGGGGAGAGGTGGGTGAAGAGGATTTGAGGAGCGGCGGAGACGGGATCTGTATGGATTGTTCGGAAAGCATGGAGAGATGTCACTGGGGGTGCTGTATAGGGAACCCGGCATAAGCGGAATAACATCTTCTCTGTTATTTGTACTAATGTATAGTTTCATATTTTCTGCCTTGTCTAAAAAGATAAATTTATAAGATCATGTGATATTTCATTAATGATTCTGGATTCCCGGGTGAATTTTTTGGCAGATCATCTGAAAGGAATGCAATATACACTCTGCCCTTTGCAACGACCCATGCACAAGACGCTCCCCGCACAACGATCACAGTGCTTCGTTATAGCATGGTTATACGCTTGTCGCAATGGTTCTACATGTGTGCATTCATTGTTTGTAGCAAGGTTTCATACACGTCCACGTTGTTGGAGTTTCATGTCGTTTTCGCCTTTCGTTAAATATTCAACTTTAGGGGAAAAACTTCACAGCAACTTGATTTGCTATCTTGCTACTGACCAGCTATAAAAGCATTCAAATTTGACGAATAGTTTTTGAGGGCCTACCGAAACTATGGAAATTTTAATGTGAAATATCATGTTACCCAGAATATTCAATCAAATACTTAGGGATATTGCAAAACGTAATTGTTGTCATTGTCTGAGTATTGATTGCTAATTTTTATTGTCTTGAAATAGTGTGCGATAAGTAAATGGAATCTGTAATGGCAGGGATGCTGCGTAATGTTCACAGATCTTGTGAGAAAATATAGAAAGAAATCATTGTTTGGTGTTTGCTTAACTCGGAATTATCAGCAAAGAAGTGAGTATGATCATAATTATGAGTAAAAATTTGAATAAGTAAATTTGATTTAAAAAAGTACTTGGTTTTTTCTAAAGTTCATTCTTCACAAAAAATAAACGAGTTTGGGAAGTACGCTACTTCAAAAATTTATCCGAATCTTTTCTGTTGCTTTTAATTCTTGTACTGAAAATGTATGCTTTTCGTGAACTCAAACATATCAAAGGAAGTATGAATCAATCATGGAGCTATAGCTCCATGAATCAACCGACAACCTTCCACCATGTCCACTGTTCTGTAGGTCTACATCAGATCAGAACAGAACTGTACCATAAAAATAATGAACTAATATATCTATAAAACTGGGGTGCATATTTTAAAGAACAAAATAAGAGGAAGAAGACCTTTTTTCTCTCTCTCATTTCTCTTTTCTCGCTTGTCGGGGCTTTTTTTCATTGGTTCCCCTCACCTTCAAAACAGATTTCCGCATATCCTTAAACTAATAAACTTCAGACTCCTTTTCTACACCTCATCGTTCCCTAAACTTGCACTTAAGGTTCTAACTAAGGCAGTTCAAAGTTTTGCTGAGCTCTGTATTTCTTCTGCGGTTTGAATGCTGAGAATACAATTTCATTGTGCATTTACATGCACCGCTAACTGTAATTTTTTGGCGCCCTGAGCATTTGATTATCAAATGGATTCGGCGCCTTACAAATATTATTATTATTATTATTATTATTATTATTATCATTAGTAGTAGTAGTAGTAGTAGTAGTAGTAGTAGTAGTAGTAGTAGTAGTAGTAGTAGTAGTAGTAATTATTATTGTTATTAATTATCTCATTCTACTTGGGTTTTCCCCACAGCGACGATCAATATAAAGCCGTTTCCCGAGGACACAAATTAGAATAAAACGGAATCACCTGACCTTGTTTGTTCTATTTGCATGATACTGGTCATACACTCTGTCCAATACACTCCGAAAAAGACGATACTAATGACTTGTTGTCAGTGAAAAATTAATTTTGATTTCCGTCATTTTTTGCAAAGTACTGTAATGATTTCAGTGACTTTTGAATAAATACATGCAGTATGTACTTTGATGGTAGTGGAAATAGGAAAATTGTCGTGTTGCAACGCTGAGTATCTTCCTGCAATGTTAAGTATAGGCCTTTATAGGCCCATATAGCTTTGGATTATTTGAGTCCCCGCTGCCGACGGCGGAGCTCTGCATGGGACAGACCTCGAGTTAAGGTATAAAAGCATAGCAGATGCAAGAGTATAGGCCTAAAGTGAATGTGAAGTATACCTTGTTTATTAGTTTAACATAATAGTTTTAATTAAGCTGTATCAGCCATACCCGTACAGGCCTAACTTCTAACCTTCACACGAACTTTAATTATTTCAAAGGAATACTCTGTACATCTCCTCATGATAATTGGTAAGAACATGGATACAAGAATTATATACTGATGATATGATTAGAAACGGATTGTAAATTTCCTAAGATTAATTACCATAAAAGGACAAAAAGTGAATAAATAGGAAAGGACAATACAGAAAGGGTGGAAAGGAGGAAAGGTATAGACGTCGGAAGTGGTGGGGGGGGGGGCAGAGGGGGCAGTTTCCCTTCCCCTCCCCATTTGAATGATGGGGGGGGGGGGCAAAATTGATTTTTGCCCCCATGGGCCCCATGGCAAGGGAAAAAAAATGCATTACAACCATGTTAAATAAGCACGTAAGTGCTCTAAAATGCAATCTTTCAGCATAAAAGAGTAAATATTTTCTCACTCGGTTGCTGTGCTCTCTCTTATATTAGCAGACGCAAGCCTTCTCAACAGTCCTTGAAAAAAAACCATATCTATCATCTGTCTATGGGCACCATGGTAAGGGGGCAAATCATTGCTTCCATTAGGCTGGGAGAAGGGGAAAAATCCCATAGGCCTTATATCAATGATTTTGTGCTGCACTGCGATCAGTTTTCAGTGCTCTAGAGATCAGCACCTGTATTTTCTCACATGGTCGCTACGCTCATTTACAAATACATACAGATTGTGCCGTGTAAAGCCTGTCTAAAAGTGGCGGCAAAAGAAAGGGGGCAGATTTTCCCCTTTATATCAAGAGGGGCAAAGAGATTTTGCCCCTTCCCCACAACACCATTAGGCCTATTTACAGTATATCGAACAGCTTTCTTGTTCTGTGAAATGCAAGCTTTCAACGCGTTATAGCAATACATTTTCTTACCCTATAGCAAAGTTGAAAAAGTATATTTTGCCGCCTCTGTGGGGCACCCTTGCAAGACACTGATTTAGATCTAGATGTAGATGTTTTGCTCTAACATGCAAGGCCATTTTTCACTCGGTTGCTATACGTTCCCTCGCTTAATATGGAAACGTTTCTTGACCCTTTTAAAGTGCGGTTGGAGGGACAGCAACTTCTCTCTGCAAAAGAGGGGGCGAAGTCGTTTTTCCAGTCCCCTTCACAAGACCAAAAACATTTGGATATTAATTACTTTCCAAGGGAAAGTCACTAGATCATTCACTTGATCGAATTTCCGTCAAAAGAGTGTAACATGGACTTCCCTCTGGAAAGCGATTTTGGCATGTATACGTTTTGTTCCCGCCCTTCACAAGTCTTTTTTGCATGTAATAATTTGGCATTAGGCCTATATGTATATACGTTCTTTATTGCTTTAAATCAGAAGACCAGCAATTTAAAAAAAAAAAACCTAAATTTTCTCACTCGGTCGCTACGTTACCTCGCATTCTATTAGAGGAGAAGTTTCTTAAAACAAAAACAAAAACAAAAAGAAAATAAAACCTGTCTACCAAAGACGCCAGAAGGGAGGTGAGTAGTTGCTTCGTTCGGTAAATGGAATTGAACTAATCCACCCCCCTCCTTCTCTCAAGAAAAAATCCGCAGGTACCCTCATATTTTACCTGAATATTCTATTATTTGGGCAGTGCGATGCACGTAGTTGGGGAGAGAGGTGCTCGGGAATTTTGAAACCCGAAGAGTTGATATT
>CM057156.1:18394525-18494508 GCA_029962745.1 Echinometra lucunter
ATATATGGTAAAATTTCAGCAGCTAGTTATTTATGCATAATGCACAGATGGCTCATGGAGCTGCCCATCTCCCCCCCCCCCCCCCCCATGAAAAAGAATGAAATAAAAAATGAAGTATCTTTTTTCTTTGACTGTTCGATATTTAGGGCTGCAAATGGTTCTGAAAAAATTATGATGACCCTTCTCTTCTCTTGCTTTGAATCTTAATAGAGGTAAATTTAATGAAAATAAATTTCTCAGAAAATCACTCTCGAGGACATGTACACCACCCCCCACACTGAATAATCCTTGAACCACCTATCAAGAGATGATAAATTTAAAAAAAAAACTGAACATTGTCCTGTCTTGTCAGATACTGTCTTTTACAACAAAAAGCTGACCAAACATCATGCCATAAAATGCATTATATCAAGATATCGATCTGCTAATTGCAAAATGATGGATATGAAAAAAGAGAGACATTGGACTTTTAAATAGCTGATTTAAAATGAAACTGAAAAAGAAAAATTCTCAAATGAGATAAACTCTGTAATCTTTTTTAGTGATGGGGGGGGGGGAGGGGAATAACAAGCTTTTCTTTTTTCTTGTTTCTTATAAATCTGATTCTTAGGGGTAGTTCAAATAAAACACTGAAATGGTTGTTAACATATTGCTCCTTTATTTTTTTCCCTTCCAGTATTTGTATGTAACATGTTATTTGTAGATCACCAGCTCTAACTGACGCTCTTCTACTACTGTAGCATTTTGGTGGAGGGGTTCAAGATCCCCGCTGAAAAGTATTTTTAAAAAATTAGTAATGTATAAATTGAAGCTTATGACATGTATAGCATTTTGCTTTCCCTACATGGCAGGTATTACCCCTTTGTTCTGTCATTTTGATAAAAGATTATGTGAGCGACAAGTGTGTTTCAAGTTTATATTTTTCTTTTCCCATAAGACTAGTTCACATGCAGCAGCAAATCCCTGCAGTAAAACCCTGCAGGTTTCTTTGCACATAAATGAATGGTATTTTAGGAGGTACCTCCCCCCCCCCCCCCAACAAAAGAAACCAAAGCAAAAATTCTCTTTCGTGCCTACCAGCAAAAAGGTGTGGACCAATCAACTTCTAATAAAGTTACTGGTTACTGCACAATATGACTTCAGGATTATTGTCTGCGCAAGTGCTGGCAAAACTCTCTTGTATTTGAGCATAAACTATTATTGATGCTCATCGTGATAAGTGATGTGGTTATCAACAATATTGGTGGCTTCTTGTATAGCCTTCAGGTCTGTCACGTTGTGATGCGCATGGCACTTAGCCATTATTACCCCAGTCATAGTCGAGCAACCAAAGTAAATAGCACTCACGCATATCAGGTACCCATTTACACATGAGTGGAGAGTGGCAAATGTAGACTAACGTCTAGCCAAAGGACATTAGTGCCTGGCTGGGATTCGAACCCCGTACCTTTTGATCTGCAGGCCGGAGACATATCCACTAGACCACGACACCTCTACATTAAGAAGAATCCTTTAATAGCGAACCCCCCCCCCCTACCCAATTAGGGTATCTTCACAGTTCTTCCAATATGTGTCAATGCATCCTATTCCCAATCAAAGTTGTCAGTGCATCCAAGTTCCAGTCAAAGTTAACATTTCAATAACATTTCAGTAGAAATCAAGATGTATTGAATTTTAAAAAACAATGTATTCTTAATAAAAGCATCACTTGTATGCTGAAACCAAGAGCCAAGGATCATCTTTAATACATTTTCTCCAGCTTTATTCCATACAAGATTACAATTTCACTATTCAAGTAATCTTGCTTTACATACAGCACAGTAAAAGGCACATCTCTTTCTACTGTCAAAGATAAGTACATTCAGTTTACGCACATGTTAGCAAAATATACATATTTAACAACCTGCATTGATTTCAATGGACAATGAATGCTAAAAAGTCCAGAAGACTTGAGAGAAGTCATTGAAAGACATTGAAAGACATCGATCTTTCAAGCTGAACCAGTCTTTAATCAAGACTTGGCACTATAAAACAGGAATATGCTTTACATAGGCCCCTGAATTGAAACTCTGGATCCCTGAAGGCCTGTTCATGTAAGAAGTGGTAGCCTCCCTCCCCCTCCCCCCACAAAAAAAAAAAAAAAAAAAAAAAACATGGGGGTTTTTAAGTATACTGCGTGTCACAATTTTCGTGTCTTCTAACACACAAAAGTGAAGGTGGTTCCTTAGGTTCACTTATCCCTGCCTGCCATTCTGCATGTTATTTGTGTTATTTTATATACTTGGTTTACACTGCACATTTAAATGAGCCTTGATGTTTTTGACGTTTGAACAGGTGGCCTATGCATGCAGATAGTTAAGATTGCAATGTGTACCAACACTGAAAAGAATTGCTGAGGCCTGTTTTATTTCATACCCTGCTTTTTGAACAGGTCTACTTCATGCACACTTTACAATAACCAAACAATTTGGGGCTTCTTCAATTAAGCTCCAATAAGAATGATCTGAATGGATTTTTAAAAATTATGTACATGTATGCAAATACTTTACTAAATATCTATAATGTTGTTACTTTGGCTCATAGTTAGACTACATACATCCTGCATAGCAGTAACCATACAAAATCTCTCGATTAAAGAAAAATCTATTAAAGAAAAGATGTTCAAAATTTTATCACACAAGGGAATTGTTTGCAGATTCCCAAAATGTTTATTTTGCCACAAAGCATTCCTCAGCTTTGATCAATGTACATGTTTTATCTGGTTTCCTGTTATTTGCACAGCTCAATTATATTTACCGATAAGTGTTGAATACCCTTTATTCAAAACATAACATACCAAGTCAGATGAAAACTAAATATTCACAATAAACCAGGATGAGAAATTGTTAGGCCTCAACCATCTAAACAATGAATCATCAAAGTAAAATAAAAGACCCCACCCCCCCCCCCCCCCTTACTCATGTAAGAGCTATGTTTGCCAATGCTCATCTGCAATGAATATACATGTAAATATATCAAGAATCTGGGGGCTGTTTCACAAAGACTAACACCGACTCAAATCACACTTAACTATAGCCGGCCATTCATGTCACAGTTTGTTTTCACTATCAGTTTTTGGGATGTGAAAGTCATGGGCACAAATTAGTCTTCGTGAAACACCCCCCTGACATCTCCTAAAGCTGCTTTCCTGGGTAGCAATAAGATATTTTCTATTGATCATAAATGTCTTCTGTTGATATGGTTAATGAGGTCTCTATACCTTGTTAAATACCATTAGCCTATAGACCGATCCGGCTTATCGCTGAGGGCAGCAGACGACCCCCCAAAACCGATGTGTCCCCATAGTTAGTGCAGTGCATTTCTGCAGTGTCCTGCAGCTGCACATTTATGTAGCAGGCAAAGATTATAAGTGTGCGCTTTGTGATCTTTGGCAGCACGCAAAGTAGAGAAATCCATTCCCAACCATGAAGTTACATACGCACCATGATACGCACTAACTTGCATGGGGACACTGCAGTTATGGCGCTGCCCACAAATTGCTTCTCGGATCGGTCTATACAGTATCTTACATGATTAGCCCAATCCTGTACACAGAATAAGTTTAATGCATTTTCAGTAATCCTTGTATGCTTCATATTATACATGTGGGGGGGTGTTTCACAAAGATTAATGGGGTGTTGCAAGAAGGTTGCAATCAATTGTAGATAATTGCTAATTTCGAAAACAACCATTCTGATTGGCTCAGGGTCTACCCTTTTAAGAAGACATGAATGCAACAATGATTTTGATTGGCCAGTGACAATCAGTTGCAACTTGCGATCGATGGTAACTTTCTTGCAACACCCCATAAGACTGACTGAAATTGCACCTAAGTATGGCATGTGTTTGATGCCACTAGTTGCTCTTACAAACAGTCTATCAAAGGATTCGATACTGATTGTGATCGCAATTTGCACTACTTTTTTTTTCCTTGAAGAGAGAAAAATGTATATTCTGTTGTTTTGCAACCACAGTTTGCAGTTCCCTTTTGAGATTAATGCTCTACATCTGCAAAAATATTGAGAGTAACCAGTGGCATTAACAGCCTGCCATACTTAAGTACGGTTTCTGTCAATCTTAGTCTTTGTGAAACACCCCCCAGCAGTGTATTGAATTGATTTTGCAAATACTTCATGCTTGTTTAGGTTTCCCCTAACCCATTGGCTATTGGGTTCTCATGATCCCATAGGTTTAATACATGCAGTAACAAGAACTCAGATGGCATAGAAAAACAAAGAAACTGTTGAAATACATGATCAATTTTCAACAACTGAACATCATCATACTTTTTAAGCTTGGGTGAATCCCCTTTATTCATCGTGACAAAAAATAGCCAGGTGCTGGCGTCAAACGTTCCACAATAGACGAGTTTCAATAGCAATTCAATGTCTGATAATGGCAGCTGCTCACAATATGCTGCATGTGATGAGCTTTTTTTTTCTCTCTCTCTCCCTACCCCACTTTGCAATTATATGGCATGACAAGACTGTTCATATCACAATGATAATATGTTATCAACTCACCATAGAATGTATATTCTTTTGTCAAGCCCAAATCAAAGCTGTAATAATGACAGTGATACTGACAGTAATACCATGGCCCATTAACTCGTAGGCTCATTAGCACCCTTTTTCTTTGTGCTGTGCATGTGCTCAAGGCGACATTCTTACCTTATCCTTATTTTTACTCCCTCATTTTTTCTCTCTCTCTGATGATTTATCACTGATTGGAATCCTTCAAATTGTAACTGTTATTCATTACATGCAGTATTTCACTATTTTATAGAATTCTATCTATGTAAAGTCACATGGAATTGGGAAAGAAGAACTTCCGGTTATAGTTATTAAGTTAATCTTTTTCTTTTCCTAGCATCCATGCGACTCTCCTTAGGCACCTGATCAAATGTCAGAGCCAATTTGGAACGCAGCCTTTGGCGTCATTCCCGCTAAGGATCTTTTTACCCTCCGATCCTCCTGTTTCTCCGTAGAAAAAACAACGGGGGATCGGGAAAGCCAATGCAAAAGAACGGTCGCGGAGAAGACAATTAAAAATGTGGGACGAGACTTTAGACAAGTGGCCTTATAATCCGCTATCATTTTGTACTGCATGTACGTCTTCTTGGTTGTCTTTGCCGAATAAAAAGATGATAATGATAATCAGTAACAACAGTGCTTCTCCTAAAAGCCCTTAAATCATCATTACCCTAGCAATACCAGGTACCAATTTATTAAATACACCTGGGTAGAGAGGGGTAGATATATGTATTACAACTTATCCAAGGATATAAACGCTGCGCAAGGATCATACCATGATTATCATCATGATTATCATCATACTTGTTGATACGCATGCCCTTATTCAAAATTCAGAAGATGACCGCTGAAGCTTGTTTCAAATAATCATCACTTCACATGTAATCATCCCCTGCTAGTGAAAGATAAGCCCATGAATACACACAAATAATATCCACAGAAAAATACACCTATGTCATAGTCGTGAAAAGTACAACGCCCCTTGCCACAGTGACTAGTACGGTAGCCCCAAGAAAATGATCTTTTATTTTAAAGGAACCACCCAAACCTCAATGATATAAAAAACGTTCAAGAATAATGATCAATCATCTTTAATGCCATCACTTGTTCTTTGTCGTATTGTGGAGGATGCTGCATGTTTTACATAAACTATTTGTGGCATTTGGTACTTGGTGTGTGGTTCCATTTAGTTTATTACAAAGTACATGAATTGTCCTGAAGTCATTTGTGATCTTAAAGTAAAACCCAAAGAGAATATAGAAAAGAATATCAAATATAAAAACTAAAAATGTGATATTTTTACATGAAAGTTATACTTTACCTTTAAACCATTAAACAGTACTAAGAGAATGAGAATTATGTATGCATACTAGAGTGTAAATATATCATACTATACAAACCATCATACTGACAAATCTTCATTTCAGAGAAAGCAATTATGCAAATTAAGTAGTTTGAAACAGTAGAGAAATATAAAATATTTCCAGATAAATACACCGATCATACATTAATGCATATCCTCATTCCCTTCATTATTGCACTCCTATTAGAATGATATTTACATTCAATCTAGTCTAGACTAACAGCTAGGTGAACATTGATTACAATGAGACATAAAGATGCATGAGGACATTTCGATATCACTTATCAGTTTTTAGCCTCGCAATTTAATAGACCTATGCTGAGAAGCTGGCATGGAAGAACTGACTGAATGAAAAGGATGAAGATGAGATCTTTACAAATGAGAATGATGTCGCTTTATACAGTTAGATGTTTAGTGTGCACGACAAAAAAGTGATGAGGAAGAGGTTCTTAGTGATTCCCAGAGAAACCTTAGTATGGCAAGTTGCAGTTTCACCGAGATACACAACATTTTTCGACGTCAAAGTCACCCTTTCAAAGAGGCCAAATTCATAGTGTTCAGCAGATAGACACCAGCACCCTCCTTGTATAGAATGATCCCTGCTGCCATGTCATCACATTTCCATCTCTGCATCACTCTCCGGTATCTCACCCTCCTGTTCCAACAAACTCTGTCCTCCTAAAAACCTTGCAAGGGGCGTGGCCAGAAACGACCTCCGATCCCCACCTAGAAACTCTAAATCGCTGATGGAGAAGGGGAAGGCTGAGGTCAGAGCCTCGTGGTTCCGTTTCAAGTCTTCCTGCGAAGTGAAGAACAATCTGCTCTTTCGCTTGGGTTTTGTGGGCGGCGCCACTATGGATTCCTTCGCCACCCTCAGGTTTTCCAGGGTTTCTCTGAGTTGTTGTATCTCATCTACAAGCCTGCACTGCTGCTGATAGATGGCTGGGCTTCCTCCTCCTATCGTGTGAACACTTGGCACCCATCTTAGGTAACAGTGGGTCCAGAAGGAGATAGTGGGTGTCTGCAGTAACGGTATGATGATCTCCTCCTCCCAGTTCGCAAACACACTACTCGCTGAATTGGCACCATTCACATTAGGGTTCTTTCTCCTCTTCCCCCCATTGAATGTCCAACTGTCCATCTCCTTGAAGTCGGATCCGATGAATGACTTGCCATTGTTCAACCTCCTGATGCTGCGGTAGATGCCCGCATTGCATCCTTGCCTGTAGTCTGGCTCCTCATCCAAGACATTGTCATTGTACTTGAGCTCTGACTTGGCAATGTAGAGGGGGTTGGTGAAGAGTGCCTGGTCGTCTTTGGTGAATTGTAATGTCCAGGCCCAGACGGTGGCCAACTGGGTGGTCTGGTACTGGCCCTTGCTATTGCTGACACATGTCCTCATCCGATGACGCTCGCTGTTGAAGAGGAATGTACCAAAGATGCCTGAGTGCATGCT
The DNA here is from genome assembly GCA_029962745.1 of Echinometra lucunter. Classification (NCBI taxonomy): domain Eukaryota; kingdom Metazoa; phylum Echinodermata; class Echinoidea; order Camarodonta; family Echinometridae; genus Echinometra; species Echinometra lucunter. The sequence goes on from CM057156.1 coordinate 18,401,916, forward strand.
GTCCCACAGGGCTATAAGGAAGGTGTCTGTGAACTCGAAGGCTGATGGGAACTGCTCTATAAGCTGGTGGACACAGTCAAGGAATAAGAGGAAGACTGGAGCCTGTCAAGAAACACAATGGAAGATGAAAAATGGTTTTGAATATGGGGTATGTAGTGTTAATCTGGTATAAACTTATAGATCCTGAACTAATCACAGACTCTATCAATCAGCAACAACCATTGCAAAGACTTTCAACAAATCAACCTAAGGCAACTTCAGACATGTATTACATCAAACTCTTGTAATGTTCAAACATTACAACGATTTATACCATATCATAAAGATAATGGGCAGTGCAACACAGTCATGAAATTAGGATGTTCGTTTTCTAAAAGCCTTTGCAATCAGATCTGGGAAAAATATTTTGGAAACCACAAAGCAATACCCTGTCATATTTATTGAATTTTACAAATACTACTAAAATGCACATTTCAAGTTCAAACACACAAGACCAAGTATGTATACGATAGCATTCTGTGTGGATTTTTCAAAGCTTCCCTTGAGAGAAAAATATCATCCCCTATGAATATTTACAATACAATGTAAAATATTATATACTGTGAGACAGGTCACTGAATCTGTGTAAAAGCAGACAGGTTATCTTCTCATGACAGGAATTATTTGAAGCCTTATGTAATTAGCTTTTCTTCTTCAAATCGGCAACACGAAAATTTTTGTTTTATTGCAAAAAATCAAGTATTAGAAATATCCATAAATTGACAATAAGAATGTTGAGAAGTTAAACAACTGTAAATATGAAAAGTAGTGATTTTTAAATGTTCATTTTGAGGATTATGGTGCTTATTTTCCTTCAACAATTTTCATCATCAAATGACAAAAAACTGAAACAACCAAAATGGGCACAATATGTGTAGAATTTTAAGGTTTTTTGTTCTCTGCTTCAGAATTATTGGGCCAAACCACACAATGTGGAATTCCGTCAAGAATGTGTTGACACCCTCTAACCTTACAGGAAACAAATTAGGCTCTACTTATAATCTACCTCTGTTCCATTGCCTGGGATGCAGTGTCCACACCGGTCAAGGAACGGATGACCGGCCACTATCCACTCCTTCTGTATAAGACTCTGGAAGCCCAGCTGACTGCGGTAATGACTGTCCAGCATGATCTGTGCAAGGCTAGCCACCACACAGGAATAATCTCTACCTTGTGACTCTGTAGAGGGTGAGGAAATATGCACACAGATACCAACGTCAGTACTACAGGCATGTGGACAAGTTATCCAATAAATTCTTCTTCTACTACTACTAATGCTACCACTACTGCTCCAGCCACCACCACTACTACTACTTCTACTACCACCACTACTACTACTTCTACTACTATTACCACTAAAACTACTAATGATCATGCAACTTAAGGTAGGAGATCCCATTTGCAGCTCTAAAATATTAAGATGTGTGAATATGTGTTCAATTATAAGAGAATGATTATTAAAAACTTCTGTGAAAGAAAAATGGTTTGTACATGGCTAATTGACTGAATAATTAACATTTTTGATAACTCTGTATTTATTTCAGACCAAAAATTTTAGCGGATTTTTTTTCAAGATAGCGCACAACGAAAGGATTCATGTTACATATAGTACAGCGCTGCTATTATGCGGTACGTGTGGTGGCCGCAAGCCGTGCACGGCTGAGCTAGCTAGCTAGCTGGCTTCGCTGATCCGTCTTGATTATTCAAGGATGGCAGCTAGATTTTCATTTTTGTATGACCGTAAGATTAAATAAACAGTATCTGAAGGGCATGTCCTAAACTCCTGCCAAGTTGTATGGATTTTCGAAGAGATTGCAAAAGGGATCTCCTACCTTTAAGGCTTGACTATTATCTATTCCTTTAATTGCCTTCATTTTACAGGCTAAAGGGGTGCTTAGATATGAGGCGACATGTCCCTTTAACAAATCCCCGCAACATTTTAGTGTACAAGTCAATGGGGTATGAGGTGACAAAAAATGTTGCAGAGGGAGAACACATTTTTTTTTTCTTCCGCTGCCTGGCTGCAAAAAAATGTTCAATAATCAAATTCCTAAAGAGTTAGCGCACAATATGATGTCATGAGTGTGCATGCACAAGTTTTGACAAAGTTCTCTTTTATTTGAAAATTGATGCGTTGATGCGTGTTCACTGAAATAAGTGGTGCCACAATGTCACACCATATCTCAACACTAAAAATGTTGCAGGGATTTGTTGCAGGGACATGTCGCCTCATATCTGAACACCTCTTAATTTTTCGACATCTTCCGTTCTGCCAGTTATGACAGAGAAGTCATCTCTACCCTGTGTTCTGTACATGATGAAGAGGAAAAGGAAACAGTGATACCAAAAATTGTATTTGCTCATATACAAGGCTTCACTTTATAGCTATTCACATGCCGTTCCTGTGATAACACTTTTGTCTTCACTTTTCTCACTTGAAAAATAGTCCCTCTATTTTTCCCTCTTCATCTTCAAAATCCCCAGTCGTGTTGCTAGGTAATGCAGCAAACAAATGATCAATCATTCATTGTTTACATATAGATCAGAGGGTATCGATGTATTTGACGTTCCTTGGAAGAATACCTCTTCCTGGTTATTGCCATGCCATTTTGTAGACTTTTTTTCCTGGTTGAATAAATATTGGACATATTAAGAGAAAATTTAACATACCATGAAGCAATTCAAAGGAAATTTGGATGTTATGCCTTCCGGGTATTGCAAGGCTATGCTACGGTTGGAGCAGGTTCGTTAGTTATCATCAGGTCTCTTTATTTGCTCATCATTTGATTCAACCAAAAAAAGATGGTGCACCAAATAGTAACAAAATGGTACCAAAATGATCAGTAAAAGTAAATCCATCAAACAATGTCACATAACTATACATTAACCCACTGCCTACTGGACTTGATGGATCCTATATCAAAACCTATAAAAATCAGGGAATTCACTGGTCAATGGGTTAACACTCTAATTTGTAAGCAATAAACAATTGAAGTGTTGCATTCTTCCTTTTTTTTTTTTTTTTTTTAGGGGGGTATAAGAGCGTTCCATTTTATTGACCCGTTCTCACCTTTAAGTGTCTCAAGCACCCTTTGAGGTGGATACATGTATGTTGTGCTGTATAAATGTCTTAGTATGTTTTGCAATTGCAAGGGAAGTGCTTCTGCCTATTACATCCTCCAGCACCATGTTTCTAAACTTGTATTCACTGCTTGTACTGTAGTTACATTATTCCCCTAACTGGCAAAGAGAAGGGAGGTACTTCTTCAACATGATACAGGAGAATTAAAATGCCTGGTGAAATAAAACTAACAGCATCGAGAGCTTCTCAGCCCAGGTAAGGATGCTGGTAGCAACCTGATTAATTTCCTGTAGCTCATCCTAGACTGTCTCAGACCAAGTCTTTAAGGCCTGTTCACATACTCAGAGGTATGCCTTGGTGTTTTCTTTTTTTTTTTTTTTTTTTTTTTTGCCACCTCATATCCCATTCACTTACTACACACAAAAACATGTGGGGGTTTACTGCCAGGGTTTGCCTTGTCATATCTGAACAAGGAGACAGGAGACAGTGTACTGCTATGGGTTAAAAGAGCTCTTTAAAAACTAAAACTTCTTCCAGGCATGGCTCGCAAACCTTGCCTGAGGGCATATCCGCTTCTCTTGGGACCCTTGTGGAAGCTCACCTAGGCAAGGGAAGGGTCGACAGGAAGCAGTGAGATGAGGGGGATATAACGGGAGGGACAGGAAATGCTGCAGGAGCTGTGACCATGATACGAAAAAAAGCTGACCTTAATCCTATGGGGAAACCTTACCCTACATTTCATCTCCAAATAATTACCCTTCCTCAGACAAAAAGGGATTGACAGAATTACTCTGCCTCCCAATTATACAATACAGGCATATGACTTATCCCTATCTACTTTGGAAATATCTATCACATTGGAATATCTGCAGGTTTATTCTTTTGATTGGTGCAGTGAAAAATGAAGGAGAATGCTATGTGTTGCATCTAGAGCAAAAAATCAATTAACTATTCAATATTTCTTCTAATCCCAGATAACATGCACAGTAGAGATGTGAGTACATGTACTTTACCCTATCTGTCCGTCATAACAATAATTTTAAATGAGCACATCAATGATGTGGTGCTCATCCGGCATCCGGCAAAGAAACCCTCTCAAAATCGGTCCGTAAATGAAGGAGAAGAAGCAGTTTTTGTGATTTCTGATTAAAATCCGCATAAATCAGCAGCATAAATTAGCATAAATAACGTTTGAGACAAAATTTCAAAATTCTGTGTAGGAGTTCTGTGTACCTCATGTAGCTCTACCAGATGGAACCAAAAAAAATCAAAATCGGTCGACAAATGAAGGAGAAGAAGCATTTTTTGTGATTTTTGAATAAATTTTGCATAAATTAGCATAATTTAATGAGTTTCAAAATTCTGTGTAGAAGTTTTGAATCCCCCACCTAGTGCTATCATATAAAGCACACGGATTTGAAATCAGACAAGAATTGACGAAGGAAGCATTTTGAAATTGTGGATGGACGCGAGATGCTGGACGCCGGACGACAGACACCACGCCACGTCATAAGCTCATCTGGCTCATTCAGGCCGGATGAGCTAAAAACTTGGTAATATATATCAAGACAATACATACTGCATTTAGGCTGACACGTATATCCTCATGTGATATTTCATTTCTTTTTATCCATTGTATCCTGATCTTGAAAAAAAAAAGCTTTGATGGTTGGGCATAAAAGCTTAGTATTGAATACTGTTGCAAGAACATGTTAAAAGGGGATAAAATGCATTTATATTTAGAATTTTGCTGCCTTTCCAAGTAGTAATTTGTCTGATATCTTGCTATCTATAAAACTTGTGACATCTAAATTTTGAATGCTGCAATGACCAATAAAACTCTCAAACGACCCTCACAAAAAAAACAAAAAAAAAGTACTCTTTCACAGCGCCTTCAACATCTAGCCAAAATGACAAGAAGGGGAATTTGAAAGTATTTTTCATATATCATTCACATCTTGAGTATAAACAGGATTTCAATTCCATTTCCTTTCCCAATCATGCTTTCATATTTCAATCATCATTCTTGGGCCACTGACGTAAAAGCCCCCTTTCTGAGGGGGGGAATCATATTTCAAAATAAATCGTGCTCAGTATTTACCAAGTATAATGACTATGTCCTTATTTAGAAGTCTGTTCTTACAGATTTAAGTGCACATTTAACTATTATGTACATAATGATAAAAATTCTAGAGCAATATGACTTGAAATGTTTGATATGTCTTTTTCTGGTTTATATCTGTTACATCCTGATAAATGACAATCATTGAGTACATAATACAATCAAAGTACAAACATGTAAACAAAGACCACCTTTAGTAAACTTAATATGTAGTACAGATGTACAATAGAACAAATACATGTACATGGTGTCCCCAGTCAGCTTCTGTATGTTTGAAAAGCCCTTAACATAAGTTTCCCCGGGCACCCTTTCTGAGGTCAGGTACAGTTTAATTATTACGCTCATAAAATGATTAAACTTTTTTTACACTCATGGCATGATGCACAATACTGGCTTCCCCTCTGAACAGAACTTTATATTCATCATACTGTATGTCTGAAAGAGGTATGTTATCAGGAAATATTACTGATTATATACTGAAATTAGAGCATGTTATCAAGGGCCACCTTATGCAAATAGATTCAAATGCTATTTAAATTATGAAATAATCAAGAAACATAAAAGGCAGAAATTCATTTATAAGCAAGAATTTCTTCCTTTTGCAAATATCTTAATCAAAACAAACATTCACTGTATAATAAAACAATATCACTACTTATCAGTTTTGTATAAAAATACCATATCAATATTCATGTAAATAATTATAGCAATAATGTAAAGAAAAGGAAAGAACTGAATAAAAGCAATAACCTAAAACTCATAAAAAGGTTCCTTGGGTGTGTCTCTAATTACTGGTAATCAATGGGCAATGAAGAAACTGAACCTAATAAACCCTGGCCCCCTTTCATACAGGAAAACTTAAGGTCATCTGAGGACAAATGTAGGAGTATAAATCTGTAGAAAGATTGTTTTCGTCTACAGCCATATGTTCCAGCTCAAATGATGATTCAAAATGATTTCTTTGGATATGATTCTCATTTTTAAAATACTACCGGACTACCTGAATAATAATGTGTGTAGGACCAATGGCAATAGGGTGGAGAAATGATTCATTTGAATTGGTTAAAGATAGAGTTAGGAGAAAAGTATCAAGAAAACTGCCCCAACTCCTGCAAAGCACCCAACGGCAGGTGATGGTCATGATGATGTTGATGATGGTGACAATGATGTTGAGGAGGAGGAGGAGGAGGAGGGAGGAGGAGGAGGAGGAGGAATGGCAAAGATATTCTTCTAAATCTACATTTTGCATCACTATCTGCAATATTTTTGCTTGTACATGTATATCAGACACTTATAAACCATGTATATATCAAATATGTAATTTTAATTGAATATGCTTTGAAAAATACTACCATGATTTTCACTGTACCTTTCTTTTCGAATGCAAGTCAAGAGGCCATGAGATTACTTGCTTATTCATACAAACCAATAAGTCTATTTTTCCTGTGACAAAGATGACACAAAAATAGTTACTTGTCACCTTTATTAGAAAAGAGAACTTGTAGTAGGCAGTAAAGATTATGAATATTCACCTTTGATGATGACTGTCTTCTCTGCAAGATAGATCTTATCAGCTGCTTCCTTGGCCAGACTGAGGCAGGTCCTGCAGAATAAACAAAAATATATATTGATTGCGATAAATAAAACATACACACTACAGGACATAGCAAAACTTTCCGATGACATAAGCAGCAATGAAGTTGCAATAGAATATGAAAAAACTTTTCTGTCTTGGTTGAAAACATTTTCCATGGGTATTCAATCATATGTATACTTCTTTCACACAAGGTATTTACCAACCCATGTGCATGACATAGGCTTTACCAACATAGCAACAAGAAGTATGCAAAATGCAGTTAATTACAGCATTACCCCCCCCCAAAAAAAAAAAACAACAACAACAACAACAACATCAAACAACAACAAAAAAATATGAAAAAGCTTACCATTTCAAACAAAATCAGAAAAGTCATAGAATAAATATACTGACCCTTTTCTTGCATGGAATTAGCAGGGTTTTGTAGCATGATTTTTTATCAATTTCCTCAAATCACTGATTGATAAGATGGTAATGAAAACGAGCCCTGTAACAGCAGGGTGAACTTAAGCTGTAATGGCTTTCATTGTTGAACTTGAAAACCATAGTTGCTATTTTCTATTCCTTACAGAATCCCTGTACATTGCATATTCAATGAAAAGCAATGCATTAAAATTATGTCACCCCTGTTCACCCTCAACAGGATAAATGAACAACAGGAACTGGATAATTAATATGAAAACATTGATGCTCACATCTTTCTCACAAACTCAATAACAAAATATATTGATGACTTCCACTTGGCAAATATTTTTATGGAATCATGAAAAGATTATCTAGGTATTTATATCATGTGTCAAATAGATTTGAAGATTTGGGTGGGAAAGGAAAAAAATGACGAGGCCAGAAGACAAGAGAAACATTGCTGTCTCTTCCCAATCAGGATGGTGACGTGATGCTGTTTTGAAGCTGAGTGTTCTGTCTCCTGTATAGTCTATGCTAGCATCAAAAACAAATATTTTCATCAATTTTGATTGATGATTATGGCATGATACCTACTAGTAGTACAATAGCTACAATTTGTATTTGCCAGAATTGATAAACAAAACAGGTCACTTAGCATAGGTGCATTTGGTAAATACCCTTTCATTTCGTTATTCATGATTAAATAAATATATATGTAAAAAGGAGAGATCCCCCTATACTTGATTTTTGAGAATAGATATTTTCTGGGAATTTCAGGGAATTTCCTCTCAACAGCTCGTTTTCTGATGGCCATCAAGACTTCTTCACTTCAAATATAAGCTCATAAATTTGTGAGCTTCTACAATGTGAAAAATAAACATCAGACTTGCCAATCATTTAAGAGCCATCAAATCAAAAAGTCAATACCAAATCTCACCGTATGTACACAAGGGTAAAAGTTCATATACAAATGTTTATCAAAGATAAGCAAATCCCATTGTTGTATGGACTTTGCTATTCATGACTTCTTTGGAAAATCTAATCCATTTACTGGAATTTTTCAAATTCTGCATTATAATGACCCTAACCTTTTTACTTAGAAATTCATTTAGTTATTCAAATAGCCTCATTGACAAAAACGAACAAAATCAGAGACAAAATAAAAATTCAAAATAAGCTTGGTATACTTCATACTTTGGTTTCGTAAAACAGGACAGGTATTACAGTGCTATGAACCCCCCACCCCCCTTCTTTTTTGCAGGCAGATTCTCGTTTATAATCTCCAGTCCCCTATCATTAACACACAAAATGTATTTAGTTTGCTGTGACAAGTTTCTTGAGGCATCTTGTCTGAATGAGGGACACTCAATAAGGAGTTGCCTCTGGATGAAATGAAGCATGTAAACAAGGTGTCGCAGGTACTGATGCTGAGCAGACAAGCAGAAAGCTACAAAAGTCATTAAGCAGCAATTTGATTGAGTTATGTCTGCAATTAATAGCTTCCCTTCTCTGCTAATTTAAAACAGTTGCTCTTACAATCTATGGTTAGAATAATTTGGTGGGCTGTTAAAACCTCGCAACTCAAAATTAAACAAATTTGAGAACAGCTCAGAAAAAGCTCTATTTTAGAGTTATAACATATGTGGTTTTTGCCTGGAAAGAGTTCTCTGCAGGAATTAGGAGACTGTTTTCAGACAATAGGAGGTTGCCACCATGCCATAATTCGAAAATACAGCTTTTTCTGAGCTCTACTTAAATTTTTTTTAAATTTTGAGATACGAGGTTTTAACAGCCCACCGATGAATTCTATTATGCTTTTAATATTCCTGAGAAGATGTGGAAGTGAAGATAATGAGGAGACTAGACCCAGCACAAACAACCACAGGGGGGTCTTCAGTGGCTCCCACCCTCTTCAATCAGATACCTATCAAACATTTCCTGCATCTTTTCTGACAAAAATTCATGCCTCCACAAAGACACTGTCATAACTGTCCACTGTAAATGTAATCCCTTATTATCCTAATATTTATTGCTAGTATAGTGGTACAGCGAACTGTCCATATTACATTTTTTTTTTACATTACATGTAACTGTAAATCTATACAAAGTTCAGTTAGTAATCATTCATCATATGACAATGTACACTACTCCAACACCTAACTAAAGTTTAAGAATTTGCAAATACAAGGAATATAACGTTATCATGAACATTAAACATTCTGAATATTCTCAAAGCTTACAATATAGCGGACAAGGTATTTCATAATGAAACTCAGAATATGATATGCTACCCATGGCTGGCAGACTTCAAAAATCTTCCAGAGCTGTCAGAAGGCAGGGGAGGAAATTCCTTCCCAAACACAGCTTGTTTAAATGTCAAACTTTGAAGGCCAGGAAACACTTAATCCATTGACTAGACCAATTATAAGAGTTGGAAGGGGGGCTCCATGTACATTCCTCTTAAAAGGGATGTTGTTGTTTTGATGCCAGGCCATCGTGAGAATTCTTCAGACAGGATTGATCATTCAAAGTTGAGATGTGATGGATATTTATAAAACAAATTTTAAAACTATAATATCTATCCTAATGAATATTGAAGAAAAAAAAATCCTTTTATTTTCATTTTAGACAGTGTTGATAGTAAAATTAGTTTTGTTCAATAACAAAGCATCGATGTTCATTATCCCCTGCCTTCGGAGAGGTTGAATTTAAATTATTCTTTAGGACTCGAACCAAAAGGAAATGATCTGTATTAAAACCTCTTTTAATAGCTTAATGCATAACTCATTTTGAGAGAAACAGGAAGAACAAGAAGAACTCATTCTCAACTTCCAGTCCTTTGAGTATATCAGCATTCTATTCTGCTTTGCTCTGCACTCATATCTTTCTTATACCAAATATGATTCTGAAATGATACTTATCATCACAATTATATTTCTGAAAAAAGTACTGGGGTCTTAATACATGATAGACTTTCTACTCTATTACCATTTCCAACTCCTTACATTCCCTTACGGGTTAAAGTCTTACAAATCTTAAAAAGGTATGGTAAAGCCTATCTTAGGTGCGGTCTCATGATCCAGAGGAAGTGATGTACGCCCGTTTCACCTAGACCTGATTAATGGACCATGTCAACACTCTAAACTGATTTTCCACATTAACAGAGACAGAGAGGGATCAGAGGAACTATGTAAGACAAGACTATTAAAGGTGGAGACAGTTCTAATGCACATCTTCAATGCATTTCTAAAGAACCTACTTTACCATAACATGTTATTTTCAACTTTTTACAGGGTAGTTCGGGTTAAACCGCCCAGTTTCATGTAGGCAATGGGTAATTATTCTTAAACTAATTACCACTAAATAGGTATTATAATCAATAATGATTCATTCATATGGTTACCGTATTCTTACAGCATTAAATTGAAAAAGTAAGATATACCACAAAAGAAATGAAGTAGAAAGTGAGAGAAGAAAGGATTAAGAAGGTAATGAAGAGAAGAGGAAGAGGATGTAATAAGAAGTACATGAAAGATGAAAGGGGAAGGAAGAAGAAGACAAGGAAAAAAACAGATGAAGTGCATTTGTAACTGAAAAGTTCCTGAAAGCTGCAGTGAGGAGTTACCAAAGACTGCAGAAATGTATATATTTTCAGTGTGAAAGAGTTATAGAATGATCGAAAAGCTCACATATTCTGATCATAACATCATTTTTATGTGCATAAAATCATTAATATGGAAAATACGCAATATAATCACAAGAACATCATAGCCTTTGAAAGCCTACCCCAACAAATTTCTCATACTTCTTGTAGGAGATCACATGATTCATGGGGTGACTGACTTAGAGTGCAGTAGCTGATGACATCATTTGCAGTTGGGATGAAACGAGTTACGGGTGCTCAAAAAAGAGATTTTTAGCAAATGGATCATTACAGACTGACAGATTTAACACTGCAAAGAGACAGGCAGATTAATCTACAACTTGCCAGGAGGGAAAAAAAGTGGGATATACAACTGTATGAGTACAGCAGGAGTGTGTTTAATTGAGGGGAGTGAGAAAATGAAAACAAGAAACGAAAACAAAAGATGACAGGAAACAGAGCATAATTAACAAAACTTTTATGTCCTTAGCAGCGTGTGATAAACGAAAAAGTGCATTTCCTTGCAAAGTGCTTTTGACAAATATTCAAGATAACAAATACTAAGTTTATCTTTTTTCAAGGCAGTAATTTCACAAAAATTGCTAAAGAAAAGCATAATTTATTATGCCAATGAATAAAAACATGTTATCATATGAAAATGACATAAGACAATGAAACTCCTGGAAGAAGATATCACACAAAAATATCGACAAAATGACATTGACAGTATAGTTCCTCTTAATAATGTCTTCAGAGTGCAACATTAAAACTGTTTGCATTGTCAGACTATTAGTCCTAATAAGGTGCTTGAAAGTGCTTGTGCAGATGTCAAATAACATACACAAAATTACCACATGGACATCTGCCAATTCAATCAATGCAAATGTAAATTCTGACGAAAAAGAACTTTTTAAATGCAGGTTATCTAAGGTCCAAACATCCATATAAGATAGTACGAAGTACAAGTACATACATGTTCATGTCCCAGTAAACATTACCATGAATTATATTCAAATAAATATAAAAAAAAATGGAGGGTAAGGTACATGCATGTATTTCCCCAAATTTATCAATGAACTTGATTACAGGAACAAACATTGAAACATATCATTATTTACAGGAAATGGGAATGAATCTATGCTTTGTAAACAATGTACTTATATCATAATGTTCAAATGAATCAAAAGTGGGTACTTTGGACGGCAAAATTCTAGAAACCCCCATATCAATATTCAAGAGATATAATATAGACATCAAATAAACCAAAGTCTGTCATTCATATATATGGGCCTTGACCTTGTACGCACTCTTGAATGAAAATTCTTATTCATGAGCTACCATAAATATATTGTATGTAATAACATGATTACTTTATAAAGTTAAATCAATTAATAAGGAAGTAATACCAAGAAATACCCCATAGACCCATTTTCCAGTAATTTACTTCATAATAATAATAATATGCAACATTTATATAGCGCTTAATACAAATGTTTCTAAGCGCTGCATATTATTACCCCGGCTTTAGCACGGCTACCCTGATCAGGCGCTCAAGCATTCAAGGAATTTCTTCCTACTGGGTACCCATTTACTACACCTGGGTGGAGAGTGACAAATGTAGATGAACGTCTTGCCAAAGGACGCGAGTGCTGCAGTGGGATTTGAACCCCGGACCCTGTGGTTCAAAGTCCGGAGACTTATCCACTGATCCACAACACCTCTACCACTTACATGTATAACCAAATACAGGGTCTATTTCTTGACAAAGGGAAGACAAAGGTTGTACATCTGTTGTTTAACCCCATGATTTGATTTCAGTATAACACATATTTTGCATACACCCTAGCCTGGGTTATCTTGGGCTTAGTATTCAACAGGTTAACTCGACTTTAACCCTTGCTAAAAAAATAGCTCTGGGTATAATTGTAGTACATTAAAGTGTCTTGCTGACTTTTTTTTTTTAAATAACAAGCACACATTGGTATCAATATGCATATAGCACATTATCTTATTTGATATACAATCAAACAGCAATGTAGACAAAATGCCTTGCTCAAGGGCATAAGTGCCGTGCCGGGGATCGAACCCCGGACATTCACGTCTCCAGTCAAGCGTCTTAAACCAAGTCTTGTTGACTTGTTGTCAGCCTGCATGTACTACGAAGGCACCAATGTAACTTGCATAGTTCTTACAGAACATGCTAGGCTCTTCTTTGAGATTTTAGATTCACGGGGTAGGGGGGGGCAACTCGAAGGGCACCATTATAACCAAAATGTAATCTCCACATATCAGATCCATCATGCAAAACAAACTTTTGCTGTGACCTTCATGAATTTTTAAAAAAAAGTAAAAAAAAAAAAACATCTCTCAAGCAATGTAGATAAAATGCCTTGTTCAAGTGCTGTGCCGGGGATCGAAACTCCGACCCTCGCACCTCCAGTCAAGTGCCTTATACCACTGGACCATGGCACCTCCACTCTATGATACTTATAAGGAATCAGTTCAAAGCCTCACCTTTTTTTTAATACCAAGAGATCAAAAGTGTCAAGCTACATGTAAGACACAAGTGTAGACAAAATGCCTTGTGCAAGGGTATTAGTACCACAACAAAATTTGAACTTCCAGCCTTTTGATGTAAAGTCAAGTACATGCATATGATCCATCATGCCAGAGTGCTCCCCTGGAGTAGCATGGCAAAAGACAGTGGGGTATGTTATAAGACTATGGCTTTCTCTAGAATATCAGAATGTAGTGGAGGTCGCACTCATCCAATTTCCAGCTAAAGTAATTCTCAAATTTTCTACCTGAAGTATTTTGTAACCTGGGGCAGGCATCCATTGGAGTCCATTATCACAATATCCAGATTTTACCTGCCCAAACTGATTGAATCTCAGATGGGTTACATAGGTTAACAGAGAGTCCTCTATCAGAATGCTCTATCAGAGTCCTCTATCAGAATGTTATGTTTTTCTTCCTCACACTAAACCCTCATTGTAAACTGTACGTACTCACTTAGAATACAGTTATGTCCATTTTCAATGACTATTTCACCTTGGGCACAAGGAGCTTTTAGTTCTGACATACATGGTGTGTTGCAAATGTTCACAATTGTCATCATCATTATTTATTTAAGACTGTAACAGATCTTACACATCAGAATATCATCAATTAGACTGTATTTTTCACCCTGGTTAAAAACAACAAAAACAAACAGTTAATTTCAGATAATGATTCAAAAATTGGCAGTACAGGAAGGGTTTAAACGTGGCAAGTGAAGACTGACATCCGACATCTTACCCTATGGTTTGAAGCCACTTGGTACCGTCCAGTGTTGAATACCACTTCTCATCTGTTGTCCAGAAATCTTTGATGTTCTCTGGAGATCCAAAAAAAAAAAAAAAATCAAAATGCATAAAATTAGTCAATAAATTCTGACATATTACTGTCCATAACAGCATACCGGTATCACAATTTAAATAGGCTATGATATATGAGACATTAACCTGATGAATAATCTGTAATCAAAACTTCTGAAAATGAGTCTACTCCACATAATAGCATATAAACGTAATAAAGTTAAACAAGCTTAATAACACTTCTAATGCAGGTTCATGATTTATTGCTATCAAAAGTAACTTCTCACTTAGAGTATACAACCTCTCCACTCTTATTTTTTGGCTGGATTTTACAAAGGTGGTTTAGACTTAGACCATGGTTTATGGCACTAAATTCATGCTTGTTGCTATGGTTTAGACCAAAGTATAGTCAAATTTACCTCATGCTTAACTTAAAGTCATTTGAATAAACCGCAGCCTAAACCACAGCAACAAGTGTGAATGTAGTGCCTTAAGCCAAACACCCATGTTCATTATTGGACCCTTCTATAGAAAGTGTAAATCTCTAAATCTTTAAGTGCACTTACACCATGAGATCTCCATAAACCATGGTCTATTAAAATCTAAACCACCTTTGTGAATTGCGGCCTTTAAGTTTATCATGTGCTATCATACTAAAAACAAAGGATACTGAAGGGAAATTGAAAGTTATCACTATTGCTAGATTTCACAGGCACCTATTAATAAAAATTAATAGATTGCAAGAAGTACATTCACATGACCCTCATTGTAAATCATTAAAGAATTCTTTATATAATAACACAGGCTTGAATTCACTTTAAAAATCTACACAAAATTCATTTGAAAGTGAACAAAGCTTTCGAAACTAATGTCAATACTTCAAAACTTGATTATCAATACAATACTCTGGTAAATCCACTTACCGTACACTATGACTGCTCAAACTAAAGAGTATGAGAATCTATCTTGCAATATCTTTGGTATATCTAGTTAAAGACTCGTGATCACGAAATGCAAGATTTTCATTGCTGCATGGTATTAATGACTTAAGTCGCTATTTGTATCAAAAAGCCAAGATTATGCTCAAGTTCCCAGAGCCTTGAATCATGCTGCCTTGCAAGCAGGATTGCCAAATTGAATTATGAAGTCATACACCCCTGATGATGTCTAACATTTGCTAACTTTGGTTGTGGCTGTGACTCAGCACAAAATGATGGTCATATCACCAGTTCAGATGAATGTTGTCAGATGTGGTAATGTTACTCTCAAAGTGGTTTGCCTAGGGAACATATGAGAAGGAATATATTTGCAGTGGTTTATTTCACCTGACTGCTAAGAAAGTGTGCTTGCTTGTGGGTAAGCAACCAGGGGACCAACAGCTTTAAGTCCTCTCTTAAGGACCTGGTAATGAGGATTAATGCCTTTAATACCAAAGGGCACTAGCGTATCAACTTGGTTTCGAACCCGGGTCACTAGATTACGAGAACAGTGCTCTACCAAATGAGCTATCACGCCTATTTGGAGAATGAGATATCACACTGAGAGTAATATTCCTCTAATCATACGTACTCACTTACCTTCCCCTTTCCTACTTGTACTGAGTGGCTTGACATTTCAATTATTCTCTAAATAACATTACAATTAAAAAAAAAAAAAGGTCATTTTAACAATAGTTAATTTCATCCAGTTTCACCTAGAGAACTTAAGGCACAAAAATGCCATTATATCACACTTTCCCTTAATGCAAGCAAGGTATTTTGGACAAGATATCATGTTCATGTCACAATAATAAATCCTAAAGGTCCAGTGCTTTTGCAGAGTGATGTTTATGATCGTATGAAAACCAATAAATATATTGGTTTTCAATAACCAATAAATATATCTAACACTACATACATTCTTGATCTTTTTAATGGACTTGTCATAAGCTAGAACACAACAGCAATGTGCCTACACATGGCAGTCAAGTCTTTGCTTTGCAACTTCAAATTTACAAATTGTATTTCTGAAAACACAATTTTCTGCCAAATCCACAAGGAGTCTAAAAGAACTTGATTGACACAACAAGATTAGGTCTGACATATGCTTGGCCCTACAAACTCCTTCGAAAACCAAGACAGCCAATTAGCCTGGTTATGTAATCAACACAAGGCCTGCTAACTTGGCAGCAAAGATAGTGTTGGAAAACTGTTTAATTCCTTTGAGGCTATTTTTGACAACTCCCTCTTGACTTGAAAGGAATTTGCAAATGAAGTGATCCAATTTTGTACAAGCTGAACTAATGCAAGAATACTTCTTAAACTGAACGAATTGCTATCAAGAAGAGTGGCATAAAACATATTTCCTTCTGACCCCGTATCACATCACTGGGACTACATGTCAAAAATTAAACTTTAATAAGTTACCCAAAGGCACAAGCTCTCTGGATTCGCTCTAAATTACGGATTCCCTACTTTCGCTGAAATTATAGGGGCATCATACAAAATCCAAAAGCAGCCCTATCTTGGCTGTTCAAGGTAATGCAATTTTCCTTTAGGTCTGATGCTGGTCAGAGCCCCTAAAGCAATGATAGCCATTGATTTTATGATTAATTGCATCGATAATTATGTACTATTGATCCCCCAAATCAACTATACAATCAATTGCTAAACATTGTGTTAGGGGGCTCAGGTGTCTGTCTTGTTGGTGTCAAGAGCTGCCAAAGTTGCATATGCGTAGACCACAGTATAAGGTAACCATTCCATTTTACTGGGCTACTCTTTGCTCTGGTAAACTAATCTCTACTTTATTATACATCTACTGACCAGAAAACCTATGTGGCATGTGCATAGACTGAAGAATAGGGTACTATTTTGTAGTTCTTGTAAATTTGGATATTCCTTGCTCTGGTAAAATGATCTCTAATTTATCACACCTCTGCTGACAAGGAAACCTACCCTACGTGTACAGATATTGAAGCTTGAGGCAATGATTCTGTTGTCTGTGTATACTTGGATATTCTTTACTCTGGTAAAATAATCTCTAAACATCATACCTCTACTGACAAGGAAACCTACCTGGCATCCACATAGATTGAAGCTTGGGGTAACCACTCTGTAGTTCTTGTATACTTGGATATCCTTTGCTCTGGTAAAATAATCTCTAAAAACATCATACCTCTACTGACAAGGAAACCTACCTGGCATCCACATAGATTGAAGCTTGATGAACTATGCTGAAGTTCTTGTATACTTGGATATTCTCTGCTCTGGTAAAATAATCTCTATAAAGCATCATACCTTTACTGACAAGGAAAACAATCTGGCATGCATATAGACCATGGTTTGAGGAAACCATTCTGTAGTTCTTGTATACTTGGGATATCCTTTGCTCTGGTAAAATAAATCTCTAAACATCATACCTCTACTGACAAGGAAACCTACCTAGCATCCACATAGATTGAAGCTTGGGGTAACCACTCTGTAGTTCTTGTATACTTGGATATCCTTTGCTCTGGTAAAATAATCTCTAAACATCATACCTCTACTGACAAGGAAACCTACCTGGCATCCACATAGATTGAAGCTTGGGGTAACCACTCTGTAGTTCTTGTATACTTGGATATCTTTTGCTCTGGTAAAATAATCTCTACAAACATCATACCTCTACTGACAAGGAAACCTACCTGGCATGCACATAGACTGAAGCTTAAGGTAACCGTTCTGCAGTTCTTGTATACTTGGGCATTCCTTGCTCAGGTCTATAATGTCTGGATGTACCTTGGAGGGATGGATGTGAATGATATTTTCTAAAAACCTGTAGAGTGGAAGGATGGTAGATGATTTAAGAGGATAAAGACAGAAGAGGGACAAAAGATTGGAAGATTGAAAGACAGAATATCAGAATAAAAGAAAGGAATAGAAAAGGGGTGGATACAGACATGACGAGAGAGAAAGGAGAGGTGGTAAGGTTATTTATTACTCACAGGAGAGGGATAAAGGGAAAATGATCAAAAGATTGGAAAAGGAAATATCAGAGTAAGTCAAAGGAATAGAAAAAGAGATTGATAATGACGTAAAACGAGGGGAGGTATGAGAAGAGATGGAAAACAGGAAGGATGAAATAAACACAGCGGGAGAGACAGGGAGAGTGTGAAAGATATGGATGATGAGAAAAGACATGAAGGTGCGATGGGGGCAGCATATGAGGGGAAAAGAAAGAGTGGACAGTAAATGAATATCAAGCAGCAGTAGAATAGAAAGGAAGACAGAAAGGGAAAGTAAAGACACATTCAAGGGGAAGAGAGAGAGTGAGTGAGAAAGCATAATACAATAATAAGATTGAGAGAAGGGAAATGGAGAAAAGAATACAACACATTAAAGGAACTGGTTTATACATTATACAATATAGGAATACTTCCTATACCTGACGGGGACTGAGATTTACCAATAAAATATCAAACAACTATACATAAGTAAAGGCCCGGTCCCACTGGCGTTTAGGAAGAGTTGCGTATGAATTGCGCACAAAATTGGTTTATATTCGTTAAACAACCGCAATATACGTGAAACATGCTTGTATGAGTCGGTCGACATCCGCATACGTCCGCAATTATCCGCAGAGGCACGTTTTTCCGTTCCCAGGATTTTTGAGCAGCACAAAATTTTGGCTGCGGATGAGCATCCGCCATACATACGCAATACATACGCAATACATACGCAATACATACTAATCTATGCGCTGAATATCCGCTTTTATTCGCAACTGACGGGGTATTGCGGCTGGGCGGTGGAGTGGGACACGTGTGTAAAACGGATATACAGCATGCCTATCACGTCTACATCCCGAACTAAAATAACTTGTAGCGAATGCAAACAGACTTGCCACAAATAGTGCGTTTGCATTACGTCTGCTTTGTATCTGATTTGCGAACAATCCGATCCGTTTCCTCAATACATACGTTATACATCCGTGATTGTTCGTTATATGTCCGCAATGTTTGCAATACATTCGTCAACATTTACCAGTTATACTTCTCATCGGAGAGTATCCGCACTCGTATTCGTTTTTATTCGTGAAATATCCGTTTTTATTTGTCATATCTTCGCTGTACATTATCAATATATCCGTAATTCATACTTAGAAATTTGTCATTTTTGGTCAATTTTGTTGCGGACGACAACGAAGGCCCAAAATTTGTATACGCTATTCATGCGCAATTAATCCTCACACCAGTGGGACCGGGCCTTAAGGAACAATCCAATGGAGCCCCCAAATATTATCAATGCAATTTAGGCATCACATAATCTATTTCCAGAGATTATTTGTATTCCAACAGTATAAGGGATTTACTAATGATTCAGTGTAAACCTTTATCAATTGCATTTCCTCCTTTCTTGTTCAAAATAATTCTTCATCAAACTTCCACTAAAAACCTTTCTTCATAAAAGAACCCTTTCATACAGTGTGAATCACACGGGAAGAGATTACGTGAGTTCAAAAATAGGTCCATGGGGTATAATATCATTTGTTACATTAAAGGAAATACAACCGATTCACGTCATATTCTGTTTGCAAATTTAATGATTATCAGCAAGGTGTCTTGTACTTTCGATGACTCATGGTGCAATATTTTCTCCCTTTTCTTCCTAAAAAGGGGTCTTCATAAATTACAGCCAATGAAACAAAGGAATTCTAAACTGGATTACACCCAAAACAAAAGCTATCTTCGATACTCTGGCAAACTAATGTATTGCATTATAGTTCCTCTCCCAAGGGGTATACTGGTATGTACACATCATTGCGAGGAAGTTCCAATCATTTCATAGCCCCTACAATGACACAATCTACCTCTGAACAGAATTCAACATTGTGATTCATTCTGTGAATTTTTGTCTACGGCAGGTTTTGTTCAGGCAACTAGCAGTTGTACGCTAGCATGGAGTAAGCTTCTTCCACATCGCTCTGGCAAGTAGGGTAATACTGACAAATCACACACTATATTATGATTTCAATTTATTTTCATTATTGCATGATTGTTTGCTTTTATTGTATATGTCTGGACCCCTCAGAAGAACAGCTTCTGGCTGAAGAGGGTGATCAAGCCCATGTGCAGAGAATGAATAAATACATAAATAAATAAATAAATAAATAAATACTATTCAAAAAGCAAGAAGAAAATTCTTTACCAATTCCTGTACCCATTAATCCTCAAAAACTGCTATTGGTCATTTTTCTGATCTTACCTAATACCTAGCCTATATGTTTCATTATTTATTTTTTTGTTTGTTATTTATATCTAACTCTGAAGGATTATACAACGATTTATATCATGAATTATTCTACTGTTCTTTAAGGGAGGGTTAACTTCAGGGAGCGTTTCATGAACAGTCTTGTCGGTGATTTTCACTGACTAATTTGCTCTCAGCCAATCAGATGCGAGGATTTTCAGTAGCTTATAACAGTTGTCAGTGAAAAGCACTGACAAAACTCTTCATGAAACGCTCTACTGATCTATGAATAGCTCTTCTTTAAGACATGATGCTTACAAATTTCATCACTTAGACATGGTGGATATGTTCTCACTAAAAGATATAATCATCTGTGGTTTATTTAGTCATCGAACGGAACATGAACGTCGTAACATGGTTCCGTTGCAAGCACTTCCAAGAGACTATTGTTTCCAAAATTGTCATCACCGCCTCCCCAAGCAGCTATTTTTTACGGGAGAATCTGTCCAACATTACTGTGTGAACTCCCAATGACTCTCCTTCTATTCCCAGACGGGCTGAAAGTCTGGCTGGGGGTGTCATGAGTCACCTGCTTGCTGGGGTCCCCATGGCAGCGTGCTAAACCAAAATGAGAACTTGGCTGGAAAATTTTCTGCAGCATTATCAGTTTGGCACCTTAAACCTAGCAGTCCTTCTCCCATAATTGGATAAGAGATTAATAAGCCTACACTTAATTATTAGCACCTTGCTGGATAACTAAATTATCAGTTGAAAAGAGAAGAAAGGTAGCTGTATCTTAACCCTTACAATGACAGGGGGGTCTATGCCTAAAACTGTTCACAACAAATTTATTAGCCAATAAAATGAGAAATTTATAAAACTACGTTAAACTATTAGATGCCCTTCTTGTTATCTACATTTTAAGTTGACAAGAATAGGACTATAGTTTTGAATGACAGTGAAGTCTACACTCCAGATGGTTGTTTAACAAAGTGACGTTTTTACACCTATATTTACATATATCCTTTTTTGTCGTTGGTCAAGTTTTGTGGTTACTAGGCTTGGGAAATGCATGTATGGCTTAAAACTACATTTCAGGTCCAAATGCATCAGTTGTCTACACTTAATTGAATGTCTCTCCATAAGAAAGTTCCCATGATTCTCTTCCATGTTACTGATATACTTAAAAATATAAAACTTCTTGCTACATGAAACTTTTGAGACTTGTAAATGATAGTGCTTCCCTAGGCAAGAACTATCCAGATTTGCAAAAATGTTTCTGCTATATCAGTTGTGATTCAATCACTGTGTTGCATTAAACTTTTGCAAATCTGGAATGCTAATCAAATTCATTAAAGATATGTGCTCCTAAAAGATACTGCTTTCCCAGTAAAGGGCAGAAGGCTTCATTTATCCGTTTTCTCTGAAATATCCTGATGAATCTCATTTCAAATGCTTGGCAATGACAATTTGCAAAAGTTCTGTGGGAAAAGTTTCTGGGCCCCCATTTCATAAAACTTGCTATCAATAAAAAGTTGCAACAACTGTTATAAGCTACTGAAATCCATGCATCTGATGGGCTGAGAGCAAATTTTTCATAGGAATGTGGCAGTCTTTACTGATAACAAGTATTATGAAACAGGACCCTTGTATAGAGTTAGTACCCTGGATTCTTACCCTTTCTCAGTTTCATTGTCTATGATGCCGTCTGATAGTGCTGTCATCCTCATCAACATACTCCCATTCCTATGACTCCAACACCAGAACTAAATAAAGAAAGAAAGAAGTTTAATTAGAAATCAACACCATCATCACCATCACCATCATCATCATCATCATCATCACCAGCATCATCATGACGTAGTATTTATTTCCATATAAAAAGCATAAAAACAAAATACATGTATATGGGGGATTGCCCACATTCAGCTAAACCAACATGGGAAAGCTGGTCTTCCGTGGGGTCCAGAACATAATCTTCAGATGAATCCTGATGAATCCTGATTGGGGGGGGGGGGGATGTCATCTCATCGCTGCCCTCTATTTACATATAGCTCTGCCATTTAACAACCCAAATCCACTTCAGCTTCATCGTCATTAATAAAATCCATCCATCTCTTCCTTGGTCTTCCTCTCATTATCTTCCCAACTTATAGGGTAGAGAATACTTAAACATAAAAAACAAGAATCATTGGGATTCATACACACATCGTTCTAATCGTAGTTGGGTCAAAATATCCAAAGAAAAGACAAAAGTATAAATGAAGACTCCGTTAACAAAATTTAATATAGACAAAGCATCATAATGTAGTTCGTATCATCATATCCTAAAGGAGCCCCATGGGCGAAATATTGATATCAAATTTTGTTAACGGAGTCTTCATTTATACTTTTGTCTTTTCTTTCTAACTGTACCCCAGGGAATAAGATCATATCACACTTAAACCCCAGCTTCAAATGATAAAGATCAGTCTACTTGATTTCACGATGAACGTGAAATTCCTACTATGGGAACAGGGGCTCCCATTTTGTCCCTATTTTTTGTTGTGGGAGCTCTTGGGGAAGGGGAGGGGGAGGTTGGAGCTAAATTCCTACAATTACTAAAATCATCATCTCCTTCCTGCACATTCATGTATGTTCTCACTCTCACAGGAGACAGCTTTTTAAAGAATTTAGAATTTTTACAGTTAAGAACATAAAACCACTGGGAATAGATCAACATAAATGTGAATCATATGGTAATGTAACTTTAAAACGGGTGTAACTTTTCAAAGAACATTTACATTCCGACTTATGCCCATGAGAGATATATCGCTTCTTATACATAATGTTCACTTAATTTTCTCTTGAAAACCCCAGCTGCAAATCCAAGTAAATCTATTATGTTTCCCTTCATGAAAAGGGATTGCAAGTTCCATATATATTTGTTTGATGTGATCCTTGCCTAAGTCCTGGACTCAGACATCAGCAAAAAATTTGATTGATTTCTATGGCAACACATCCCTTCAAGGCAGGTGTTATGAATTCCAGGACTTCAAGAAATCTAGAGCGTAACAGCTGATGAAAGCCATTGGCTGGAAATCTGCTTTTCAAGACCAAGAATAACCATGCTGTCAAGATGGCAAACTCAGATCTGCTAACCACCCTTACTTTGCTGTCTGTAGGAATGGGGCCTTGAACAAGGATGAAACCCTCTTCACACTGTCAAAAGTGTGATTACAGCTTTCCTCTATGTGCAGTGCTGTTTGCATTGGCGAGGCTTTGGCAAGTGAAAAACACCCAAGACCCTATTCACATCAGCTACACATAGCTTTTCTCTTCAGTTGTAACCATACTCTCTTCAAAATGGGGTCCTCACAAGTGTGGGAGAAGTAATGATGAGTCCTGTTCAAATAAGCTGTAACAGTTTCATTCTTCTAAGTTTCACTCTTCATTTTTCATATCTGCAACCAACAAAAGGGATGTTTTCAACATCTGTAAGGCCAAAAAGAAAGGAAGGATGACCAAAACGAGACCCTCTTAATATCAACAGAGATTTGGTAAATCTGCTAACCACTAATTAAATGTACTTTATGAATACTGTTCATGAATTGGGCCTCTGACTAACAAGGGAAAACCAAGACGATGCACAGTTGTAATTCAGAAAAGTGTCTCTTTATACTAATTAAACCCACTAACCACTCCATGTATTGCCTCTGCATCAATGGGGCCTGTAGCAAGAAAGCCAATCACAAGGAGGCATCCAATGTTTATTTTCAAACCTAATATTCTTCAATCAACATGTATGTTGTGGTTATTTTATATAGGCCCATGGGATTATACGGCTTCAAACCAGTCTGTCAGAAAAAGGCCGAGAATCTATTCAGTCTAGCTAACGTCAAATTTTCAATAATGTGGCAACCTTCCAATAATATGTCACTACCACAGGAAGAGTTTTATAGGACCTCTTACATGGGAAGGATATGATAATGAAACTGTTTAGACTAGGCTAAACTGTTTTGATGTGTACATGACATACACACACATGGAAATGCCGTCGAGCCTATGCTTCTTCTTCTTCAAAAAAAAATCTTTCCACTGTGAACCTCTTCTATCAGGAATCATGAAGTATGAAACTGATTTGAGGTGCCGTCAAACAAAGAAGACACCCACAAAATACTTTTGAAACAGACATTTGAAAAAAAGGCATTTAAAAACCACGGAAGGAACTGTCAAACATTTGGCTTGTGATCAAGATTTGCAAAGTTTCACTTGACATGATCACTGAATTACATGTACAACCTTTAAATTTTTGGAGTTCACAACAGTTTCTTGCCCAAAACTGCTGTTATTACCAATTTGCAAAAGTTTCGGTTGGCCAAGGTTTTCAGCTTTACAGCAGACCTTAACTTGTTCCTCACTTTCGATCATTTTCCATTATCAGATTTTGAAAACTCCTACAATAACATGAATCAAGCATATCTCTGAGTTTAATATAAAATCTTTTTCAATCCTTTGATATTCTCTTTACACGAGTAGGAAGAGGCCATTTTTCTTAATCTTGATTGAAGGTTTCATCATGAATGTAGAGTCACTTTGCGCTTCGCAACATTAAATATAGTTGCATTTCCTAGAATCAAAATAATAAAGCATATAATTTCATCAGTCTAATTTCAATCATGGCTTCAAAATTTGCTATTCCTATACATACAATTATGTACTACTAACTTATTGCTATCTTACATGTAAATCTATATGACATTCAAATCAATTTGCACCTCTTTAAGATACAATCAACTATATTCAAGAACTCAGTGGTCTATTCCTGGGGCCCCATCAAACTATGATCCTTATAAAATCCCAATATCTTACAAGGACCTTGTGAACAAAATCCAGATTTATAAATATATTTCTACAACTGAATTTTTGTTAAAATCTTTGTCCATGAAAACGAGTATCATAGAAACACTGGCATGTATTTTGATGGAAATGTAAATTCACAACCTTATGTGAAATTTCTTGGGTGTATACAGTTCAAAAGTGAACATAGGTCATGCAAAGAATTAAAGCTGGGAGTAAACGTTTAAATGAAGAAATCTGTATTCACGTTTGAAAAACTACAAGAAAAATAGTCTTAGTTTTGAAAATAAAAACTGATTTGAGTACATATATTGAAGTCATCAATGGGATATAAAGCAGAAATCAATCCAATGAAATACATTATATCTCGGAGTTTGATGCCTATCAACATAAAGAATTACCAGGCATTAGAATTCAAATATTCAGTCAGTACTAACCAGTCTTAATGAAGATCAAAGCTGAATGTATGATTTTAGTCAATATGATGTCTAATACTAGTAATATGCAAACTATGAAGCTAAAAAGTACATCACAACCTATCCAACATACTGATTATAAATACTATCTCAGGGAAAGTGATAGCAGCACTTTCCATAAATAGTGCTCTGATGGGGATTAGCAGCACTGGAGTGGATGATAGGGGTACAATCCTTGGGATTAACCGAGGACAATTAACCCCTTCCTCCCCGGTGTTAAGAGGAAGACAACAAGCCCGATAGTCTGGGTGTTCATCATGTGTTGGGTGTTTGGCCCAGACAGGAGGCAAAGGCTAAATAGTACACGGGACATTGGTGAGGGGATGAGGATGCAAAAAAATGTATTGTCCCATTCACACAGAGATTATCTAATCTCCCTGTTCACATGCAAGGTATCAGTTAGAGGAAGACAACAAGGTCAACAGTCTAGGTGTTGGATGATTGGTCCAGGCAGGGGCAAAGGCTAAAAAGGGACATTGGGTGAGGGGCCAGGATGTGCAAAATGTACTGCCCCATTCACACAGAGCATGTTATCTTATCACCCTGTTTCACATGCAAGGTATCAGAGGAAGACTACAAGGCCGACAGTCTAGGTGTTGGATGATCGGTCCAGGCAGGGGGCAAAGGCTAAATAGTACATGGGACACTGGGTGAGGAATGAGGATGTGCAAAATGTACTGCCTCATTCACACAGACATTATCTAATCATTCTGGTCACATACAAGGTATCAGTTGCAGGAAGACAACAAGGCCAACAGTCTAAGTGTTAATCATGTTTGGTTAAGGCAGGAGGCAAAGGCTATGAAATAGTACAAGGGACATTGGAAGAGCCTACTCTTAGGAGGAGGGAGGATGTAAAGAAAGTTATATCCCCATTCACACGCAGAATATAATCTTAATTCCTCCATTCCCAAGGCAGATCTAGGTATCATGTAACGATTACTGTTCATTCACTGACAGAGAACTTTTTCTGGTATTTTACCTTTTTGTCTCCATTGGAAGTTACCTGTCCATGAAATAATTTCATAGGATAATCCTCAACTTTCCTCCATAATCCATACATATCTCATGTACCTCTCTGTAATCTGAAATTCCCACCATCAATATAATGGAGGACGTAGAGAAGGATTTTAATAAACATAATAATCATCTCATAATGTCGGGGATGATACCAGCCCACATTTTGAAGGTCCGTAAGAGGCTAGTAAAGGACTAATGATTTTAATCATTACATAAAATAAGGCTACAACTTTACCATCAAGATCTCAGAAAAACCACAGAGGGGCCAATTTCATTATTTTTTCCTGCAAATTGGAAAAGTTCTACAAAGAAAGAAAGTAATTAAAGTCATAGAGCTTATTTAGGCACTCCCCAAATTAATTTAAATAGTAGTCTTGACTACAAAACACTGAGCTAACTTTGCTAAGAGAAGGATCTCTAGTATATTTCCATGTACTCAATATAGATTCCTGCCTAACATCTGAAAAAATATTTAATTTCCTGAGGTTTGGGGTTCGAAATTTTTCTTCCTTTCTTTCTGAAGAAAATATTTCATTTCATACTTAATTTTCATCTTGAAAGTGAGCTTTTCTAACATTTTTTTTTTCTAAAGGATCACTCAAGCACTATCATCAAATATGATTTGTTGCCAATAAGATACATGTAGCTATGGCCAATAAGATAGGTGATAACACAACCATCACAGTCCTAATATTGTACTAAACTCACTTGCAACAGATGCATTTCTGATTATAGAAAATTGAGGATTTTCATTTCCTTCAAATCTGACTACCATTATAACTTCTAGAAGGATATAGCATCAGGAAGGAAACAAAATTCTGATGTTGGTTTGGTTTTCATTTTCAGAAAATCATGAGTTTTGAAAGGTTTCATAAATTCTTCATCTCTTGGCTTTTCTGACCACAAATTGCTTGGGGAATATGTTGCTAATATGATTTTTTAAAGCATGCTGTGGTACTTTGGAAAATACCGTTCAAAACCTAATACTTTTGTCATTAATTATCTACTCTTTGCACATCCAATACATGTAAGCAACAACCAACTAAAAGCAATATATGATGCTCAAAAAGAATTGGCATTAGAGATGAACCAAAACACATCAGTTCAGGAAATATTTTCACACTTGTCAGTTATTTTTTAAAACTCATTTCTCTCTATGCCCCATTATCTTATTTCATTTTTACTGCCCCCCCCCCTTTTGTGTGTGTGTGATGGGGGGGGGGGAGTCACTCTTTCTTTAAATGCAAATAACCTGTCCCAGTTCTCCAAGCCCCAATGCTACTGTAACCACAATATTTCTCTCTCTTTAAATTTATCCTTGAAGGATGCCAAATTTAACTCCAGGAACCCGCCTAGGGGAAAAAAAGGAAAAGCAAATGTTTCAGCAGGGACTGAAATATCAGCCAGCAGCACATGGCTTCTCTTTTCTTTGCCTTGATATGTTTCCATCAAGGGTGTTCCTTAGAATTACATTTTTCGCGTTTTGGGCTGGAAAATATCGGCTTGCCTAAATGTGATAATTATGTGGAACTTCCTGAAGAATGAAAGAGTGTATTGGGATCCAACATGCCATGAAGTACACTTGTACAGTGTAGCTCCTACAGACTTCAAAATTTCTCTCAGTCTGAATGGCGTTAAACATACTTTACCTAATACGCTAAATTCTATCCACTGGTCACTGAATAATATCTAATGAAGGATTGCGATAGCTCCGAAGTGATCACAACTCAGCCTGAGTCGCAGAGGAAGCTTTGCTGGTTTTGAAAAAAAAAATCTTATTATATTTTCTCATTGTATTAATCCTCATGATCAAAATGACAGTCTAAACGTATGAAAAAAATTAAATCTTGCATTTGAAGAAGAAGGGAAGCATTGCAGATAAAATCAGTTTCAATGGAGAGGAGAGAAATATCATCATCAAATTATGTTAATACTAGGGGGGGGGAGATACTGAACTAGATTAGAAAGAGGGCAAAGCTAAAAATACACAAGATACTTTACAGCAGTGATGATGATGAGGAGGAGGAGAAGGAGAATGAGGAGGATGGTGAGGATGGTGATAATGATGGTGATGGTGGTGACAAGGATGAAGATGATGATGAAGATGGTGATGGTGATCATGATGATGATGATGATGATGATGATGATGATGATGATGGTGATGGTGATCATGATGGTGATGGTGATCATGATGATGATGGTGATGATGGTGATCATGATGATGATGGTGATCATGGTGATCATGATGGTGATGGTGATGATGGTGATGAAGAAGAAGAAGAAGAAGAAGAAGAAGAAGAAGAAGAAGAAGAAAAAGAAGAAGAAGAAGAAGAAGAAGATGATGATGATGATGATGATGATGATGATGATGATGATGCTGATGACAATGGTAGGATGATGAAAGAATGAATATCTAAAATCTGAAACAACCCTACTTCAAGTGTATTTTAAAAAATAGCAGGTAACATGCCAAAATGTTGAAGCTGTGATAATGAACAATGTTTGCACAGCTCAAGAAAATGTCAAGAGTCAAATGCATAGCAAATCTAAGACTAAAAAGGAAAGGAACTCACATGAATACCTGTGGGATTTTCCTGTAAAACTGAGATAACATGTTCCACTGACAGATGCATTACCTGTACAAAAACCATACCTAGAGTATACATACTTCATACCAGAATACTAACATAAAGCAGAAGTGCTTATAGGAAATACTAATGTATTCAAGAGTCTAACCAAGTGTAAGGCCCAAGGAGACCACTTGAAATGTGGCAACAACATCTAAAAACTTTGAAAGACAGACCATATTCTACAACATGAACATGCATATACCTGTCCACAATTTATCATTTTAAGTTCAATGTATTAAAACTTTTCCACAACAACATCATCCCCTTCCAATGCTACAATATTTTGCTATTTCAAACAAGTGCCATAGGCATATAACATTTGATTTTTTTTTACATCCAATCAAAGTCATTATGAAGAGTAGACCACCTGTGGATGATTATTACAGGGAGATATGGTTCTTGCAGCCTATGGGCTAATGTAACTTCATACATGCATGACCATGGAATGCAAGATCATATAGTTAAACATGCAAGTAATCTGAGAAAACTTATTTTTCAATGACATAGTCCCATGAATTTATGGACCAGTTTAAAAAAGTATTAAACCAAAAGAACAAGGAAATGCATGAAGGAATTGTGAACATTACAAGGAGAGGCAGGAAATACCAACATTTACATGGTCACAGTACTTTACAGAGGAAACCTGGCATCTTTTCCAACTTCACTTCGTTCAGCCACTTAAATGAACCTCAATTTGCTCAAGTATATCTGAATGTATTCAACCTTGCCATGAAAACCACATCGCCATAAACAAAACTTGCAATTCCATTCATTCAGACTTTCATAAGATTTCCTGCAATATTCATCTCATCTGTCACAATATCTCACGGAAGAAGAGTTCATGCAGGCGGAAGAAGACATATTTGCAACACAGGCACATGCAAGAGAAAGTGCGATGGCTCAGAGTAGTCCTATAACCAAAAGATCAACAGTTCAAAGCTAAAGACTTGTTCACATATGAAGTGGAAAACCCCTGCAGTAAACCCTGCATTTCCCTTTGTAATAACTCTCTTTTATATGGAGTTAAGGCTTGTTCAGATATGAAAGGGGGAACCGCTGGGTTTTTTAAAACATATCTTTTTTTACAACATGAAATGGCAATGACGCATAATAGAATTGCACTTAAAATGTCTTGCACTCATTCACTTGCATGTTATAAAATGTGCTTGAAAACCCCTCGGAAAAACCTTTGCGGTTTCCCCCTCATATTTGAATGGGCCTTAAATGTGTTAGAGTGTATCTCTTTTATCATATTGTAAATTGACTTGGTTTACCGGATCATATGTGAGCACTAAAAGAATGCAGGTGTTTGCTGCTGGATATCAGGGGAGCGTTTCATGAAGTGTCTTGTCAGTGATTTTTACTGACAACTGTTATAAGCTACCGAAATCCTTGCATCTGATTGGCTGAGAGCAAATTTGTCAGTAAAAATCACTGACAAGACACTTCATGAAATGCTCCCCTGAATGAGCCTAAGTGATTACATGTACATGTACACAACAGCCCTGCAGTTGCTTAATGTACTGATCATCAATTACCAAGTCCCTTTGATAGGACTCAAAGCAGTAGGAACACCAGTGGTCATACATGTAGGTTTCCCTGATTTACAAGCATAAGCATGCTGGGAGGTTATTAGCAGTCCGATAAGATTAAAATCATCATTATGATAAAATTGTTTCTAAGGTCAACAAACCCTGCAGGAGTTTGGGGTGAGTCACTTTGGAGGCAATGACTCTACCCCGAATGAACTATTATCACATTTCTGTCATTCCTTTTTTATCCCTTAAAAATACTTTTGGAAATGACAACACCTCAAAATAGCACAAATATCAGATGCACACTCGCTGGAGATTTACAAAATTTATGTTCCTTGCAGTTGCGTTGATCTACACCCAGCACCTGGAGGATAATTCAGTGACATTGGGAATAGCAACCAGGGAACGCATTCACAGGCAGGTGATAATTAGTTCTTAAATGAGATACGATGGTTTGACACATGCCAACCTTGCTTTCTATGAATTCCAAACAGCTGGGTCTTACGGCAGCACACTTGTGAAAGATCGAAGCTTAAATGGTGTACAGCACATGCAAAATATTGGGGAGTGTAGAGAGTGTGTATGTGGGGATATCATGGGAGGATTAGTTGGCATTATCAAATTAAATTCTTAGGGAAATTCATGCTCTGGGTCAATTGATGCAGCTTGTCCATGAATTGAGATAGGGGGCATTAACCAATTTTGATCTATATAGATGTTAAAAAAAAAAATTCTTTGGGGGAAAGGAGGGGAAAATGATTACTGTAGCCCCTCCATATCATATTCAACCCTCAAAATGAATCCCAAGATTTAAATACTGAGCATTACACTCATGTCTTTTAACAATACTCAAGAGATTTCGGTCTATCCTTAGTGTAAGCATGCACAAAATTTACAAAATAATCACGTCTGAGCAGTTAAGACTAGAAATGAATCCGGGTATAAATGAATAAAGTGCACTGTCAACTTCGTCAACTGCTCGTGGTGCAGTGGTTAAAGCCATTGTCAGAGCTGGATATATTACTAGTCATGCTAGTCAAGGGTTCGAATCCCCATCATGCTGGTAATTTTTTTGTTGTTATGAAATTGATGGCAATGGCGTTTATTCCGTTGAATAGTTTAAGTATGATAGATATTCTTCGATCAAGTGCCTACCATTCCGTGCCTGCTTACACTAAGGATCGACTGAGATTTCAGCATAAGTATATGCTTGCAAGTCACCGCATATGCCCGGTATATCATTGAACATGTGATTTGAGTAATATTTAAATAGTTTACAAGGTGAAAGAGACCTTGATATCATATGTGGAAGTTTCAGTTCAGGCGTTGTGGTTCAAGCATATCTACATGTATGTATACTTACGGGAACTCTACCATCTTCAAAGTTTGATGAGGCCTTCTTCAAGTCATAGTCAGAAAACGGGTTTGGAACCACAAAGAACTCTGGCATACTGTATGCAGAAGAGAACGATGAAGAGAGGGTGAAAGAGAAAGAGAAAGAGAAAGGGAGAGAGAAAGCAAGAAAAGGAGAAGTTTTAAGAGAGATGTAAAGGGAATGAAAGAAAACAAAACAAGAAGACAAATACAGAAAGGTAAACAGAAGTAAACAAAGAGTGAGAAAGGGGACACATATATACAAAGTAAAAGGGGGAGGGACAAAAGAAAAAAAGGATTAGATATACTTTGATTTTAAACAATGAAGTAATTATCAAAAGAAATTTATAAATAAGAGAGGTTAACAAAAATGAAACAGAAACTGAGGAACAATAATAATATGCACCAATTGATGTCCACAAAGTGAACACATAAACATAAATCAAAGAAAGGTTACAGATACAGTGAAATTTATAAACATACATGTATGTACCATACTTGAATCTATTCGTGCTACATAGTGACTACATAAGTTGCACATAAAATGATCCATTCTCTTTCTCTTTCTTTCTCTCTCTCTCTAAAAAGTTGATAAAAGATTGTATTTCAGAACATCTGCACCCAAATTCTACTGATACTACTTCAAGAAAATGGTCTTCTTAAATTGTTACCTTAAAGTGCACCCCAAGGATATATCCTTTTCCTTCTTCCCAATTCTAACAAGTAACGCAACTAAACTCTAGCCTGAAGGGGGCTATGAATTCTATTTTAGAGATGCTTTAAAAATTAACATATTTCCTTCATAAAACCTACACATCCTCTTTCATTCAAGTACCATTTGCACAAGATTCTTGAAATCTGGTAAAATGCCCATTTTCTGTCTAAACGAAAAGCGATGCTTGTGCATCAATATATCTCTCAAAACAGTTGTTTTTTATTCAAAATTATGCTTCCAGGAATAGGGCTTGGTATTTAAGGAAGATATAGATGTCTCGGATGAGGCACTGAAACTATAAACACCTGTGGAGAAAACAAAAACACAAAAGCGGGAGATTTAGCTCAGCAGTGCTCTAAAAGAGCTCTGGAAACTCCTTAAAGTGATTACACAATGGTAAACAAAATTTTGATATATGATCGAGAATAGAATTCTAAGAAGAATGACATTAAAAATATGATGATTTTCAATCGAAATCGGTGCAGTTTGGCTAATTTTCTCATAAAAAGTTATGAGCTGACCAAAAAATTTGATTATGAGGTATGACGTAAAAGTGGGTACCCAGCTTCGCGCATTGCAGTTGTGCTGCGCGCTAGACTGTACAATATGTATTATACCTTACGCGCATTTTGCTAGAAGTGCGCGACAAGGTACCCACTTTGACGTCATTTTGACGTAAAAGTGGGTACCCAGTTGAAACTGGCTCACAGCTGAGGGGTGAAAAAATATCCTGAAATCTTGCCACACCTGGGCGTTTCCTTGGCAACAGGACTTTTAAAAAAACTTTAGACGAATGATTTTCTGCTAATAAAATCATGCTCTTTTAAATGAACTAACATTGTTTCAGCATTGGGTACCCCCTTTAATAAGTTCTGCATAAAAGAAACATTTAAAAACACTGCAATGCAAAATTATCCAAATAAAAATAATATTTCACAATGATGAATATGTCCATGCACATCAATGCAGCATCATTCAAGATCTGTGTATCATACGAGGCAGGAAGTAACAATAATTGCCATGCATTTTCTCTAAGTTTGAGTGTTTTGTATTTCTGCCAAAGGATATAATTTCTTTCTGAAGGAAGGAAGGAAGGAAATGGCAGTTTCATTCCTGGTCAAAAACTACAAGATCTACTTTGAATTCAGGATCTAATTTTGACTCTCCTGTATGGATATAAACTTTTTCATCAGTGAAAAATAAGATGGCAGAAAAAGGGCAACTCACAAAAAAAAAGCTCTGTTGGCCACATTCTCATAGATTTGCATAGGTTTAATGAGTACTTTGCTTTGGTTTGTGAGGACCAAAGGACTTCTGTACAGTATGCAGTGATATGTTTACAACCACCATTGGTTGTTTATAAGAATACATCCTTTGAAAGTATCACTTGAAGTCCCCATGCTTTGCATGAGCATCAGGTGTGTTATGAATTGGAAGGAACCTCTTGTACTGATAATCCATTCAAGAACCACCTTTTTGTCCACCAATGTTTATTTAATGTATTCTTATCATTATCATTCCCATCGAGATATTCTTGGAGAGGAGGCGTATCTATAATAATAATAGTAATAGAACAGTTCTTGAACAGCACATTATACATGTACCTTTGGAAAAGGTCTCAACGCTCTCAGGGAAGATGATAAGAATAGAAAAGAGGAAAAGCTACCAGAGAATGTCATCTAATGAGTAAAATGTGGCTTAATTAAATAGACATGTTTTCAGAGCAGTTTAAATTGCCCAACTGCGTTTGCTTGCCATACGCTACATGTATATGGTATGCTATTCCAAAGTTCTGGCGCAGCATGCGCAAAGCCATGTGTACCGCAACACTTCGTTTTGACTCCAGGGGAGCATTTCATGAAGAGTTTTGTCGGTGAAAATCACCAAATGTTACACACTACTGAAAATCCTCGCATCTGATTGGCTGAGAGCAAATTAGTCAGTGAAAATCACAGACAAAACTCTCCATGAATGCTCCCCAGGTATATTATATAGTATGTTTTTCTTTGTCATGATTACCAAAGCTCTCTGAGAGCAACATGCATTCAGAATTATACCACTTTTGGCTTTTGAGCATTTCTTTTTCACTAATGTAATGAGTAAAATGTAGCTTAATCAAATTAAATTTACTTGTTTTCCATTGTGTCAAGGGTTCTGCACCTCATTATAACATAAGTCTAGTTCACAATTACACTCCAGCCAGATCTTTATGTTCATCTAATTCTGGTTCCCTTGCTGTCCCAAGATCTGCTAAAACATGGGGGAAATGAGCTTTGCCCTGCTGGTCCTGCTCTATGGAACAATCTACCTTTAGTTATCAGGAACTGCAGTTCTCCGTACTCATTCACTTTTTTCTGCGCCTACAGAGCACTCTACAGAGTGGATTTGGCACTTTATAAATCTTATGAATTATTTAATGAAAGGAAAAAGAGGTAGCCTATGGAAGGAGCAAACGGAGTACTGATATGGGCGCTGAAGCTTTCTTATCAATATCAGCCTAGTAACAGATGACAGACAATTGGAGACCATGTAGACAAGTGAATGGCAGGACTATGCCAATCACCTCCCTCTGCCAGCCAATGAATGCTAATTTCCTTTGTCTGGTCAGGAGACAATAGCTAATATAGGATTCTTCAAAGGCTCCTGGGGACATGACGGTGTCACTGTGTCAAGACCACATAACTTTGTTACTCAATGAAAAATAAGTACAAAAGAGTAAATGCTATCTCTTCATGACATGTTACCAAAGATAAACGCAAAGGCTGATGTTTTGTTTTGGAATGGATCCTTTATCTTTTTGCTCTCTCTTGAAAACAAAGTGCGACCACCCAATATCCTTGGTGCCAGTGGCTTGTTATCCTCTGGAAAAGGTGTTTACAACGAAATCTAATGAAAAAATTAATATTGTTATTTCTTAACATCTTGTTCAATCAAGCAATCATTAAATAGATATAGAAGATACTTTTTCCTTCATCTTTTAATACACTCTGAGAATAACTTGCAACCTTTTTAAAATGTGTTTAATAGCACATCATAAAACCCTCTTCTTTTACATTTGAAATTTAAAAAAAAAAAAACAATTACAAAAAGAGAGAAATCCCTAAACTAATGTATTTGTCAATAGCAATGGAATTTTATGAACCAGTATAAATGAAATTAAATGAAATTTGGCCAGTTGCTTGCCACCATAAATCTCTCTCCTAGGGTGAACAGGTATTTGTTCTAAATCATTAAGCTAGTTCATTTCAGCAATAAATAATGCTCTCATGTTCAAGTGTTAGGTTAAGGGACATTACGTGTAGTTTCATTTTCGGAAAAATAATCATTCTCTATAATGATCTCTTCCTTGATTTATGTAACCTGCACAGATGGCAGGGCACATCAAATATATGGTAGTTTTCTTTCAGTCACTATGATTTATATCAAAAGAAACAGCTCCTGTACATGCAGTTCCTGGTAAAAGAAATTGGAATTTAAATATTTTCTAGTTTAATAGTAACATACATACTAGAATGTCACTACTGTCAAAATGTGGTATGTGCACAATAAAAATGCAAAATCATCTGTGACTGGTTAAATAAAGCAAATTTATGTTTATCTCTTTTTCCATCCCCCCCCCCCCACCAACAAAAAATATGTGGACATTATGCATTGTGCACTGGCCTAGATAAGACTAAAACATTTTCAAACTTAGAATATTTGAATACTTTACAGACCATGGAATGTAGGAAATTCCATGATTTCTTTTCTCTTTTTCTTCTTTTTTTTAACGATAAATAACATTAAAATTTGACTTATATTTTCCTACTTGGTTCTCAATATATTCATTAAGAGTAAGACCTTCCTAATACAATCATACCATACTTGCTTTAGCATATATCTGTACAGAAAGACCTCCTTTCAATAAAGACCACAATTTGTGTTTCCCTTGAACTGTATTTCTCATTGAAGCATGTATTCAAGAAAATTGTACATATAAAAAAAAACCACCAGCACATAAAAAACACTTTTCTCTCTTCGACAGCCTTTATTACAGGTTTCACTGTATACTTAAAAACAAGAAAGTTATCAAGATGTTGATTAGGAACTTTAATCTTTAACCTTTAAATTATATTGTCTGGTACCTCTTACCCAGAAAACAATTTCCTACTTCCCTAATGGTAAATTACCTATAGATTACGAGCAGGTGACAGCATCATCTGTCTTTTTTGTGACAAACTAGTTTCACTAGCACTTCCATTCTTTCTACATGTAAATTAATCTCTCCCTGTCATAAGTAACTATATAAAACCACTTTCTGCATTTTGGCCTTGTAGGATGATATAACGTGCACATACATGTAAGGTTCCTGTGCACATTGGGCAGGGAAGGGGGGTGTGAAGGTAGGGTAGAGAGAGAGTGCCAATGATGTATTGTTCTTTCTGTCTGCTTTCCTGATCTTCAAGTTCGTTGCACCTTTTAATATTAATATTCTTCTTAGGAATCTCAGTCGCAAATATAGTGTCCCCAACACAGAAGACACTTGTGTCTTTTAGCACATATGAATGTGTATACAAATAAACCTTTATATTTAGATGTGGTTCCTTGCACCAATATTTTTCTGAAGAATCTTACCAAAAATACAAGTCTCTCCAACATAGAAGTCACTCAAAAGTGTAAATGTATACAAAATAGATTTTTACATATTTTGATCTACACTCATTCCGACTGTTACTTATAAATTTTTTGTACTTCCAGAATATCCCTTTCTCAAAAATACCAAGAGACAGAAATTCCTTTCCTATATCTTGGGAATATTTCTAAAAGGCATTTATAAATCACAGGAAATTGCTTCATCAGCCCATTGATTGCAACACTGAGGGTTGCACTGCACTCTAAATCAGTTGTATCCTACATGTACTTGTATATATTTTGAAATTCATACCATCACAAAACTAGAATCAAAACAACTCTCTGTCATGTAACATGAGATCATCCAAAACAGCAAATCTTCTCCTAAAACTGACATCTGCCTCACGTCTCCCAGTCCTGATATATTTAATGACAGATTTTGGTGTAAAACAAACTGTGGGATTACATTTAATCTCGGCGCATGATCCGTCGTTTTTTCCCCCAGTCTTTCAGCACTCATGTTGTCAGAGAGAAGCTAAATATAAATGAAATCTTGCTATGATTCAGGCAGGATGCAGATTGTTCCCATATTCAGTTTCAACTCTGGAGTTAATACTGGAACAAATATATGTGATGGTAAAAGTGCATAGCAAGCAATCTTGACAATACTAACTAGGAAAAAAAGCAATAAGAATCATTATGACTACATTCAAAATTATTCATGTATATTTGTTTATAATATTTTTGTTTAAGCACTTCAAGAAACACTTCAAATAAATATTTTACCTGGGATTCCACTGCCATGTATGTTTAGTTCCAGGTCTATGATGATCATGGATTTTTATTAGATAAAAAATATCCAACTTACATACCACTAAAAGAATGACACTGCCTTTCAATATAAATATGTATCCATTCATTTTTTTTTTTCCAAAACAAGTGAGTGCATCAAAAAACAAAATCTCTCTGACCACCAAAACTTTTTTTCAAAATTTACAAAAATTGAAGAAAATAAAACCATTTCCATGCATTTGATGACAAAAAATATATAGTTACAACAAAGTTATGTGCATTAATAGCAAGATGCACATATATTTTCACCATGTACATATATTTTCACCATGTACTTCTCTTTAATGTCAACAAACTTTTCACTTGAAATCTCACTTTCTTTTCTTCTGCTGAATAAAAACAGAACACAAAAGATGAATTTCATCTTGAATAAGGGACTTAAAATATCTTGCCATCAATCATTTGCTAATGGTTCCACTAAAGAAAAAGAAGTGACCAGACAACCATTTATCATCTCACAAATTTACTTTATGAAGCCTACTATGTATGCGCTTTCAGTTTCAACTTTAGATTTCTAGAATCTTCCAACTAAACAAAGACCTTAGACAAGGTTAATAATAATGATGAAAAAAGAATATTTAAAGAAAAGAATCCTACATTTTCCTCTCCAGGATTTTATTAGATTTGAAAGAAAATCAACAGAGTTGAAATGAAATCCATAAGCAATGATAAAATATCCTTCAATTTGAGCCAATTTCCTGTGTGGTCATGCATGCCCCATAGACTGTCAAATGATTAGGCAAAAAACGCTTTGTTCTTGATTTAATTTCCCTCCTCCTAAAAATATTCAAAAAGCCAGAGCAACCTCTTCGCACGTCGGGTTTAACGCAGGGCTGGTAGAATCATAGCAAAGATATTACTCCTGACAGTGGGCGCTGTTAGGATTAACACAGATTGTCCGGATTTGTAGTGAGAAAGAGAGAGAGAAAGAAAGAGAGAGAGAGGGGGGGGAGAGAGATGGGAGAAGAGAAAGAGAAAGAGAAAGAGAACTGTGTGATCCTTACTAAACACAAGCTTGCAGAACTCAAGGTACAAATTTTTGGAGGTTGAAGACTTATATGTACAAATCAGTGTACTCTCAAATTGATTTAGGGTGAAATATTGTTGGTAATTTTTTTTTTTTTTTTTTTTTTTTTTGGGGGGGGGGGGGGGGGGGGGGGGGGGAGGTCCAAAGCTATTTATGAAGTTTCCAAAGGTAATGATATACATACACGTCAGGTATATCACTCCCTATGTATTTTGTCTGTCACAGACATGCAATGAACTCATCTCTTTGGCACAACTATGGAGTCATTCTGAACCTGAATCGAGCCACAATAATACTTTTTTTTCCAGTTAAAATAGCATCTGTATACTCATCTCACATAATGATTAAAAAGGGGGACAGTGTAGAGAGTGCAAAGGAGACCTTCATTCAAGCCATCAATGCCGCCTGAGCAGTATCACTGAGCGGAAGGAGGGGTATAATCAGGGGCTGGCCCAAAAATATTGGACAGCACGGTCGAATTGATTCTAGGTGCTCAAAGCTGCCAGTTTAGGTTTGGGTTAATCTCTAGCGACTGGATACCTGGTGGCCGTGCCGAGAAGAGATAGTCAAGCAGGAAATTCAGTGGGGAATACTATCTTGATTGGTCAGATGGGTCTAAGCAAGGTAAGCATGGCATTTCAGCTGTTTAAGGACCAAAAGGATGTCAGGTCTAAATACTTTGTACAGCTCTCCATCTTCATAATATAATAATGGGTTTCCTTCATAGTGCTGAGAATGTCTGTCAAGCCCGACACTCCTAGCCCTCCACTATTCATATGACACTATTCTACAATGGATGCATGGAAGTCTGTGCATCCATTAAAAACCTTCCCCTGGGTTTTAGAAGCTAAAATGTTGCTCTAAACGAAATCGCTTCCCAAGAAAAAAAAAAATAAGTTCATTACTTCTTCTTATTCCTATTTTCTTCAACTGCCTTCCAGATACTGTTTCGCTTTCTTCAATTTTTAAATGTTAGGTTATAATCATTTTCCCTCATTATACATGGATTTGGTGAATTTTTCTCCTAGATTAAAGTTTGAGGGTTCCTACAGCTGAATTTTCAAACCTTCCTAATTTCAAAATGCTTTTCAATAAATTATTGGTGATTATCATTTCACTTTATTAAAAACAATGCATTTGAAATCAATGAGGAAGGAAATGGGCAGTATAAAGATGATTAAAAAACATTCTCGATATGATTTGCAAATGAGCCACATTGGATGTGCTTGCACTTTCTGATCCCTTTTTAGTCCCATATTTCTCTGATCCTACCCTTGTGAGCCATGTCAATTATATCATTTCCTGGTACCGTGTTTTCTCAACTTGCAGAACACACACGGGTTGGTCCCATCCACAGTCTGTTTTCCTACTCGCTGCAGTTCTTCTTTCTCCAGCGCCCTCCCTCTTCTAACCTACATAAACATGTCTTCCTTAGGTAAAGCAGACATTTGCTTCGACGACAAGTACTCCAGGCTTCAATTCATCCAAGATATAGAGTTAGGGCTAAGTGCTAAGTTAGGTTTGTGATTCCATTTCAGGTCAGCCTTTTGGTAATAGTTGGGGTTAGGTTTAGTTTTGGGACATCAAATCTTACCTTTTAGGTACAACTCATCTTCCACCAGAATGAGCAACATATATGTTCCAGGACGAGTGTTCCGTGTCAATTGTATACACTAACTGCATTCTAAACTTCAACCACAGACCAAATACTCCATTTAACACTATCCCTCAACCGAACCTACAGGAAAAACCTAACTGTAAACCCTACTGCAACGTAGCCCTATCTTCCTCTTCCACCTATTCCAACACCCCTCTACCCCCTCCCACCCGCCCAATTTCTCTTGTTTTCTTACCTGTCTGATAACCTGAAATCTCGATTGACCTCTGTAACCCTGACATTCTGTGCCCCTGTCCTCTTAATCTGTTGCTCCCAGTCTGCTGCCCGTCTGAACTGCGGCGTCCTCCCGTGCCTCTCACGGTCTGGTTTATTCGGCGGTGGGGGCGGAGGTGTGGTCGATAATCTGTCACGGCTCGGGGTGTATTTAGGCTGAGGATTGAGGAGTCCCTTGATGCGGGTTCCGCTGCGGACTGGTAATGCCTTCTTCACTTCATGCCCGTTTGTAAGAGATTTGTGGGCAGATTCCGAGCGTTTGGGGAGTGTGTTTGGCGAGGTGGATGGAAGCTCAAAGAAGAAGGCAAAGAGGAGTTGAGGATTCGTTGGGAAGGCATGATGTAAGATAGTGTTGATCATCTAGATAAAAACAAATACAAAATTGCAAGTACTCATATTAAATTCCACCATCTTGAGTAAACAGTTCTCTACTCACTGTCTCTACATATTATGGATCACTGGTCAATGCCATACAGTGGAAATTTTATTATAATGAGGACATTGGGACAATAACATTATCTTGTCATATCAGGGTAAAAATAAAAGAGAATATAAAGAGCTGGGAACAATAAAATTACCTCAAGTGCTATATCAGGTATCTCATTACGTAAGAGCTCTTTGCAACAAGTTTCCACTGAACTTTATGCAAAGATACAATGCAAGTGAGCAAATAATATATTGCAGTCATTGAGAGTAATCTGTCTTGTTACAAACAATTAAAAAAAGAAAACATTTCAATGAAACATGTTTATGATAGTAGTTATTGTGTAAATCATATGCCAATATTCTCAAAGCAGGATGTCACTGTCCACTGTTTACATTATGAGAAAAGGATCATATTTCTTGTAGGAATAACTTCCTGAACCTCTGCATACACTATCTGTGATATACAAATCTTCCTCTTGGAAATTCTACAACGGTTACACTGAAACCTTTCACTGCCCTTTTTCCTCTTCTAAAAAGTTTCCAAAACCTGTTGAAAACCTGCCAAGATTTGTGTCTTTTTCAGACGAAAATCCACTCTGAAGTGTCTACTTCTTATTCTTTTTAGATATCTTGCTCAGGACACACTAAATACAACCATGTACTGTGTATTAGTCATGCTTCTGTCACTCGGTATGTCCTTAGCCAAGGCAGAAGTAGATGGAGGTAACCCCCTTTCAGGAAATTAATTACCCACATGTCTCCTCACATGGTCCACATTCTGCCCCAAGAAGCCTTGTTAAGGCCTCTGTGGAGTACAGCAAGCAAAGCTATTTTTTGCTGACAGCATTGAGATGTCTGAAAGGAGAGGGTTTAAGTTTTATTCTGTACAAATGATAAAACAAAAATAATTGACAAATGCATGAACCAGCTTTTTTTCTTTTTTTGCTGATGCTTTCCCTCAAATTTTTCATGAGAAATGTTATGAAGATAAAGGCGCTATTAAAGACAAATATTTTCTTCTTTTTTTTTAATTACGGTATGGGAATTAAAAATTTTGCTCCTATGGTTATACAATACACTGAACTGCCAGAAGACATGACTACCATACATTAAATCATGTTTTCTTCATTTGCTTGTTTTACAACCATTGTTAAATAATATCGCAAATAAGTTCCTTATTTCCATCAGTGCTGGCCCCAATCTTGCGGGGAAGGGGGTGGGGATTCTTTATTTGTTGACATTCAAGTCACAGAAATAAGCTCAAATTGATTATAAACACCTTACATCTTTCTTAAGATGACATGTATGTGCATTCAAGTTATGCAGTCTGGAACACTGCACATCCCTGTACACAGAATCTGAAGGGGAGGAGGTTTGTAAAGTTTTGAGATACATATTCCTAGACTCACGTAAAAGATGAATGTGAGTCATATTTCAGATATGATCAAAGATTTTGGCCCACCTATGGGAGACATGATTATGGGTGATTCAAAAGCACATGACTTCATGACTACACTAGACAGACTGCAACATGAATGTCTCCACTGAAGGAAAAACAAAATAGCTTAGGAAGATTCACCAGTATCAGGGATACAGTGTAACCTCCCTCAGAAAAAGAAATGCAAAACTATGAAAACCAAGTTTTCTTTAGGACTTCTAACAGCATTCAATCTTTTAAATTAGAAAATGAAGTCATTTTCATCAGCAATGAGAATAATTGTGTGACCAGAAAATATGAAGAGAGAAAAATCCAGATTGAACCTCATACTCATTAAAAAATGCAATTTAAATAACTAGAAACATGGTAAGCAGGGTGTTTTACTTGTGCATGTAATATGTATACATACTTCAGACTGTATCATTTGCATTGCTCTTTAAGCTGTCAAATTGATAAATCATCTACTAGAACACAGTGGAAAGTATTTGCATCATTTTCAAAATATAACATGGATAGGCCTATATTTAGATAAATTAAACAGAAAACAAACATGACACACTGGCCTGAATTCACAAAAGATGTTCATCTTAAACCTTGGCTTAAACCAGGGTTAACATTTAAACCGCTGTGGACTAAAACAAGCGTACACGAATGTAAGTAAGGGTAAACAAGCATATAATCGCTGTTCACCCACTGGACAAGAGGACATGCGCATACTACGCTTATAGAGGTGTAACCATAGTTATAATTTAAACCATGGTTAAAGGCATTGGCTAACATTGTTATGATTTTTAAAAATCGCCGTTTGCGTCTAACTTACACTTTTTCATTCCAAATTATGGTTGGTTTAAGGGTTTTTTAGTACAAATACAAGTACTCATAGACATGTTTCATCTTAGTTTGAGAATTTTTTAAATCAGCTACTCACAAAGTTAGCCAATGCCTTTAATATATAAACCTTTTTTTATGAAATCAGGCCATTAAAGTGTAATAATCCTTTCCACATGTAGAGTGCTACATCTACATGTACTTGCTCTCATGGGCCCTCAAGCTTCTATAATCC
The DNA here is from genome assembly GCA_029962745.1 of Echinometra lucunter. Taxonomy (NCBI): domain Eukaryota; kingdom Metazoa; phylum Echinodermata; class Echinoidea; order Camarodonta; family Echinometridae; genus Echinometra; species Echinometra lucunter. The sequence continues at coordinate 18,446,266 of CM057156.1, forward strand.
AAATCTTTTTATTCAGTGATGCCTGCAGAGTACAGACACACATTAGAAGCCATTAAAGGTTTCCTTGACATTTCATATCAAGTTTCCTGATATGTCTCTACTATGATCTCCATCAGACCAACAAACCATAAATACACAAAGAGTTATGGAGGAATGATTATGCTCAAGTTTTTTCTTAAATTGTAAAGCATACACAAGTTCTTGACCTTTTGCTCTGCTTGCTAACTTTACAATGCATCAACATAAATCCTACAGACTATATCTTACTTGACACAGATAAACTTATGTCGAGCATATGAGGTCTTTGGGATAAAACAAGCCTTCCAATAAGAATCCCTGGCACATTATATTTTGAAAGAAACAGAACCTTTTCTCTTTTTGACTGGATGACATTTATTCAGAGGATCGATTTGTTAATAACTAATAACCCTACGTCAACTTGGAAATGTGAAATTTCATAGCATGGATTTCATAACAATAGGGCTTTGCATGTACATTCTGCCCTCTTGAGCAGCAACAAGGTACCAGATATACTCTAAAACTGTAGGGGAAACAACCTTTTCAATTGATTAGACTAATCTAAACTTAGCAAGGATTATATGACCATTGAAGGCTGATTCGAGGGGTACAGATAGGGTCATTTGATAATTGGTATTGTGTCCAGTACAGATTAATCTATACTCTACAGACATGGATATCCTGCCCCAAGCATGGCTGATTACAACTGTATGCCCTATTCAACTGGACAATTAACTAAAGAAAATGATAACTTTGCAAAGTACAGTTACCTTACCATTATACACCCTTGTGCACTAGCAAGTGCATGTACAAGGAGCAATTTCTCAAGTTTTTATTTGTTGAACTGTATAAAACAAATTTCACAGATTTTGCATAAACTTAGGTGCATACTTTGGTATGGTCTATAAATATTGTTGTTAACCTTATGTGATGAGAATGCTTGTAAATATGTACCAGTATATTGTATCCTTGGAAAGGCTGGCCATGCATATCTCCACTATAATATGTTTTGTTTTTTTTAATGCATAAAATAATTTTTCATGCTTTAAACTGTGCAAGCTTTCAATCATGAAATTCTTCCCCCGTAAAAGAATATTCCAGACTACATGTAGATCACAAACATCCAGTCTATGGTGTAGCAGCAAATAAAAAAAGGTATCAAAATTGACCAAAAGCACACTGTTTTTCATTCATCCATAAAGGAATGGTGGCTGTTTGCACATAAGAGCACAGGACCTTGCAATATTGTACAATGCATCTCCAAACCACATAAGATAACTGATAACCTTAAGAATATCAATCATGGCAAAGTTGATAAATCTCCAATAAAACATTTGAAGACTTTCACAGCTGCTGCAACTGGCCAGAAAGCTCACACATGTCTCATGGTATTCTCTCCTCTGTCAATAGATACATGTCTGTTCACACAACAACATCACAGTTAGTTCTAGGGAAACCTTAAAGTCTGAAACAACAAATGCAGATTAGCACAGCACTACACAACAACTACTTGTGCTTTTGACCCATTGACTACTGAATTCCACAAGCCCCATAGACTTAGTACAGGTACCGTCCGGTTCCCGTAGCCATCAGGTTAAACTACTTCACAAGCCAACTGAACAGTACTTACAGATGTAGTTTTGAAAAGTCAAATTCAGTTGTGTCAACACAAGACATAACTGCGAGTGAGGACACTTATGGCTTGTAGTCACCATCCTAACCATAAGATCCCATAAGATAACTTAGTTCAAAGCTTCAAGCAAATTTTACGTTTCCAAAACAAGGAGGGTATTCACACAGTCCTCCACTACAAGACAACCCCACCGTTAAACCCATTGCCTGCAGGAACCAGGTGGATCCTGCATTAAGACTACAGGAGAGAATTCAGTCATCTATGGATTAAAACCATGAGTTAAACTTGAATTTTTCAGTATGCAGAGTGAACACAGCCATTACGGCAGCACAGGAAGAACAGTGCAGTCAAATGCAAAGTTTTTGACATGTAGTGTGAACCAAGCTGATATGGTGGTGTGAAAGAGCACCATGTGGGTCTGGAATTCCTTTCATGAGGATGCCATCTGGAGCTTGTGGATCTCATAGGAAAGGAGCATCATGTGGATGTGAATCTTCCAGACATTTTCCCTGTTGGCATATCAGCTTTCACATGTTGTGGTATGTTGAATGTTAAGTGTTATAACACCAACAGTATGTGCTCTAATGCAAGGATTCATTCACAGATGACTTCTCAACAAAATATTCTTTGCCCTTTTTTTTTTTTTTTACTAAAACTTTCATTTTCTAAAAGTAAGCATGGTAATACAGACACTGTCTTTCAAGTGCTTTTCTCTTTATTGCTTTTTTTGTTTGGGGGAGGGGGAGTGGATAAGGGGTACAGTTTTCTCCAGGCTTTGAATCATTCAGTATCTACTGCATGTATGTTTCTATGTTCGAATTAGATCGGACATCCGCATTCTGCATACTGCCTCTAGATTTGATGAATACATGCACACACGTACGTAGCTTTGCAGGAAATGGCATTATCTGAAACAAAGATGATTGAGTACTTTTCATTAAGTGAGCTACATGTGTATCCTCAATGAATCAGGCTCATTTATCAAAGGAAATATGTGAGAGTCTACAGGTTGTCTGTCAGCTTCATAGGGAAAATGCTGGATTAATGTATCATTTCAGTTTCTGACGGTATCGGTATCCAAAATAATTGTTGCATCTACATCAAAATGGAATGATAAATACTTCGAAACTTTTAGAAAAGGGATATTATAATTAATAGAAGAGACCTGAAAAAAGGATATAACAACCTTGTCACTATTCCAAGCAAGAAAATTACATACTCTTTGCAAAATTTCCACTATACAGGGGCAGCTTAAAAAAATTATAACCAACTGGAATCAGTTGTAATGGACTTGGGCCCGTTGCATAAAACTTTTGCCAGAGTTTTTAATGGCAAAATTTGAGGAAACTATGGCAAAAAAAAAATTGCCAAAGTTTTCCATTACATAAAAATTTGCCAGACTTTTTTTTGCCAGAAAAAAAGTCTGGCAAAAGTTTTATGCAACGGGCCAGTTGTCAAAAGTGTTAGAATAAGTACATATGTTAAAGTTTCTGAACTTTTACATTGCAGGACAACATCCCAACTGCCTAATGATAACAGGAATAGTGTGAAACATCTGTATTAGCTTGTACACCACCACGCACCCTATCTAATCGGGCATACTCTGAAAATGAGTTTCCTATCAAATGGATCACACAGGATGTTTGAGAAGATACGCCCTATTACTTCTTGCGCAGGTGTGGGAACTGAAGGTTAAATGTAAATGGAATGTAATGGCTCTCTGCACTTTATAGTGCAAGAACAAATTCATCTGTGCAGGTTTTATACAAACCTTAGGCTAATGGCTTAAAAGCTTTAGCAATGTCAATATCATGTAGTCAAAACATGATTCCTTTTACTTCCTTTTAAAGGAATAAAAACTTAAACAAGGCAAACGCCAAGCGTTGTCTCGCCTGCATATTGCAGTCATGAAGAGACTGCATGTCAAAACTATGCTATATGACTTCTGAGGCTGTCAGCAGTTTAGGGGGTGAATTGTGGTTCTGACAGTTTACATATGCAATAATGGTATAGGCCTACTTTATTCCTAGGAAATCAGATAACACTAAGAATGCTGTTAATACTATGAAGCTATAATTATTTCCATGCAAGTAAGGAAATGAATGTTAGTGAAAAAGAATGTAACTGATAATAATGTGAGTAAAATTGTAAAATTAAATTAATTATTAAGGTGTTATGGCAAACTTATTGTTTGAAAAATGGTATGAATTTGGTGATTCCACGTCAAAGCTATAGAAAGTTATTAGGTGTACAACATAGCACAGTGCCAGTTATGAAAAGTTCATTGACCTTTGACCTTTGACCTTAATCAAATTCAACTCACATTCGAACTTGACCTGCACCTTCAAGAGATGGACCTCTCATATGAATTTGGCAATCCTACCTCGAAGGTATAGAAAGTTATTGTGTGTACAACATAGCACAGTGCCAGTCATGGAAAGTTCATTGACCTTTGACCTCTGACCTTATTCAAATTCAACTCATACTCAAACTTGACCTGTGCCTTCAAGAGATGTACCTCTGGTATAAATTTGGTGATCCCACCTCGAAGCTATAGAAAGTTATTGTGTGTACAACACAGCACAGTGCCAGTCATGGAAAGTTCATTGACCTTTGACCTTTGACCTTAATCAAATTCAACTCACATTCGAACTTGACCTGCACCTTCAAGAGATGGACCTCTTGTATGAATTTGGCAATCCTACCTCGAAGGTATAAAAAGTTATTGTGTGTACAATATAGCACAGTGCCAGTCATGGAAAGTTCATTGACCTTTGACCTTTGACCTTATTCAAATTCGACTCATATTCAAACTTGACCTGCGCCTTCAAGAGATGGACCTCTGGTATGAATTTGGTGATTCCACGTCAAAGCTATAGAAAGTTATTAGGTGTACAACATAGCACAGTGCCAGTTATGAAAAGTTCATTGACCTTTGACCTTTGACCTTAATCAAATTCAACTCACATTCGAACTTGACCTGCACCTTCAAGAGATGGACCTCTCATATGAATTTGGCAATCCTACCTCGAAGGTATAGAAAGTTATTGTGTGTACAACATAGCACAGTGCCAGTCATGGAAAGTTCATTGACCTTTGACCTCTGACCTTATTCAAATTCAACTCATACTCAAACTTGACCTGTGCCTTCAAGAGATGTACCTCTGGTATACATTTGGTGATCCCACCTCGAAGCTATAGAAAGTTATTGTGTGTACAACACAGCACAGTGCCAGTCATGGAAAGTTCATTGACCTTTGACCTTTGACCTTAATCAAATTCAACTCACATTCGAACTTGACCTGCACCTTCAGGAGATGGACCTCTTGTATGAATTTGGCAATCCTACCTCGAAGGTATAAAAAGTTATTGTGTGTACAATATAGCACAGTGCCAGTCATGGAAAGTTCATTGACCTTTGACCTTTGACCTTATTCAAATTCGCCTCATTTTCGAACTTGACCTGCGCCTTCAAGAGATGGACCTCTGGTATGAATTTGGTGATCCCACCTTAAAGCTATAGAAAGTTATTGGGTGTACAACACAATTGTTGACGACGACGCCGCCGACGACGACGACGACGACGACGCCGACGACGCCGACACCGGAAATAGTGATACCTATGTCTCGCTCCGCTACGCAGGCGAGACAAAAACTTGTTGAAAGTACTTTTCAATAGGCTTATTCCAAGTTTGTATCATTGTGAATGAGTGTTGTCACATCACAAATGATGAAATTAGATTTCTTTTCATGAGCTGAGTATCAGTTGCCATCTCTCTTTCTAAAAATAGATTCACAGAACAATGCAAATTATTTTATTCATGTTTTTGTAACATGTCCAGAATATGTCCAAAATCAAAGCCATGGTGAACATTATATACTATGATGAACTTTGATCGAGGGTCTTCTGGGCTAGATAGGGGTCTGGCTTATTAAATTACTCTCACATGAATCACATAATTCATTTACACCAAACCAAACATTGGCTATCTATCATGATTCATGAAGCATAATGAGGTCAGATGTGTCTCCCGCCCCTATCTGACAAGAACAGCTGGGCATGGTGGATCAGCTATTTAACATCATGGTCAAGAGATTTACGAATTATCAACATGGCGGTGACGGAAAAGTCGTCTTATTCCATAAAAAGTTCATTGACAATGGATAATTCGTGTATAACTGGGGCAGTGGATTAGGATGGGTTTTACATGATGGCAGGAGAAGTGGGATATGTTGGATGAAAGTAGCTGTATTTGTTGAATTTTCCACTGTGAATCAACACAATGGTATTGTGATTCATGCTAAATTTGACAGAATCAATTTTTGACATATTGTATGTAGCTAGCCTGATATGGAAACAATATACATGTAGGTACAGGCTGGGCTTTGTAGAGTACACCTTTGTTTTCCTCTTCTTTCCAAAGAAAGGGGTGTCTCTCTGCTATTGTAAATGATTTTCACTTACATACACATACACTGTAGGTGCTTTATTTTAGAGAAGAACATATTTGGTCAGGTAAGAAATACATGTATAAAATCACAAGATGCATGTGGTATTTTTGTTGGTGCTATTAAGGTTATTAGAAGATTCTGGTCTGCAATGTTTTGGTCTTCAACTGTGTATGCTTAAGCACATGGGAAATATATATCCTTACCAATTTCATGACCTTGGCAGACATTGTGGTTAACTTGAAAAACACTCACTTAAACAAAAAAAACAAAAAACATAACAATAAAGAGCAGATATTGTTCTACAAGGTTTGTTTTTCAAGAAGAAAAACATATGGACAAAACAGGATGCAAGATGTACATATGTCAACCACACATGAATATTTCATGTGGCATTTGTGAATAACAGGAAACTGAAACTTCTACAAGTACATTCCTTATATTCATTTGATATCATGCACCTAGTTTCTAATTACAAATGAACAAATAGGGAGATGTATGCCAATTGAGAAGTTCAGACAATCCAGGTAAGTCACAAATATTTTTTTCAAAGCCAATTCACAACCACACAACTTATTGCTGACCACAAAGCTGACCAAATTTCATTTTGACCTAGACTCATCCAATCATTCCTGCATATGGAGGATGGGGAAAGATTAGAATCATGACCGTGGAAAGACAGACACAACTGGAAAGAAAGGGGGCCAGAAAGGAGGGGGTGAAGGTACAATGATACCCCTTTTCTAAGGTGAGGGCAGTCTCCAAAAAAATGGTGGAAAGGCACAGTAGCACCTCCTGAATATATTCCTACAACATAAATTATAAAGAGATACATGTATGTGTCTATTCACACTAATTTGTCTTGTCTATTATGCACAGATCTTAAAGCATACCATGCTTTTTCTACAGACCACAGAATTGCCTCTGTTTTTGTATTTAAGATGATGAGGTCAATCAGCCGCTGATGATAAACTTTAAACGGTTTAGACTTCAGATTTGTCTCACAAGATTAAAACACCCAAGATGATGAAACGATGGTACACTAGCGTGACAAGCAGAAATGGGATGGAGGTCACCTGATGATGTGATCAGTTAATAGCTATGGGTAAATGGGCCGAGCATTTCGTCAGCCACTTCACCCAGACAAACAGAGCTTTGCAGGTCAGTATGCTGAATGATGGTCAAAATTAAGTAATGAACAAACACCCCTAAGGCCTCCCATTTTCTATTCGATTTTGCCGCCCAGGTTTAGGTGATTCTGACTATAAAAAGAAAGGGGAGGATGTGAAAAATTAAAGAACTGAAATCTGAAAGAAGGTCTAAACAGAGTTGGCTTCATTTCTTATGTTCTGTATGATGGACAAGCACAGCCTCCAAAGCAAAGAAATTTTATACCATCTTGTTCATCAAATGTTTTCTACTGCTTTTATTTTATCAAAGGCATCCACAATCTAGTTCAGAACCCACCTCATTTTCAAAATTGTAAAGTGCAGCTCCTGCATACTGTTTATGTGTAAATCCAGAAACTTTCATTCTGGCCATGCTCCAAAAAAAGAAGACCACAAAAAAAAAAGAAAAGAGAGGTTTGAGTGAAGCCCAAACTATGCAACAAGATAAGACAACCACCCACTGAGAAGTTTATGCATTCTGGAGCTCAATAGCAGAACTACATGTATAATGACAGCTTATCCACAATTTCAGTTCTCTCAAATCCATCAACGGACCCTGAATATCCGCATTTCTACACCAACTCTTTCCAGCACAAGCTCTTTTCCAAACCACCTCTTTATCAAAGGCTGAGAGTGATTCCTTGTTGACAGAGGACCCATCCATTGGAGGAAACAGCGAATCAATCAAACCTACACATTGTTCCACAAGATCCAGACGGCACAGGCATCCTGGTACCACCATGGGGCATGTTAATACTGTTTTTTGTACGCCATGTTTGAATGTCATGGGTTCATGCTCAGAGGAAACCCAACCCTGTTATCAAGAACTTGCTTTGAGTAAAGCAAAATCTGTGCTCTGAAATATATTTTTGGGGAGAGTTTGTGAAAAATCAATTAATAGGAAAGTTCCAATATACCTTAAAGTTACCACCATAGGGGAATCTTAAACTGGCTAATCGATGCAATTGCAAGCCTAATGCCATATCCGACTACTAATCATTTGTTTAGGGCTTGTGTACAATGTATCTCAAGCAATCATTTCTATTACAGAACAGAAACTGATATGCATGTTTGAAATTCCCACATGTGTATCTTATGATCGGAACCTAATTGTTTTTGGTAAAAGAACACATGGAATGGCAAACTTGCATTTTTAAAGCAGGATTTGGTGTCGCGCATAAGAACATGCTGTGCATGAACATATTCTCTGTACAAATTCTGCAAAAAAGGCAGAAAAATCCAGAACAGTTGAGCTTCAGACATAATTATGACTCTCTCTCGTCACAGTCCTGAGGTCACCATGCATCCTTACCGTTTTGACAGTGTCCTTGGGGGCGAACTTGAAGCTAAACATGTGTACTTTGAAGTTCTTAGACCTGATCTCAATGAGCTTGACATGACTTGTCGACCCCATCCCAGGAACCATCTGACGTCGCTTACCGCCACTGACTACTCCGAGAAAAGGTTAGGTTTGGAAAAAGAAATCAAACGATATAAACATGCAAAATGAATTAGGGAGTGGTCAACTTTAATGGGCATACGGGATGCATGAGAACATAAATTTAGCTCAATTTTTTTATCTCGGGGCTCATACCTAAAAGGACCCCATAAATTGCAATCAGAACCCCCTTTGTAATAAGTTCCACATAGTGTGACTTTGGAGCCCTGGATAAGTTGTGCATTTTGCACACATAAAACTGAACCACACATGGATTTGTTAAATGTCTATGTGCACAAATTCTCTATTCCTTCATTCAAAAAGAATCACAATATCCTGAGAATATCATTCCTGCAGTATCTGTCATGTTTGTTTATCGCATAAAACAGAAGCTGCGGTAATACATTATTTTACTTTCTTCCAAGGTTTTCTGAACATGACCCAAATTTTCTACCAAAGCGCCATATAGATGAAATGTTACAAATTATGAGAGAATCTGTTTATTGTCAGTGGAATAAAACAAACTTCCCAAACGTAGGACAAATGTCATATTTACACTGTGTAATACCAAGTATTAAAGGGATACGTGTAGCAGCTATTGATTTTGTCCTACTTTCAGTAAACTGAGATCATTCATTTCATTCTCAAAGTTCTTAACCTTGTAAATAAGTCAAGTGCACCTTTTATATTGCATGATATCATGAGAGAATTTGACTTACTATGATAGAGCTGACTGACTGCTGTAAGTGGAATGTCATTCTCTTTGAAAAGATGATTCCTGTGGTCAAGCTCAATCTGAAAAAAAAAAAATACATTGAACTTTGTCAAGTACACTGTAGGTTACATTTTAATAATCATATGAGAGTTGAGTAAATCACAAATTCTGACTTCATGTAAATGTGCCATTAGCACTTGAAACTACATCAAGATGATAGGATCATACACTTTATTCTTTCACCCTTTTTAAACTTTCATTTCTTTTGTTTGATGTCACTAGCCATATGCATACAAAAGGATGTGTAGTTTCTGAATCAGTTTCCCCACAATAAAGAATAGCACGAGGCACTGAACAACCTTGAAATATGATACAAGAACATGTACATTTCTGATATGGTGCTAGAATTACTGATCAATAATTACCAACGTGTTTCACTCTCATCAGTGATTACTGTACATACATGTAAAGCAGAATTTCAATGGAATATACCTATAATACACACCAATGCTATACCAGCAAAACATACATGTACATAAGATTAACAATAGCAACATAATTACATTTGATGACTGAATTTTGATCTTAGAATTAAAGTGATTACACAATGGTAAAAAAAAAATTGATATATGATCAAGAATAGAATTCTAAGAACAATAACATTAACAATTTGATGATTTTCAACCAAAATTAATGCATTTTGGCTAATTTTCTCATAAAAAGTCAAGAGTTGACCAAAAAATTTGAGTATGAGGTATGACGTAAAAGTGGGTACCCAGCTTCGCGCATGGCAGTTGTGCTGCGCGCTATAGACTGTACAATATGTATTATACATGTACCTTGTGCGCATTTTGCTAGAATTGCGCGACAAGGTACCCACTTTAACGTCATTTTGACGTCAAAGTGGGTGCCCAGTTGAAACTGGGTCACAGCTGAGGGGTCAAAAATATCCTGAAATCTTACCACATTTTGGGGTTTCCTTGGCAACAAGACTTTAAAAAAAAATTAGGCAGATGATTTTCTGCTGATGAAATCATGCTCTTTTAACCCATTCATGACATAGGTCCACATTTTGTGGTTTGGCCTAATATCTTTTGATGTAAAGCCCTAAAAATCATACCAAATACATGAGCAGAAAGAGCAAAAAATTCTACACAAACTGTGCCCATTTTGGTTGCATCAATATTCGTTGTTTGATGCTGAAAATTTTCTAAAGGAAAATAAGCATTAAAATCCTTAAATTGGCAATGTGATAGAAAGTTTAAAATCACCATTTTCCCCTGCAAATTGGCAACTTTTTGACTTCTCATCATAATCTCTCTCAATTTATATTCATTTCAGATACATAACATTTTATAAGAAAAATGTAGCAATAAAATAAAAATGTTGGTGTTGCCAATTTGAAGAATAAAAGCTGATCAAATTAGGCTTTAAATTATTCCTGTCACAAATGGGTTAAATGAACTGACATTGTTTCAGCATTGGGTACCCCCTTTAAAGTTCTTCTCACTTAATTTTAACATTCTACAGTACTTGGACCAATAATAAAAAAAAACACAAGTTTAGCTCAGGTACATGTATCAATATATTTCAATTGTAGTAATGAAAACTGAATCTGCATTTTTCATAACAGTATAATTTCATTACCACCCAGCAACAGGTTCATTTGCTAAACACATTCAGACCTGTAAGATAAGGTTATTCTCAGTCATTCCTCGTGTTTATTCCCTTGCAATCATAACAAACTTGCCTAAACTTTTGAGACACATGCACACAGGGTTCTCACTAGAAAAAAATCCACACATGGTTCCCACTCTGGGTAAAGCGTGGAAGTTTTACGGAATAACACCTAAAGTTAGGTGTGGCAGTATGCTATAGTAAATGGATGAAAAATACTTCTTGGTAAGCAGGAGTTGTCTTCTAATGGGGCATAAAAGTAAAAATACATTGCCAAAAGTAAAACAATCTGTGACATTTATCATTATTGTTAGGGATATACATGTATACTCCAATATTTTTTTACCCTTGTTGCCACGCATGGTACAGCAACTTCACACATGGTTCTTCCTTGTCTGAAACACTTTACGCAGGGTACTGGAACCATGGGTGTTATGTACTAGCAAGAACCATGCATGCACATGTACCTTTCCAAAAAGAGTTTGGGAAAGTCATGATGTTATGAGCATGGCTGTTTATTCACAGGGGGCATCTAAAGGAGGATTTTTTTTTTCTTGTCATGAACTCAACATTCATCCGAGACCTCAGAAGGGGTTCACTTTTAAGGTAGCCTGATGACGATTCCTTTTCAGTAAAATACGAAAATTCTTTACCAGATACATGTAATTTCTTCTTTTAATAGATGCACTTTGTAACATTGTATCACAGTGATATAACTGATCAACCATCGATTTATCTGTTTCGTAATTAGTATGCTACATCTGCATGTATGTTTAACTCTTAAATGTGTAGCATAATCAATCACTTACAGTATGTAGATTATGTAGATTATGCAGTAGTTTATTGTTTACCTATTTTATTATGTAAAGCGCTTAGAGAGGATTCTTGATAAGCGCTATATAAATGCCGACTTATCATTATTATTATTATTACTTGATCTACATTTATTCTTATTTATATGTAGATTTTAACTCTGTCCCTGCAATGGTCTTTTTTCCATCCACCCCTTCCTGACCATAATGCAAACATCAAGCACATGTAGTATTAAAAACTGTTTGAATATCATATAAAAATTGTGTAAAGATACTATACTTTTGACTGGAAATTACAATAAAAAATATCTAGCATTCCACTCTAGACAACTATGGCATAGTTTGCTAACTTTGGTTTAATTGCTTTAATACAATGACTGTCTTGTAACTTCCTGTGTAAGTGCAGAATACAGATATATATGTATACAATGTAGACAATGTAAGATCAACAAAGTACTCATAAAGTTGAGGAAGACTGGCTGAAGTTTCAAAATTAAAGGCATTGGCTAACTTTGTGAGTAGCTGACTTAAAAAATTCTCAAACTAAGATGAAACATGTGTATGAGTAATTGTATTTGTACTAAAAAACCCTGAAACCAACCATAATTTGGAATGAAAAAGTGTAAGTTAGACGCAAACGGCGATTTTATTATCCTTCGTCTTACGAGACAATACTAAGAGGACCACTTTGCTTGAATTTGAAAATGTTGTTATGTGCCTCTCGCCGCGTGATTCGCCAGTACACACAGTATGGTAAGGTGAGTCATAAGTGCATGCGCACTCCTTCTGTCTATTCTGTGCAACCGACCCTCGAATATTTTTCAAACATTGGTTCAAATTTTTTATATTTAAAAATACTTCCAGTGGATATTATACTTTGAAACTTTCAGACTGGTATTTTTACACTATAACCCTTATATTTATCCCATTTTCAATTAACAAAACAAGATTTTTTAAAATCATAACAATGTTAACCAATGTCTTTAAGTTGACAAATTAAGTATGAAATATAGGTAATTTTGCACAGACATGAATGCTTAACTGAAGAACTGGGTTCTCATATTTCTGAGATTTCAATTCTAAACAGTCACTATGTGTATAGTTTGAAATCTACCATTTTTTCAATATCAATATGCATACATACCAGTAGGTACATGTACAACCTGCCCCCACAAAAATGCCTGTTGGAGAGTGCATCAATCTTGAAAGAACTAGAACATTTTATGGTACAGAAATATGACAGCCACCAAAATTGAACTGTATTTCATATAGTACAAACACTATTAATGATTTTTTTTTTTTTTTTACTGTGACAAATCTTGGTTGGATATCCCTTTGACCACTTGCCCCTGATCCTCCCAACACTTCCTGCACCTGTCTCATAAGGAAGGATGTTAGGACTACAGGATCCTCCCTGTCCACACACCAACGTTACTATGGTCAAAGGTCTCTGACTACCCTTGGAACTAATATGAGACAATTATGGAAAAATATTGGCCAAAGATAAAGTAACAATTTCAATGAGCAATATAAATATCTATGCAACTGTTCATTGGGAGGGGGGAAAGGAAGAAGGAGATGAGGAAATGGGTTATATTTTATACAGGTTTGTAGGTTATGAAAAATGTTCACTGATTGGTTCATATCTTGGATTAGTTTGCACTGATATTGATAAAGAGTGATAGGTTCTTTAACATAATTCAACAAACAAAACAGAAAGTCATGTCTTTCAGCAAATGTGCATGTATGCCATCAAATCTCTTCTAACACTGCTATGTCATTCAAGACATTAGCAAGACTCAAATGTCATGGTTTTACCCTCTCAAGAAGTACAAGAATGCAAAGCATACATGTATTTAATATTGCTGGTTTTTCCATGGTTTCCAAAATTGACCATTATTGGCAGGAAGCCTTTCATCAGCATTGTGTTGCCAATTTTCGACAGTAAAGATACTGTGGTCTTTAATGATCCTGAACTAGTCGGTCCTTGGATGGGCTAATGGAGGATTAAAATGACCATATATACTCACCACATGTTGTGTAGGTCTGTTGGCTGTGACAAAGCTGATCTTGAAGTTGGTGCAGAAGAGCGATCCTGATATTCCTCGGTTCAACCCATTGTAGGAATCGAACTTGAGCACATTGGGCGTATGACCTATAATCACCTCACCTGAAAAAAAAAAAACATGGGAAAAAAAAATCGCTCTGTCACTTTGTAATCGATTTCATTTGTAAATAATACTGTATTTCAATGACCATTACAGTATAAACTCTAGGGGTCAAATTTGGACACAAGTTGATGTGATCAACATTTACCTCACCTGAAAGATGGTCAAAAGAAATTTCTGTGTGTTTCATTCAACATTTACAGAATAATATACAGTTGTATTTAGCCTTTCAAACTTGCAGCATGAAATGTTGCATATGATACACCACAGGATACAATGGAACCACATGTCAATCTCCAAATGAACGGCAAAATTAATCACTACTAAAAATGAAAGATAATACCCTTGGTTATTAAAAGAAAATGCCAGTGTACTGATTTTTTTTTTTAATTATTATTATCCCAAATGCTTCATGCATTGTATGTTGTAATTTTTACAGTTTACCCAAACATGATTTAAAGTAACTTCTGCATTCAAATAAATATTTCATCATTAAGAAATAATAAATGCATCCTTCACTTGCTTGTACATGTACAGTTATCTGACAAAATGATCAAAAACTACATAAAAACTAATTATAAATATCAATTGCAAACTAAAAAACACTTCATACAGATTAAGCTGTATCATGAAAAAAAATGTGTACTGTTAGACTTTTCTTGTTGTTTATTACTGTGGTAAAAGTTGAAAGCGTTGATGACACATCTGCAGCTTAGCCCATCAGTGTTAATTACTTAAGATTCTAAGTTCAGTTTTAACACTTTGGTTATATAAAAACCACTGACTCTGATGACATGGCAGAAATAAGAAACAGTCATCTCTGTGTAATACTACAACTGCCACCTCAATACAAGCTCTTGATTTTTTTCCTGGTTGTGTGAACAGAATTTAATCTTCATTTCTCAATTCAATTCAGTTCAATTCATATTCATTTCATTTCCAAAATATTATAACAGAAAATGCATGTACGCATTCATTTTTTTTTCTTGTTAAGTATTACAAGTACAATGCACAAATAAATATTGTAATGAATTATAATATAAGATTTCTTTTTTAAGCTCTGAGGAAATGGGGGAATCCACTTAAAAAGCAATGTTTGCAATTGGACCCCCCCCCCCCGAAAAAAAAATAAGATTGTTTCAAATTAGGCCTATGAAGACTTACGAGAACACAAAACAATAACAGAACAATCCAATAGCACTCTGACTGAATAGCCCTCTAACTGTGATCGGACTACTGTGGGTGATGAGGGATCACAGTTGCTAATTTTTTTTTTAATTTGTGATTTCAACTTGTAATTACTTCACACAAAAATTAAAAAAGGAAGATATTGTGATTATCAATCAAAAAATCAAAGGCAGACACTTTCCAATGTAAACATTTTTTTTTTTTTTTTTTTTTACCAAGACATAGAGCAAGATCAACTTGCAAAACAGAATAAAATAGCAGGCATGACAGGAAATATCATAGCAGGCATGACAGGAAATATCAAAGCAGGCTTTGCTTTCTTTATCTGTCAATAACCTAAAGCTCTACAGAAATCACTTTGAAGATGAGAGGAGGGGTTAGGAAACTGAAATATTCCCAAACCAAGTATGTTCTTCTTTCCTAATTTGAATCTTATGTTTTCCAAGCTTACAACCCATTTTCGTCAAAAAAATATCTTTAAACTATTTGTTGAAAGTATTACTTTCTTACCAGGATAGAGAGTAAGATCGCCTGAGTACGTGAAAGAAGTACCATACATGATGGTGAAATATTCCAATAAATCCTCAGAGAGAACTCACAACTCTGGATAAACTCAACTAAAAGCTTGAGTGATCACATCCAGGGTGTTCAGAAACACAAGAGCAACCACTCTGTCAGGGGAAGAACTGTCCCCTACCAGGACTCACAACAGAATGATTTCCTCTTTCAAGTGCAACAGTTGCGACTCCCTCGCAGCTGCTAAAGCACAGCCGCTTGTACATGTACATGTACGTGTGCAAGTGTGCGTGTGTGCATACTTTGGACACTAGAGGGTGGTATACTGTTGAACAGTCCTAGCTGTATTGAGAGTATTGAAAGATATTAGATTTGCAGTGGGTCAATAAACTTGTAAAGCAAAATGAACAAAAAAGGACTGATATAACCAACAAACATGTACATGTACATGTAAAAGAACATTACTTTAAATTTCTCAAGAATCAATTTTAAAAAAAAACATAAAGGTATTTTTATCTTTAACTTTTGTACTTCTCATCAATATTGCAGAACTTGAAAATCAGGCCTATTTTGTGCAAAGTACATGTAATTTTATCAAGAAAAATGTCTCAGTAGTTTTTTTTTTAAAGAATATTTGAAACCACAACCACATGTACAAGGAAGGGCACTACATGTATATTCTTTCAATAGAAAAGGTCACAGACATATCAGCAAATTTGTAGAAAATGACCAACAGAGGGCAGCATACTCATTACACAAAAGGATAAAGTCTGCATAAAAGCTGTCTTTGTTGTCAGCTGGTTGTAAAAATACAAAGCGATCAGCCGATCAGAGTTACTGTGTAACAAATACAAAAACTTCATGCTCATGTAGTACACTTTGATTTTGCTGGTTTCTTTTCCTCAAAAATGTGCATTTGAATCTCACCAGTAGAGTGATCTCAGCAGAGATCTCACCAGAGTGTACATTGCACTGTACATGTATGTGTATTCTTCCTATTAAACAGTTAGTTTTCAGGTACATACAATACAATGTAACCTGGAGCACCTCCCAGCAGTAGAACAAGTACTCAAATAAAATGAAATCAATCAAGTTCCTCACCGGGGGGGGGGGGGGGGGGGGGGGGGGGGGGTGGGGGGGGGGGGGGGGGGGGGGGGAGGGTCCACTTCCATTGAAGAGTGGACAGCATCCGCGAGAATCATCCTTAAGAAAGCACCCTAAACGAGGATTCAGGGGCAGGCCGCTAGGACACCCTAAACACGGATTTTGTGCAGATGTCCCAGATATGCACACCCTAAACAGGGATTTCATTAATTGTTGGGATATTCATACTCGAAACGAGGATATTCCCATTTTCATACCTTGAGAGTGATAGTGGGGTCCACTGAAAGTTTGGAGCCATTTCTATATCAAGATAATTCACTGTATCATTATATTTTACACAGGAGTTATAGGATTTTCCGTTCACGGGTCTTGTTACAGTCGATCCCGCAGTCGGTGCAAATTACATACCCTTTTTAGATTATCATGATTTAGGGGGTTTTTTTTCATTTTTGGGCGTTTTTGACACTCTATTCACGTTCCGCGCCTACCCCTGAAAAAATACCCTTTTTCCGCATTTTTTTTTTTGCGGATGCTGTCCACTCTTTCACCCCCCCCCCCCCCCCCGGGTTCCTCATTAATTCATACAGTACATGCAGTAGTCGAAAGCAGAAGAGGCTGGGAGAATGTTTATTTACTTGTACATGTACATATTTGTCTATCTTAAGAATAATGACCTTTGACCAGATATGATGACCTATGGTGATTTTGTTGTTGCTGTTGTTTGCTTTTTCCAGATCATAAGCCCATGTACATGTATGCTTACATGTGACTCATGTGGTTTCTGGCCTATTTACATACACGTATGTACACTGTAGTTAAGTACATGTAAATATGCTTTAATCTACAGGTGTACTTTATAATATGCACTATCATCTTCCATGCTTTCATGCTTACAGTGTACATGTACATGTACATGCTTACATACATGTACATCCCTTAAATATTACGATTTACGATTTGTATTCATTTAATGTACCGGTACTGTTTATTTGGTTTTTCAAGCTAGCAATTTGGTCACTTTGCCCTTCCGGTTTTATTTTTTCCTGTATTCTTTTCTCTTCCTTCCTCTTGTACATGTACATGTAGAGCCCTTTACTACACGTATACCAGTATTCTGTAAATCTTTCTCCTTGTTTTGTGTCTTCCAACTTCTCTTTTTCCTATTTTCTCCTTCCCTTCCTTCCCCCCCCCCCTAACTTTTCTCTGTATTTTTTTAGACATCATAATGTCTCTCTCTTTCTATTTTTCTTAGACATTAATTTATTTCCTTTCCTGTGTGTATGATAATAAATATATCCTCATGTTCCTTACTCAAATGAATATTTACATGAGTCTTATTCATATATTGAATAATACTTTCAAATTGCTGTACATATTATTACTGATATTACTATTCACCAACATGTAAATATTGTATGTTTGTAAATATTGTACAGTATGTGTATTGTTTTTATCTCAGGGCCCTTGAGGACAGCAGTTTGTATAACTGTAGAGGCTACCCTGAATAAATAAAACTGAAAATACATGTGTAAATGACTAAAAATATACATGCAATCCACAAACTTACATAAAAATATTCCTGTATGTTCAGCTTGCATATCACACCCACACTTTTCATATATCTATAATACAGGTACCAAAGTAGTATCGTTAAGTATACAAGGACTGTAGCCTATTCTCTAGAATAAGGTGCAGTCTTAATCAAAACTACTCATCCATTTCCCTACAGGTATTCTTGTTTCATAAAGAAACACAAAAGTCAGTTTACAAAGCGTGACCGAAGAGTAACACTATCGAATCCAAAATAAACACAACATGGAAACACTTAGAGCTATCACCATCGCCATCCAAGAAGGGTTATGAAATGAAAATAGAACAGATTGTACATGTATATACCATACTTATGGTATACTCTCAAGTTTTTATTCATACACATGTAGGACGCATGACCTATACTCCACAAGCTTCCTTGAAATAGCATTCCTGTTTAGTACAATTACTTCCTCTACTCTCAAAAAGTTCCTGTACCAGCGAAACTCTTTTCCCATGATAGCTTTCCCTTGGGTTTTCTCGAACTCACAAGATTGAACAGAAATGCAATGATACCAGCTTCACGCATAAGCATGTGCACACAACATATAACAAAAACTTGTCATAAATTACAAATTCAGCACAAACCAGAAAAAGCATTAAATACATAATCAATTCAGTACTTAATGTGTTTACACATGAACTCAGTGTCCAACGCTGTATATGCACTGTCTTGCTTCCAAGTGGATTATCTAATTTGTAGTTTCTTTTGTTTTCATTTTAAGCGCATAGGAATATACTGTCCTGCGATGTATTACATAAAAGAACTGGGTATTATCATTACTATTATTATTACCATTATTTTTTTTTTCATTCATTCTCAAATTAAAAAAAAAAGAAATACAGTCCTAAGATGCACTTTTTAAAAGTTTGTAATACCTAACTGAATCATTTTCAAACACACTGCAAGCTTTTTTTAATGACCATATCCTCTGCTATCAAACTGCAACAAGAAAACTGGCAGGCATGATACATGTAAATATCGTGTGGTTTCCATACTGCACATGATATGATCATCCAAATCCAGACATTTTCCTGTCTGCTAACTGACATCTGAGCAGTTTACAGGTGCATTATTTTTATCCCAATTGTTTCCTCCCGACACTGACAAAGTCCCATGTGATTCACAGTATTACAGGAGAGCATTTCATGAAGAGTTTTGTCTGTGATTTTCACTGATTAATTTGCTATCAACCAATCAGATGCGAGGATTTTCAGTAGCTTATAACATTTGTCGCTGATTTTCACCGACAAAACTCTTCATGAAATGCTCCCCAGGCCTTGGGCCATCACAAAGTGGTACTTGCATATTAGGAATGAAATACCGGTAATCAAGGTTCACATGAGAGATGGTCAACCTTCAGGTTACATGTACCTTGTAATTAAGGACAAGGCAGACTGCAGATACATTTTTGGTTTAGCAAATGGGCAATGTATTTGAAGTTTTGAAACAAAAGTGATCTTAAGCAGATCTTTGTAGGGCAATAACTAAGAGCCATGATCATAATGTGATTGGAAAGCTAATGAAACACATAATTACAACCAAAAAAAAAAAGAGCTGTGGGGGGGGGGCTTCATCAAACAAGGTTATATGCCATTGTTGGAGACAAAAATAACTTTGAAATTTCACTGGCTTACTATTCAAAATTATGAAAGTGAAATGCAAACACTGAACACGGTTATACATGTATGCCATTGTTTGAGACAAAATTAACTTTGAAATTTCACTGGCTTACTGTTCAAAGCTATGAAAGTGAAATGCAAACATGGCTGTTATAACCAACAACCAGGGTCTGTTTCCTTTGTGGACCTGTCTGGAAATTTGATGCATCCCGTACAAAATATATTTCATACATAGGTATTTTCATTTAAGTGAATGCACAACAGTAGCCTTCACTTAAAGCCACAGAATGTATTTCAAAATATCTGTATGTACATTTATACATACTCATACATGCACATGAACAGTAGGCGATTAATCCTGGCAGTTGAAAATAGAGCAATATGGTACAGAATAGAGTACAATCATGCAATGATCTAACAGCAATCCAGCGAAATCAATGAACATAACTTCAATTACCCGCATAGCCAGGGGGGGACTGGGTTAGTCCCCCCCCCCCCCACCCCCCCCCCAAAAAAAAAATGCCCTCCCCAAAAAGAGAAAACATAAGAAAAAGGTGGGAAAACATAGGAAGAGAAGGAGCAGACAAAGGACGATGACAAAGAAACGTCAAAGTTTCCAACTTCCCTGCACCCTCCCTCTAGGGAGCGTGCTCATTACATGTATGTAATTTGCACACTAAAGCATGCTCACACTGCCCCCTAAAATGAAATCCTGGCTACACCAGTGACTTCAATTCCTTTAAAGATTATCACTGTAAATGTACACTGAAATTTCAAAAAACAGAAAATAGGAATGAAAATTTTAAAAAGCTGTGTTGACATAATTTTTTCCATGAAGAATCAGGTGCCTCAGGCCTTAATTATTTAATTTGAATGAAAAGAAAGAGGTGTTCTGCAATTCTGCAACATTTTTCAGGAAGAGTAGGTACATCAAAGATTTATGGCTTTCCCCACAATGTTCTAAATATATTCATCCTGAACTTCTGTGTACATCCTGTTGTCAGTATGTTGCAAGACAATGTACATGTAACCTTTTAATATCTAAGAGATGACTGTTTGTTGCTACTGTCATGTTTTGGGATCAGATTTATTGTTTAGTTCTTCCAGCATAGAGAATACGTATGAAGACATGAAGACTCAAAGTCAGTTAAAGTATGAAGTTAAAATTTATTCAGTTGAAGATCAAAAATATGAACAGAAGTCTAGAGTAAGTCTGATGGTGACTGTACTGATGATGTCTTGAATGTAGTCTGAAGTATTCTGAAGTATTCTGGTTCTCAGATTGGAGTCCTGAAGTGAACCCCTTTTATAATGGGTAAACCCTCTATTGGGAGTTGGTCAACCTTGAGCTCTTGACAAAGGCCTTGTGTACGTCATAACTTTTACTCATACCGCTTTCACACCAAGGTACGGTCGGTCTTTGCGACCGTACCCAGCGACTGATCGGACGTGCTTTCACACCGCCGTCAAAATTTGGTCAGGCCCTGAGCGATCGGTCGCAGTATAGCTGACCTAGCCGGAAGCGGAAGTAGTGATAGCGCGTGGGCATGTAAGGGGGGTCATTGCATTTCGATCGGTCGCAGAGAACGATGTGCTTTCACATCAAGTTTGCATCGGTCGCGATCGGTCGCTGAAGTACCTATTAGGTCGGACTCAGCGACCGATCGTTTTGGCCGGAAACGATCGGTCGCTGAGTACGATGAAATGCTTTCACACCATGGTTTCATCGGTCGCTGGGTACGGTCTCTGCGACCATACCCAGCGACCGTACCTTGGTGTGAAAGCAGTATCAGTATTGGAGGAGTGGGTCAGTTATCTGGAAGGAGTGATGTAGTGAATAAGAAGACCATAAAGTGACCAGTGCATCATAGCTTTAGTTGGAAGATGTATGAGTAATACTTTCTGAAGAAGAATGAAGTTTGTAAACATTTAACCTCCTGTTTTACTTCCTGTAGAAGAATTGATTAAGTATTGATAAATTACAGAAAATGTGAAATTGGTCTTATTATCACATAACATCCCCTTTTGTTAGAAAATGTGGCTTTCCCTCATTTGTTCAAAGTAAATTACTTCTCAATCAACTTCAATGGATAACCGATAGAAAAACAAAGAAATTTACAGTAGCATTCTATTCTACAGTTTATTCTATCCTAACAAATTTGTTTACTACACAATTCATCAAACAATATTAGCTTTATCTCAAACATATCAAAACATAAGAAGAGGAGAAAAAGAAAGAAAAGAAGAAAGAAAAGAAGAAAAAGGATTTTAAAGAATATTCAAACAAAATCTATTCCAAACAAATATCAATCTTACTTCTAAATTCACATTGACTTGTTAATGAAGTTAAAACATAACTTAATCGAACTTGAATGCTAAAGAAATAATGACATTTCAATTATTCTTAATTATACCTTGAAGATTAATGAGTTATTAATACCATGAAGTTATACAGAAATCAGCATCATTTGGAAGTCATTGTAGAAAACAATAAAACTGAAGTTGAGGTAAACAATAAATCCAAAACTGAAACATAATGTTGGTACTTTCCTGCTATTGTTTACCTCCTTGAACTAAGACAGGAGGAATTATAACTTTGACGAATTGAAGTTGGGGTAGTATAACAAATTATGATGCGATCAAAATAGTTGCCTTACTTCACAATAACATCTATATAAATCAATCAGTTTTGAGCTGCGAGCTCATCATCATAGGGAGATGTGCATCTATGCCAAAATTTGAATCATTTTGTACTTCCTATTCTGAAGCATATAAAACATAGAATTTTGCAATAACCAAATCATCGTATATGAGTTTTACTCCAAATTGCTCGGATAACGTCTCTCTGACGGCTTTTCAAGTACTTTCAAACTTGATTTTTATTCATGCTATACACAAAGCATTGAAATACTCTAACATTAGAGCATACAATGCCTTTATTGGTATTCCTTGACACATTATAATGTAGTCCAGCATCATTCAAACTGAAAAATTGCTTTGCTTTACATGTTATCCGTATTATGACATTATAAAGTTTAAACTGAAATACATAAATTATTACTTTGTAGTATCTACTCTGATTATATCATAATGTGATTTTTTTCAGAATTGTCAGTCTATACACGAAACATACGCCACATGATTCAAATCAAGCTTTTACATGTTAGCATCATTTCCATTAATGCATTTAAAGTTTCCCATGGGGATTTCATGCTAACGTCACTTAATCAATATTCTGATTGCTAATTTGTTTTGTTTGATATTAATGCTCTCTATACTCTAGCTGGTCGAAATCACGTTCTCCACCATGTCGTGTTTTGGGATCGGATTTATTGTTTAGTTCTTCCAGCATAGAGAATACGTATGAAGACATGAAGACTCAAAGTCAGTTAAAGTATGAAGCTAACATTTATTCAGTTGAAGATCAAGTCTGATGGTGACTGTACTCTGATGATGTCTTGAATGTAGTCTGAAGTATTCTGAAGTATTCTGGTTCTCTGATTGGAGTCCTGAAGTGAACCCCTTTTATAATGGGTAAACCCTCTATTGTATGGTGGCCCTGAAGTACAACAGGTCATGTACGATGTGAATTTCGCATCTTAGGTCCTGCACTTTGAATTCCAAGTCTTAAAATTTACGACCCACGATACGAAATTCATGACCCGTGACGCAAACTTTGCATCCCAAGTCGTGAAATTCACGACCCGCGATGCAAAATTCAGGACCCGTGGCGCGAACTTTGCATCCCAGTCCTGAATTTCGCACCGTGGGTCGTGAATTTCACGACTTGGGATGCAAAGTTTGCGCCACGGATCATGAATTTCATGACCTCGGATGCGAAGTTCAGAACCTGGGATGCGAAATTCATGTCACACATGACCTGTTGTCGAGCGTACTTCAGGGCCACCATACTATTGGGAGTTGGTCAACCTTGAGCTCTTGACCAAAGGCCTTGTGTACGTCATAACTTTTACTCAGTATTGGGGGAGTGGGTCAGTTATCTGGAAGGAGTGATGTAGTGAATAAGAAGACCGTAAAGTGACCAGTGCATCATAGCTTTAGTTGGAAGATGTATGAGTAATACTTTCTGAAGAAGAATGAAGTTTGTAAACATTTAACCTCCTGTTTTACTTCCTGTAGAAGTATTGATTAAGTATTGATAAATTATAGAAAATGTGAAATTGGTCTTATTATCACATAACACTACATTCTACGCTGGTGCGCATGCGGGTATGACTCACTTTACCGTACTGTATTGGCGAATCACGCGGTGGAAGGCACATAACGGCATTTTCAAATTCAAGCAAATTGGTCCTCTTAGTGATTGTCTCGTGAGACGAAGGATAATAAAATTGCCGTTTGCGTCTAACTTACACTTTTTCATTCCAAATTATGGTTGGTTTCAGGGTTTTTGAGTACAAATACAAGTACTCGTACACATGTTTCATCTTAGTTTGAGAATTTTTTAAATCAGCTACACAAAGTTAGCCAATGCCTTTAATTTGCTGTTTGTATTGGAGGCCTACAGAAGTAAATACATGTAGTCCCTATAACTTACGAGAGTGCTGTCCTTTATGCAGTGACTAACAGGGGGCAGGAAAGCATTAATAATCCTTCCCTTTCGATCACCGTGGAGATACATTTACTTCGATGGAACTTTTCATGAACTAGCCTTGTCACTGTAAAACATTACATGTATGATGCAGGGCCACCAATACACTCATTTCTTACCGGCTATAATTCCTACACTTAAAAATGCATCGATGCATGAATGAGTGATCAATGAAAAACACTGGAATAGCTTGTGCGTCTATGGGTTAATATGTATGTTTAATACATGCATACACTGTACATACATGTACATGTATATGATCATTAATAAAAGAAGGTAGAAAAGATGAATTCAAATTTTTTTATACATGTACATGTAGGGTACATGTATGTACCAGATTGCATGATTTCAAGTGAAAAAATGTAAGAGCTCCCTATACCGTGGGAGAGGGGATACCCCCTCTCACACCCTCCCCTCCCCACTTGGTCACTTCCCTACCTCTCGCTATGTCACTCCACTCTGACACACATGATGTTACCTCCTATGAAATACCAATTACCTCCTTCAACAAAAAATAACAAGACCTCTGATGATGAACATACACAAGTACATGTTTATGTTTAACTTAAAGGCATTGGCTAACTTTGTGAGTAGCTGATTTAAAAAATTCTCAAACTAAGATGAAACATGTGTATGAGTACTTGTATTTGTACTCAAAAACCCTGAAACTAACCATAATTTGGAATGAAAAAATGTAAGTTAGACGCAAACGGCAATTTTATTATCCTTCGTCTCACGAGACAATCACTGAGAGGACCACTTTGCTTGAATTTGAAAATGCCGTTATGTGCCTCCCGCCGCGTGATACGCCAATACACACAGTACGGTAAGGTGAGTCATGCACGCATGCCCACTCCTTATGTCTATTCTGTGCAACCGACCATCATATATTTTTCAAACATTGGTTCCCCTTTTTTAATATTTAAAAATACTTCCTGTGGATATTATACTTTGAAACTTTCAGACTGGTATTTTTACACTATAACCCTTATGTTGATCCTATTTTCAAGTAACAAAACAAGATTTTTTTTAAATCATAACAATGTTAACCAATGTCTTTAATGAAAATTCCTGGTAAAACATTGTGTTTTATATGTTGTACATGTAGCACATAAATTTACAATGTACATTTTCCCAGAAAAATTACATGTACATGTACATGTAGGGGCAAGTCCAAGATAAGGTCCCTTCATAGCTCAGATGGCAAAATTTCATCTTTGCTCAATATTGACATGTTTGGTATCATATTGAAGCTTATGAGTTGAAGTTTCAAATTCCATGAAGGAAAAAAATTGTATTATGCAAATTTATGCAAATTTCAAGGGCTTCATTTGCATGAATGTGAAATATAGCATTACGTATTGGACAATTATAAAAAGTCATATTTATTCCAAGGAAAACAAGTAATATTTGACTAATATAAGAAGTTCATAAGTAGTTTGACTAGGTATGAAAATTTAGGGATTATGCAATTAATTATACAAATCGTGTCCTATCATGAGATGTCCCATACGTAACAATTGAGGACGATTTTTTAGGTTTTTTTTTCTAAAATTATGAAGGGTATTGGAATGCTATTCTGGGAAGTTCTAATTCATTGTTTAAAGAAGTTAAATACCATAGAAAGAGAAAAAAATAGAAATAGAAATATTTCTAATTAGGCAATTAAATAATGTTACGTATGGGACAAATGCATTACGTATGGAACATCCTCATACATATTGCATATGAATGTAAGTAGCTAGCTAGGAAGGTCTCTCAGTACACAAATGGTCAATGATCCTGCAGAAGACATCCCAACTTTGCAGCCACTTTTTGTTTTAGACACTCAAGACAATACTTGACTGTTCAATTCTAAAAAAAACTAGGGGGGGGGGGTAAAATACACAATGTAAATCGGCATTAAGTAGAGACCAATGATTTAAAGGGAAATGAAATCTGAATACTGTATACATGTACATACAGATTGAGTGACTGCAGCAATATTAGTAGAACACAAATTTTGAGGAAAATTGGATAATCCATTCAAAAGTTATAAATTTTTAAAGTTTCGTTTCAGTGCCACCATTGCTGGATGAGAAAACTACTACAGTTTATGATATTACTCATGTACAATGATATAAAGAAAATATAAGAAAATTCTGCAAAATTTGATTTTATTTTTAAAATGAAAAGTACACATTCCCTTGACTTGTTACTGACATACATGTACATGTATGTTGAGGGTTATATTATTCTCCCTGCTCTTTGAAAGAAGTAAAGTCAAGTGCGCTTTCACTATGCTAGGAAAGGGAAAATTTGTGGAATTTCCTTCATGTAGTGTACATACATGATTGTCATGAACTGTTAGTAGTCTTCTCATTCAGCAATGGCTAAACCAAAACTTTTAAAATTAATAACTTTTCTTCAAACTTTCACTGATAAGTTCCATTATATTGCTGCATTCCCTCAATTCACGTAATTTGGGTTTGTTCTCCTTCAAAAAAAAAAGAACACGTACACACTTTCATTTATATTGGGTACTGTTCACCACACATAGCAGAGCCCTAGCTCACTACAACACATGTATGTGATGATAATGAAGATCTTACTTCAAAATACTGTTTCTTGCATCGATTTATTTTTTATTGCAAGTGATTAACAAAGTGCCCTTTATTCACGTAAAATAAACACAGATTATTCAGTGGTTTAGTAGTAGCCATGATAAAAAAACATGGGCATACACTGTACATACTCGGGTTTGACTTGAATCAACGACCTCCTGATTGCCAGACAGATGTCCTGCATACAATATCCACTAGATTACTGAGGTTCCCCACAGCAGGTACTGCGTACATGTATGCATGTGTATGCAAATTAATGTTTCTCTCGTCGAGTTGTTTTTTATTGCAACTGTATGGCAAACTGCCCTTCATCGATAAAAGTAAACACTTGATTATTCAATGTTTTAGTAGTAACTATTCTGATAACAAGGCAAACGCCAAGCGTTGTCTCGCCTGCATATTGCAGTCATGAAGAGACTGCATGTCAAAACTATGCTATATGACTTCTGAGGCTGTCAGCAGTTTAGGGGGTGAATTGTGGTTCTGACAGTTTACATATGCAATAATGGTATAGGCCTACTTTATCCCTAGGAAATCAGATAACACTAAGAATGCTGTTAATACTACGAAGCTATAATTATTTCCATGCAAGTAAGGAAATGAATGTTAGTGAAAAAGAATGTAACTGATAATAATGTGAGTAAAATTGTAAAATTAAATTAATTCTTAAGGTGTTATGGCAAACTTATTGTTTGAAAAATGGTATGAATTTGGTGATTCCACATCAAAGCTATAGAAAGTTATTAGGTGTACAACATAGCACAGTGCCAGTTATGAAAAGTTCATTGACCTTTGACCTTTGACCTTAATCAAATTCAACTCACATTCGAACTTGACCTGCACCTTCAAGAGATGGACCTCTCATATGAATTTGGCAATCCTACCTCGAAGGTATAGAAAGTTATTGTGTGTACAACATAGCACAGTGCCAGTCATGGAAAGTTCATTGACCTTTGACCTCTGACCTTATTCAAATTCAACTCATACTCAAACTTGACCTGTGCCTTCAAGAGATGTACCTCTGGTATAAATTTGGTGATCCCACCTCGAAGCTATAGAAAGTTATTGTGTGTACAACACAGCACAGTGCCAGTCATGGAAAGTTCATTGACCTTTGACCTTTGACCTTAATCAAATTCAACTCACATTCGAACTTGACCTGCACCTTCAAGAGATGGACCTCTTGTATGAATTTGGCAATCCTACCTCAAAGGTATAAAAAGTTATTGTGTGTACAATATAGCACAGTGCCAGTCATGGAAAGTTCATTGACCTTTGACCTTTGACCTTATTCCAATTCGACTCATATTCGAACTTGACCTGCGCCTTCAAGAGATGGACCTCTGGTATGAATTTGGTGATCCCACCTTAAAGCTATAGAAAGTTATTGGGTGTACAACACAATTGTTGACGACGCCGACGACGACGCCGACGACGACGCCGACACCGGAAATAGTGATACCTATGTCTCGCTCCGCTACGCAGGCGAGACAAAAATCATGGGCATGCATACTCAGGTTGGATATAAAAATATGAAATATAATTAAATATGATTATGATAGTAAATATTCCGTGAATATTATTTTCTTGACAATCTGCATCAATATTTGAAGAATTGCGATTGATTTTACTTTGGTAATTAGACCAAATACCCATAAATATGGTTCTACACACACTTAACGAATACGGGACAAAATGTACCATACGTAACTGTCCCATACGTAACACGTCATATCTGTCTTTAGTTAGAACCTGTAATTAGAGCTTTTTGCCTCATGACATGAAACTTACCTCTGATAATCTTGGGTGTTGTGACTTTTATCACACTGAGTTACAAGTTGTAAGATAAAATACTTTCAGAGAATTTTCAGGTTGAAAAAAATGTTCAAAAAAACGATTTTTTTTTTCTGGTCCCATACATAACAGCACATATTTTCTCTTCTAAAATATAATTGTCAAGGTTATTTGTCGCCATTTTTTACATGAAAATTCTTCTCCTAGATATTATTCCCCATTATGAAATTCAATATAATCAAAGGCCCTTTACACTATTTTTCAGGCCATAAAAGCCTCCGAAATGTCCCATACGTAACACACGCGTTATCTTGAACTTGCCCGTAGGTGTTCTATCAAAATGCATTATCAATTATTGTTTTACTTTCATCACAAGTGCTCTGAAATGTAACTCCTGTTTTGTATTGATTCCCCTGACATGTACATGTATTGTCTTTAAAGAGTATTGCTGTTGATATTGATAACCAAAACTGACATGCATACCGTGTACAACAGAAATACATGGTTGGGTAACAGGAACTAGTAAAATAGCATAATGCTATAAAATCAAGGTTAGTCCCTTGGACAATTATTATATTCAAACTATTCAAACATATTACAACTGAAAATTTAAATCAATGATAATTTATAAAAATTTACAGAAAATAATCTGACAATTCATATCAGCAATTGATCTGGCAAATGTGAAAAATTGATATAGGATTCTTTTTCTCTTTTGTTTCAACATACACTGTAGACTACTAACTTTGAAAAATTTATATTGTAAGCAACATAATACAAGACAGTTACATACTGTACATAACTTAAACATACAGATACATGTAGATGTAACTACACTATTTACAAAATCTTGTTAAGACTTCCGTAAAGAGATTCATCAGATTGGTGAAGTTCTAACAAAAAGAGATTTTCATCTTTTCAAAATCAATTTGTTGTTACCTTGTTACATTGTACACGTACATGGACATGTACATGTAGCTTCTGCCTACTTTCTGCACTATTCTGAAGAAGCCTGCAGAAACTAATAGGCGAAAGCTAACAAGCTAACAAAAAATTGATTGTGAAAATATGAAAATCTCTTTTTTTTAATAAGACTTGTTTCAATAATTCTCTTTGAAAAGTATGAAGGTCATAAAATACACGTAGGTTTGCTGTGTGATTTACATTCATACAATGTATGCCAGTCCATAAATTGCTCATTTCACAGGCGTACATGTTCACTGTAAACCACATGACATGAAGTACATTTTTGTATGTACATGTACAATACAGGCCTATAGAATTTTGGTGTGAACTACATAGGTATACATGTGTACTGTATACGTGTAAGTATGCCACTTCAACAAATATAAGAGAGGTAATTAATTCCTCTTGTCAGCCTAGAACAGCCTATATATGGACAGTGTATTTGTCTTTAGCTATCAGCTGTCATCAAGTGGACATACCTATGATCATAGGCATTGTCTGTTTAAGTGCCCCAAATCTTTCTTGTAAGCACAATACTTCAATGTAATAGCACTTGATCAAACTTGATCAAAGAATGAATAGAGGATCTGAAAAAGAATCCAAATAAAATCAAAATTTGACTGAATATGCCCTCACAAGATAGGTGTACATGTATTTCAGGGAAAACAAGCAAAGATGCCCACATTTCACTTAGTCTGCAGGCATAGACCTTAATTGACTATTTCCTCAATTACATTTGGGTCTTGAGAGAAGCATAGACCATATGCCTAGTGTATGGTGGCCCTGAAGTACGCTCGACAACAGGTCATGTGCGACGTGACTTTCGCATCCCAGGTTCTGAACTTCGCATCCGAGGTCATGAAATTCATGACACGTGGCGCAGACTTTGCATCCCAAGACTTGGGATGCAAAGTTTGCGCCATGTGTCCTGAATTTCGCACCGCAGGTCGTGAATTTCACGACTTGGGATGCAAAGTTCACATCGCACATGACCCGTTGTCGAGCGTACTTCAGGGCCACCATACTAGTGGCTGTGGAGCAGCTTCATGTATAGTACACGATCCCCATTGACCTGCTCAAGTCTCCTGCTCAGACCTCTATAACATGTTCCGACAGACCGGGGTTTATGCCTGCGAACTACATGTACATTTCACTTGTGAATGAAATGATCAGGTACATGTATGTAAATTACCTACAGTGTATAGGCATTTTAAGACTTGGCGACACTTTACTATTGGCATGCTATAATTAGGACTAGTTGCTGATTTTAGATAAAAACTTAACATAAAAATACCATGGTACAGTTCAGTCATATGAAAGGTGGCATATGATTTGAAATAGTTATTATCCACAAAACTGTATTAACTTCCTTCTTCCTTATCAAAGTTCCTTTTAGTTGCAAATCCCCCCTAGAGTATTTATAATGATGAAGAGTTCTTTCCAGAAAGAACTCATGCAAATACATATTTAGCTTTCACAAATGTTATTTGAGTCCTGCATTGAATTTTACAAAAATTTTACAATAAATTCCTGAACATGTACATGTATGTAGATATTACAGATTATTATTTAGATGTAGGGTTTTAGGGGCAACAATATTTTGGAGGTCCAGCGCAGTCGTCTCAGAAAGCAGAAAACATTGAATGTGATTTTTTGCATGTATGCCTATGAAGATTTCGTCATCAAAAAAATATTGGACGGTTTTACAAAAAATATTGGATGATATGAATATTTTGCCCCACCCATAAAATTATCATTGGTCAATATTAGATTGTGTGGATGCAGCTAGCGTGACGTCACAATGAAATTGCACTGCATTTGTAACCTTAAGCCATGCCTAAATGACCTGTGGGCTGTTTCATAAAGCTGTTCGTAAGTTACGCACGATTTTACGCACGACTGGAACATGTTTTGAGGTGCCAGTCAGATTCTCAATCATTTACATGTAGCACAAGAACATATCAACAGTCGTGCATAAAGTTGTACGTAACTTACGAACAGCTTTATGAAATACCCCCTGGATATGCAGACGATACGCGCTAGCTGCAGCTAGAGTGACGTCACAATGAAATTGCAACTTCAACTTTGTATCATGCTTTGTACCTGTAAATATTATGTTGGAGTTACCAGATAGTAGATCTGCATTAAGACCTACATGTAAATATACTGGCGTTACTTGTTCTGTGTTCTTGGAATTTAAACATTGTTAATTAACCTTTCCTGCTGTCATGGAGAGGAACTTCTAATATGCACTTGTTTATTTACAAGCTTCTTTTGCCATGATGCAGTTTACAAGATTTTGATCACATTTTACATTTTTTTGTAGAGTAGGTCTAGATCTATTCTAGATGAACATCTATTCTAATAATAATAATAATAATAATATAATGCACTTGTATTGCGCCATCTATCTAGTAATACTATTCCGAGGCGCATGAATAGTCAAGAATTCTAGATCTAGATCTATATCTGAATAATAATCATAATAAGGGATAACCGTTTTTCGTGGAATATGTGAAAATATTGGTACTTGCTTGTGGAAAAATATTAGAATCGTCTTCAACTCGTCCACTATTTTTCCACAGCTCTTCCAATATTTTCATGTATCCCACTCAAGGCCATCCAATATTATCTAAATAATATTTGACTCAAATTAACGGATGAAATTAAATGCATTATGAAATCGTAAACTTAGCGGCATTATAAGGGTCAATTTGCTTAGTACATTTTGTACATGTATGTAAAGAATGCACTACAGTGTGACAGTACATCTCCATATATGCCCCTTTAATGTTGTTTACAATGTATCTTTCAGCGTTTTCTCAAGATGTTAAACCAGACTGTGGGGTTAAGTTCATGACATTTAGACAGGAACTTTTCTTTCCTTCAGTGGCTGTGGTCCAGGATCTAGCAAATTCTTAGGATGCAAACAGCATGAACTATTTTATCTCTACCGTAGGCGACCAGACAAGAAACATGCATCACTGGCTCATATCTGATTTCATCTGTATGAAACTGATTTCTAACATCGGATCAGGACTCCACATTATTTCATTTTTCTTAGGGGTCTGATTCTATATTTTTAGTGCCTTTGTATAATTCTACAAGATATTTATTTGATTTTTTTTTTGGAAGGCTTAGATTTTGGTTGCCCACATTTCCCAGCTGTCTGTAAGTACAGAGCACTCCAGTATGTAGCTGAAGGGAAGTATGTACCGGCATTTGCACTGCGTCTGCGCAGTGCAAATGCATCGCCTACGTCACACGACCAATGGGTTTCAGTGGGAAATTCAATTATTCGGAGTAAAAAAGCCAACACTTAATCGGTATTTAAAAATCACAGAAATCACTTTCATAACTGAAAGTAGCTTTATCTATTAGCGTGAATTGTAAGCTTTATAGTGTAATTTTTATGAAATCGTCTGGACTTCTCCTTTAAGTTTAAGCATGAGAAGGTAGTTTCCCATGCTGGCCATGCAAGCAGCAGTTTTATAATGTCACATATTTATCTTACATTTTACATGTCATTAACTTATGGAATGCCTCATAAAGTTACAAGAGGATTATTTTTACTTTTTTTAAATTATGGTGGGCCTAGGATACACCAGAAGAGTTTGTTTGGGGTTTTCTGTTATTCATGTTGTACTGTAGATGGGACAGGGGAAAGGCAAATTGCTCTAATTTATTCACAATTTCAGTCCAAGTATGCTGTCACTGATCATTGCAAAATGACCTTACGCCAGTACTAAATCACAAGCTATGTACAAACAGACGTTAATTGCTATAGAAATTTAATTATAAATCGAAACATCATTTTCAGAGAACACAAAGACATGTCACAGCCATTTAACATCAAGCATTTGCAGTGCTATTTGAATCTCGTGACACATTCTCAAATAGCAGGCCTACATGTGTATGTGAACTGAAGGCCACAGTCCCGCCCATCAACAGCTAGAGAGAGTGCCAAGTTTCCATCGACGCGGAATCTTGACAAGAGCATGTTGGGACATCAAATCATGTCAGTTGTAATAAGTCACAATGATTTTTCCAGCAAACCTTCCACAGCTGTACATATAAACATTAGGATGCCGACGATATAACAGGTAAATTGGTTAGCACAGAAATCAAGATAACCCCCTTCATTGTTTCTCTTTTTTATACATGTAATTCTACAAGTAAATGGCTCTTACTAAGTTCAAGTTTACAACATAAAGGACAAGGAATTCATTCTAGGAAAGAGTGAATAATCACTATAGATATTACGAGATAAAATATACTATAGCCTACTAATACTTGAAACATTTACGAGTAATATTTTGTGGCATCTCAAGCAGATTGGCCTCCAGAGACACTAAACACTTTACCTTTTATGCAATATATACCACTACAGTGTACTTCATGTCCCCAAACGTCTCAAGCAAACTTACAATATGAGATCATCAGTAATTACATGTAGTTTCAATTGATAGTGAAACCTTGGCAATATACTGTAAATCAAACAAGCTCCCAAGATACAATGTATTTGAAGTACCCTCAAAAGAAGCAGATGATGAATCAAATGAAAGCTTTCAAGGCTCGTTCAGATAAAAATGTATGTGGTGGCAAACTGCTTCCATAAAAAATGTGGGGTTTGGGAGGCACACCAAATGAACGGCAGGAGTTTATGAGTTAAGGGGCTATACGGGTCATTCCATCGGGTTGGGGCAATTTTTGTGACATGGAAGCTCAAAAATATAAGTGTTTCCAATGAGATGAAATATTCATTGGAAATTAGCTACATTACATTACCACTTTAATAAATTCCATTTTCATGTTGTAAATTGACCTCCTCATTCTAGAGTAAGCAGGGTTACCAGGGCCCTTTGCATAAAACTTACTATAATAGTAACTTCGATTGGCTGTTGAACAACATGCCATGCTCAACAGCCAATCAAAATCCAGTATTCCATGAAGACTTACTATAATAGCAAAGTTACTATTATAGTAAGTTTTATGCAACAGGCCCCAGATGTGATAAAATACCACCGTTACAGGGGACATTTTTTTTTCATCCTTTGCTAAGTTTGCTTCATTTCGGTCCCCTAGCATTAATTTCAAGTGCCAAGTCTTTATCATATCATACAAGCATAATTCATACAGTATTTCTACTAACTTGAATGGTCATTTTTGATAATTCAAAGCTGATTATGAAAGCAATGTGTATGTTAATGGATCCCAAAATTGTTTCTATACATGTACCTCCTTGTTCTGAGCTTCCACTTTTACTTTTTTCCTGAATTCTTGAAAATGAGTTTACTGAGATGACTGCAATTGAGAACGGATGGGAAATGATGTCTTTTCATGTTGAAACTGATTTTAGTTGGAATCTTCAACCATTTCTGTTAAAGGTAGCCCCTTCTTAAAAGAGTACCTCCGTTACAGGGGACATCGTACCCGTACTCACTTACTGTATCTATGTCTTATAGGATATAGAAATGTAACATGCAGTACTGAACATGTAATGTATGTACACTCCAAAGAAAACCCTGCGTTCTTTTTTAAAAGGGGTTTACTGGTGCATGTGAACAAGCCTTTAACAGTTCACAATTTCCATTACCCAAGTGTATGTACATTGTAAAGATGTCAAAATAAGACAATGGTTTCCAATTCAAAACTGATGAACGAGTAAATAATCTAGCCGTGCAGAAGGAACAGTTGCTAATCTGTGAACTTTATTAAACTCATAGTAAACAAATGGCTTTGTCAAGTACATGTACTTAAGTTTGAAATGAGTAGTATCACATTTTCTTAAATGCTGATTTACTACTGATTTTATTTTTTTTTTTTTCATTTTAATCAATGCCTACAGTGTGAACTGAATACATCACTTATCACCATAACAGTCCTATCCCATTTTATTATTGAAATAACATAAACCATGCTTTGAGTCTTACAGTACATGGTTGAGGGTGACAAACCTGGCATCACAATATAATGTTAAACCATAGAGGTACAGTGTCTCCACAAGGAGACACTTTTGCAGTATCTGTTGGTCCAGAATGCTGGGCAGTACATATTATACATGAGCAGAAAAATAAAAATTCACTGAAAAATTTGAGCCCATTCCAAATGCTGTATGTTGTGGCATTCTCGAATTAGAGCAGTTTAATTGTAACTAATCATTAATTTCTGTAAATTGGCAACACAGTAAATAATACAAAATCACTATTTCTGTGTTCAAATTGGTAATTTCTGATTAAATTCGATAATTATAATTCATTTTGTTTTATGTTATATCCATATTTATTTTTTTGAAGCTATGTAAGCATGGAAAAAATAATTTTTTGTTGCCAATTTGAGGATTTAAGATGATTAATTTAGACCTCAAGAAAGCTCTGTACTGCTATGGGTTAATAAAGTAATTGCCAACTTGATATATTTCCTACCATCAATGACTTGTTCTTGCCTATAAAGTATAAGTACAAGGGCATAAACACAAGGAAGGAAGGAAGTCTGCATACTAATGATTGCCTACATTAAAATGAATGCTTGTTCAATACTGCCCTCTCCAATGGCTATACTCTCAGTGTCAGACAAAAATTGTAGATAAATTCACACTACATGTACACTGTTGTGGAATTACATTGTACCTTTTCCTTCACTAGATACCCTCAAGCTATACTCGTTCAAAGACGAGTGCTTCAAGAGCTCTTCTTGAGATCTTTAAATTCTTTCAATTCACTATCACTTTCGTGGATTCAAACAGGTATCAAAATCTTTCCAAAGATAAAACTCTACTTTTAATTACAGAATCTAACTCTCAACCCCTAGATGACACACGATGTGAACTATTACTGCACTTGACACCAGACTTTGATTGTTTTCACCAGGTAAAAGTGTACCAGTGGTTTTGAGCAAATGAGCGGTAAACAGGAAGGACTCTTAGGGCCACTTTGGATGCTAAAACAGGTTTTTAACCAAGAGAGAGTATGGATACTCACTTCTTATTAACCTACTGGACACTAACGAAACACTAATACTAATGGAAAATGCATGTAAATTAAATCATGCTCAATGGGTTGAATTCTTTTCTTTTTCTAAACCTGGACCCTGTAACATATAAAATACAATCAATCTTACAATTGATAGCAATCGTAAGTCTATGGCAAACCACTACTAAAGAGTTTCAGTTGATCGTAAGATTGATTGTATCTCTTTATATTACACCCCCAGGTCATGTAATTGAAACCTACATGTATTATGCGACACTTTCTTTTTAAATCTGGACAGACACACCCAACCCTGAAATCCTGGTTAAAAGCATGAGGTGGTTTTCTGACAGTGATGTTATTGTGAAGTTTAATAATGAAATAATGGAACCGTTCTAACAAACTAAAATTGTGTATAATACTACATCATGTATCTTTGGCACTTGCCTAGATGTCTCATTTGATTTTGCACTATTAATGCAGCCAGCTTTGGGCAGAGTTTAACCACTCACACAAATGTAAAGAACCTCAAGCTGATGTGGGTCTATAATGGGGACAATCGCCAATAATAAGCAAGTAGTGTTCCTGAGGTCATGCATAAGCTTCAGATGAGCAAGACTGCCAAACAAACAAAAAAATCTGAAAATTTTACTTGATCAAGAAGACTGAAACCCAATCTTCTGGAATGGTACTGAAAACTGATACAACACATCAGTTACAGAGAGATACAGACTAAACAAAAACAAATAAAATGACATAAAAGCTGCAATATTTCAACATCCTACATTTACATTGCAAAAACAAGTGTTTTCCTAGAATTTTGCAAATTACCATGGTGATTTATATCTTCAATACAGAGATCAAACGCTGCATAAATTTACACCAGCCCAACATCCAAATTGTCCCCTGCGTGGCATTTAACCAATGACTTTTTAGTTTTAGTTTTGATTTTTTATTACAATTAACACTGTTTAACTAACATCTCAGATACATGTAGCGATGATTTGGGAATACAGTCCCTTATCAAAAGAACTGCACTAAATGGTTCAGTTCTTACCCTCAAGCAGGGGAGGAGGGTCCGTCTTGACTACATCCCCATCTTTGCTGGAGTCTTCCAGGAGGTTGTTGAATACAGATGGGATGATGCGATGCAGAACAGCACTCGCTCGCTTAGTAGGCTGAAATGAAGGATGGAAAGAGGTATTCTATTGACAAGAACTTTTCATTACACTAAAAGAGACAGTAATGAAAGCAACATGAATCAAAGGAATTACGAGAAGTGGAAGGGGTCATCACCTACTGACTACATGTGGTATATATCTAATCTATCAAAATAAAGTCACATTTCACTTTCAGTATTAACAGGATTTCAGACAAGGAAGAACTATGTGTGAAATTGCTGCACCATGCCTGGCAACAAGGGTAAAAAAATATTGGAGTATATATTCCTAACAATAATGATAAATATCACAGATTGTTTTCCTTTTTGGCAATGCATTTTACTATAATGCCATTAGTAGACAACTCCTGCTTACCAAGAAGTATTTTTCATCCTTTTGCTATAGCATATACTGCTGCCACAACTAACTTTAGGTGTTATTCCGTAAAACTTCCGAAAATTACGCGCTTTGCACAGAGGGGGAACCATGTGTGGATTTTTTTCTAGTGAGAACCCTGAGGTACAGAGAGATACAGACTAAACAAAAACAAATAAAATGAAAAACAAGCTGCAATCTGTTTGTTGCGAACAAATAAATTGCAACACCAACATGGCAAAAGTTTGTTGCAAACATTTAAAACAGAAGAAACAATGGCAATACTGAAGAAGTTCACACCCCCCCCCCCCCATATTTTCGTAAACTTTAGGGCTAGGATTAGGAATGGGATTAGGATTATGGTTAGGATAGGGATCGATTAGGGTTAGGATTAGGGTTAGACTGTTGGTCCTCAAAAAAGATGGAGTTACAAACTCAAGGTGACTGTAGTACAGTGTAGCCTTGTATTTGTAACATTACTCGTTAGGCCTAACTTAGATTCTGTT
The DNA here is from genome assembly GCA_029962745.1 of Echinometra lucunter. NCBI lineage: Eukaryota > Metazoa > Echinodermata > Echinoidea > Camarodonta > Echinometridae > Echinometra > Echinometra lucunter. Next base: position 18,485,350 of record CM057156.1, read on the forward strand.
AGTTTAATAATAGTAATATAATAATGGTACTAATCTTAATCACGTTAATGGCTTTAATATCATGCAAGTTACAAGTAGGATGGGGGGTTGGGTGTCAGGACAGGTAACAAAAATGAAGCCTTCTTTTTTGTCTTTGGATTAAACATATACAACTATGCACTGATTTACAAGTGCTTTGTTCTCTATAATATTGTCTAACATTTTGTGCTAAAACATGTAAGAGATTTGCTTGTGAACTTTTTCAATTGGCTGGTTAAAATCAACTGTCCGGATACACAACCTGTCCAGACACCCAACAACTGGGTATACAGTGGGTGATTTCAAGTTGGGTGTGCGGTGTTGGCGTTGGTGTTGAGAGGGTGGAAAGGCTGCTGAACCGAGCTCCAACACCGACGGTCAGTTCAGAGGGACAATACCGATCCGTCCTTATCGATAGCTCAACATCGAGTGATGTCATACGCTATCGCGAAAAATCTTGACGATAAAATCATTTCCCCTCAGAATTTCTAATAAATCTACATCTTATTGGATTCAAATTGCATAATCATTTGAAGAATCCAAGAGAAAAATTATCACTTTTCCAAGAAAGGGTTTTGATTAGATCTATTCCAATTTGTTTTGACTGCGAAATGGGTGTAACCACCAACATGTCACGAGTGGCCGTAGCAAAGAGTGCCACTGCTCCGCAAGGGACAAGTGAGGGACAAGCAGAAATAACATGTATGATTACAACACCGTACTTGAAATCATGAATTTCCCGATCCCTAGGCCCAGCCCTAACAGTTAGGCCTAACGTTAGGGCTGGTGTTGGTGAATGGGGAAATTACATGTAAATCGTCAACACGAACCGTGATACTCGGTTCAGCAGACGACATTCAACACCAGAAAGCAATACTAACTACCAGAAATACATCAAATCTTGCGAGGTCAATCCTAACACCAGCCTGATTTCAAGTTCGGTGTTAAGCCTAGGCTGGTGTTGGTGTTCTCACACACAGTCTGACAGTCACAACACCAACACCAGCCTCCATGGCCTCCAACACCATACTTAAAAAAAAAACCCATTGTAACATTATGAGCAAACTCATAATAATATCTAGACATAATTTCAAAGATACAGAAGTAACTTAGGTCTTAGATCATATTCCAGCTGACCCTCACACATTTAGTACACACACCCATCAGCCGCCGACATCGCGACACCACGCGACAGTTGGGATACGGGAAGCGACGGGAGAGGCGAACCCGACGAACCGTATACATCACGGATGCCCGATACCATACCAGCCGGTGGCGGTGGTGACAATGTTTACCGATTTATTCTACTTACCTTTTGCTTATTTTTGTCCTCATCTACGTACACACTCTCATTCAAATAGCATTTGAATGAACCAGTGGTTCTGCGTAGAGACATACTGAGTTGAGAATAACACAGGAATCAATTAAGCAAAATAAATTACAAAACAATCCTTGGAGAACAAAAATACCGGTGGACGAAAATACCTATCTGTCCACCGCCATGTTTCAGCAGACATTGATGACAGGTCGAAAGGTCAAGCGGTCGACGGGCGTGTACGTTTCGTACGGTAAAGTAGTGCACATTGAGGATACCAATAGCATGTAACCGAAATTCCCTAATGACCACGCCCTTCTTGTGAATTGTTTACCATCACGTGAGATGGGATGGGAATTTTAGGAGGCGTTTTCCTGTGGGAGCACCAGCCCGAGATATTTAGAGACAGATAAAAGAAAATACTGCTCCCTCCCTCTCTCTAGCAGCGAGGTACATGTACTTGTATGATACCTACCCCCGCCCACGCAAGGAACTGTCCACTATATAAGCTGTGAACCGGGGCTGTGCATTTTCTTTCTTTAAAGAAAGTTTACTGATATGATATGATCATGCATGTCTACCCATATCCGTTTTTCATTCTACGATCCAATATTTATTCCACAGTATTTATCTACACCTGCACCCAGTGCGGCGATCCAGGGGGGGGGGGCAGGGGGCGCTTGCCCCAATGATTTTTCAAGTGATCAAAAAAAGGGGGAAGAGGAGAAAAAGAAGAAAAAGAGGAGGAGGAGGAAGAAAGAAGATTATGAGAAAAGAGAGGGCTGGGTCATGCAACTAAATAATACCCCTATTTTTTCACTTTAAAACGTAAATAAACTTTACCTATGAGTCATTGCCCCCTACCGGCGCCGCCCCTGTATACACAGTTTTTATAATTTTTACGGACTTCACCTTCTTTGAAAAGCTGTCAACAAAATACAAACAATACTTTCTTGATTACCATGTTTACCGTGTTTCAGTAATACAAATTTATTAAACCTAGTACACAATTTTAACCCATATACATTGAATTATGTTTTTGTTTGTTTGTTGGTTTTTTTTGTGTGTGTGGGTGGGGTGTGCGCGTGTATGTGGGGGGTGTGGGTGTGTGTGTGATATATAAGTATGTCTATGGATGTGGAGGTGCCGTGGTCGAGTGGTCTAAGGCGCTTGACTGAATACGCGAAAGTCGGGGGTTCGATCACCGCGGTATACGGCACTTATGCCCTTTTATCTACATTGCTCTTTTATCGTACATCAAATAAATGAAAATGCTATGGGCATTACTGGTACCAACGTGTGCATGAGTTTTTTTTGTTTTTAATGTAGTTGTCATCACGCTCTTGTTCTTAATTTAAACATCATGGACAATTTGAAACTTTGAACAAGGGCTGCGGAAGCCCACAATCTCGGTTATCAGATGAAAAAAAAAAAAAACTATAGTTGTAAAACTTAATATCAAATTGCTCACAGGCTCGCAAAACCATGAAAACCCAAATGCTTAGCGGACTCTATCCCCTGGACCCCGCCTGTTTTTATGTCTACCCCCCCCCCCCCCAAAAAAAAAAAAACCGTTGCGCAGCCCCTATTGAAATCAAGTTTAAAACAACTCTACGGGGGGGGGGCAAGCTAGGACGGGGTTGATAAGACCAGCCCTGGTAAATCAGATCTCGGTGGCTAACCTCACGCCATATATAGATACACCCATTAAGGGGTCGCTCGATGGTTTGGCTAAGGGGCGGATTTACAGGTCAGAGGGTTGGCAATGTCACGTGAAATGTCTGAATTTCCCGCTCATGTGGGGAATGCCAGGAAGTACCTGGCCAATACCTAAACATGTCCCTTCTATCTTCTGACTGGACTTCAGATGTTGCAATTTGGTCAACTTTTCCAGTACATTATAACTCATTTCACGGTAACTCACTTGTTTGCCATCCATTCAAGCCTAACCGCTCATGATGGCGGTCTCCTACGTTCCATGCATTATTTATTAAGTTTGATGAAAAATTACTGTATTTTGTATTCTTGTTCACATCCTTTAATATTATGATTATACTGCTCTTGATCCGTTATTTATGCAATATTTATGTATACTTATATGATTTATATTGTATTATTTGAACGCAGAAATAAAAGCAAACAAACAAACAAACTTAGATCATGGATGGCTTGTTCATAACATTATGTAACTAGGCAGCTGTTCGATTCACATTTTAAAACAGAAATTCATGGGCTACCATATACCCGTATAATATACTAGTATAATTATGTGCAGGGCGAAAAAAATGTATAGAAAACGGTTATCAACGAACGAAATATGAATTCATCTATAGGTTATTTACAACGGTGAATTGTTACGTTCAAACTCCAGCTTGGATGGGGGTGGGCTCCCATTATTTTGTTTGATAAAGGCCAAACCGTTAACCCCAGTATAAAGACCGCTGGACGATCGAATACGCCCTTTCCTCATGAGACATACGACCAATGTTAACTCTTTATAACGAAATACAGATGTGCCCCTAGCTTGGAGTTCTTCTAAAACAGAATAGAATTTTGAAATGGCCCAAGATTCAATTTTGACAGGAATAGAGGTCTTTTGCACTGAAATGGACATAAACTGTACCAATCATCATGCTAAGGAAGACCAACGGTCATGTAGATATTCAGCTAAAATGCGAAGTGGGCCCACTCTTAAAAATTCCGGGTCAGACTGACCCTGAAAAGAGTCCGTTGGAGCCACACTCCATTCCGGGTCAAAAAATGACCCGCTTGTAGGGTCATGAAGACTCGTTTCTGGGTCAAATTTGACCTTATTCTGGGTCATTTTTACCTTATCCGGGTCATTTTTGACCCGGAATGGAGTGTGGCCCCAACGGACTCTTTTCCGGGTCAGTGTGACCCGGAAATTTTAAGAGTGGGAGGTTTGTAATTACTTCTGTTTGTTGAATCTGTTTGCCTACAAGTTAATTATGATACTTAAAAAATCGCAGAAGTTTAGTTTAAAATAATAGCTATTATTTTTCTACTGTGCAAGTATTTTGAATTTTACTTGTTTATTATGTGAATTCCACTCTGTCAAAAATTACCAAAATGGGATAAAGTTGGGGTTTTTTAAATTATAAATATTGTATTCGTCTCATTTCATATAAAGCCAATTCTGTAGTAGTCCCAAATCAAGGGGAAAAAGACACATGAGGACTTTTTTTTTTTCTTGTCAGCGAATTTCCGCCCCAGTGTCCCATCCCAAATGGAACGACGTCCCTGTTACCCAGTATTTCCCATATACTTGTACACTATATACTAGCCCCAAACCCAAATCGTTCCTTTAATGCACCCGGGGTTAGATTACTAATACACGCTTACAATAAAAAAGCTATCTTTTAAATTTGTCTTTAGGTGTTGTAAGTCTGGTATTTTTCTTGATAATTTCTTTATTAACCGTAATTCTCTGAATAAGATGAAAAAAATATTGTTTTTGGAATATTTCCCAACCATTGTTCTAACATGGCCCGAAACGTTATTTAGCACTGTATGACCCCCGACCATGAAAACGTCATCTTCCTCACTGGTCCAAGTATTTGTCTCAATTTTGATGCCATTGATTCATGAAAATAATGTTTTTGGAGTATTTCCCAGATTACCACAGCCTGAAACTCACAACTTACCCGTGCACGCTCGGTTAGATCACAGTTCCCAATCATTTTCATCTTGCCTTTTACTTAATATGTTCATTTGATGCAATTTACAGATTAAAATTAAGATTTGTTTGGAGTATTCCCATAGTATTCCCGCTTTTGTCAAAATTTGCAGGGTGGTATACCGCCTGACCTATTATACCGGCCAACCTTGGGTTAGGGGGCCAGTCACATCAACATTTCCAGACCAAATTTCGGTCCTGGTTATTTCATTTGAATTGTATTATTTTGTAGAAGAAATTCTATGTCTGAGCGTATTTCAGTGGGTGCCACAACAAATTGGTAAGTATGTTAATTTCTATAGAGCATAATAATTCACAGTAATCATTTGAATCATCAAAGTAATGAACAAGCATTTTCTAACAGGGTATAAAAAACACCTAAATTCGTGACATGAAACGGTTTGCTAATGGTAAGTGAAATATTATATAGTTACAAATAATGTCAAAGCCTCAAGGCCTAAATGAGTTCGGTGCAAATCACCTTGTGAGTTTTCGATAAAGTTATTCATTTCATTGACATACTATTACAGATGACAATGAATCAGTTTATTTGTTGACATTCAGAATTACAAGCTATGCTTTATCGCATGTCTAGCCGTTTCTAAAAAATAATTTAAGGTCTGATCATATCTAGTACACTGTAAAATTGTGAAATTATTTATGTTGAAATACTTTATAGCACTATGTATAAAATGCTTATTTCTTTAGTTATTGTTGATTTCAATATCTACTATATCTCCTGTATAGTGTTATGATTCTGTTTGTTAATTGACTCTTATTTAAATAAACGGGAAAAAAATCGCGAATAACTTAATTTACAACATTATGGATTGTGAACTGGAAATACTAAGCACAACATGAGGCAACCTTTTCAACTTCGTACAACATTATATGTGCCCTTTTCTATCATCTGGACCCAATCATTAATAATCGCCTACAGAGTCAACCGGATGCATACTTAATAACGTTTCAATTAAGTTACGTCTCCAGCACAGGAGCCGATTGCAGTCTGTTCCAAATAAAGATCGGTCCCATAACAATGAGGCCTATGCTTTCTATTAAATGTACTTTCTTCCTTTATGTATTTAAGTAAAGGCCTGTGCTTATTGTTTAAATTTACTCGTTTACGTTTTGCTCAACCATATTATGACAGTATATCCAGAGATAGTAGACAGGGAGAGAGATCCTTTTCCAAATGATCGGGGGGGGGGGGGGTATTCATTGTGGCGACCACGTATACTTTATGGTTGTTTTATGGCAATTTAAAGTTCAAAGTCTAAATTGCAATGGGGGGTGTCCGCCGGCTTTATAGAGGACGCGCAATGGTCGGTGGTATGAGCAGATGTTCTCGTATTGGGATTAGGCTTGTACCAGGGTTCGAAACCAAGCGGATGTGCTCTCTTTCCCTGTGGTATAGGCAGCAATTATTATTAAGTCCTATGTCTATATGAGAGGACTAAAGCCGTTTGCGGACAGTCCCCTGGTTGCCAGCTAGCATACGTGGTTTTCAGCATTCGGGTAAAACTATATAGGCCTACAATCACTCAAAGAAGCAACCATATACAGACTGAATGCGCCCATCATTATCAACGATATCATATATACACGTGAAGAAACTAAACTGTACCAAATGACATCATACATGGATATAAGCCTCAATGCCTGTATGAAAGTAAGTTGACTTTATACACCTACCTTTTCCATGCCAGATCCGGGTTGCTATATAAAAAAATGTCAATTGTATATTCTTATTCGCAACGCCGAGACAGAATAAATGCAACACTCCTATAGATCCATTTCCTTAAAGAGTCAGTCCCTATAGCTTAGCTGCCCTTGCATAATGTAATTCAATATACCACTCTGTAAATTTATCGAAGACTTCGCATTTGTTGATGTAGATGTTTAACGTCATGCTATATTACCTTATTTGGTTAAGCACATAAGTCACAGTATGTATTTCACACTTACCCACGTTAAAAGACCAAAGTGCGCCATGAAATTATTATTATCCATGTTCCTCAATGAAATCTATTTCTAGTATCCAGTCATTAAAAGTTCTTGTTTGATATAAAGATTCAGTGCCAAGAAACTATACGCCAGTTGTAATAAAGTTCACACAGCCTTTAAAGATATAAACGTAACTCATGTGTGTGAGTCGCAGAGGTGCACCTCTATATCATGGGCATTGCGAGGGGTGCCTACATGTATCTACTTGAGCGGCGATACATGGCTGGATGTCTGTAAGTATATCAAACTTCCAAGTTCACATCTGCTTATTCCAAACGGTTCCAAGGTTGATTCCGTTGATTTTGAAAAGGGTCAGAGGCGAACGAACACCATAACCTGTTGCAAGACATGCTCACCACATGCTATCAAAGCAGAAATTCGCCGTATGTCTGCATGTTAACTTAGTCCATGAGAGTTTAAAAAAAAAAAAAAGTTTGAAGAAAGTTAGACGGCCAGAAAGAACGAAGCACATCCGATTTCTAATTGCGCCAGCATGTTGCGTTTGGCCTATCCCTGCTACACTATGCCAAGTAGATAGACGTCTTTGCCAACGGATCTTGTCCGATGAGTGATCGGGTAATTCAGACAGTAGCGGCAGACTGGGCAAGAAGAGAGAAAGAAGAGAAAGACAGAGAAAATGAAGGAGAGAGAAGGTGTTGCAGAAGAGGAACTGAGAGATGGGACTCCAAAAAAAAAAAAGATAAAAAGAGATAAGAGCCATAGAAGAAAGGAAGAGGGAGAAAGAGAGGAATAGGGAGGAGGTAAACAGAGGAGACTAGAAAGAGACAGAGAAAATAAGAGAAGCTAACATGGCTAAGAGAAAAAGGTAGAAAGGCGGAAGAAATGGGGACTCCATCTGTATTTACTTATACTTTGGTCATCCCATTATGGTATACTAGTTTTAACGTTTCATTAAATCATATAGCACGACAGAAAAAAGAGAATGCTATCGTATAATGCATTCCTTTAACTTGGTTTATTGTCTATAGGTTTCCTTTGTTTGTACATGACTTTGTATTGCATGCCATGTTGGGATGGCCTAAATTCTTTTAAAAAGTCGAATTTAAAAGGTCAGGCCATCCTTCCTGGTTTCTATTAACCAGTAACTCAAACGATGTATCGGTGCTGTTATTTACAATACCATACTTTCGAATATTGGTGGAGTTTCGAGGTTTTCAAACAATTCGAAAGTCACCCCCCCCCCACCACCCGACCACACACAACGCGCCTTTCTCTTGATCCTGAACTTTCTCCAGTCTGCATCCTGACATGCTGAGCAAATATTTGAAGGGAAAAAGTCCGGAGGAAACAGATATTAAGTTGTATAAGTGAAAATATCCTGTAGAAGTTTTATGATCTCCTTTCCTTCCCCAAACTCTCATTTTTTCCATTAATTTTCATTCATACTTTATAACCCAAATTTTGTTTGTTGATTCATTATTTTGCATAATTTAGTCCAGATATATACCGCTGTCATCGTTGTAGAGTCAATAATAATTCTCTCTTCGCTGTTGACTCAATATTCGCTAAGAGTTGTCGTTGGAAGCCCTGTACTACATACATATATAATACTGTACATGGGATGCGTCATGATATAACGAGATCCTATACGACAATTACTCATCGTTGATTCCTTAATGTCCTGGACGTGGAACGTCTTCATAATTCGTCCGGATATTACAGGTGATTATAACTTCAGACCTTCATTTGCAAACTGATAGCTAGCTTTGTATTTCATAATATGACGAAAATCTCTTATACGTGAGATTATCAACCACAGAAGCTGCGTTTTGTGGTTTCTGGTTTGCCCTTTTCCAACTCAAACGCAAGAGGAGAGGGGCAAGCAGAGGAGAGGGGTCAGGACGCCCTCCGCCCAAACCTTCTGGATAACAAGACCTGTCCATTGTAATAGCTTCTTAGGAATTATTTTTACTCGTTTTCTATCATTGTCTATACTTTTCTATGTCGCTGAAGAACGTCTGCCTCGATATTTCAGGTTTAATCCATCAGTTTACATTTTTCACAACGTACTATACAATGCAGAGCAAGTTTATGATTGATTGGTTGAGATTATCATTTGTACGACTTCCGTTGTAACTTTTTCAATCTATGATAGTGTTAA
>CM057156.1:18495008-18602221 GCA_029962745.1 Echinometra lucunter
AAGAGGAGGAAGAGGAGGAAGGATGAAGGAAGGAAATAAGAGAAGAAGAACCAAAATGTCTGGAGAAGAGCGTCCCCCCCCCCCTCCCGCACACACGAGCGCACGCGAATATCTCTTGTTAGAATAATAACTTGTTTGGGAAATATTACTCCTATTATCTTTGCATGTCAGTCATCAAGGAATATCCTCTATCTGCATGGTGATGAAGAAAAGAGAAAGGATAACAGAGAAAATATCTATACACAAGGGCCGCGCTACAGAGGGGCAGGGGCGACTGCCCCTATGGTTTTTCTGTTATTATAAAAAGAGAAGAAAGAAGAGCATGGGATATGAGAGGGGCTGGGTCATGCAACTATCATTCTAATGCCCCTATTTTTTTTTTTTCATTTAAAACGTAAATGAATTAACCTATGGGTCATCTTGCCCCCCCCCCCTGTCAAAATACCCTGGCGCCACCATGTCTATATACTTAGATATACAAACTATCGAAGAGCATGGTTTGCATATGAATTCAGAGTGTATAAAGTTTTGCTTTGTCGATCAAAACTTCCAAAATTATCATGATTATAGGACCAACTTGTTTCCTTTCAAGTGACCTGTCTTTTTTGATCTGTTTGCTCTAGCTCTTTAACTAACATAATTGGTACAAACAAGGACATATTCGTTGATGTTGAGATGCAGGTTTTTCCCCTAAAAATGGTTCGATTTTATTCTCTTGTGTCCTCCCCCCCCCCCCCCGCATACCGTGACCGTGCCAAATCGAAAAGTAGAACACTGAAACGAGGCCAAAGAAAATGATCTTACTTGGAATAAACATTGCCAAATGATTATTCCGCAACCTTCATGTGTAAACATACACCATTCCAAAACCGCAAGTATAAGCAACCACAAACAAGTTGTACTGTCGACATATTTCACTGAAATGCCATCGTTAATTGTTAGCATGGAATACAATTTTTAACCATATGGGACATGGCATAGAGACCCGGATAAAAAGATCCTAAATATAAGAGAAGGAGGTAGGGCCTTTAGATTTACTGTTCATGTATTTTAAATCATTTCTGATTTAACTATTTTGATACTGAAAATTAATGGTACTTTTCACTCATTTCATTTTAAAAGGTTCCTACAATGCATGGAGAAACACTTGTGCTTATGCAGTTACGTGGGGTACACGTGCGCCCTTTACCCTACCGCGGCCCGTCCCATCGATATCCAAAGAACCCCCCCCCCCCCCCGAATGAAATAGAAGAGGGGAAAGTAAGTAGAGGAAATGGGCATTATAGTGCACTAATACTTTGTATATGCATCTAAAGAGAGATGAACACATAGAGATCATAATGCTGTAGAGGAAATGACATGATATAATGCACTCTTTCCGACAGCTCCCTTAACATTTCGTCAATACGGAGAGAAACCATTGGCATTGCCCCCCCCCCACTCCCGCCCCCATGAAATAGCCCACGCTACGCCATGATCGTGAGGATTTTATTTATCTATTTATTTATCTATTTATTTTATTTCATTATCATTTTTTTTTGGTCAACGATTGTTGGCTCTTGGAAACTTTAATGACATTCTCTTGTTATAAATGACAGATCAATGGAAGCTATTAATTAGCCTAAAGATTTGCTTGATATAGCATGCATCTTTGATATTCCAAGCCTAAATAAAACAAGCCCCCATAAATCACTCATCTTTTCCAAGAATACACAATCGCACGCACAAAGGTGTTCAACCATCGCCCATATAACTTCCACTAAAAGTTTGATTTTGTTTCGTTTTGGGACGTGTTCCTTCTTTGATGACGTCATGGCGAGATGATGTGTATTAGAAGGTTATCATTTCAGTTCCATTCAGTCTTTTTTCATTCTTCGATTAAAAGACAATGAAATATCTACAAGGGCATTATTTTTTGAAAAGTAACTACAAAGTGCACATGAGTCAAAACAAATTAGGAAGAGTAAAAAAGAGTATATTCATTAAAAGCCTGCGTAGAGGAGTGACAGGTTAAATTGCTCCTAGGAACTGACAAGGCCTGTTTGCTATAGTTTTATGCATAGATGTTGGACTAGAATATACCTTGACAAACTAAGAAGCTTCCGATGGACTGCCCGGTATAGGAACAACCAATGTTTGCAAACTGGTTCCACTTTTCAGGTGCCATTACGCATAACAGGTGAACTGAATAGTTGGTACTGGAGGGAAACGTACATAAATTTGAATACATTAGTGAATAGGTCTATTAAAACGAGGTAAGATTAATGTAGATACACGCATGGATATCAAAATCATATTTTGGCTCGTATCTCCTCCATGCACATGCGTTTGCAAGAATAAATCCTGTCCTGCCAGGTATCCATTTAACAACATGGGTGGGGGAAGACAACGGTTGGATGAATTGCCCTGTCTAGTGTCTGTAGACATTCGCTTCGGCAGGCTCGAACTTTAGCCTTTTTTTAAAATTGAGAGTCAAGCTGGGTGAACCACTGTGCTCCCACTATCGTTTCCATTAATGTGCTTCCAAACATCTCTAAGCTCAGGTCTGCAAACGATTGTTTGTCAAGGCTAAACCATGAACCCTAAATACGGATCCATGGCTGAATATTGAGGGCCCACAAGGACTTAGAATCACGAGTTATTGACATGGTGACATGATCATTATGATTACGTAATAGGAATTTACGCACACTTTGCAAGAGGTCGAGTTTGTTTACTTCCATCATAAAGAAAACAAGATAACACATGTCATCAGGGCAATAAGGAATGAATTTATAGGGTATGTTTGTAAGCAATATCATGGTTAAAAATGCAAGCTCAAAACAAAGCTGCCAGATCTATCAAACTATCGATTAAGCGACGTGCATGCATCAACTGCAGATTTGCCAAAGTCTTACAAATTCTCTCTCTCTCTCTTTCTCTCTCTCTCTCTCTCTCTCACACACGCTCACACAAACGCACACACACCCTCACACACCCATACACACACACATCCCACACACTTTTTTCTTTTGTTTTTCAATATTTTTTATTAGAGATTTCATTCAAAATAAGTCATTACACAATGTATACCACTCAATATAAATGTGACTGTTCATTTCGTTTTCATAACACCCACCCTCACCCACCCACCCACACCCCCCCCCCCCCCCACATACGTTCTACCCGATTTTCTCTCGAAATTAAAAGCAAAATGCAATAACTAAACCATTCTTGAATTAACTACAGCTGCGTACTCTATCTGAATTTGGTATTTAAATCTTCTTCTTTCTCCTCCTCTTCTTCTTCCTCCTCCTTCTTATCATTCTTATTCAACCTCTTCCAGACGTTTCTGATCGATGGAAAGATAAATTCGAAAGTAACTCCCTTCTTGCATCATTTTTGTTGATCAATTATGTCCTGTCATATGGAATTCCCCGTCAAATACATTCCACACACATCATTTGACTTTCTCTAATTTCCTACTTCCTATAGCACGTATAGACACAGTGGCATAGCACCGGGGATGCTGGATGCATGCCGCGGGGGGGGGGGGGGGGGGTAAGGGGGAGGAAAAGCAGCCTATTAAAGATAGATTATCCATGCTTACCTGTTTACATTCTAATATGATACATGCATATGAAAAAGACACAATTGCTTAGAAAAATAAGGGGGCGAGAGAGAGAGAGAGAGAGAGAGAATATTGGAAGAGGATGAACAAGAAAGCCCCCCCCCCCCAAAAACAAAAAAAAAAACCCAACAACAGACAAAGAAGACAAATAACAAACAAAGAAACAACCCAAAATATCACCAAATATGGATTGAAATCATGATGGATTTAATTTGATTTTTATTTCCTCACTCATTGGTTGGATTGCCCTTGTTAGTTAATTATTAATAGCTGTTTTTTTTTCGAAGTGAAATATATGTGTGTGTGTGTGTGTGTATATATATATATATATATATATATATTGAAAGTTTTAATATACATGTAATAACAATATTTCTCGTTCTGACATAGGACCAACAGATAACCACCTTTATTATGATATCACTTTTTTTTTTTTTTTAGCTTTGTGAACTCACAATCTGTAAAGCTTCGTAGAGCAACTTGAACTAAATGCATGGTCAACATTGTTACTTAATTGCATTTCTATGGTCATGGTACTTAATCCTTAACGGCGAAAGAAAATTGGATCGCTTGTTGAAAGTACTAATAAAAACATTGGCATCGATGTGTTACTTCCGATTTAGATATCATTTAAAATAAGATCTATATAAAATCAGAATAAACAATCTGAATAATTAAGGAAGCAAAAAATGCACGCAATGAAATTAACGTAAACTTAAAACGTATTAATGATATTTCTGTCTACCATTTTCTTCATCTATGTCATGCGGTTTAGGAATATGGGTTGTTTTTACGTCACACACATTTATCTTGACGTATTCTAGTTCGTATTCCACTTTATATTTAGATCCAAAGTCAGATCAAAGGGGAAGATTCGGAGGACAGCGGATGATTCCTGATCATCTGCAGAGAAACAGCACCCCGTCTGTACCCCCCCCCCCCACCCCCGCACTCTCCCTCTCTCTTCATTCCCCTCTGTTTGCTATCGCTCCTCTCCTCTCTCTCCATCCTTTCAGCCGTCCATCCATCTTTTTCTCACTCCTTCCCCTTTCCCTTTCCATCTCTCCCTCTCTGATACACTTTCCTTTGACTTTTATATACTATCAAAAACTCCTTCTCAATGCATAACGTTGAACTGTGAACTTGAACTATAATATTTATGTACATGTACTTCCTCTCTTATCCGCATCTCAAGTTGTCACAGATCAATGTCTTATTTTCCTCCCGTTTTTATCTCCATATCTCCTCTTGCATTCCTTCAAGCTTCCTTTTACATTTTAGTTCTAATTCCTATCTTAGTCTTCTTTAGTATCTATATCTACTCCCAATCTCTCACTCCAATTATTACCGCCTGTCATTCAACCGTTTACCAGCTCCATTTTCTTCTGTCATGCCTTTCTTTTCGTGCATGCTCTCTCTCTCTTTCTCTCTTCAACACAGCACTCTCCGTTAATCATATCTTCAGCTTCTTCTTCTTTTCTTAATTACACATTCCCGATGCCCAGAATGCTTCACTTTCAAATTTATGCTGAAGACAATTTTATGGCATTTCTAAACTTGACTTCACAAATGCACACATTCAGATAAGCAATTTCCAAGAAAGTTTAAAAGTGATGTTTTATTTATTTTTTTAATCTTAATTGTCACAAAGTATCTTTTCCAAAACTGAATTTGACCACGACATCAACATAGGCCTACAATAAAATACAATTTACATGAAATGTGGTAATGTATAACAACATATTGTGCAGCTACCCCCCCCCCCCCTCCACCAAAGAGAAAAAATTACTTGGTATGGTTTACAATTACAGAGCTTTGCTGCTCATCTAAAAACATTGGAAACTAGATGAAGTAAACTAAAAACATTTCTAATCTGTAGTCACTACCTACCACCATACTGATAGCCTGAAATTGTTCAACATTATGGTTTGCATAAAGTTCAAACAAGTTGTAACATTCTACATCGTGAATATTTGGTCTTAAAGAGATTACACAATGGTAAAAAATATTTTGATATATGATCGAGAATAGAATTCTAAGAAGAATAACATTACAAATTTGATGATTTTTCATTTTGGCTAATTTTCTCGTAAAAAGTCAAGAGTTGACCAAAAAATTCGAGTATAAGGTATGACGTAAAAGTGGGTACCCAACTTCGCGCATTGCAGTTGTCCTGCGCGCTAGACTGTACAATATGTATTATACCTTGCGCGCATTTTGCTAGAAGTGCGCGACAAGGTACCCACTTTGACGTCATTTTAACGTCAAAGTGGGTACCCAGTTGAAACTGGGTCACAGCTGAGGGGTCAAAAATATCCTGAAATCTTACATTTTGGGGTTTCCTTGGCAACACGATTTTTAAAAAAAACTTTAGGCAGATGATTTTCTGCTAATAAAATCATGCTCTTTTAAATGAGCTAACATTGTTTCAGCATTGGGTACCCCCTTTAAGCATTATATTTTCAGGGGAAAAAATTGTATCATTTTTTGCCAGCATAATATCGATTCACAATAATACTGAAAATTTTTGCTACTGAATTCAGAACTATGCTTCACTGAAATTTTTCCTGCACGACAGTGTACCAATATGCGAGGCAAGAGGGGAGAAACCCATGAAAAAACACATTAGCATTTAAGTAAAGATTTCTTTGGAATATGTAATAAGACATGCATCTTATTCACATTCTATACCACAACTCTACAAAACCTACACCCACTAATACCCATACAAAATGGAAAATAAGCTGAAATAAGTTATCTATATTTCCGTCCGGGGGCCCGTTGCACAAAATGTGCGTTTGATTGCAACTCCTAAAAATCAAACACAAGTCCTTAATGCGCACTTCTGATTCGCTGAAAATAAAGTTGCGTTTGATTTTTCCCCAAGTTGCGTTCAAACGCAAGTTTTTTGGAATGGGCCTCGGAGCAAACAAGTAGCTTAGTGCACAATAACAATACTGTTCTCATGAACAGTTATCTTATTGCTTCATTCTCAATTTGCACAGACACATACAAGGATAAAGACATGAAAATAGAATCAAATCTTTTTCATATTTTAGACTACGATGAAGATTTGAATTCTTAGAATATGGATGAATTTAAGAAGTGAGAAAATTTGAAACAGAAGGAAAAAAAAAGCATAGAATAGTTAACTTCTTTTTATAAGGAAAAGTTAAGAGATATACATAATTCACATATGTATTGAAAGGAAATTGTGACAAATATATCAACTGTAAACCCAGCATTCACTTTATGCAGGTTCCTCCAATTGTCTCTGAAAATATGTGAAATCAATATCATAACACTGGCTTGAAATAAGAAACTTAGACAGTTGTTTCAGGAAAAAAAAAATATATAATCTTATATCTAACTTTACTATCATGAATAACCTCAATCCAATTTACTATCTCAGGGTGTGGGATCAAGATTGCAAGCAATCAAAACTGAATCTAAAATCTAATATTGAAAACTGAATCTGAGAACTATTTTCATGATATAGCTACAGAAAACTGGGATCAGTCAATGATTGCAAAGCACTGGTATTTACCTGGAATGCATGACATGACTGATCAAGACATTGTCAAATATATATATATATATATGTTTTATTTTTGGTTGTTTTAAATTTACAATCAATGACTGATCTTTTCCTTTTCTTCAGTTTTGTTTCATAAATCTACCTGAATATGACCACTACCACAAAACCAAGATCCATTCCTGAATGGAGAGTACATGCAGGAAATCAACTTCAATATTAACAGGTTTAACTGTGTGCCTGCTTAGGTCAACTAATGGAACAAACAGAGGTCTGCCACAGTCAGCTTTTGGCGCATGTACAATGTACATGTATCACACACTCAAAACAATGCAGCAGTCCAGCTTTTTATGCTATAGTTAATGTTAAAAAGTGTTATATGAGGCCTTCGAAAATACTGCATAAAGCTTTAGATTCCATAAAATTATTGCGATAAAGAAATGATCTCCTACCTTAGACTATGATCCTGATTTTGTAGTAGTAATTCCCAAATTACATTAAGACTTAAAGATTACACTTTGGACTAGGTATAAGCTTTGTTAATGCTTCTTGGTTTTTAATGAAAGAGCCTCGTATTTTGACTTGCTACGGAACCACAGGAGGAATGGAATGCCTATGGGAGGGATCGTCATAACAGCAAATGCAGCCCAATCCATCTGCAATATAAAATGAAAAGAAAATACAGTGGGATTGGGTTTAATACTGATATTGAAACATGCAGCTAAAAGTTGAAATTGTCCATTTTAAAAAGAAAAAAAAAATTATATGACATAATCATGCATTGATAAGAAAACATCAGCACTGAACAAATATGGTGTACGTTACTAAAATCTTTGGCCACTAAATACAGCATGCCATACTTACATAATGTGGGGAAAATCTCCTATCATAATCTTTAACTGCTACAACACCAGCTTTCCCAGGAGCACTTGTATATGCAGTCTAAAGAGAAATGAACACATAGAGATTATAATTCAATTTTAATATAATTCTATAAATACAAAATATATTCTTCATAATGAAATAAACGTACAAAAGGGATAGTGTTGTAAGAAAGCCAGATAATAGTATACAAACATCGACTGCTCATGAGGATGGTGGTGGAAATTATCATTATGATATAGTTTTGACCAATCAGTGATTAAGAATCTATGTATGAGGTAACTATATAACATATTTTCTTGCTGAGTCTGACCCCTTTCTAGTGATTTTGATATTGAAAATTGAATGTCTTTTGTGCTTTCACATTTCTTATCAATAATATAAACTTAATTTCTCGAAACAAACAAAACACTTCAGTAAAGTGAATATATTTGAAACCTATAACATTCAATTTTATTTTCCTTCTCACAAAAAAGTTAACATAAATAAATGTATAATGCACATAGATTTTTTCACGGGGCATGCAAAAGATGCAAATGTCATATCGAAAAAATTTCAAAGTCTGACATTTATATTTTAGGCTTCAAAAATTCACCAAACATGTGCAGGGGTTCTGAAGCATCAAATGTTCGCAGGTTTGCTGGAAACATTCACAAGAAAGTTCAATTGTTGTTATATTCCTGCTGAACTTAAACAACTGACAAAGCTTCCAAACCTGCATGCATGTTTGGAGAACCTTTGGAGCCGAAAATATGAATGCTGGACATTACTATCTTTCGACATTCACATCCTTCGCAAATTATTTGCATCCTTGTGAATACCAGCCTTTAAGGGATGAAGACATAGGCAATGGATGCCTGTAAGTTCCAGAAGCCATTCAATTTTGAGTCCCGAAGCAGAGATAGGGAAATCTGAGCATTATGTTCAAAAAGTCATAACACATACCCTTGCTTCTGATCCTTCCGATGGTACATAGGTGACAGTGGCATGAGTGACGTTGTAGAGACCGGTCTTGAGGGGCTGGAGGATGACCGAGTGGGTCACATTGCTGGCCGGTGAGATGCGGTCCCACTGGACCTTCAGTTGACCACTGACCATAGTGAAATCACCCTCGGCAAAGGACTCATCATTAAGGACAACCTGAGATGCAGCACTGTATGGTGAGAGAGATAAAATTGTGTCACAAATTTATATTGCCTATCTAAAGAAAATAAGTAATGAATAATGACTTACTCTACTTTCCAGCAGCAACTATTTAACATTCTTACAAGGACTGCACTATTTAACACCGTCATATATATATTTTTTTTTCATAGAAAGGGAATCACCAAGTAAGTCACAAAATATGACTATGGCACATCATCTCCTGGAGCTGATGGGAATATGAACACTCAAAGAGTTAGATTGAATTGTGGAAAATTCTAGGAGTGGCAAAAGATGCATGCATGCATGTACATTTTCTTCTTTCACACAAAACAATACAATACAATACAATACAATACAATACAATACAATACAATACAATACAATACAATACAATACAATACAATACAATACAATACAATACAACACAATACAATACCATACAATATAATACAATACAATACGAGTTCATTTATATAGTGCTCTTACACATGACTGGTTTCACAGCACTTTACAAAGTTGAAACAATAAGCATTAAAAGAAAGTTATGATCAAGATTGAATAGAACAGTTTTCAGATTCTTCTTAGAAACATCCATTGAAGGGGAAGGGTGTCGAAGCCACAAAAGCATTGTCACCAGGTTTGCTGTTTGCTCTGGGCACACGAAGTGTGGTACAGTCCAAGCGTGAACAAAGGTAAAGTGCATCATTCTGTATCCCTAAAAGTTAGAATATTCACCAATATAATCATCACTTCACAGCACAAAACTTCAGCAATTAACTAACATAAAAACCATAATGGAAAAATATTGCTTCATACCCGTTTTAGACAAAAAGCACTACTACTAATCACAGTTTAAAGTGATAGTTGGGGCCTCTTTCTAAAATGAAGGGTTTTTTTTTTTTCAGAAGTTTCTGCATTTATTGAATATAAAACAAAACACTGAATACAATAATGAACAAATCAGATTTGATACAAATAACGTGTGACAAATATACAAATGATATATAACATACTCAGATAATATAAAATAATGAAGTTGGGTCAGGAAATAAACATAAATGCAGGGGCCAGCTATCATAAGCGGAAAGCTTGAAAACAATAGCAGCCGGGAAAAGGGGGGCTACATGATACGGTTATGTACTATGATTTGGGATAGTATAATGGAGTCACGTACATAATAACAAAACATATATTTCTAGAATTTATAATTGGAGTTTGTAGAAAAAAAATATATAGGAAAATATGTAGAAAAAAATATATAGTTGGTAAAAGAAAATTTGGAAACCGGAATATAAGGATGAAATTAGGGAAAGATTACACTTACCTGCTTCCTACATTGTAGATGGTGTAGAGGACAGTCATGTCCCTGCCTTCCACCAACCAATGATTCAAGATAGTCTTGGAAGCCAGGAGTTTAGCCCCATCCTGGGCACCAGACAGTACCACAAGGCAGGCTAATGCTATGAACAGTGCCGCTTTCATCTGTTGAATAGAAAGAATATCATTTGATTTTTTTTTTTTTTACCATGTCCCGTCCAGGTATTTTTGCAAAAACGCCACAGAACTAATCATTCCTCCATATTTCTTCTCGCTTCTCCTGCCTACTAGTAATAGACTCTAGTTCTACAGCAGTAGGTTTCCAATAACCCTGTATTAAAATTAGAGCTATGATCGGATCGGATGATCGGAGCCATCCACATATGCCCTTGATCGGTATCGGTTGAAATAATCGGTGGTTCCTCTTTGTGTAATATTTTCTGTCCCCCATCCTTGCTTGTCCTCAGCTACATGAAGCTGACCCTTCTATCGCATGCATGCTCCTCCCTCGCTCCTCCCTCGGGAGTCTAGTGGTTGACCTTCCGAGACAGTGTGGAATAGTTTCAGACTGTTTTAGTGGTTACAACAGCTTTCCTATCATTATCAGTTCTATAATCTGCCCCTGGGAGTACCACGACTCCCTGTCCACCATCGTAGCTACATGCATGAATATGTCGTAAATTTGCTCACCGTGCTGCACGTGGCTAGCCCGTTTCAAGGAGAGAGACAGAGAGAGAGAGGGAGGGAGTGATTCGCTGTTGACAGACGTAACACAGGCCTGAATAATTTGAATCGGTCTTGAACAAATGGAGCATTAATGGCAAGTTATTACTAGGCCCTGCCTATTTAATGTTGGATTGGAGAAAAAGAGGAAAAGAGGCAGATTGACAACTAGACGGGTCTGGGAGGGCATAAGAATGATCCTGGCCAAGAGTTTCAGAACAAAATGATGTAGAGTCAGAATGTCTGGCATCTTGTCCTTATCTCTGAAGGTATTTTATAAACAATCACAAGCGTGTGGGAAGGTGATTTTGGTGACTGCATGCAGGGTGTGAAAGTCTGTTGACCCATAGTTGACCCGACAAGTGCATGGTAATGGCCCATATAGAATTACGTGGCGAGGCGAACAAAGCACGTGGCAATGTTTTTGTGGAAAAGGGAGTGTTATGCGATACGAGTTGGGTGTATGTTTACTGCGGCAGCCCTAACACGTCCCGGGGCTAGGTGTATGTGTGTGCCACTCACTGGGAGAAAATAATCAAGGTGAATACATGTAGGCTTACCTCGGGAGGAGAAAGGAGAAGGCCAGAGACTGGAGGAGAGAGAGACAGAGAGACAGAGAAAGCAACAAAATAAGAAAATGGCAGTGAGAGAGCAAAAGACAGAGAGGAAAAACGAGGCCTTGGAGAGAGAAGGAAGGAAGAGCTAACATTAGAGGTGGAAAGAGAAAGGGGTATTTTTGTTCTTTATTGTAACTCAAAAGTTGGATTAATACATCAGGCAGTTAAAACAAGATTAGAATCAACAAAGTACATAGTCAAAATTAAAACAACTTATACAAACAAAATATTACTAAGAGGGCAGAAAAGAAGATAGAGGAATAAGAAAAGAAAAAGAAACGAGATTTAATTCGTCATTCGATCAGACGAATTAGGTGGTCTGTCGTCTTTTTGATATGGATATGATATCTATGATTATGAAAGGTATATCACAGTTGGCCTTTTATTCATCATTTTCATCATCAGGGTTTGTATCACAGTCAACATTACTATCTCATTATCATGGTCATGAAGAGGATTATAGTCATTCCCAATTAAAGTCCCCATTGAGAGAAAATTTACAAAGAGGAAACAGCCCTGATAAAAACGTGTTTTGTCAACGTTCTGAAAAAGTTTTGTGAACGTTTATTAAAGACAAGGATGTAGCAGACATAATAAAAATGTTTTGTAAACGATTTATGAACCTTCTGAAAATGTTTTGCGAACGTTTTTTTTTAAAGACGAAGACGTAGCAGACGTGATAAAAACGTTTTGGGAACGTATACTAAAGACTTAAACGCAGCGGACGTAATAAAAACGTTTTTTGAACGTTATGAAAACCTTTTTGTGAACTTTCTGAAAACAATTTGTGAACATTTATTAAAAATGAAGCTGAAGCGGAACTAATAAAATGTTTTATAAACGTTTCATGAACGTTCTGAAAATGTTTTGTTAACATTTATTACAGACAAAGACGTAGCGGACCTACTAAATATGTTTTGTGAACATTCTGAAAACGTTTTGTCAACATTATGAAAACATTTTGTGAACTTTTAAGACATAACAGTCCTAATACAAACATTTTGTAAACGTTTTGTCAACGTTCAGAAAACGTTTTGAAAACGTTTATTAAAGACGAAGACATAGCAGACCTAATAAAAACGTTTTGTTAATGTTTTATGAACGTTCTGAAATCGTTTTGTGAACGTTTATTAAAGACGAAAACGTAGTGGACCTAATACAAACGTTTTGTTAACGTCTTGTGAATGTTAATTAAAAACGAAAACATAGCGGACCTAAAGAAAACATATTGGAAACATTTTGTGAACGTTCTAAAAATATTGTGTGAACGTTTATTCAAGACGAAGACGAAGACGTTCACAAAACGTTCTGAAAACGTTTTGTGAACGTTTATTAAAGACGAAGACGTAGCAGACCTAATAGCGGACCTAATAAAAAACGTTTTGTAAACGTTTTGGAAACGTTCTGAAAACGTTTTCTGAACGTTTATTAAAGACGAAGATGTAGCAGACCTAATAAATGTGTTCTAAGAACGTTCTGAAACGTTTTGTGTTGGGTAATCTATTTGCTGTCTAATCACCAGTTTATCTAATGTTCAATGACCTGATGAACCTAAAAAAATATTCAGGTCTGAGAAGGAGACTAGCATCACAGACACAGGACGATTTGATTTTTAGTATTATGCAAGTTAACCCTAAAGGTTCAGTACACGTTCATGAATCATATTTGCAATAGGGTTGTACATAAACTAATGTACACTGCATTGCAATAGACATAACATGCAAAATAACGCAGTTATGGCGTTGTTTGTAATTGTATGTGTAAACGGAGTCGATGAAGATGGTAATATGAAAGGGCAAAAAATGTAAAAAAAAAAAAAAAAAAAAAAAAAAATTGACACCGCCGTCGCCGGGAGTCGAACCAGGGACCATGAGGATGTGAGACCAGTGCTTTACCGATGGACCAGAATATAGTCCATAGAGATAACACGTAGATGGAAAATGGGATTCCTAAATCATATCTTCCAGTTCAAATTTCGATATGTTCCTGACATTTGATTAAAAAATAAATGGCACACTTACGATAGAGAATTTTCTCAGCTACAACATACTCGAAGCTGGGCGAAAATCGAGTAGAAATAATGGAGCTGTTGCTCAAAAAAGGCGGGAATGTAGAATCAAGAATAAGAAAAAGGTCATGTCCCATAGACAATACACGCAAAATGTGAAAAAATGACATGCCTCCGTTTATCGTAAGATTAGACCATGATGCGGTTCTCAAAATGAAAAATAAAGGCAATTGGTATATAAGAGCATTGTCTCAGCTACAACATACTGAAATCCTGGCGAAAATCGGCCAACAATAAGCGATATAGTCTTGATTAAAGGTAAAAAACATTACGTCATAATTGAAAAAATGAAATTTTGAGTTCACATGAGAATATAGTAACGTTCCGACTGTTCGACCCCCAATTTTTTTTCATGAATTCAAATCTTCAATTCATAGGCTTTCAGAAAATGTAAAAAAAAAGAGGGGTCCCCATGCTTTTTAACGAGCTATGGCGGATTTTAAAGGGGCATGTTTTTGCATGTTTTTACGTTATTTGCCCCATAGACGTGCGCACGGATTTTAATCTTTGACGCGTCCGTGCGGCGTTTTGGTAAGTTGAAATCGATTCTAAACCGATAGAAATGGTCAAGAAATGTTTCAGAATTGCAATTCAAGTGAAAAAACGGCGTTTTTACGTTATTTACAAGTTGCGCACGCGCAAAACGCGCGCGCGGGCACTTACACGCGGAAATTTTTGAAATGCTTAAAATGACCTGAAATGGATTTTGGTTTGATCCATGAGTGATTTTGAGCATTTTTAAATTTTGCGCGCGCACTGACGCGCGGACGTACGCGTACGCGCGCGTTTGAAAAGTTGGAATTGTTCAGATTGATATGAATATTCATCATGCCAAATATGAATGAAAAATGACATTCCGTTATGAAGATATGATCATGAGTTGATTTTTACAAAATGGCGCCTGGATGACGTCACGATGACCTGATGACCTTGAAAATGACTAGAAATCCGAGATCTCGTTATGACTGATGATTCCTGAAAATTTGACGAAAAATGATTCAGCCAGTTCTGAGATCTCGACTGCACAAAAAAGTGGGTACCAATAAAAAGAATAATAATAATAATTAATTAATTAATGAAGAATAAAGAAAATTCTGACGAAATTAAAAGGTGATCTGTCATAATATGACAGACCACCTAACAAGAGGAGGAATGAGAAAGCAGAGGCATGTGAATCAAAGTGGAACACAACATTCTGAAAAATAGGGGATGAACAACAATGACAAAATAAAATATTGATGTGCATTTCCCCCCTAAATTTCTGTGAAAGTAACATAAAAAAATAATAAACAGCACATATTTTTGCAATATTATGCTTTTATCATCCCTTCTTCTAAAATAAAAAGTTGTTCTTTCTTCCTGTTTTTGATGAGCAAATAAGAGTCTTCAAATCGAGAATGGGAAACAAAGCAGTGGACATGATGGGCCCTAATAACATTCTCGATGCTTAAGTAATTTATAAGCCTGGGAATGAGAGATCGGAATGTTGATAATTTTGACACGCACCACATATTAATTTGTCTTCACTATCCACAGGTGTGGTTCATTCATGGTGATCATTGTGGGGTGTGTTATTTCTTCTGGTCGGGCGGTTGCTTGTAAAACCGCGAAGCTATGATTACCTTAGTTGAGGACATAGACTGACGCTCAGCTTTGATTTGCTCTTGTCCAGCCTTATTTTGCTGTGGAGTGGCCAGCATGCTCAAGCTAGCTGCAAGCGGCAGAGGTGCAAAGGGCGTGTAAGCGCTGCAGTTGGAAGGTTGGAGCCGATACTGCCGATCTTGTATGGCCATATGGGGGATCGGCAATCGGAAAAATGAAGCCGATCAGACATGATTGGATCGGTATCGGCGTCCGATCTGATGATCGGTTACAGGGTTAGTTTCCAACTTGTTTTTCACTGATACCCATGGCTGGTGATAAGCGAAAAGGCTTGTCACAAACTCCCCCCCCCCCCCCTTGATTTCTAGAGCGTCTTTTAGACCCCATTTCTTAGCACTCGATTTAAGCCCTGCATGCTAGTAAAAAAGGCGCGAATGGCCCAATTCCACATTTTTGACAGCGGAATTTAGCTGTTTAGATGAATTTATGGAGGTGACTTAGGGGCTTACTCCAGTGACAATTTTTGTGTGTGTGTGTGTACGATATATGTGTGTCCTGTGGCTATATAAAATTTGCTGGCGTGTGATAAAGTGGCAGTCAAACGGTGGTGGACAAATGATGGTCACTTTATTCTTATACACAAGACAAATGGGCTTCCAATCACTGTGAGGTCAAAATTTGGACGAGAGAAACTACCTCGTTGTTGTTTCTTTTGTCCTTTTCCAAGCAAAGTCTTCAGTATCAGACACTCTTTCAGAAAGGAGTCTTCCAGTTCCAGACTGGCTGGGCTTGGCCCTAGCCCAAGGCTTGGCCTTGGCTTGGGAGTGTTCAGCAATTGCAATTTGCATAAAATTCACAGCATGAAAGTTGAAACTTTCATGATCCACTCTCATAAAATATGAGAATAATATGGTTTTTCAGAATATAATAACGATAAATTTTACACAACAAGCCCCCTCACTGTCAGTTCTACTCGAGTCTGAATGATGAATCGGTATTGCAATAGTACACTAATATTATGACACAGTTTTCCATATGTGGGACTCTTACAAAATTAGATCGACAATACTAAAAAAGAAAAGTGCTTTAGTTTGCTCATTCCTTCCTCTATATCGTCCATTGTACGTTCAGTAAATCTCAATATATAGCAAAAGTGACGCCCTAATGAACAACTCATTACAAACGTTCAATTCATATTATTTATAATTAATTATAAAAATAAATAATTCACCATACCTTCACGTGTAAATGTCTACAGCAAGAGATGCCACTAAGGCGTTTTCTGATTGGTCAGAATTTTCAGCTTCGAGCAAGATTGTCTCGTTCTAATATTAGTATCTTCAAATCAATCTTTTAAAGACTGTTGAATAAAAAAAAAACTAATTTTAAAACTTAATTTACTATGAATATTCTCAAAATTAAAGAAATATCTTTAAAAACCAGATTAAATAATAAAAAGTCAAATAAATATAGATTTTGAATGCGCTGATCAAATCAGTCACCGAACTCGATTATCTGGAAAAACGCAAAGCGAATTGTGAAAATAAATTTACCAATTTGACAAGTAGACATATATCAAAGATCACATATTTGAAAAAAGAAAAAGAAAAAGAAAGAAATTATAATATTGCAGCTCGGGATCACCAGATCCACCAAATCCATCTTGAAGAAAAACGGGCTGATGGAATATATACCCAGAAATAGGCAAATTATTCATCTTTCATAACATTCATCTTTTAGGGGTTTGATTTATTTATTTATTTATTTTTTTTTTTTTGGGGGGGGGGGGGGGACTCCTGGTAGGGTTAGGGCAGGGGTATATTTCAGATATCTCGGCTAATCTCCCAGTTTGTATCAAATGATTTTTGGCCTCGTCATTGTTGAATTGGCTGATATTTCATTCTTTTTTTATTTTGGTTTATTTCTGGGTCACAAATGATATTTTATAGAATGAGTTGGCAACATATGACAGCGTGCAGTGCATGCAGGGGCGTAGATAGTGGGGGGCTAGGGGATGCATCCCCCATCTTTTTGAAGTGGAAGTATATATGTGTGTATGAATGGAGAATCAACTCCCCCCCCCCCCCCCCCCCCCCCCTCCCATGAGGACCTGTACCTGGTATTTTTACCAGCTCGAAGGCTTGGGATGTCAGATAAAAGTAAACATTATTCCTTTTATTTCCAATTGATGTTAAAAAGAGAAACTGATGTAATGAATTACTGTTTATTTCATGTTTTGCAGTACTTTAACTAAAAAAAAAAAAAAAAGGCTTGTGCATGAATACACACTGTTCTTGTGTTTCACACAGCTTGTTCATATATGCAGTAGAAAACCTCATGTTAAACCCCGCAGGGCACAGGAATGTGATATGAGATGGCAAACAAATAAACAACAACAAAAAAAAAACACACACACAACAAAGAAAAACACCAAAAAAAAAACAAAAAAAAAATGCATGAGGCAATTAATTCCTTGAGCGTTCTTTTCACATCAGGGCACATTCGTACAATTGAATCGAACGATCGTTATAATTAGAGTTCTCCTTCACCACTGTACCAATTAGCTAGAGTGCTATCAATACTGCACAAAAGGTAAGTAGAATTTAAAGAAAATATCAATTTCTTTTCCTCCAAATTAATTAATTGAGCATGCAAAGAATTAAGATTATTTTTTTTTGCCTCATGGCGACATAAATTATGTGGAACAATCAAATTACTATAAAATTAGCACAAAATATGACTTTGTTTGCACAATTTTTGGCAAAACTCTCTTTTATTTGAGCCTTAGTTGACGCGGCTTTATTTTATTATCTCTTTTTCTCTTAATTCTCTCGACCTCTGTCTGTCTGTCTATCTTTCTTCTTTCTCTCTCTCTCTTTCTTGGTCTGTCTTTCCATCGTTTTTTCTTTCTCATGTATATTCTCTCTAACTAACGCCTGTATTATCGGGTGTACAAAAGCTTACCCGACTATATGTTTCAGAAATGATCGCGAGCCACATAATTTCACTTAGGGATCCCTAAATCGCTAACTGGTTTAATCTCGGCCATACACGGAGAATTGATTTCACTGAAATTAGTCGATAATTTCAATTATGCTTTTATGTTTAACTTCGCAACGACGAATGTTTGGTAGCAGAAATAGCGTACGTAAATATTTCTTCATTTCTATGGAATTTAACCATTAAAATACATTTAGAGAATTGCATATAACTGTAAAAGTACTTAGAATGACTTAAGGGTGATGATTGGGTATGGATAATTGGTACTAACGTTAGCTTTTTAAAACTAAGTAGGTCCTACGTCCTACTGCATTGATGCCACGGCCGCCGGCACGGCGCGGGACGGTAGTGCAGTGCGGAGTGCCCAGGCCCGACGGCCGAGGCCGAGGAGCTACATGTATGTCGGTAGGAGATTAGGGCGCGTTTCATGAAACCTTCATAACTACAAGATCAACAACATCTCGGAGTTGTCGGTCATCTTGTCTGCTAGGTATTTCACAAAGCCGTTTTTGCCAAGACCAGCGACAACTTCCCTGACAAATGACTTGTCACTCCTCCGAACATGTCATATCTTTTTTGCACGCCATCACAGGTCACCTTTTCGTCGGCTATGGGCAGCTCGCGGGCAGTGAAAAATAAGGAATGTTTATTTATTAAATACAAATATTTCTTGAGTTGCAGACTCTCATTCCATAACCAGCTATTACTGATGTTGATATAAAAGTATAAGTGAAATAACCTACATGTCTTAGCGATGTTTTAACCCTCTAGCAAGTAATTATGATTAATATTGATTATCCTCCTATCAGTTTCCCATAGAAAATGGAGCAGTCTGTATTTACAGGCCTGTAAGTATGATGACAATTCAACACGTATGAACTTCTTCCATATTTCACTTTTTTGCAACTACAATGTTTATTGAAATCATAAAAAATTATTCTTTAATGAATTAATGTCAAAATTTTGATCGCAGAATAGAGTATGTGCTCCTGTGTGCGGCCATCCCCTGTGAGCGGCCGGTGATGAATAAAAACTGAAAATTTAAAAAAAAATTTTGATATCTCTTCAAAAATTACCTTGGACAGTCTCATGTACATGTAGGTTCTAGTGCACCAAAAAAACATACTCAGCGAAAGCAGTAAGCATAATGAGTCTCACTGAATATCATTAGAAGTCGACACCTCCAGTCACTGACTGAAAAATGGCAGTTTCTTAACTTTTAAGTTAAGAAACTTTGACATACTTAAGCCAATACTTAAGCTTTATTTGTTCAGTTTGATAACTGATTTGATTTTTATTTAAGAGAATGAAGTTCATGGTCCATATTTTGCTGCAGAAATTCTTATTTATACCACCAGAGAAAAAGTTGTATGGGGGTGGCCGCTCACCAGAGCCATTTTTCAAGATGGGTCCTGTGAGCGGCCACCCTATGTAAAACGTGTACAAAATGCAGGTTTTTGTAGGAGATTGTACTCTGCCTTCATTTTTTTGTCACAACATTTGGTAGATCATCACTTTTGACAGATTTTATGGGTTTCTACACAGTATTATTACTTTTCATAAAGTATTGGTGTGTAAAGCATGAAATTCAATAATAATTTTGTTTACTTCGTCACAAATATGGCTCTAAATGCTCGCCAAATGATAGGCGGCCGCACACAGGACCCCTAACATCGTTTTGAAAAATGGACGTTACTGACCACGTAGTTGGTCAATAATTTTAAGTTTGCCCTCTAATCAATTAGCAGGTATTTGGACTCTGCATTGATGGAATTGAACTATGTGTGAGTCTTTGATTATTAAATATAATCAGCAAATTCTCTTTAAGCGGCCGCACACCAGAGCCGGTACTCTATACCTATTCGGTATTTTTCAAAAATTAAAACAAAATATGGGTCTGCTTTCAACAATTTGTCAATTACGGTGTCCTCTTAATTACAAATCTAAATTCGCAGAGCGCAACAGCAGCTTTTCGTTTATTAATTTTAGAAATCAATAATATAGTTTTTTCACGTGAATGCAACGTTTGTATTATGTTTATCAAATCCCGTTGATGTTTTCTTTTCTTTTCCAACAATTAGAGCAAAGTTAAGTCTAAATTGTGTTGGAATGATTGATAATAAATCCAGTGGATTGTGATCAAGGCTATCTTTTTCAGCCGATAGTATCGATATCTTGGATTTGTGAGATGTCAGGCTTTCGTGAAACACTTTGTCAGGTCTCCTGGTCGTATCACTTGGTACTGTACATACATGTAAAAATGTCTAAAAACCGGTGCTTGCCTAGTCCAGGGACGTCAGGGGAGTAAAAAAAAAAACCAAAAAAAAAAAAACGCTAACGCTATTACTCCCCATTAATGTCAAGTGCTTTTACCCCCTATTTGTACATAGCAAGCATCTTGGCACTTCAAAACAACCCCTAGAAAATCACTTTCCCATGGGCCAATGACACCACCAGCCTTTTAACTATCGGCTGTGGTCATCACGCACCCGACTAACACTTGGGACTAAAAATCGGACATATGAAAACCGAAATTTAGATATAAATCTATCATAGAGTAGCTGGAAAAACTCACCGCTTGTTTACGTTTCCCCGGTGTCCATTGAAATGCAGATAGAAAATGGCGACTAACTTGTGCATGCGCATCGATGCACATAGATGCTTGACTAGATGCGAGCGATCTTGCAGACGTTTTATAAAAATTTAGTCTACGGCGAGAATTGCCTTGAATTTTTTTAAAACGTCTGCAAGATCGCTTGCATCTAGTCGAGCATCAATGCGCATGCACAAGTTAGTCGCCATTTTCTATCTGCATTTCAATGGACACCGGGGAAACGTAAACAAGCGTTGAGTTTTCCAGCTACCCTACGATAGATTTATATCTAAATTTCGATTTTCGTACGTCCGATTTTTAGTCCCAAGTGTCAGACGGGTTCGTGATGACCACAGCCGATAGTTACAAGGCTGGTGGTGTCATTGGCCCATGGGAAAGAGATTTTCCAGGGGTTGTTTTGAAGTGCCAAGATGCTTGCTAGGAGGCAAAAGCACTGGACGTCAATGGGGAGTAATAGCGTTAGCGTTTTTTTTTTTTTTTTTTTTAACTCTCCAGACGTCCCTGGACTAGCTGCTGCGGAGTTCAACTTGGTCCATAATTCATGTTTAGCCTGTTTGTAATTTATTGTTATATTTCATGCAGGATCTATCCTTCAGTCTGAGGTGGCAAGATAGTTCCTGAAGGCAATCAGTCACTCAAGATGGAGACATTCACTGAGGATGAAAATATCGGAGATGGAGATTTTCAAAAGGAAGAAAAACTTGTTTTTGATATTGACGATCTAGATGGCCATCAAGATAATGTATCAAGCAAAGCAAATATTGACAGTGCTGGAGTACTAAAGGACCAAGAAGTAGATGCCGAAGGGATTAGACAGGAGAACAAAGGTGTGATACCGTTGCACAGTGATGAAGACAAAGATGTACCAGTTCAGATCGTGACATCCCTTGTAGAAGACATTGATGTTAACAGTGAGTACATGTACAATAATTGGTACAGTGGGAAATCAGAAAGTGGAAAAAGTGATGATGATTCAAGGAGTAATACAGTAAGCACAGCGGAGCAAGCCACGAGGGAGCAGCAAAACTCAAAGGTGTGTTCTACTCAGGATGAGTTAGAAGTAGAGGAAAAGGAGAAAATTGCAGTAGAGCAAAATGAGGGAGCTGACATGCCTCCTAGAAACGACACCTTACGCAACTCTGGTAATGCTGAAGAATCTGTGGAAATAACTTCTTCACCTAATGACCGCAGGGACATTGCAAACCCTGATAGATTGGATAATCCCAGTGTACGTCTTGTTGATAGCTTACTCAAAAGTGCCAATGCAGACGTCGGTGATCACAAGTACAAAAAAGCTGTAGCAAAGTATGAGGAAGCACTAGCTATGGCCACTGAAGTGAATGACAAGTTCTTGATCCAGTCCTGTGCTTGCAATCTCGGTGCTGTTCTGGTTATCCTTGGGCAAGCAGAGAAGGCTGTAGAGATCCTCCACCAACAGCTTGAGAAAGATCTAGAAAGGACCAATGGCATGGACACCAATGCCCTAGCTGATATCTACTACAATCTTGGACTAGCATACAATGCGAAGGGGGATGCAGGGAGTGCAATAAAATGTTTTCAGTGGGCTATTAGTGAGTTTGAGAAATGGAAGAATGACAAGGGGAAGGCCGATGCTTACAATCAATTGGCAGAGCTGGAATCCAAGCAAGGTAACCTGGATAAAGCCAGAAAGAATTACAACAAGGCAGCAGAGTTTTATGCCAAAGTTGGGAATGGACTAATGAAGGCCAGAATGCTTGTGAAGGAAGCGCGGATGCTCAATGCTCTTGTAGATACTGAAAATTTCCAACGAGCTGTAGAAACCTGTGAGAAAGCAAGCAGAGCAGTACTCAAGCAGAATAATTCCAACAGTAAGTTGAACAATCCCATTTATCATTGAGAAATTCAGAGTATTTGCTTCCTACAAGCCTACAATTATTTTTTTTTTTCCGGAATAAAAAGTAGCAAGGTTGAAAGAAAAAAAGGAGAAGCAATAAATGCTTTGGTAAACCTATGATGACCAAGAAAGACTTGATTAATTGATAACAAACAAAAAAGAGCAAGCAAATGATTAGTGTCCAATTTTCATAAACATTTGGACAGGAACAAATTTAGTTAATTACCTTCTCTCTCATTGAGATACACAATGTAGTTAGAGAGCAATATCTCAGAATTGTATTTTCTTTATGTCATTCTTGAAGTTGCAGTTTTACTAGATACTGCACTCTTTAGGCTCATAGTTGTGTGGTGAGTATGTAAAAAAAAAAAAAAAAGTCAAATTCTGTCATACGTATTTTGTACATGTGTTGATGTGTGTGTGTGTTTCTCCTTGTATACTGCAAGATATTTTTGAAGATAGAAATGATGAGGTAGAGTAACAAGCATTCTTGTGTGTACATGTATAGTAACATGGTCACCAAAGAGGCAAAGCTGTCCTACCACTTGTCTTTTATCTCAAAGAAGCTAAAAAAAAAACCAATGAAAACAATGGAACAATGGATTAGGGAAATTCTATTAAAAAAGGTACTGTTGCTCTTGTTTGTTCATGCAGGTAACATGGTCACCAGAGAGGCCAAGCTATTCCATGACATGGCTGTGCTCTGTAAGAAGCTAGGAAACAATGATGAAGCCCTGAGATGGCTGGAGGAATCTTGGAAGAGATGCAGGGGAAGCTCTGGCTCCCATCCAAGCAGGGAGGACATCCGTCTGCGGGCAGCTGTGGCTCAGAGTCTAGCTAGGATGTACCTTCATTCCTATGATCTGATCAGTGCTGTAGAGATCTACCAAGATGCAGCCTCCTTGCATGGTAGGACATGGGTATAATAGTCAATAAGGAGGGCTAGACACTTATAAGGGTCCAGGTTTAACTCTGGATCCCCAAATATCTTCAAAATGTTGAATTGGGCACATGCATATCATTCTTGAATATTTCAACCCAGACCTGTAGTGAAAAAAAGGAAGAAAGGAAGCAAAAATGTATTAAATTACTGAAGAAGAGTGTAGAGCCCTTCAGAAAGGCTTATAATCTTTTATTTTTTATGAAGATTTAGAAAATTAAAGCTGCTAAGAATTTTTTTTTGTGTGTGTGAATTTATTACTATTATCATTGTAGGTAGTGTGTTGCTTTTATTCCGGAAAAAAAAAATCATGCTATTTGAAAAGGTGTCTGATTGGGAAATACAATGTATATCACATACATTCTTACTGTTATGGAGGAAAATTGAAAATGTCAATGGAAATTTTCAAAATTGTAGAATTGCAATTCTATTTGTAATTCTCAGTATTCCTACCCTAAAACAATGATCTGAGAACAACAACCAAATCGAAAATAACTAACATTCCTGTGGCTGCACAATTTTTATGTGAATTACTTGGAGAACGGAATCCATTATTAGGATCCTTTTTTTTTTCATTTACGATAAAGGT
Source organism: Echinometra lucunter (assembly GCA_029962745.1). Lineage (NCBI taxonomy): Eukaryota > Metazoa > Echinodermata > Echinoidea > Camarodonta > Echinometridae > Echinometra > Echinometra lucunter. The sequence goes on from CM057156.1 coordinate 18,519,528, forward strand.
TTATTAGAGAACTATGCAGAGAGGGGTTGGTGTTTCTATCACATGGCTGAAGCATACAGACAGCTATGTGATTACTCTAATGCTGAGCGTAGCTATCATGTAGCACATCAAATACTCACAGATGCAGGTAAGTTTTCTCCAGTAAAGTCAAATGTAGAATAAGATGACATTAGATGAGTTCAAACTGAAACATTTCTTTACAAGTACCGACTTTGTAGAAGATATTTGAAAAATTCAGACTCTTATTTTCTTCAAGAGGATATTTGGAAAACAGGATACAATGCCAGAAATGTGAAATTCCCTGTTAAATTCTTCTCCAGAAAAATTGCATTATAAATGTTTGATATGTATTAACACCGCTATCTTGCAGCACATCAGATGTTATATGGTGCAAGGAAATACTGTAGTTGTATACTTGTATCCTTTTGAATGTATAAATTCATCTTCTGTTGTAGAGAAAACTGAATGCTCGATGTCAGGAATAGATGAATACAAATGAGGGAAAAATTATATAAGTTCATCAGATGTAACCACAGTACTCAGTACTGTTAAAATATAAGGAATATTACTTCCTGCATGTTTTTTGTTAAGTTTGATTTCAAGAGTTCTTATGTATTTGGAACATTCTGCATCATATTTTAGGAGAGAGAAAGGGCATACATGTACAAGAAAATAATACATTCATACAATCAACTCCCAATTGACTTTCAGGTGACACGGACCACCTCTGGAAGATTTCCGATGGACTGGGTGACCTGAACGTTGCCAGGAACCACCCAGACATTGCCACCGTATACTACAGGGAAGCTCTGGCTAAGGATGCACCCCTTCACAGCAGGACCAAGTCTTCCACTGAGAAGATTATCAAGAAGCTCACCAGGGCCTTGGAGAATCAGAAGAGCAATCGGCTCAGCTTGTACGAGTCGCGGCAGAAGCGAGTGCCGATTGTTGTAGGTTACGACCCTGTAAGTCATGCTATCCCTGATCCTTTTGAAATTCTTAGTGTTATTAGCATTCAGATGAATTGTACATGGTTCTGTCTTTATATACAGGTTTTAACATTTATTTACATGGACAGTTGAAAATGTTATTCCATATTTCATCATATTAATCCAGTGCAAAAATTGAATATATTATTCCTGCATATGATCCTTCTTGATGAATATTTTGTTTTTGTAGTATTTTTATCAATTTTTCATCATGGTACATCTGGAATAACATGTCTGTCAGTTCAATTTTGCTTCATACTCCAGCTCATATGTATGTCATGGATTTGCAAGAAAAGTCTTGCTTTAATTCAAATGATATTTCATGGTTTTAGATTCTTCATCATTATGCTTTAAATTTTGCTGTGTAACTGTAAGGTGTCATTGGTTGTATAATGGTTGATATGATACATGTAGGTTGGGGTTTAAAAATTCTTTTAACTATTAAAGGCATTTTTTAAAATCTCCTAAAAAACAATGTATTAATATGATTAGAAGTCTATGCTTAGGCACTCCAATCCATTTTCCCTCCCACTTGTCGTTATGTTACGTATACCCTCTGCCGCAAATTTTTTATTCAGCTGTTGCTTACCTTCAAAACCTAGTTTGTCCTCAGTGCATGTAGAAAGCAAACTATCAGTAATATTTGTGCAGTGTGAAATTGTTCTATCAAAATATCCTTTGAATGTGCTTTTCAATTTCTTGCCACCATACAGCAAGGACCTCTGCCTCCCATCAATCCCATGTCAGAAACCATTCTCGATGGCAACGTGCCCTCAACCCCACAGGTTACCCATAATTCCCTCATGATCATCTATGTGATTGTCCTTTTGAACATAACACAGCTAACTATCTCTCTTGTTGAGTCTCTTGTACTAAAATATCCTGTCCAAATGCTCACCATAATGCCTTTCCTGGAATCTTACGTGTCATGCAATTTCTCACTCATCCCTCTCTGCAGAAGTTCAGTATATTGTTTTTAGAGATTTCATATGGGTTGATATGACTATTGTTGTGCACAATACGTATATATCACATTGTGAATGTCAGCCTATTATTAATGCTGTGATTAATGTAAAATATCCTGTCCAAATGCTCACCTTAATGCCTTTCCTGGAATCTTACCTGTCATGCAATTTCTCACTCCTCATCCCTCTCTGCAGAATTTCGGTATATTGTTTTTAGGGATTTCATATGGGTTGACATGACTGTTGTTGTGCACAATATGTATATCACATCATGAATGTTAGCCTGTTATTAATGCTGTGATTAATATATTGCCTCTTTAAGATGCCATGTTACCTGTAATTCTCAGATCTTTTCATCAATTAACTTCTAATTCTAGTTCAGCTTCATACACTTTTATCTCTTAACTTTGTAGTTATAGGTGCTTTATAAAACTTTTTTGTCAGTTTCAGGGAAATTCATGGAACATTAACATTTCTTTGCAGTGGCTGCATGTATTAACCACATATTCATGTAGCTTAATAGCATAAATATGCATGTCAATTCTCAGATGAAAGTGATGCCATATTCAGATCCAAAAGGGCCTTTATGCTATGTTGAATGATATGAGTTAATGTCTTTCTGGCTCCAAAGAGATGATATTACATGTACAGTGTATGGCTCCTGTGGTATAGATTTTTTGATTTCCTGGAACTTTGTTAAAGAGTTGATGAAATATTATTCAGTAAGATAAAGGGAGATTGTATTTGAATAATTTGAAGTTAATAGTCTATAGATGTGGAATATCCTCCAAATGATTATCAAAGCATTTTTTTGTCCCCTGTTGGTTATATGTTTAATATAGATTACACAATGTACATTTTCCAGTACAGGATATCAAGACTGTCATTTTTTTTCACTCTATCAAAACTGCTCCTATGTCAGTAGACGTGGTTATTGATTAATGAAAAATTATCTTGAGATTTATTATTTTTACTAAAAAACTTCCAGTCTGAAGCAAACTAACCACTTAACTTATTGTATTTGTTTTTAGGCGGTGTTCAAGGGAGTCAGGCAGAGGTACCCACCTTTAGCATCTACCCCTAATGGTGCTACAAGTTTGGTTGCCCCAAGAATGAGGTCTCCGTAAGTATCTTACGTTCTATCATTTGATTTCTAGATGTTGTGGATGTGATTTCACCACAATGCTCTCTATATGGGGCTTTTTCTTTAAGATTTTAAAAATAGTTACAAAGAGAATATCTTTCACTTTACAATAGAAGAAGCCTTATGTTGTCATAGACAAATTTAGTGCTAGGTGTGAACACATTTTTGAATAAGTCACAACTTGTACATGTAAATGAATTTCATATAATGTTGTGTTTGTTTTTGCAATGTTTTTTTTATGCAAGAAACCATCAAAAGGTGAAATCCAGGCGCAAAATAAGGTTCAGGTAGGAGAGGCGGTGAAATCTTTGTGATGTGGAATTCCTGAGAGCGTTTCATGAAGTGTCTTGTCAGTGATTTTTACTGACAGCTGTTAAAGCTACTGAAATCTTTGCATCTGATTGGCTTAGAGCAAATTTGTCAGTAAAAATCACTGACAAGACACTTTATGAAATGCTCCCCTGATATTTGCTACTTGTATGATCCTGGCGAGTGGCTTGAATGTTACTTGACACCGTGCATGTGGTGTTCTGAAAGAAAACTTATAATAAACTGTTAATAGAAAAATAATGTGTGCAGTACAGTTATTCAACAAGATGGGTCACTGCTATGAACATGTAAAAATTGCTTTACATGTATGTAGTGAAGTTGTGTATGCATCAAATTTGAGAGTTAATTTGTCAATCTTCTGGCTTATGATCTTTGTATGACTTTCCGTTGTGAAGTTTGACGTGACTATAAACACTGTGGATAGGTCATGGGATGTAATTTTAGGTGCTCCCTAATTATTCTTATTCTCTTTTTATCATTTATCTCATTACTTTGCCCTACCCTGTCATTTCTTACTTTGCTTTCCTCTTTGCTGAGCACTGCTACTTTATTTGTGGTTCTTATCCTCGTGGTCATTCTGAATTTTTTAAAGATAATGAATGAGTAATTAATTCCATTTGAATTCTCTGTGAATTTGTAACAGTGGGGCTCTGATCTAGAATATGCACTTTGAGGGTAATGTACATGTAGTTTGGCATGGAACATGAGATGGAATTTTGAGTTACTGTAAATGTGGAACATTTCGAGGTGTGGAGATTTTTGCGCATTTTGCGTGAAAATAAAGTTGCGCAATATATTTTGCTATTTTGCACATGAATACAGTTATCCTAATTCTGCGAAAACAATTGTTTTTAATTTGGCTGAGCTTGAAAAAATTAATTGTGTGAAAATGTCCACTTTTACAGTAAAGGGGACTCCCCTAAAAAAAAAAAAGAAACAGCGCTGAGATCGCCAGTCTGCTTGTAGTTTTTGCCTACGTTTACTCATTTCTCACACTAATAAATGTTTATCTATTTTGGTCTCTCTCTCTCTCTCTCTCTTTTACTTTTTCTCTCTCAGGTCAAGGAAGAAGAAAGGCAAGAGGAAGGATTATTCTCTCCTACCAGTCATGAGAGGAGTAGGAGTATATGACAGTGGTTCAGACCTGTCCTTAGTCAACGGCAGTATGGCCTCCCTCGTCAAGGCAGCATATGAAAAGGATACAAATGGCAAAGAAGCGAAGGGGAGAAAATCACCTTTCCTCTCAGTAAAATCAAGGTATATCAAGTGATATTTATATCTGTGTCATGGACATATATTTTTTTCTTCTTGCAGAAAGAAGGGAGCTAACTCTTCTCTTTAACCCATTCATGAAAAGAATTATTTGAAACATTTATTTTATCAGCTTTTCTTCTTCAAATTGGCAACACCGGTATTTTTTCTGGTATTGCTACATTTTCTTACACAAATGCATGTATCTGAAATGATTATAAATTGACAGATGTATGTTGAGAAGTTAGAGGTTGCCAAATTAAGGACTATAGTGCTTCTTATCCTTTAAATTATTCAGGATCAAACAACAAATACTGACACACCAAAATAAGCAGTTTGTGTAGCATATTTCACTTTCTGCTCTTGTATGTGGTATGGTTTATGAGGCTCTGCATCAAAAGTTACTGGGCCAAACTATGCAATGTTGAATTCTGTCATGAATGCATTAGTACTGAAAAAAGGCTCTTCTATTTTGTAACAGCAATATCATTGTTATATATATATATATATATATATATATATATATTTTTTTTTTATAGGCTTCACAGTTTTGCTGCCCCTGATGAAAATTGGCTTGAATTGGTGATTTAATGTATATGAGTAGCAAGAAAATCAAGAGGTTGATACAAAGCTCTAAAATGAAACTAGAACAGTAGACATAGATGTGAAGAACACTGTAAGCCAGGGCAGTAATTTTTTTGATAGAGGTTCTTTGAACAGTTTTGTTTTCATTGGTCACCTAATTGTATTTGTTTCAATTAAAGGTGAGGGTAAAATCCAGAAATTATTTGTAATTATGTAAGAGTTCATTGCTATGTACTACACTATAATTTTCTTTATAAACATGCATTGTATTGTAAACAAAATATATATTTTTTTTCCCTATGTTTTACTTGTAGTAGACGCAAGGGTAGAAGATCTGTTACTCCACAGCATTCGAGTAGTGAGGAGGAAGAAGAGAAAGGGCTGAGTGATAGCGAGAGTGAAGTAGAAAAGGAAAACCATAGTAGTGATTCAGGCTTCAAGAACATGTGGCAGAGAGCCAAGGAACTGGTGTCAAGACTTCAGTCAGAATCGGAGGACTCTGAGCTTAGTTCTTCAGAGGAAGATGAAGGGATACAGTCCAAGGGGTCCGTCAAGTAAGATGGCAGATATATCGTCATCGGTTTTACGAACCAGCGAATCCATGCATGGTGTGCAGAAACGTGAATTGGAGGAAAACGCATTTATAGATTTAGGTGTTCTGAAGTAAAGGAATTTGCTTTCTTTGCAGTATTTCATGTATCGGTATATACATAGCTTATGACCTTAATTTTTGAATGGTATATATATTACCATGAGCAAAATAAGGAACTACTGGCCATTCAAACACGATTCTGTGGTTTGTAGAAATGTTTTCTCCACCGCATGTTTCTGCTCACATGCACAGATTGTTCAGTTCGTAAAAACGACGACGATATGACTACAAGCTTCTGTGAAAATTTCATAGCTTTCCCTGAATCCTCAATGGAAAGATTTAGTTGAAAAAATGAAAATATGTAATATATGGCTCTGTAAAAGAAAGGAAATTTTGTGAATTGAAGTATCTAATAAGCGCTATAGATTGTGTCACTTTCATTGTTTTTATGAATGAATTGACAGTCTGCCCATGTGTTTTGTACGAAAATGATGTTCAATGAGCAGTTTTGGTAGGGTTTTTAGATAACCAAAAAGGCATTAAATTTTCTGTGTAGATGTTTGATAGCATATTGTATATAAAGTGAAGTTGGATACTTTGAATGATTTATGTAGAAAAAAATGATCACTTTCATAATTTTCCCAACATGGTTCTCCTCTCCCTTTTTAAAAACTTAATCAATTATCACTTTTACACTGTAGGCCTAGAATATTTCAAACTGTTTATTTGCCTTGTAGAGAATATTTATGGAAATTGTTTGTTGTAGAATTTCTTCCTTTATTTCCTTCTTCTTTGGCTGATAGGTTGGAGAACACATATGAAGATCCAAAAAGACTAGGAGACAGCCATCTCTATGCAACCATCAACAGGAAAGGTATGTTGAATCAGTAAGGTATCATTATGATAATGATAATAATAATGTCTTGTTTACCTCAGGTAGCCTGTGCATTATGACTACTTGTATGTACTGTTCTCCTAATAGGCCCTGCAGTCACATTATTGCAGAACATCTTATTTTTTATTTTTTATGGATATATTATATTTATGGATATAGTATTGATACTGCCTTATTTTGCAGAGAACTGTATAGTCCAAAAGGTTCAAAAGGTTTGTGTGGCCAGTTGGTTCATGAGTGGTTTTCACGGTGACTGAATGCCTTTCCTAAAAATATGATTGAGCTAGCAATAATTACATAAATATACTTTCACTAAATGTTATTATTTCATATTCAGATTTCAAAAAAATAGTTCAAACAATAGTTCACTGATAAACAGTTAACATGCTTCATCTTCATGTTTCAGGGGCAACCCAAAAGTCAAATGGCGAGGAGCCCATCTACGAGACCCTTCACGGTGGCACGACCAAGAACTTTGGGGCCAGCATGCCCACCCGGAATCCCCCACCCCCAGCAGTCCCCATCCAGAGCCACCCTTCCCTCAACAAGAAGAAGAAGAAAAGCGACATCAGCAAACCATCAACATCGTATGACGAGGAGGAGGAAGATGATGATTCATTTACCTCGGTGACAGAGGATGAACTGGAAAATTTAGATGGAACCAGGAATATTGAGGACAAAGCCAATTATCCAACTTTGTCAAGGATGACCAGGGGTGGCTTGTGAGTATTTCTTTACTTATACCTATTCTAAATTTCTTTGGAATGTCCAAAGTATTTGTTTATTTTATTTTCTGCTTGTTACCCATTATAATGGAGAATGAATGAAGATAAACAAGGAAAATAAAAATCTAATTTTTCTGAATATTTTACCTGCTACAGACTGTTGTAAAGTTGTCAAGTCGGTCCAATGCAGCTGTAGTAAAAGTATCTATTGAAGACATATCCGGTAAACCTAGATATATTATAAAGATTTCTTTCATATCAGACATATTACTACAAGTACCATTGTGTTTGAAATTAAAATGTATCATTCACATATAAATCATTTGTTAAAGGTGATAGATGGATATAAATGCTTAAAATGGTCTTTTGTTCTTTTCTCGGACTACAGGGAAGCAGGTTTATGGGAGATTCAGAGGCTTGAACAAGAACGGGAGGAGATCCGATTATCCCATGTACCTTCAATGAAACCTCCTGAACCCAGCAAGCAATCGTCAAGGGTTTGCATTGTCATGTAGACAATGTAGTTGTATGACATATGCTCTCACGAGAGTTGCTCCTGTCACTTTCGTACGCAAACCAAATTTGAACTTCAACCCAGGACCAAGCATGTAACCCCAATTCTTTTTCAAAGCCTAATTTAACCCATAGAGGTACATGTGTCTCCTTTAGGAGACGCTTTTGCAGTATCTGTTGATCCAGAATACTGGGCGTTACTCATTATACATGAGCAGAAAAAGAAAAATTCGGGAAGAACTACAGAATTCACAGAATTTCACAGAAAATGCGATTTTTTAGGCCAACAAATTTGAATTACAAAAAATACAACAAAAATCATAAGAAACAAAGCAAAATCCAATAAAACAAAACCATGCACCAGCGAAAAATCTGGATCTAACCTGTTTGCGAAGCTTGAACGGCTACGTTTACATGTACATTATATTGCAGTGTGTATATATTAGGGTAGCTTACGTTTATGTTTTAGATTTTTACTATTTAGACTTGCTTTGTCACATGTTTTTTACATGTCTCCGAAGAACATGGAATTGGGAGATTAAAACACGGAAGACCACAGAATTTGCGTTTTAGAAAATGGAAAACTGGGGACTTTAGGTTAATAGAAATATGGCATAATTTTGTTGCTTGGTAGGATCAGTATGACTGACTATAGTACTTGAACTGTTGAATTTGAAGACGGTGACACATTTTTTTTCAACGTCTGTAATAACTCTACAGGAGTTCATGTGAACCCTCCTAATTTTCATTAGAAAATATTATTAGACAAATAAGAGAAGATTATAAATGAGAAAATATATATTGCCGTCAAGAATTGATAAGTAAAGCAACTTGCAAGACCTTTGTTTTTTTTCTTTGTTTCTTGTGAAAACTATATTTTCTGCTGTCTATTTGAATGTTTGCAATTCTGTATATGTATTGAAATTGCAATTTTGTGAAGCTTTATGTGTATATCATCTGCTTACATTAAGAGGAAATAATTTACATGTATGTATATTGCATCGAAGAACTGAACTTGTGTGCTTTCAATAATACACTGTCTCTAATAATCACCTTGAAGACAGTGCAATTATTTCACTAAGTGCATCATAATTTTTCTTTTAATTTCTTTTAAAAAATGTATTATATGTCTGGGCTGAAGCATTATAAGGTTTTGATGGAGTGTAAATACGTAAAAAGTGTGTTTTAAGATGTGACCCTCCACCACAACATGACCAGTTAAGTTGGAAATTTGATATTTTTACATTTTAACATACATGTAGACTGAAAGCTTTTGAATGATTCATAACTTGCCTTGTCATGACTGTGCAAACCCTTTGGAAATACAATGAGAATGAGAGCTTGTCAGACAGGCTAATCACCAGAATAATAGAGCAAACAGGATGTTAATAGATGAGTGACCATTCAGGAGTGCCATACTGATGTCCTATTGTCTGCCTCACTAATTCCCTTGTATTGACTATGAAGGGATTATCAGATTAGGCTCAAACTTGGATCAGTATGTCAGTTTCAAAAGAAATATGTGTAATCTATCTTTGTGTAGATTTTCAAAGCCACAGAGTGAATAACTTCAGAGTTATATGCGCATGTTAATGTGAAGGTTTTATCCGTCATTCTGGCATGTTTTTATTTCAAAATTCCCCTAAATGGTAATTTTAAATCAAAGAAAAACACATTACTACATTACAGATGGCTCCCAAATTTGGTCAGATGGTAGATCAATTTAAATTGAATTTCAGACAATATAAAAAGCCTAAAATCAACTTTTCAACTCCAAGCTCTCTATTTTACCTGCTCAATCTAAAACTCCCATTGCGACTTATTGGTCGTTTCGTGGTGGAGGGTCATAATTTTCCATAAAATTGGAATGCTTGTGCAATTACAAATCCTCTTTATGATGTATATTGAATACTTCACAGTTATTATCACGCATTATTGTTAACTTAATATTAAAAAGGATTGAGATAAAAAGCTTGTAATATTCTGTTAAAAACAGTTACGCTTTCATATTTTGATATCATTTTTATAAATTTATTTTATTGCGTATTGTACATGTTCAAATGTTGCATATTAAGGATGATATCTTTTTATTTTGTAATTGTGGAGACCCACTGTGAGATCAGCTCAGTACTTAGTTACCTTTTTAAGAAAGAAATATCAGGCCTCATCCAAAACTTGCTAATGAATTCAGTCTTCCAGTTTTAATACACACATGAGGAGCTTTTTGATTTTTCCCTAAAGATGCCCCAGGGTCTTTTGAAATTCATCAAAATTGGACACCACTGAGTTCCAGGTGGATTTTTAAAAAGAAAATTCTCTTTCTCTTTGTGTAATTAAGTCTTCATTAACATTATGTCATGTCAGTGGTAACTTTTTTTTAGAAATTTTTCGTGCTTTACATGCAAATAGATCTGTTAGAATCATTGACAATTTTAGACTGAGATTATCCAAAGTTCATTATGATGGATTATCTATACCAGACTAAATACTGCATGTAAATGTACCAATGTAGACTTGAGAGTATCACAGGATGATTATACCTCAACCACCACCGTATCAGGACAACTCCCCAGGGGACTGGGGGAGTTGTCATCCGGGGAAAGGTGTCCTCCGGGGAGAGTTGCCCTCGGGGGAGCTGTGCTCCAGGGGGAGTTGTCAGGTGGGAATCGTATCGGGGGGAGTTGTCCTAGAACTCTTAGCCACAGTTGAATGTAGGGCAATTTTCTTTAATTGATTCCGAATTTCATGTCCAGACCAGACCCTTTATCTGGCCAAAACCTTAAACTAAACCTTTAGTACATGTACATTCCGAATGACACGAAACTAAATTCTGTATCTTCGATGTGATAAAAGCTCATGAAAAGTCTCCATAGTCTATATCAGATGAACCTACAGTTTGAATTATAGAAAAATATCAAATACCATTATTTTTTTTTAACTTTGCTCCATCATCATGTACATGCACATCAAAATTAGAATAAACAAAGAAATATTTATATTTGTACTTCGTAGTTTCTCTTGGCTTTTCATATTGATATTTTATGATAAGCCAATTTATAGCCTAGTTACATTAGGTGAAAGTACAATCGTTACTTGAAATTTGCACACTTTGGTCAGTACTAACCTTTTATGCTTTTTCAAAAAGAACTCTTATTGAAATATTTCTTAGTTTCACTCATTTCAGTTTTGTGGCTGCAATTTCAAATTTAATTTTCATGTGTTCTATGCATTTTTATACTCTTTGATACTTTATCCTTTGTGAGCTGCTTTTAAGTATTTCAGTTCATTTTTATGTTTGTTTAAAAAAGATGGAAAAACTAGCAATTTCAGGATAAAATGATGTTGTTTTGCTTTATTAGTTTTCAACAATCGTTTATTACGTTTCTTGTTCAGGTTCATTTTATTCTATCGCATTTACATTTTCCAGGTATACATGTACTTGCATTTTCCAGCAATATAGTGTCTTTTTATGTGTGTAATAACATCCATACTACTGAAAACATATATATGTATTTTTGTGCACTTAAATTTCATGTAAATCTTCTCTTTTTTTTAAATTTCAGAGGGCTTTAGATTTCCTCTCTTGCTGCATTTTTAATTATTGGTATTCACAATGGTGCACTTCTTCAGGCAAAAGATCAAATATTTCTCATTTTTGAAACTTTCCTATTAGTAGACATGAGAGAATGGTATTTTGTATTTGTGATATTTGCAGAAAAGTGAACTTGGGTAAATTTTGTAAGGCATCAATCAGGGAAGCTCTTTTTTAAAAAAATGAAATTCTGAATACGTTTTTTTAAAAAAAGGTATAATCAATTGAATGAATTCTAAATGGAGTCATAATTTTGATTAGATGCTTGTCGAGTAGAATTTAATATATGTAAACATAATTATATTTAGAACGATGTTGTTACCTATAATTGCTTTGTAGATTTACTCAAGAAATTAATGTTCTGGTACTGTGCATGTGGGAAATTATTGTTGAGAGCCAGAATGGCGCTTATTCTGTTCAAGGACATAAGTACGTGTACCTGTAGCTCATAGCAGATGGTGTTGAGGGTGGAATCATGAATACAGTGTACATATAGGTTAGCCCAGTGCCTAAGCATTGCAAACATGGTCTTTTCAATGCACTGCCATCTTTTAAAGGCACTTTCATTATTCGTACGGAAAACATAACTTGATATCAACTTGTATTGAAATAACTTTCTTTCAAACTGCCTTGTGTATTCATCAACATTCCTTTCTTTAACACTGACACCATGTAAGAATTTTTTATGGAATGAAATGATTTTTACTAATTTGCTGTGGACTGAATAAATCTCCTTGATAAATCCCACAACTTTCATCAATCAAGCTGCTTTCTTGTCTTACTAGTACAGTATGCCCAAGTGTAGTGCTTATTAGCTTTAATTGCTGATGCTAGGATTTATACAAACTGGGGCCCGTAACACAAAGGTTTGCAGTCAATCGCAAATTTAAAACAACCATTCTGATTGGTCCAGGGTTACCTTTTTGAACGAGATGTGCATGAAACAATGGTCTTGATTGGCTGTTACAACTTTGAGATTGATTGCAAATCTTTGTGTCATGGGGCCCTGGGCCGGTATTCAATTCAATACTTAAGTCAGAAATATGAGTATTTTACTTAGCGTTTTACTTAGATAAAATACTTAGCAAATTTTGGTATTCAGTTCAATATTTTGGCTAAGTATTTTACTCTAAATCTAAGATACCTACCTAGGAGACTTAAGCCAATTATTTTGGAGACCTTGATTGGCAGGCATAGGTTTTTATAGGCAGTAGTCATGAGCTGCGCAGAATTATATCATAGCGTATTCAAGCGTATTTAATGCGACGTGTTAATTGTGCATTGAAAATATGACGCACAATGCTTATCAGTAAGAATTTTGGCTTAAAGTTGGCTTACTAAAGTAAAATTCAAAGTATCGAATTGAATATGACTTAAGAAAATTTCTTAGCCAAGTAAAATACTTAGTAAGAGTTTTACTTAATCCAAGTATTGAATTGAATACCGGCCCAGGTCTGGAATTATGTCTCTGCATATATTGGGAAGAAGGAACAGATGACAAACCTAGAAAACCCACACATCTATACATGGAAGGATGAAACATAACCTCCTACTCCTTAACATGGTCGTAAAAAAAAAAAAGAGTATATTTGCTGCTGTCCCCCCCCCCCCCCCCCCCCCCACTGCAGTACTTGTACTTGCTGACGCATACAAGAATTTTAAAGTGGAGATTTTCTCCTCCTCAATACAGAGTACAGTTAACGGTTAAGTCTGATAAAATTATCTATGAAGGCAAAACTTGATCCTGTCAGGAAATGAAGTCATAATTTTCTGTATTATTGGTTAAGCTGATCAATAGAGAAAATGGAATTTCCCAGAAACCCATTTACTACACCTGGGTCCAGACTGGCAGTTGTAGATTAATGTCTTGCCACAAGACAGTGGTACGGCAGGACTTGTTAACTGTTAACAGTCTTGTCACAAAAATCGCTATCGGTTTTATGAGCTTGTGACAAAAATGAGACCCACGCTTGACAGTCCTTGATTTAGATACAGTAGACATGTTGAAAGTTGAAAGTTGACAGAATCCTTTGTCAATATGAAACAATAAAACATAATTTAAAAAAAAAGAAGAATCCTTTATCAAACCTTTTTACAAAACCATATAATTTTTGATACACTAATATTAAGCTAATAAACCATACCATTCAATAGTGAACGAAGACAGGAAAATAAGCATGCAAACATAATTTGCTTTTTTGTAGAGAGTTGTCTTTAATCTTCAACTCTGAAGCAAAGTAAACTAGCTATACACATACACCCATAACGCAAATTTTTAAGCAAGGTCTACATACTCCTTTCTTACAAATCAGAAAATCAAGATCACCATACCGTATACATATATGTAGTACAGATAAATATAACACCCATATATATTTTCTCAGTCTAAAAATTCACTTGATAGAGTCAGTACCAAGGAAATGTCTTTTTTTTCTTGCCCTAAAATAGTACTTACATATTTATATCATACAGCAAGGTTACTCTTATATAAATCTTTCAGAGATATATAAATTGCAGTATAATACTCGAGTACAACATTGCAGTTCAATGTACTACATAAATAGAAGAGACCTCCAACCTGAGAATAAACTACAAGCACAAGCATTGTACGTCAAATCATATCATTATGACCACTTTTCCACAAAAAAAAAAACATTTGAAAATAATAGCTTTGAGCAGATATATGGATGGATATTGTTCTCAATCCAGAACAGAAGGGAGAAAGAGAGTGCAAAACAATGTAATACACTTGTAATGTACATGTGCATGATATGTACAATGTACCAAGTCACTTTGTACGATAAAGGTTCATTGAAATATGAAGAGGGAAACCCATACAGCAAACCCCCACATTTTTAAGTGTTCGCATACGGCGCAGTAAACCGGGCCACATGATGAGATGCTCATAAATGCCTCAACTCCAAATAAAAGAGAGTTTTGCTAAAAGTTGCGCAGACAAACTCAAAACGTCTTATTTTGCACTAAAATTACAAGAATTTGATTGGTCCACATCTTTTTTGCTGCCAGGAGGAGGTAAAATTCGCCTCTTGCCTCAGCGGCTTTTTGTTTCGCCACTTCACACCATTCATTTGTACGCAAAAAACTGCTGGGGTTTATCCTGGGGGTTTAAAGTGGGTGCTTTCCACTTCACACTTGAAGAAGCCTTATTGGATTCAATTCAATAAGTTTAATCTTTGCATTACAAATGAGTGATTCATTTGGCATATCTTACAACTGCTAATAATAGTCATGAAATCAACCTCACATAATGTATATTTTCACTTCACTTCATTAACTGATGGCATCTACACCATCGCTGGGATGTGTGATGGCTTGCACAGTCCCAATTCACATCTTGCCATACATGTAGCTTCCAATCTCCTGCTAACCTTTTGGCTTGGCTAAGCAATATATATTCTATGGACTGTCAATAGTAGAAATTTACACAAATTATGATTGCAATGCTATCACAAACCAATGCATTTAAGCTGGTCATCATCTTTGATTTATCCAATATCGTGGATGTATATTCAATTTTAGTAATACATTTATATGTACATGTGCTTGGTCAACTGTTTGTGAAATTCCATCTCATTTCAAATTAAAGATAATATACCAGCATCATATCAACCTACTTGTCAATTCACTAGCATTTTATAAAATCTCTATACAGCATAAAAGATTCAGTACTTTTATCAAAGATTCCTACACATATGACAAGGTAAAATTAAATTCAAGATATGATAATAATAATAACCTCAAAGGTGGACAACTTGTTTTCAAATGGGAAACCAACATTTCTAACTAAGAAAACACATTTAAAGTGAAGATTCTTCTAAACCCGATTGTCTCTTTTAACCCAAGGGCAAGGTTTTAACAAATATATCAAATTTTAAAAAGTATACATGTATTCTATTGCACAATCTTAATGATGAACTACCTACATAGATGTAGCACACACGGATGAAACAGCACACTAAACAGTAGAATAAGCACCGCATAAAAATCAAACTATATTTCCAACATTTGTGAATTCTGTGGTAATTCCTTGCAGAAACAATAGGAGGAAAGGAGGACAAGTTACCATCAAATTTCACGGTTTTACAGATACAGTATTTGGTTAGGAGGGTCTCAACCATAACATTTCAAGTTACGATAAATCTTCCAGTGAGATTGATTACAGACATTTTTTTTGGAAATAGTCGCCATGGTAACTACCAATTTTTTTAATAACGATTTGCTTACAGATTTTAACACACATGCACACAATATTGGCATGTGCATATCAATGGCAGTGCAGAATAGGATATCAGAAGGGGACACAGCTACATGATTTGAGTTAAAACACAAACAAGTAATTAAAGGTGTGTTCAGATATGATGCAACTTTGTGCCGCCACATTGTACCACCACATTTTTTGTGTTCAGATATGGCGCAACATATGTACGTTTGATTTTTTTTCAAAATTTGTTATTTGTTTTTTTGGAAATGAAAAATAAACTCTTGAACTCTTGAACTTTTGAACTCATTGTGGTGCCAAATATGCCTATGAACGCACGTTAACACGTCAACTCTCACATAAGAGAGAACATTGTCAAAACTTGTGCAAACAATGCCACAACATTTTTTGTGCTAAATTTTTAGGAATTTGATTGGTGCGCATTTTTTTGCAGCCAGGCCGCAAACAAAAATGTGTCCTGCCCGTGACATTTTTTTGTCGCCTCATACCCCATAGGCTTGTACACAAAAATGTGGTGGCACAAAGTCGCATTATATCTAAATGCACCTCAAGACTGTCAAAAAAGAACACAGCCAAATGTTTGCGTTAAAACACAAACAGGAGTAATTTGATCTATAAGTAAATACTGACATCTAACTCACGTTCAACAATTAGTATGCAGTGTTGGTCCACAGAGGTTTGGAGACGTACATGTAAATTTCTATGTTGTATACATTAGCTGTTTAGTGTCCAGAATCACATATTTACAATGAATATTATGGTCAAAACAACATTTTGTAAACAAGAAGGGGAAATTTGTATTTACTAAAATGATTATACATGTATTAGTTCATATTGTAACACACTGAGAATCCCTCCTCTCTCTCCTCCCCCCCCCCCTTGTTATCTGTCAATTTACACAAGACCTCTCTCATGTTTACTGATACTTTAATGCCATTATATGATTATTGCACTATAAATTTTAGAACTGGTTATAGATGATAAAATTTTCTTTTTCTTACACTAATAGAGTTGTATATGATAAATTACATTTCCTGGCAATAGTAGCACATAAATTTGGCATATTCAGTGCATTCATCCAATGTACATTTTTTTTACATGAGAATAATGTGTGATACCTGTATAATACACCGTGTCTGAGATAGTTATGGGACAAATACATTGAAAGAAAACATCAAAGACACAGACAAATGCAGATTAACTACAAAATGGGACATCCCAGTAGAGTGACAGCCTAAAACACTGACTGCCAAGGAGACCAAAGACCCAGGAGACAAACAGCCCACATGATGGGAAAGCAAACAAGAACAACAGCGTCAACCTAGCAAACTCTAATGCTACATTCACACCTTTGCGTATTTGGCTTGCGTATTGCTGCGCTATCAATTCGCAGCCGTACCCAGCAATATGCAGCAAATCTGACGCGAGCAGTCACACTTGCGTATCTAGCTCGTATTATGCTGCTCATAAAAAGTAAATGGCGTACGAGCTAAACTCGCAGTATATCGAGCACTAACGCAGCGGTTCTTGCTGCTGCGAGTGGTGTATGAGCAACAGCGCAACATTACGTGCAATCATGCAAACAACAACGAGCTAAAGCGAGGTAAATCGTGCAAGAAATGCAGCACAGGTCTATGCGCTAGTCTGCGTGTTGAGTATGATGAGAGCACGTTTCATTGTGCTTTATTGGGTATGACTGCTTATGTCTGCGTTTGGTCAATACACAGCAATACACCAGCCAAATACGCAAAGGTGTGAACGTAGCATAAGGGAAGGAGGCCCATGAGATCGTCGACATGATGATCTCACACACTTGTCTGTCTTGGGAACCCTCTAACTTTTTAGAATCCTGGCAAGACTGACATTGTTGGTGTCATGGACTATCGGTCTCATGGGCTATAGACTAATTTCAACAGTAAAAAAAAAATGAACAAAAACAAACTATACTGCATATCATACGGTACATGTACACCCTGTCTAATAAGCATAATGACATGCTTTTGATAGTCACTTTTATCTACAGAAAATACATTTATATCTACTACATCTTTATGTACAAATAAAACCTTATATTGTGTTCTGATTAAAAAATAAATGAATTAGGATCATTTTAAGACTGACATGTTATGCCCAAGCTGAAAATGCTATTTGAATGAATGGAAATATATGTATAAAGGAAGGTCAGATATTGTTAAGCTACAATTCATTTCAGTTAACTGCATAATAGGTTCAAAGAATTGCTGCTTTTTTTCACTGTATAATATGTTACAAAAATTAAAACGGTTAATAAAGTGTCCATTTCAGCAACACTGACTCCTCCTCCTCCGACTTTACTAATAAGAAATCATTAAACATGCTTAGCTATGAAACTATTCAGTTAATTAAACATCCATGAGTGTAATCACATCAAGTATTAGATTAGATGAAGCATACTGGAATGTATTCTATAACAATAGGCTAAGAAGCACCACTGCCCTATTTTATGTGAAAACAAAAGTTCTGCTTACCCAATAATTAAAAACGTCACAAAGAAAAAAAAGAAGGACACACACAAAAACAAAACATGAGAATTCTGCAAAACGAGCAGCTGTCTTCAATACATGCTGTCTGCTACATAGTATTCAACATAATACCACTGTCTTTCTGTCCTGTATTGTGCTAAAACAATCATATAATATTTGATGCGTCCAAAATGCAAAACTCACTACTCAGGATAAAAACTCTAAAGCCACCACAAATAACCACTTTTGTATCAATGACCCTTCAGACTTTCATACACCTTGCTGCTGCATTCCTTTCAAAAGACATCCATACAAGAAATTTATTAACAGTATTGGGGACTTAACAGAGACTATAAATAACTAATAACAGCCATAAACCTTCAAAAATCAAAATAATATTTTCAATAAATAAAATACCTATATACATGCATGTGCAAAAATCTGTCTTGAAAGGCAAGGGGCACACATTAGAAATTTTCCGATGGGTGTCTCCTTTTCACCTGTAAAATTCAAATTCATTGACGAGCCCCTCCAAAAGTCCTTAGCTTTGTCAGGTATCTCCTTTTACTCAAAAAATTTGCTGACAGGCAAAACAACAAACAAAATCCTCTTTTGGGGACCATCCCAAAATTGTAGGGGTGTCATTTGACATTATGTCCCCCACCTTCCAAACCTTGAGGGGGGTCGCATCCCCCCCCCCCCCCCCCCCCCAATTTCCACCCATGTACAGGCAAACCAACATGTACATTCTGAGCAGGTACACATCACCTATAGATCTACAAATTCACCTTCACTCAACAGTGGTTTTTTTTTCTTTTTCACATTCTCACACAGCCAACAGCTTTTCCATTTAATAATTAATAAAATGATGAGTTTATGAACTCATCATTTCTCTTTTTCTGCCAAAAGGCCTCACCCTGAGTCTATCTTCTTGGTCCTTAGTCATCTGATCATTTTAACAAAAAACAAAACAACAAAAAACATATCCCAAAATTCATCTAAAAGGAGGATAAAACTGCCTAGTGAAATCTACCATACACTGTACATGTATTCATACAATACCTGAATAGATTAGACTCATCCCCCAAACCATGTACCATAAGCATACCATCATGACATTAGTTTTCAGTGCTACCCTTAATACTAATAAGCAATTTATAACTTGATATAATATGGTGGTCAACCAGAGGTTCATACAGTGTAAATGTGTGAAGCTGTCGAGTGTCAAGTTCAAGACCTAGAATCATAATGTCTTGTTCTAGCTTATAATAAATCAATTTTCATTATTGTAAGCAAGCTAGATCAAGACATTATAATTCCAATGATAAATAATTCCAATTATTTTAACTTATTTCATTTGGTACTAAAGGAAACATGGACCGCTGTGTAAAGCTTGGTCCAAGAAGTTTACTCCAATCATGATCTTTTAGGTAAAACTTATCCTGTATTAGAAGAAATTTCGCCACCTGAAACTGTAGGACATGGAGCTAGGAATTTCAGTTGGTGAATTCTTGAAGTACTGAGAGAATGAGAACTTACTTTAGACGAGTTTTAATTCTCCCTACCGCAAATATGATATTCAACAGTAGAGGTCGATATATCCCACACACAGAGTAGACAAATGCACTTCCGGTTTCCATGCAAACATACTGAGTCAAGTCTTAACAAGTCCCAGAAAACTTATACATGTAGTTTTAGAGCCTGGAAAATGCAAGCAACAAATTGTGATGCTACCTGCATAGATCTAATAAGATTATCAGGAGAGTTGAACAATATTTTCGTCAAATGAGGGATTTGTTAACCTGGCTGTACATTTTCTAGGGAAGCTGGAAGAAATCTTGCCAATACGTCAGTGCTGGATTCGTATCTGCACATGTGCTGACCTGCGCGGTATGCGGGAAATGTTGCCCTCCACTGCTGAATCTCGTATTTGCGGTGGGGAGAATTGCAAGTACTATGAACATATGGCAACAAAACTCCCAATACACTGGTAGATTACATGTAACACAAAAAGTTCTTTGTAAGATAGTCACAGTATAACAAAATGACAAAAGGTCAAAGGTCAAAGGTCCAAATCTAAGGTATAAATGTCAGGTGGTCTAGCTTATAGACCACAGGGATTTGCATTGGCATTCTGGATCCACATCTTAGAAAAGGAGGGGGGGGGGGAAGAAAGAAAAGAACAGTACCAACTAGTCCTGAAGGTCAATATTTCACAGAAATTTCCACTGAATGCCAACTTAGGCCCAGATTCTGAGAGTGTAGTCCCAGCTACCAGTACACATGGCTGTCCCGTCAGGAGAGACTCTCAGGCAGCTCACCCTGTTCTCATGGCCATAGAGCATGGTCAAGCGATGACCCTTCAGCGTGTCCCAGATGTTGACCGAGTAGTCGTTGTATCCCACAAAGAGCAGACGCCCTACAGAGAGACAGGATGAATGGAGACCAGGATGTTCAGAGCTCACTACTTACTATCAAAGTGCTTATTCATAAATATCTTACATATCAGAGGAGCTTCCCAAATGAAATGCAGAACTTTACAACAACAAATAAATAAAACAGCCAAGCCCAAGCACTGATAGCACAAACTATCCATCTGACTCTCCTCCAGTAATCCTTGCAAGCATTTTTCAATAGTCTGAGAATGTGATTTGATAGAATTTCCAATGAGTTGAAGATTAACAAAAGCATGTCTCTCATACACCATAACTGCTTCCAAATATCTCAACATAAACTACACTGTACTAAAGAAGAGCAAAATCATAACAACTTGTGATTTAGAACAAACGATCCTTGGAAAACCATTTGCAGGAAACATTATCCTCCTGTTTATCTTCAAATATGTATTCTACATTCTCCCTGTGCAATAATTTGACATTTCACTGAATTTGTGTATGCCAACATGCATCGTTTGTTACTTAGATATATACCGATATAAATCAATAAAATGGATAAATAAACCCTTACCACTGAGAGAGAAGTCGAGTGAGGTTGCTCCAAATATGATGCTTTCCTTGCTGTAGCAACTGATCTCTCTATCGGCTCTCAAGTCATACATGCGACACTGAAATCAAAATATACATCATTTCAATCAATTTTGGATTAGTGGTGGGTAATCTGCTTTCAAGTCACTCATCCTTTAATTGCATTACAAACCCTGATGGGTTTTAGAAATATAGCTCAAAGAGAAATAGATCTAGAGGTTTTCAATACCACTGCCCCGGTGCACAAAGAGATTTTTTATTCCAATATTGTTTGTATTCTAAATGAGACACAAAATGATCATTGCTTGTTATAAAACATTTAAGGACTTTACAAAATCCTTCCATTGGACAAAGTTTTATCCAATATGGCTGACTTTTCACATTTTAAAAAAATCACAGACGCAAACAAAGCTCCTTTGAAATTTCATGCCGTTTCAACTAACAAGCCAAAACAAGCAGTTATCATCATACATAAAAACAAGACTATTTTCCATAATAACTCAAATACAACAACCTGGACATCACAAGTACAGATATTGGCAAGACATTTAATCCACTGACTACTGAATGTTCAAATTCCCATAGACTTAGTGCACATGGCCACCGGGTTCCGGTAGCCAATGGGTTAAGACGCTTACCGAGGCATCGTCAGAAGCTGTAGCAAAGCCATCTCCACTGGGGAAAAACCTGACGGCATTAATGTCAGAGTCATGACCTTCAAAGGACTGCACACACTGGCCGGTCCTCATGTCCCACACCAAAGCTTGCTTGTCACAACCCTGAAAGACAAAGCATTCAAGTTCAATATTTGAAAATTTCTACAAATCATCTACATGTACGTCAAATTTACTCTTTACTCCTGAAAATTACTGATGAAATATAATCACACTTTCACGTAAAGTTTGGCCGTGTCATCTACAAGGACCAATCCTACTTTTATCTCTCAGCAAATCAGTGTTCAAATAATTGCATGATCTTAATATATATATATATATATATATTTTTTTTTTTTTACATGTTGAGTCAATGACAGATAAACTTACTCCTGACACGAATGTATTACAAGCTTCTGAAGGGGAAAGGTCCAGTGCCATGGCATCAGCATTATGACCATGGAAACTCTGTAGGAGCTGACCGCTCTCCACATCCCACAATGCACAGGTACTATCACCACTTCCTGTCAAAATCTGCAAGAAAAATAAATAAATGATAATTAGATTCCAAAATGGAGGAATACAGAAGCATAAATTTGGCTACTGAGTTCGCTACAAAAGCAATATAAATGAAATACGCACTTATGTGCTGGCATTTCTTTCTTCCACGCAAATTGTACGAAGAAAAAGTTTCAAAAAGATGCGTGAGCCAAAACAGATATTTCTACAAATATAACACAATACTACACCAGTTACAGCAATCTTTTTTTTGTTTTCTATATTTATAAAATCTATGGTTTAAAAGAGAATAGGCAATAAAAATAAGGACAAAACTTGCATTATGAGACATTAACCTTATGCCTTTGACCTTGAAGAAAATTCAAACTCTGCCCAATCCTTTCCTTCTGGTGAAGTCATGATAAAATAAATCTCCATAAATTTAAATATTTCAAGCACTCTTCTTCCATTTTTAAACATTTCTTTGATTACAAAGAGTATGCAACATATGCACACACACACACACACACACAAAACAAAACACACAAAAAAAATCACTTATATATTAGTACTCGACAGTACAACTATAACAGACCTGAATTTAAGCAGTCAAACAGTTTGTGATTTAAAAAAAAAAACATCTTTATTTATCAAAATTTTGCTAATGATCAAAAATGAATTTTGATCCTTTCCACAGAATGAGAATTGTTTACCTGTTGGTCCGAGTTCATGAAGGTGCAGCATGAGACATAGCTAGTGTGCATAGCTACAGCCCTCTTCTTACTACTTGATAAGTCTTCTTCTTGTGTGAGCTGATAAACTGAACACTTGTTGTCCAGACCACTGCAAACAAACATAACACAGAACCATATGCAAGTAATGATTACATAATATGGGGTCATGACTCATGACCCCAAGAGGGTCATTTTGAGTTTTACAAGTCATTCATGAAACAAATCCTAATGAAAATCTAGGTAGTTACAGATTACTGGATATTCAAACACCACTTTTGACGAATCAGTTGCATTTTGGAGGTCACTGTATACAAAATGCCACATGAAGCAACAGGTATTTGAACAAGAAGGTAAGTATTGCATGGATTTTTAGAAGGGCAAGGATAAAAAAAAGAAGTGACTTTTATAAACAAATGCTAGAGAGAAACCCTACAGAGTCCACTCAGAATATAAGAGAACTGTAATGTAAGCATGATCACAGTTTTGGAGAGCCAAGTTTAACATATCCACATAATACATGTACATGTATGAAGAATCTCTGGAAATCTGACATACTGGTATCCATACATGCATGTAATATATCATATTGCTGTTCTAAGGGATCCATTATGAATATACGTGTATGTATGCATTCATAAAATAGTATTTTACCACTGCTTCACCTGAGTGAAAACTTTGTAAAGAAGTATACAGTAAATCTGGAAGTAAACACATCCAAAATATTCTGCATCAAGTCTTACAAGAGGAATCAATCAATATTACTGCCTACATAAAGAGCACAGAGGCGCTAACCAGATAATCAAACCTCTTGTAGTACACAAAATAGATTCCATTCTACATGTTAACCCATTCGTGACAGGAATTATTTAAAGCCTAATTTGATCAGCTTTTATTCTTCAAATTGGCAACACCAACATTTTTATTTTATTGCTACAGTTTTTTTATAAAACGTCATGTATCTGAAATGAATATAAATTGACAGAAATTATGAGAAGTCAAAAAGTTGCCAATTTGCAGGGGAAAACAGCGATTTAAACTTTCTATCACATTGCCAATTTAAGGATTTTAATGCTTATTTTCCTTTTAAAAATTTTCAGCATCAAACAACGAATATTGACGCAACCAAAATGGGCACAGTTTGTGTAGAATTTTTCGCTCTTTCTGCTCATGTATTTGGTATGATTTTTAGGGCTTTGCATCAAAAGATATTAGGCCAAACAACAAAATGTGGACCTCTGTCACGAATGGGTTAATGTGTTAGTAGTTACTGTAAATCCAAAACTTTGAACATAAGAAAGATAATTTGCAGACTGTTCACGACAACTGTTTTCACAGTAACAGGTAAGAAACTTTTGCAAAGTGCTTAAGTTTTGTGTTGTGACATGTGCAACTGACTTACATGTAGTGAGCAGATAGAAGCATTTGAAAGTGTATCACTCCCCAAATTTGCAAAATGTTTCTTCCACACAAAAGTTTGTGGTTTTACGGTTATCACTTTGTTTTTTACTTACCCACATGCTACCATGGTGCCTGAAGGTGCATATGAACAAGCCATTACCCAAGTTGTTGGCATTGTTATTGCATGTTCCTATCAAGCAAGAAATCATTAAGAAACCTACTGAATTCAAGAGCAAATATCTTCTTTATACTTGTTACAAATCAGCTTTACATAGACTGAAATTGCATTCAGTCTACACTGCAGAAGTAGTCAAAACATGGTATAACTTTTCACATTGCCTTGGACATGCTATCTATCAGTATAAAATAGAATTACAGAAAAAATGTAAAACACGGGACACGAGTATTGCTTATAATACTTTTGATGTTCAACAATCTAAAAACAACAACACTCATAGATACATGTAGAGTGACAGAGTTCTTGTTGCACAATGCACAGTAAAGATACATTCTGGCTAAAATTACATTCCAAGAATTCGGAAGAATGCCTCACATACAGTAAGAAATTCCTACATGTAAAAAAAAAAAAAAAAAAAAAAAAAAAAAAAATTAGACAGAATTAGAGTATTTCTTAAAGGTGAAAATATATCAAAGAATTAATATGCAACCCTAAATGTATCACGGCTGTATCAATTTCATATACAGAAGGGGAGAAAGAGGCTATAAAATTTACCTTGTTAGTTGTGAAGGCATCCCAAACTATGACCTTGCCATCCTGTGAAGAAGTCACCATATGCCGCTGGTCTCTAGCCCAATCCAGGCACAGAACCTTTCCTTGGTGGCCCTTCAGGATGCGCCTTGGCTTCAGGTTCAGAGCAGGCAGAGGTTCTAACCTCTGAGCCACTGTGTACACTGCAACAAGGAAGAGAGGTTACAAACTAGTCAAAATCTTGGCAGAAATGTGCTTTAGCAATATTGGCAATGGAGTGAATTTACAGTATCCCATGGGGAAAGGTTTGGCCTCTTGTCCATTCCAGGTGCAGAACCTTTCCTTGGTGGCCGTTCAGGATACAGGTCCAGAGGTTCAGAGGAGGCAGAGGCTCTATCTCTGAGGCACTGTGTACACTGCAGCAAGGAAGAGGTTACAAACTAGTCAAAATCTTGGCAGAAATGTGCTTAGTTAAATGGCAATGGAGTGAATTTACAGTATCCCAAGGGGATGGTCCCTTGTCCAGTCCAGGCACAGAACCTTTCCTTGGCAGCCATTTCGGATATGCCTTGGCTTAAGGCTCAGGGGAGGGAGAGGCTCCAACCTCTGAGTTACTGTGTATACTGCATTCGGAGGGTACGGGATACAGTTTGAAATCAAGCCACGAATATCTTCATAGAAATTTAGGACTGTTGGCAATGGAATGTATTTAAAGCATCCTGAGGGTATTGTTTAGTAGGACCAAACTAATATTTCATCTTGATGTGATGGACTGACTAATTCTTTGAGAAAGAAGAATAAAATTAACTGGTAGTTTATTCTCAAGATTAAATACCTGTATGAGGAAGAGGTTCTTGAGATGGTCATTACAAAGAATAATTTTCTTTGACGCAATTTCCACAGTAATTATTATAAAGTGAAATTTCATTTCTCTGTGCACTTATCAAGGCATAAAATAAGTTCAAATTGAAATTTTACAAGAACATGGGGGACTCTGCCATTGTGTACAAAATTTTGGTCAATGCAAGCAATTGAATTTCTGTACAAAATTATCAAAATAACTGGCCATCAATAAACTTCGAAGTCTTGGTCCATTACTCAATTTCATACTTTGTCACAAACACTTATTTGAAAAAAAAAAGTGAATGTCCAATACGGAACAGAATGACTTTTGGGGTCTGTCATTGTACAAGAATTGGTTTACAAATCTTGGGGGAAAAGTTTGAAATCAAGGGACCAGTGGGAACATTTGAATTCGATGAATGCACAGTGGAATGCTCCTAGCTTGCTGAGCACAGGGAGAACATGCCAGCCCCTGCACATATATACAGAGCTTGCATATTTAATTTGATTGTGCATCGTTTCACTGATTCCCCAAATGTTAATGTGTGCACTAGACATGCATTTCAAACAGCCCAGCAATTTTTTTTTTTTTTTTTTTAAATAGTAATTTCTATTCATGTATGGCCACTGAACTGGAAAGACATCTTTGTAGTTTACTGGGTATGGTCCCTTCCCCAAGCACTGATGAAAGATAGAAGAAGGTTAGAAGAAGGGAAGCCTTGGATGAGGAGAAGGAGAAGAAGAAGAAAAAGAAGAAGAAGAAGAAGAAGAAGAAGAAGAAGAAGAAGAAGAAGAAGAAGAAGAAGAAGAAGAAGAAGAAGAAGAAGAAGAAGAAGAAGAAGAAGAAGAAGAAGAAGAAGAAGAAGAAGAAGAAGAAGAAGAAGAAGAAGAAGAAGAAGAAGAAGAAGAAGAAGAAGAAGAAGAAGAGAAAGAAGAAGAAGAAAAAAAAAAGAAAAGAGCAACAATAAGGAGGACAAGAAAAAGACCCCTTTTACACCAAGCGGCCGCGGTCCGGCCCGGCCCAGCCCCGCAATTTTGTGTGTTTACACCGGGACCGCGGCCGCGGCCTGTATCTAGATCCTTTCAACGTTTCGTCGTAGGAGCGCTCTACAAGTAAACAAAGCCTTTTTTTAACCCCTGCAATATTGGCTTTATGACGTCATTGAAAACGGAAGAAGGCCCCGCATTTGGCCCCGCTCCGCGTTTACACCAAAATTGGCTGCGGCCAAGACTACCTCCAGAGCAGGTCCGAAATTGGCCCCGCATTTGGCCCCGCATTTGATTTTTGAGCTTTTACACCAAGCGCAGGCCGCGGCCCAAGGCTTGGTGTAAAAGGGGTCTAAGAAATAAAATGAGAAGATGAAGAAATGGAATATTGGGAGAAGTAGAAACTGGTAAAAGGTGCAATAACGAATAAACAATGATTCAATGATACTAAATCAATAATAAATGAACAAATGAATTAATCTACATGTACATGTACTAGTCTGTACTACAGATGAATAAATAAATGAGCATTTTAGTGAATGAATGACGGAATACAATAAATAAATAAGACTTGTGAATGAACAAATGCATAAAACAACGATGAATGAACAAATGAATGAATCAAGCAGGGGGTGCAACAAATGAGGCTTCGTTAAGCCTCTCCTTCTGTTTTTAGTCGCACATAGTTCTGTAAAATATGTAGTGAGCTTTTTACTTGCACATTCATCTGGGCACCCGACAAGCACAAGTACGATAATACGCCAACGGCGGTCTGTACTTAATCGAAAGAAGAAGAAGAAGAAGAAGAAGAAGAAGAAGAAATGGGCAACGGCTGCAAGAGTAAAACGCAGCTCAGCAAGGACTTCGGACTTGTGCAGAATTTTCAATTGTGGAAAACCCTGCTAAAATTAAACATTGAAATTACAAATGTGCAAACCTTTTGCAGTAAGGAAGTAAACATAGGGTACTATGTTATTCTAAGCCTAGGAAATTACACAAACTGAATGATAACAATGAATAAACAAAGGAAATTAGTTACAATCTACACTCTGTCTCTGTGCCAACAACAGATTTAAAACATCACAAAATCAACTCACATAATTGTACACACATCGGACTACATACAACAACACAAACTCTTGTTGTTCGGACATGTTGAACACACTTTGGCTGATCATACTGCAAAAACAACGCATTAATCGTGAATGAAATGTAAATACTTACTTTCAACATCATTCAGTTTTTGTCTTTCTTCTAACAATTTCTGTTTTAAGTTTTCTGCTTCTCTTGTAAGCGCCGTTAACGTTTCCTCTTTCACTGCATTCCCATCGGTGACAGCCATTTTTGCTGTGTATAATATTTACATACAAGGTTGTCGAGTACGCATGCGCAAAGTAGGATACCTTCGCTGCAATAGCTTTCTCACTTTTTATTTCATACTTTATTAAAAGTTGATGACATTTCTTTCACTTTTCTGCATGAATTTACGGTATTGTATGTATCAATATTTGTTTTTAAAGGAATGGAAATCATGATAAAAAAAGATGGTTAAGGTTGAAATTTGACTACAAACTTAAAGGTATCAAGCAAATCCATCATCAAATTCATTTCGCAACATATATTCAGAAACAAGGTGCTATTTAAATGTTATTTTCTTGCGGTTATGATGATTATTGATGACTGTAGATCACATTTGTTACCTTTCCATATGGTTTATTTAGCATAATTTTTTATGCACGGTCTATATAAAAGATCTGAATATACTCAGCATTTCATTTCAGTTCTTTTTTTATAACATTCAGTCTGCGATGATGACAGGGGCGGTGCCAGGGTGTTTTGATGGGGGGGGGGGGGGGGGGCAAGATGACCCATAGGTGAATTTATTGATATTTTAAATGAACAAATAGGGGTGTTATATAGTTGCAAGCCCCAGACCTCTCTTTCCCCGCCCTCTTCTTTCTTCTTCCTCCTCCTTTTTTTTCTTTATTTTTTGTCACTTGAAAAATCATAGGGGGGGGGGGGGCGAATGGTTTCCTGCCTACCTGTAGCGCCGCCCCTGGATGATGATAACTAAACTTTTTATTGTTGTTATTCTTTAAACAACGAGGGAGATTTTTAACGGTATGTACGCACTTGCTTGTATTTAGATTCACTGTGCGTCGATATATTCCAAACGCAGGGGCTGTTTAGAACAGTAGCCGGAGAACAAATTAACGAAAGCGGGTCTCATATTGCATGACTGTGATCGATGTTTTAGAAAGCTTACAATTTACCTCCCCTTCAGTACAACCGGAGAACATAAATAATACGGAAGAACATAACTCTTTCGTTCTTGAAGGTGAATCATAACCTAACAACCGAGGCCCGAAGTTCATTTGCAAAGTTCATTAAATGCCCAGTAGGCCTACCTATAAGCGCAATTTAGGGCACAATAAGACGATAAAAGCTGGGCAAGAATGTTTCAGCGCAGCATACGACCAACCAATTATTTATCATGTCATTTACGACACAAATATTGATTGATGTTGTTCATTTCATAGCGGTAATCATGATTTTTAAAAAACGCTTCCTTCCCGATCTCTGCATTATTCACTTTGTTTCTTTTTATTGTAAATAACTCACACCTCCGCTTTGTTGTTGTTACTTCAATTGACCGCGTAACATTTTATTTGTATCATATTAATAAACTTGGGCACATCTAAATGAAATAGATACGTATTGCATTGAATTGAATTGAATTGAATTGAATGCTGACTCCAGTCTTCGCCGCCACCACGCTGCACACACATGGGCTGCATATATCACAGTTTGAATGAAAAGTTCAACTTTGCACCAATGCAACAATGGCAGCACCTTTCGGGGTGCAAAGATGCACCCTTTGTACTTAAAGATGCATATTTTCAACTTTGAGTGGCTTTCAAAAGGGTGCAAATTTGCACCTTCCCTACAGGGTACAACTCTGCATCTTTACTGGTGCAAAATGTAGACCTAGCTCACTTCACCCTTAATGGTGCATAATCACAGAAATAGAAGACTATTTCTGTGTGCATAATGCTTCTTTGGGTGCAAAGTTGTACCCATAAGGGGCTCCCAGTGTTGAATTTGAAGGATGCAAAATTGAACCTTTTATTCTTAGTGTGTACCTGCACAGTCATATACTTTATCATTGAAGAAGAAGAAGAAGAAGAAGAAGAAGAAGAAGAAGAAGAAGAAGAAGAAGAAGAAGAAGAAGAAGAAGAAGAAAATATAGGCATATGAAAGGAAACTTTTCTCGGTAAAAGTCCGAGAAGAAGTGCGCGTGCTCCTATATTAGTTGCAGCATAGACTCGTTAATGCAAACTCATCACCACAAAGCTCATCTTCACTCTTAAGCAGCACCTCCTTCGTTTAAACTCTTGACAGGATTTTTTTTTTTTTTTTTTTTTTTGGGGGGGGGGGGGGGTGTATATATATATATGTATATATATATATATATATATTTTTTTTTTTAATGGCGCTGTTTTTCAAAATAGAAGCCGGGATAGCGGCTTTATATCCTTTTCCAGTTATGATAATTCTGGTGTGATCTTCATAAGCAACACTCTCACAGACGACAATAAGCTTTACGATGGAGGGATGGTTAATGCATTAAGTGGATATCGTGCTGCATCATGGAGATTAACAGTTAATTAAAATGAAGTAAGGGTAACGCCCTGGATTATTATTACCTATAACGATTTATCACAGAAATAACTCTATTCATTTCGTCTTGGATCGTGTAACAAGCAACACCACATTATTCATCTCTATATTAAGAAAGAGAAAAATAAAGCGAGACAATACAGAAAATAAAACAAAGCAACAAGATCATCATCAGATACAAAAAACCAACAACAACAACAAAAGAAATCATATTCCCCCTCCCCCCCCCCCAAAAAAAAAGGAGGGATTAGAGGAGCTGCTATGCAAAATCGTACACCCCCTTGCTTGCAACAGTCGCCCCCTCTCACAACAACATGATTAGACGATGCCCGTATACCTTTATGAATTACTAATGACATTGATAGATGGAGTCCTGTCATGAAGGGGGTGTCCACAGGGACCAGAAACCCAGATTTGTCAAAGTAATTCCATGGACACCAATCATCGTCCAGTCGCCCCCCCCCCCCCCTCTCCTCATATAATGTTCACCTACATTATGACAGTTGTTGAGTAATGTGAGAGTTGGTGAGGGAAGGGTATAATTATTTTGGCGCGTCTTCCATGATTTACCGCCCACGGATTATGGCGGGGAAGGCGTCAGAGGGCCGCCTTAACGCCTGAACTCAGTTTCAGAAGAATGATACGTAATTAGAAAGGTGATAGTAGTACACGTGGAGATGGTAACATTAGGCAGAATATATACGGAAAGAATTGCACATAGGGGACCACAAAAGCGACTCTTTTAATATTTTCGATGTATGTGAGTGCAGTATTATTTCCAGAGCATTACTGCGTGAAGAATAATAATTTAAAAATGTTCTGAACTTGATTCATTGGAAATCAGATGGTGTACAATTTTTTTATACAATGATCTTGAAGAAGATGTCTTACCATTATCGTAAAATGTATTTTTCAATGCATAATATCTTCATTTGCATGCAAGAATTGCTTAATCATGTTAATTAACTTTATCTTTGACAGATGATGCAAAACAAAACGTGATAACATTGGGAAAACAAACGCAGAGAAATTCTTGAAAGTACAAATACGACGAAAAATAATGAGTAGAATCATAACGTATATTTGAGAGTAATCAGCGAAAAACTAATGAACGAAATATATAATCATATTGAAATAAGACGGAATTGGTGAAAAATTCTTGAATAAACAGCGCGGGTATAATATGCAAGGGGAAAAGGGGATGCCATTTTATCCTTGGGTCAACGAAATAACAAGTCTCATGCGTGTGTCTGCGTTTAATTAAAGAACAGTATAAGATTGTGGTATACCTCTGTATACCTTTCTTGAATTTATTCAGGAGAGTTTATCTTTTGATGCGTCGCGTTGCTGCTCATCTCGTACACATCCTTCTTGAAGTTCATAGTTGTCCTGGGTACGTTCTTCATTATTTCCATCAAGCAAATCTAATTTATCAAAGGCTAGTTAACGAGTTAAGCTCCCAAGGGTAATGGATTCGGCGGCTAAGGGGCCCTTTGATCATTGCATTCCAACGTTGCATTATTTCGTGATTTGAAGTCATAACATTCATCAATGCCAGACCATGATATCAACATAAAAGTAGAACAAGAGATACAAGGAATGCGAGTGGCGGATCAAGGGTGTGGTGGAAGGGGGGGGGGGTGTCCCTCTTTGATTTTTCATAGTGCTGAAGGGGCCGCTTGGCTCCCGGGCTTGGCTGCTTAATTGAAATCGACGCAATCTCACATGAAGCGGCGCCACAGCACACAAAATTGGCGCCTTCTCACTCTTGGCCCAATGCTCCCTCTATTTTCAAACCCTAAATCTGCATGGATGAGGGTAGGGATCAAAATGAGGAGAGAGTAAACTGAAGCGTGCCAGCCTTTTTGAGAAAGGGCGGAGTAGCAATAGAGCAAACCGTACGATAAAAGATGTTATTTGGCAAGAATATAAAACCATATATATATATATATATATATATATATATATATATATATACATATATATTTTTTTAATTTTATTTTTTATATCTTATTTTTCTATTTTTTTCTATTTTTTTAATTTTTAAAAAAATTTTTTTTAAAAACTAAACCCTGACACACCTCATCATACCACACCTTACTTTGTAATATCATACAACAGCCATGCAGGTGATACCGTACCCAAATACAGCAGGCTACCATTCCACTCTATCACACCACACCATACCACACATTACACCACACCACATCGCACCACACTACACCACATTTGACACACCACACTAGCTAGACCACATAAACGACCTAGTTCATATACCACATACATCATACATCACCACCTCATACCACACAAGGATAGCATAACCTACACTACCACACCATACCACACCATATCACACATTTTCTTACCATTCCATACCACACCACCCACAGCATTCCCTACCATAGTACTATCACATTTACTAATCAGTTATTTATACCTTACACCTAAATACATTGAAATCTTAAAAAATCTTGCTTTTGAATTAATGGCAACTCTATGAATTATGGTAGTTATTTAAGACTAGTAAAATTGACATTTTTACAGGATTGTAGTATACCACACTAAACTAATAGGATATGTCCACAAACGTTTTGAATAAAAGACACCTGAGAAAAATCCGTCAGCAACTGGTTTGGGTATGTCCTCCCAAATTTTATAACTGATGACCTTTCTTTTCTTTTCTTTTCTTTCCTTTTTTTTTCTTTGCTTGTCAGAATTTTTTTTGAGTATGCCCTCAAAATATATGCCTCCCCAAAAAAGATATAACCTTTCTTGGGTAGAGGGGGGCTTATTTCTTGACAGTGCCCCCCCCCCCCCATTATAAAACGGATTGACGCCCACGATTCCACATCGTACTATACTAATTCCCTAATTGCATTAAATCCATGGTAGATGTGTAAACTCCTTTGATGTCACCTGCGAACTTTTATGGTCGGTCGAACCCATCATCACCTGTCTATCAAGCAAGCTATAGACGGAGGTGTTGATAATGCCATGACCTCCATTCATAGCGACTTGACAGCACAGCTGATGTCTTGGTCCTCCCGCTAACCGTTCTTACGCCAGTCTCATATCTACATCTAAAAACAGCTCAGCAAATTAATTGGTTGGAATGGAGTCAGTTTGGAGTCTGTGCTGCAATATGATGGAGGTTTAACCGTTTAAACTTCTTTTCATATGGCCTTGCCAGTCGTATCATCGGATCGGCTCTAAACCTACTCCATACCGATTTTTTTTCTCATTATTATTATTTTTTTAGAAACACACATGCACACGTTGGTATCAATATGCCTATAGCACGTTAGTTGATTTGATGTACGATAAAAGAGCAATGTATATAAAATGCCTTGCTGAAGGGCATAAGTGCCGTGCCGGTCATCGAACCCCCGATTCTCGCGTCTTAAACGCCTTATTCCTCAGTCACACTGCCAAACCGACTTCACCTCACTTACATATTATCAAATCTATCGACTTTAGGTCATTCAGGGTAACGTTATTAATTATTTCTGTTCGGTCTGTTCTTAAACTAGAATCGGTATCATTGTATGGTGTGACTGGATCCTATGATGACGTCATTGTCGACACCTTCGTAAGATAAAAAGCAAAAAGGGGTTGGAAAGATGAGCTATCAAACTGAGGACCTCTTTTCAGTTCGTTTTAGTTCTATTTTCCCCCTAATTAACATTAACACTGAATTATCGTGATCAGGGAAATCATTTCCATATATCAGGAAGACTACAATCAGCTTAACCCGTTGGTCAATATTTAGCCCAGCCTCCTATATCACAAAAGGTTAAAATGAAATCGCATCAGCTTTAAATAACTGAGCGCAAAAGAGGCACCATTTTACACAGAATTAACGCTTGGCTTTTCAACAGGTGACTGATTCTATTGTTTCTATGAAAACTACATGCGTATAGGCCTAGTCAGGTAGCAAATCTTCCTTAATTAAATTTATGTTTTCTTACTCTCATCTCAGATCATTCTCTAAACGTTGATCTGACCCTTGCTCTAGAGACATTTTTGTTCAGGTTTTATTTCGTCCAAGATGTATGGTAATGGTTAGGTTGCGATTTCATTCATAGCAAGTAAGCTATGTTCAGAGTTCGGAGGAGTAGCCTAGGATTATGACAGTGCTGAATCTATAGTTAAAGCAGGGTGGCAACAGGGGGGGGGGGGGGGGGAGGACAAGATGACTTGTCAATGCCAAAGTCGCACGTCGTGTTTGAGCGAAGCAAAAAATAGTTGCATGACCCTGTCCTCTCTTCCCCACACTTTTTTTCTTTCTTTCTTTCTTTTTCTTTTTCTTTCTTTCTTTCTTCTTCTTCCTCCTCCTCCTCCTCCTCCTCTTCTTCTTCTTCTTCTTCTTCTTCTTCTTCTTCTTCTTCTCTTCTTCTTCTTCTTCTTCTTTTGGCACTTGAAAAGTGATAGGGCGGCCGCCATGTGCCCTCCCCCCCCCCCGCAGCGCCACCCCTGAGTTAAAGTTAGGAATTCAGGGTGTTAGAAATTGACCACGGGAGATTTGTCGTCGGAACATTGTATTACACTGTATATACAAACTCTTAAATTTCAGATCAGTTCAGTCTCCTTCAGCTACATGCCAATTGCTGAAATATATAGTTAAAACTCGACCGCAGAGGCTTTAAAGAAATAAACTCATAGTCAGTTTAATATCCTGTTGTATTCTACAGAGAAATCATGTTCGGATTACGTCTTTGCAATGTTCGCACATTTTCAGGAGGTGGTGCATAAATGAAATTGCCTCAGGTTGATCTGCTAAGAATTCTCAGAAAGGTTGAGAATCTCAGCCATTGGTATACCTTACTATCGTCCAGTCACCGTTATCTATAAAACTTTAAACAAATCCGACTCTTGCCACAAACCGTTCCATCATTCCCAATTTAGTGACGTCAGTGAATAATTAAAGAAACTACTTGATCAGCTAACTGACAGCTATCATAAATTCCCAGACGACAGCCTCCTGGCCTCGATGAAAAATGAGTGATGACCGCTCACAAGGTTGACCTGCAAGCATCCCGGTCACACACACAGATCCGCCACCAGATCGACAACCAAAAATTCCATTACTCCAAATGACAATGAATCGATTCCGTTACAGTCGGTTCGGCGATGTGACTGAGCCTCACTGAGGTATTACAAGGTCGAAATGATTAAATAGATTTCCCTCTTTTATCATTGGCTTTCTAATTAAAGAAATTATAGTGCACTTCGTCACCACAATTTAGAGATATGATTACAACTACAGCTCACGGATACATCATAGCCCATAAAAACATTTGACATCTCCCTCCCTCCTCCTTCCCTTCCTCCTCCCATTTCCTCTCCCCTCCCTACTTCCCTTCTCTGATCCCCTCTCCCTCTCTCTTCCTCACTATACATCCTTTCAATACTCTCTCTCTCTCTCCTTTCCGCACTTCCCTATGCCTCCCACCCCAACTCTCCTTCTCTCCCATTTCCTCTCCCCTCCCTACCTCTCTTCTCCCCTCCCTCCATTCTCCGATCCCCTCTCCCTCTCTTCTTCACTGTATACCCTTTCAATACTCTCTCTCTCCTTCCCGCACTTAATTCATTCCCCATGCCTCCCACCCCAGCTCTCCTTCTCTCCCATTTCCTCTCCCATTTCCTCTCCCCTCCCTACCTCTCTTCTCCCTTCCCTCCATTCTCCGATCCCCTCTCCCTCTCTCTTCTTCACTGTATACCCTTTCAATACACACTCTCTCTCTCTCTCTCCCTCCTTGATCACTTAATTCATTCCCTGGCCTCCCACCCCAACTCTCCTTCTCTCCCATTTCCTCTCCCCTCCCTACCTCTCTTCTCCCATCCCTCCATTCTCCGATCCCCTCTCCCTCTCTCTTCTTCACTGTATACCCTTTCAATACTCTCTCTCTCTCTCTCTCCCTCCTTGATCACTTAATTCATTCCCTGGCCTCCCACCCCAACTCTCCTTCTCTCCCATTTCCTCTCCCCTCCCTACCTCTCTTCTCCCTTCCCTCCATTCTCCGATCCCCTCTCCCTCTCTCTTCTTCACTGTATACCCTTTCAATACTCTCTCTCTCTCTCTCTCTCTCTCTCTCTCTCTCTCTCTCTCTCTCTCCTTGATCACTTAATTCATTCCCTGTGCCTCCCACCCCAACTCTCTTTCCCCTTCTCTCCAGCTCAATATATTCCTCTCCATCATTCAATATCATTCACTTTCATCCATAAACACATTTGACATCTCCCTCCTTCCCTTCCTCCTCCCATTTCCTCTCCCCTCCCTCCATTCTTCGATCCCCTATCCCTCTCTTCTTCACTGTATACCCTTTTAATACTCTCTCTCCTTGATCACTTAATTCATTTCCTGTGCCTCCCACCCCACCTCTCTTTCCCTTTCTCTCCAGCTCAATATATTCCTGTCCATCATTCAATATCATTCACTTTCATATGAAATCAGTAATAAAAAAATGTTTCTTTAAAAATTGTATTGTATTGTCATTAATTACAAGTTAAATAACTTTTTTTTTACAAACACTTTACAACTTCAAATTTGATCAGCAAAAAATGCCATACCAGTATATAAATCATTACTTAGCCTCATTATGACAACACTCCTAAAATTT
Organism: Echinometra lucunter; assembly: GCA_029962745.1. Taxonomy (NCBI): domain Eukaryota; kingdom Metazoa; phylum Echinodermata; class Echinoidea; order Camarodonta; family Echinometridae; genus Echinometra; species Echinometra lucunter. Next base: position 18,556,960 of record CM057156.1, read on the forward strand.
TTTCGTTGAAGGCAAAGTCTGATGACAAGAGCGAAGAGAGAAAAAAAATCAGTCTTTGCATTTGCTTCAATCAATCTGACAACAAAACTTTGGTGCGAATGGGTGAAAATCGCACTGCCCCTTTTAATTTTGAAGGCAATGTGTATATTTGTTCATAATGATCATGTTCTTTTCTGAAAAAACAACAAAGAATACCATATTCTGTTTTTCATCATAGTAAATCCACATCATGATCATGGCAAAGAAAAACTACTTCATTAATTTTAATGGCACAGATATCACACATGATACCCCGAGGAACATGATTTTAGAGTCTTCTATCACAGTAAGATGGATATATAGGAAAAGCATAATATTCATTTTAAAGAGAAACTACAGAAAATCTCCTGGGCTGTAAAAACACTGGTAAAAACATTTGATGAAATATGTTATTCTTGGCTTAAATTACACATAATACTATTTTATCAGTCCCCCTTACATAATCATTTTAAACTAATTACTCTATAGTGAAACAGCAGAAAGAGATGACAAAATATGCCCCTGAACATCAACACCTATCTCAAGTATACATGTTAAATAATATTGTCTGTCTGGAGCAAGAAGGGCATTAAGTCTGTACAAAATGATATGAGTTAATGCCCTCCTAGCTCAGAACAGATGATATTAAATTTATCATTTATATTCCATGAAGTTTCAATATTCATTAACTGAAACAAAATTGGCAATAAACATGTAAGCACTTGAGCAGTAGAAAAATTCAATGAACGGTCAATATGAATTCAAGAATTTGAATCAATCTTCCAGTTTGATATTTTGATGAGGGATGATATAAAAGGTCTGCATATGAGCTAATCCTTCATAAAGTATCTTCATATTTTAGTAGAGGTCTTCAAATTTCTATAAAAAGCTACCCAAACATGCCTTGCATGAAAAGGAAATTCAGTAAACAGTGTAAAATTTACTTGACCATGTCTGAAGCAAAGGCATTCAAAATACAAGCTGAGGTAGCCGAGATCCTGAAAATTTACTTGTCATCAAAAAGAAACAAATTATAATTTTCCTCTTCCCTCCTAAACTTCACTCATAAAATCGTACATTCTTGCAATTTCTGTATATGTTGAAATACTTTGGAATTTTTTAATTAAAAAAGATATTTACAAAAAAACATGAACTGTGACCAGCACATTGTTATTCTATCTGAATAAACATATGTTAGCAAAGAAGCTGTATTGGGGGGGGGGGGAAGGGATATGCTGAAATATAAAGATAACATAATTCACTGTCATGAAATTATGATCATCAGTATTACGTTAAACAAGTGAGAAATTCTCCTACAATAAAAAGGGTTAAGGATAAAGACAATGTCATTGTGAAGATCAACTTCAGAATATACAGAGATAAACTGGTAATTTTTTTTTTTTATCTCTCTGCCTTTTCTACAGAAATTCTGATCAGATTATGATACAAGGGGTTCCTGATTGTTCTAGCACTTGCAATCACCTTTGGCTTGATTATGATGAAATTTGGAGGAAGGTATACAGACAATCTGGATTGCAGTTGATGAAGGATCCTATAGATAGACAGACCTCATAAGCAGGTCAAGGCAACTGCTCATTCTTGCTGCGGTAATATACTCTTTAAAATGTACGTAAGTGGAAATCCACTGGGGGGGGGAGGGATGAGATATCACTTTCTCTGGAGTGGATTCACACTCAAAAGAGTAATTGATTTCAAGTAATTGCTCCTTTCATATCTACTCATGATTTGATACACTTAAATGCACAGGAAATAAAAATCCACTCTATGAGTGTCTGGTCAAATTTGATATTCATCTTGTCTGAAGTGGAATACACACCTACAGATGTGCAATTTACTCTTTAAGAGTAATCAATTCAGCTTAAAAATGAAATATCTGCAGGCAAGAAATGTGTCATTAATAAATGACACAGAACTCAATTATTGTGCTATGCAAACTTATTTGATGCAAAAATGGCTGGCATTTATCATTGCTAGCTTCATGAATTGAAAATAATTGAATTAAGATTCACAGAAATATCATTGATGGGTGGTGTCATTGCTTCATGACAGCCAATATGGACATTATCACACAACAGCTAGGACATATGGCTGAGACTTATTTTTAATACAGCCACAGGTCCGATGACACTCATTATGCTCCAACATTAAGGAGACTATGCTTGCCTTTACAGTCTATTTCACATTTTATTGCCATAAATCCTACTAATTAACATCTCGCTACAAGTCACTCAAAACACAACATATTTAACATTACATCAGTGATCCGTGGCTTCCTAGTAATATTTCTCTATGAATTGTAAAAGAATGGTTCAACTTCCATTGGGAACGAAATCAACCGTGATTTACCTAAACCGTTTATGTTCTTAGGGGTATCATTATAGATTTTTACAGTTAAAAGCTTTGAAAAAAATCTCCTGTTTGGCATGGAAAATGAATCAAACATACAAAACTTAAATATAAATATATATTTACAAAATTGGCATGTTAACAAATATTGTGTTGCAAATGACCATATACATTTTGTTGTTTGAACTAAATGACAATGAAATTTTTTTAAAGTAAAGAAGACCTCAGTTAGGCTGGGAAGGGAAACAGTTTCTTTAAAACATTCTTGCAAGAAGGAGCTTTGTTCAAAACCATACAAATTACATGTAAAACCGAAAATATTAGAGTGAATGTTCTGTTTAAAGGCACTGTCTCCACGAACACTTCACCCCAAAACTAGAAAAACACCAACATATCACACTTTAAAAGAAACAATCCAGAATTTATTTGACTTCTTAATTCATGCAAAAAGAATCATGTTTTGGGACTGCAAACCACATGAAATGAATGAAAGATATTCTAAAAGCCAAAAGAGAACATGAAATATAAAGCTATGTGAAAACACACAATGATTTAATTCAAACAAGTTGCCTTTCAATTTTTTCTTCTTTGTAACTCTTACTTTTACTGAGATATTATTGCCAACCTATTTAAAGTATAGTCCAAAATGCCTCTTCCGAAACACAATTTTTAACATTTCCGGTGAGCACTAAATTGTCAATTTCTTATTCTCATATTCTAACAAGCCAACTTACATCAACTTAGTGACCTAGTGCAAAGTCTTTCAATTTGCTTACAATTATGCTTGTTGCAATCTTTGTCCTTTTAAGACGCAGGTATGATTATGAATTCTTTTCCAAACATGCCCATTTCCCTAAATCAAAAAATAATCATATACTAACCATCCTGCATATTGATTGGTAACCTATTTCAAACTAAACCATTTCCTTAGGCTTTCAAAAAATTTCATTCATTCAGACTTTCACTTGTGCTTAAATCATTCAGTTCATAGGAATTCAAGATTCTCGTGAAATGAAAAGAACAAATGAAAATACATAAGTGAAGGCAGTTAAAATGGAACAGCTACAAATATTGGCTAGATTCTATTTTCTCCACATTTATGAAAGTCAACTAACTATGAGACATACATACACTTGCCATTACTCCATAATCCACTATTCATATTGCACTTAGTTGAAATTCAAAGAGGATATAATGAAGAGAAAAGAATATTGAAATTCCCAGAGAAAAGCTCTTATCACATGAGAAATGTAGAAATCATAACATATAAATCTCCATTTCTGCCTTCAGTGTAAGAGATTTATGGTTCACAAATTTTTTGTGTGCATTCTTACATTTTGTCAATACCTGCTTTCAGATTCACAGAGAATAATCAAACATTTTCCTTGTGTTTCCATAAGCTTTTTAAGGTGACAATAGTTTTTCTGACTTCTATATCTTTCGACAGAAGCAAAAATTTCAGCTTTTGGGAAAATATAATTTAGAAAATATGATTAAGATGCAAGTGATTAGTATCCTCTAACAGTTAAAAAGGCATGAATTTGATTTGCTTACTTAGAAAAATGAATTTGTTTAAGAAAGTTAAGTCAATATTATGTAACAGACATGTAGAAAGATAAATACATTGGAATGCTTCAATGTAATACAGACTAGTAAAAATATTGATCATTCAATTACATTAACATACTTTTATAAATCAATCAATTATTGTTTCTTGCAATTCCAGTTGCAATACTGTCATCAGACCATCTCCCCATTGCCCTTTTGACCTATGACACCCGGGTCACTCCTGACATGCGTGACCTTCCGATGACTCGCCCCGATGTGTGGACTCTCCGGTGCTGGGGTTACAGCAGGAGGTGGGGGATGAGGGCAGGTGCACTGGGGGGCCGATGCAGGTTGATGGGGTAATGCACTTGTCGAGGGTATGTCTCGCATCTCCGTACAGGGGAGGTGCCCGTTGCGTAACGGCTCTCCCTGATTCATATGTCTCTTGTTATGAGCCTCCAGCTCCACCACGGTAAAGTCTGCCCCCGTGATGACCTTCGTGTGACCCTGCGGCAAGTCGCAAGTACAGATGGCTTCCACAGGGGGGCAAATGCCATCCTCCGAATGCATGGAGTCCCTACCGCTACGGTGATTGGGGTGCTGGAATCGAGTGGAATGCGGGCAGAACGGGGAATTCCCTGTGCACTCCGACATGGAGTTGCCCTTGGGCGAGTGCCGACCAGCCAGCGGACTGTCATACGATTTGCGGCAAGTGCAGATCTCTTTGTGATCATGGCAACCGGAGTGACGGTGATGTGATTTTGGCGAGCCACTGGATCTGTGGGACTTGGGTGAGTGCTTGCTACCATGATGGCTTTTATGTGACGATACGTTGTCATGGTGACCGTCATGGAAGCTGCTTTGTCTGCTTCCTTGGTTGCTCCGATGGCTTTTGTGGCTCCCAAGTCGCTGGTGACTCTTCGATTTTGAAAGCAATCTGAAATTAAGAAAAGTGCAATGGAGAATGAAATTAAGTGGAATACATGGTTACTTGAACTAATGCATTTTTTCTCTGCCAAGACAGTAAAAGCAGCTAAAAGCTTTGATACTATTTAGGGAGATATGCACTTAGTTGCACTGGATTAAAATGACGAAGACAGAGACACAGAGAGGTAACTATCAAATGGGGTCTAAGAGCAATCTTTGACAGCTTACAGCTCATGACAGATTTTTCAGATTTTCAACCATCTTGAATGAAAACTCTTTCAAGAGTACTGAGGGTAACTTAACAGTGGAAATGCATCAAAATTCCATCTATAGAGATTGTCCGCTTACAAAAATCCCCCAAAGTCATATGTCTTGTCTGAATTCTTGGAACTACATTTTTATTGTGCTTCAAGAGGAATTTCTTTCTAATTCAGGTTTCATTCACATAACAAAGTGCCAAACAGCAACAAACTACTAAAAAAATAAAAGCACAAAAGCCTAATGAAACTTACATCTTTCTACCTTACATATGACACAAAACAGTAAGTGCAGGAGTGTTTGATGCACACAGCTACTTTTATTTCATCCCAGCAAGCCATTAATTTAGACAAAAACTGTATTCATCTCATCAAGGCTGTCTCTTGAGACAGTGTTCCAGGTTCATTGTGAACGCAGCTTCACGAAATTAATACTTACTGTTTTCTGACGAGAAAATACCAGATGACAATGGCCACCAGGACCAGAATTAAGCTAGCCGCTGATGCTGCTACCGAGATAGCTGTCGGATCTGAATGGACATTATCCCGATTTCCATCGTTAGCAACCCCAGCAACCGTTGTCTTCTCAGTCATAGGAGTGTAAACAACTGTACAGGATGATAAGAAGGAAAGGCAAGATTTGTTATAATGATGATGTTATCATGTACTGATGGTGCTGACAGGGGAGGCGCCTGGGTATTTTGATGGAGGGGGTTGGGCAAGATGATCCACAGGTGATTTTTTACATTTTAAATGAACAAACAGGGCTATTATATAGTTGCATGACCCTGCCCTCTCTTCCGCATACTCTTCTTTATTCTTCTTTCTCTTCTTTTTCTTCTTTATTTTGCCGCCCCCTCCCCCCCCCCTGTAGTGCCGCCCCTGGTTGTTGAAGAGGAAGCAATCAGAGTGTTAAATGATGATTCACGGGCTTTCTTGCATATAGTTGTGATTAAATGCAACTCAAAAAATTTAAACACAACTTGATTTTTGAAATTGAGTATTTGGGACTTGCGTTTAATCTTTTGAGTTGCGTTTGATTGCACTTATTATGCAAGAGGGCCCAGAAGAGAAATACTGAGTCCTAAGGTTTTGAATTGATCATCCAACAAAAGAGATAAATGTCAGCATCATCTCCATAGGAATTTTCTATGAAAGATAGAATATGAAATTGATTGAATCTTTTCCAAATATTGTTCACATCCTAAAGGAAATAAGTATAGAATAGACAGGAAATGAAATTGATACACTGCATTTAAGTTGAATTAAAATACAATCTTACTCTTAAAATAAATTCATGTTCACAGCCCAAAGAGTGATTATGGCAAAGTTTACTAGACAGACGGTATGCAGAAATTTATTCACATCCTGTATGAAAGCTATAAAAGGAAAGTGCTGCATGGCAAAAAATATCAAGGGTTCATTTGTCACTCTTTGTGTCACGTTTGAACAATGATTGAGAAGTAAAATTATGAAGAAAATCCGAGTCTTGTTTGGTGTAGTATTTATATGTACACGATCAACACCGGTTGTCATGGTAACCATCCTAATGGAACACGTTAACAATATCACCATTATATCAGTTGGCTAGTCAAGTGTACTTTATGACAATTCCCGCGTGTGTGACGAGTTATTCATGCATTGTTAGAGCTGTGCTTCTCTCTCTCTCTAACCAAGTCTCAAGCCAGAATAGTGGAGGTTTGCTTCAGGAAAAAAAGAAGAAGATAGATCTGAGTTTATTCTTCTTCTCTGATTATTTTCTAAACATTGAAACACTGTGGCACAGCCCTCCAGTATTATAAACATGGTGAATCTACAGATTGGTGCATATGTTTTGCAAAGAAGTACATGTATGTAGATATATTAAGTAACAGAATATTAAACACAATCATTAAAATCTGAATATTCAACTGTAGAAACAGTAATAATGAAAAAGAACTATTAATCAAAAAGAAAATTAATCAAGATATGTTTCATAAAACCTCGATAAAAAAATGCAATTTGTATCGATGTTTTTAAATGTTATCTATAATACACAGTATTTGAATGATGTAAAAATTGTAGACTTTTTTTTCTTAATCATTTTTGTTTTCTTCTAGTGTGCATTTTAATCTAGAGCAAGAGTGATTCCTTCTTTGTAGGATTTTAACAAAAACATAATGAGAAGAATGATACTATATTATCAATTTGGGTCCAATAATCAACACATTTACCTGTGTGTATAATAGAATGAAAAACTGATACCAATGGTTAGGAGCTGCAGCCAGGCGTAAAAAACACAATGCAACTTTACGACCATCTGCTTTTTGGCTTATATGTCTGTTTTCTTGCTTGTCATCACACTAATGTATGCCTATACTGCTAGCTGAAAGCCTATTTTCCATATTTATTGCAATCTTGAGCCCTGGCATGGACAGGATAGATTTACAATATTCACCAAGAGTGGCCTGAATGCACTGAACTTGAGTGGATCATATGAGCTCATATACAGCAATATTATGGATGAATATGAATGATGGATCAATACTGCTGATATCATTTATGCCCTTGCAATGTGACAAGAGGCTTGACAAGAATTGGTTAACCAATATCTATCAACAATATTGCTTGTTCTGAACTATGTAGAGATGCATGGTTGTATACAAAGAGGAGTTACAGAGAAAATCAGAATGGGAGGGAAGGGGAGGGGAGCAGAAGGGAGAGGAAGAGAAGAATGGCAGGGGGAGGGGAAGGAGAGTTACAGAGAAATTCAGACATAGAGGGGAGGAGAGGGGGAGCAAAGAAGAGAGGAGGGTAGGGGAGGGAAGAAAAGGGGAGGGAGAATGTAGTCTGAATTTAACCTAAAACTATGGAGGGGAGGAGAGGGGAGGAGAGGGGAGGAAAGGGGAAGGAGAGGGGAAGGAAGGGGGCAGGGGAGGAGAGAGAGGAGGGAATGGAAGGGAGGGGAGGGGAAGAGAGGGAAGGAAGCAGGAGGGAGAGTGGAGAATAGGGAAGAAAAGGGGGGGGGGGGAGTCATTTTAGTATGAATTTAACCTAAAACCATGGAGGGGAGGAGAGGGGAGGGAGAGGAGGGGAGGGGAGGGGAGGGAAAGGAATGGGAGGGAAAGGGAAGGGGAGGGGAGGGGAGGGTAGGGGAGGGCAGGGGAGGGCAGGGGAGGGAAAGGAATGGGAGGGAAAGGGAAGGGAAGGGAAGGGAGGGGAGGGGAGGGGAGGGAAGGGAGGGGAGGGAAGGGAGGGGAGGGAAGGACAGGGAGAGGTAAGGGTCGGATAATGGGATGGGGTACAAGACAAAAAGATGAGAAAATGCACATACAGAGGCCATGATTGTCAGAGAAGTGTATATATGCCAGACAGAAACATAAAATTTTGATAATATGAATTTATCCTAAAACGTCAAGATTAAATGTACGGCTAGCTAAATGTACACCTGTACCGATTTCCCTCTTTTCATGCAAAAATAAGAACAGAACAAGAAAAATGGAAGAAGTGTTTGAAAGAATGTGCTGAATTTTAGCATCAAGTTCGAAAATCCTAACCAACATAACAAATGTTAGGAGTAGATATTGGTGGCAATACTGGTAAAGGTTAGAGACAATTATGCTGGGCTCTGATCATGTAGTACCAATAAAACTGGTCTCTTATCATTAGCCTGAGTTTTCAGAACAGCCTACTAATTCTGATCAGAGAAATTAGCAAGATCATTGTTGTTGTTATTATTCAGCTTTTTGGCATATGATTCGTAACCGAATATCGACACCATCTATATCAGGGTTTCTGCATTCTTAAATATTTTGGTTATATTTTAGCGAGGAGTCTACATATTTGGTGTCAGTGATGGTCCTTCCACTTGAATTTTTTCTGGGGTTGTATCATCTGGACAATTAGGCTCTGTGCATTGAGCATATTTCTCAGTCTAACTTAGAGAGAGACCTAGTCCAATCTGATAAGTGGAAGGTGTCATTGGCACTGAAACCTGTACTGGGCCCCCATTGCATAAAACTTACCATTGATGGTAACTCTCCCATCAATGGTAAGTACCATGTTAACATTACTCAACAGCCAACCAAAGTCAAGGTTTCCATGGCAGTTACCACTGATGGCAAAGTTACCATCAATGGTGAGTTTTATGCAATCCTTATATATGGTGTACAAAAAGAGAGAGAGAGAGAGAGGAAGAAATAGAAAGCAAAACATAGGCAAAATTGAGGGGGAGATAGAATCAGAGTTGCTAAAAAAGCAGACATAGCTGTAACAAAAAAACCAAGGATAATCTACATCATGCAGATAGTATAAACTTGGAATATTCCAAACTGAAAGCATGAAAGTAAGCATGATTATGACCAGCTCCAGCTCTTTGCACTGAAGACAAAGTAGCAGGCAATATTACTTTGCACTTTGGATATTGGCTCAAACTTTTTTTTCAGAACATTAAGCTAATGCTTTCTAGTGAACTAATCAAGTAATTTGGTAACAATCAGGCTAATGTGCTTGTGAGGACTCTCTCATATTAACGACATGCTTTGAATCTTAAGCGCTTTCAGCGACTACTCCTGAAGCATCTGATACCCTTTTCATACTGTGGCCTAAGAGCGCCCCAAATATAGGCCGCCCCAATGCACACACACATATATATATATATACTGCCATTTATACCATCAAACTGTGTGCGATATTGTCAAACAAATGTTAAGTTCCAAGCTCCAAATACCATTATATGACGTCATGATGGTAAACGTGCACCGGTTATGCTTAAAATTATGACGTCAGTTACGTCACAGCCTATAACAAAGGAATACGATTACATCACCAAATTTAGACTGTCCTAAATCACTGCAACCTTACATACTGGGGCACCCCTTGGAGTGCCCCAGTTTCGGGGCGTTCCAAATCTGGGGCACCCCAAATAAGCTTTACATACTGGGAACTGGGGTGCCCCAGGTTCGCTCCTGGGCCACCCTAACTCCCAGTATGAAAAGGGTATTAGGCCTCATCTCAATACACCAAATTTTTCTTTCTCACCCTACTTGCCACCTTACTTTGTCTTTGTAATAGGCAGTAGAGCCTTTTGAAGATAAGGAGGAGAAGAAGAAGAAGAAAGAGAAGAAGAAGAAAAAGAAGGACAAGAATAAGAAGATGAGAATTAAGGAAAGGGACAAGGAGGAAAAGAATAAGAGGAAGAAGAAATAAAAGAAAAATGAGAAAAAAGAAGAAAAAAAAGAAGAAGAAAGAGAAAGAAGAGGAGGAGAAGATGAAGAAGAAGAAGAAGAAGAATTCCTCAAACAAGCTAAGCAGTTCCTGCTTATAACCTGGACTTACAGGCTACAAGCTTCAAATTTTGCCTATTTTCATTTTGAGAAGAGCTGCTGACTACCATGTCTAATGTTGCAAGCTTCAGATAGGCCGGACTGATAACGATGCACCCACTTTGGTTGGCATTCACAATAAGCTCTGGAAACCATAAGTTGGATGCAACCATTGCCGGGCACAAAATGTCTATTTGTGCCAGTTCTTTGTCAATATTGATAGGGGGCATATAGTTCGGATGGATATAGAGAAGGAAAAGGAGTAGAGGGATAGAGAGGTGATGGAGGGGATGAGAGAAAGAGAGAGAGAGAGGGGGGGGGGGAAGAAGTGGGAGAGAGAGAATCCAATGTAAGTCAAGAGAGAGAAGTAAAGAAAATTAAAAGCGGAGAAGTAAAAAAGATGGAATTAGGTTAACAAGAAAAAAAAAAGATAATTATAATAAAAATAATAAACTGTTACTTATATAGTGCATAATCAATTACAAACTGCTCTATGTGCTTTACATACAGCTCTCCAAGATTACACAACTACAATACAAACAGAAATGTTTTTGGATTCCGCTTAAATAATTCTACAGATCAAAATGATAGTAAATGTGCTGGCAAACCATTCTGTAAGAGGCAAACATATAAATTCCTTCTATGGTCAGCTTTTTATATGATTCATTCCCCTAGTACCACCACATTTACAATCAATTGGCTTTGATTTAGGATTACCATCCACTGCCCCTTGAATAATCCTTCCTTCTCATAAACTAGTCTAGTACCTTTTATAAGCTGTCTTTGTTAGGCTTATATGTTTCAGAGTAATCCCAAGTTCATGTGTAACTGATTAAGATGTCTGCTGAGGGAGACTCCCTTTCATTAATATCAGTATAAATAGCAAGGACACATTATTCTCAAAGAGTTCTCTTTTAGTCTTCGGCCTACCATCACAAGCTGTCATGTGCTCCTGCCATTAGGCCTTGATAGGGGAGTACCAAGTTCTTTTGTATATTAATAAATTATTCTTGTCTTCAACTATACTTACTATCTGCATGAGAGAACTTCTTCATTTCTGAGTGAACTCTATTTGTACTAGTTAACACTCGCCTTTAACCACGCTACCCAATATAACTTTGCTTGTTACAATTCCATAGTTTTGGACCACAAAAATCAAAGCTGGCTTCACCCTTCTTCGAATAAACTCTAGGAACATGTCAAACTGATGTATCTTCATTAGAGCGGAGTCTGTAATTTGACCGGAGTCTGTAATTTGACCGGTGTCGTGATGACAGTACAGTATGAAGGTACTCAGGTGTCAATTGATGTATACACTTATAAACAATTAAAGCAACCTTGTAAGAAAGAGATAGAGAGAGCGAGGAAAGAATGGGGGGGGGGGGGGGGAGGCATAGTCCAAGCACTGATACATGTACATATAATTTGCAGCGATAATCCAGGCTTTTTTGCATGATTTGTAAGTCCACGTCAACATGCATAACCTCCACATACAAAATGCCAAGTTGATATAGGTAATGGAGAGGTCTGTTTAAAAATGTCTACTGTGGCGCTTTAGAGAGTTTTGAATAAAAGGAAACATCAATTATTTGGTTATACTAGTTTTAAGAAGTCTCTTGATAGAAATCAGATATCAAAACATCTATAAAAACACAGAGCAATTCAAGGTGCCAATGTATGAGGTTACAGTACCCTCGACCTTCATGTAAAATTTATGTGGGTGTTTTGCATCTTTTACAACACTTTGGGGATTTTAAAGGGCAGTTTTCCTTTTAGCTATGTTTACACGGGCTGTCGTACATGTAGTTTTGTAACTTTTACGACAGCGTATCTCAACGTTTTAAACAGTGGAAGGTAAACGATAATGAGGGTTCCTATGGGACTGAAACACTCAAAGTCGAATCGGAATAGTTTAGAGGCTCAAATATGCATCAATCAAAATACTTGACAGGTTTCTTAACTTTAAGACTACCATATATTTTGTGCTGCTGTTACTCCTGACAAAGCCAGAAACAGGTAAAATATGGCTCTATTCAAAGGTTTTTACTTGAAATTGTGCTTGAGTATCAAAATAGAGTCTGTGTCTACAGACTAGCAAACAAATTAATTAAAGTTGTAACCACCCACCACCTGCATTTATGGAGTAAACTGTATGCTCACTGAAGATTTTGAAACTAGAACTAAACTTAAAGCAGAATGCAACCCAGGCATCAGTGTGCTCTTAGTGAATAAAGATGACCAAGAAGAGTAAACAGTGAAAGTTTGAGCAAAATCAGACAATCTGTTCAAGAGTTATGAATGTTGAAAGTTTCAGTAAATTCCTGTTATGGGGATCCTTGAGTTGGCAGCATCTGTGATGTCATCGTGGTCAACTCTCAATTCATCTTGTACATAATTTTTCAAAAAAATTGATTTATATGAAATTTCAAGTCAGGAATCAACATAATTCTTACAAAAATGCTTGCAGCATTGATACAGTCATGTCATATTCAAACAATAAATCAAAAGAATTTTTATTTTTCTTGAAAATAAAGAAAATGTTAAATTCTGTGTACAAAATGAATGGAGGGTTGTCCACGATGACATCACAGATGCTGGCAAAACTGCCAATTCAAGGATCCCCATAATAAGGATTTACTTAAACTTTCAAAGTTCATAACTCTTGAACAGATTGTCTGATTTTCCTCAAACTTTCACTGTTTACTCTTCTTGTTCCTCTTCATTTACTGGAAGCACACTGATGTCTGGGTTGCATTCTCCTTTAAAGTATCAAGCTTATAATATATCCACACACAAAAAGTTAACCCTATAAGCTCACTTCAAATTTTAAAACTACAACTAAACTTAAAATTTTACAACTATGAGTATGTCTACACTACCTGACAATATCACCTTAAGATTTTGAAACTAGAAGGAAACTTGAGGTTTGGGGATGTTCATGTGAACATAGCTATTATTTTGTGTCTTCCTATCTTGCCAAAAAGGCAAAATACAAAGGTATCAAATAACAAGTTTCCCCAGGAGAGTTTTGTGATTCAGGTGATATTTACAAGAGTCAGGATGTGAAGAATCCACAAAGCATTGTTTGATTTATGACACTTGTTTTATTATAAATATTGAATTAGAGCATTATATTTTGTTTTTATACATTAGTTCATACTACCTTATCTACGCTTGCAGATGAAAGACTTTGGGTCTAGCGAGGTGTATTCTCAGCAAAAATGTGCATTTAAGCAATATGCATGTACTATCTACTGCCTTACTAACAAATAAAATCAGAGTCCAGGATATAAAGAGCTACTACTTGTTTTAATTTCAATTTTGTATTTTTGCAGATGAGGTATAACTCATTAGTAAATCAGCTTAAACATAGTGAAAATGTGGTTGATTAATATCAAATTGGTTCATATCTTACACGGACAGTCCTTGTTGGACTTTACACAGTGAAACACGCTATGGCTGAAAATTTGTCTCTCAACAGTAATCTTGTATACACAGTTGTAAACTTTCTGTCACAGTGAAGGTTTGAGATGTTATTTTTCAACCATAATTCAACACAGCATCTCCTGTGTTGAGTTTCACTGCAAAAGGCCAGTCTTTATATGCTAATTATTCATTTTCATCAGGAAGAAAGTAAACTGTTCTTAAATTTCTTTGGTAAAGAAAGAATCAATATTCCTATTCTCAGGTATTCAAATCATGCTTCAAGACAGACATAAAATCTTATACTTCACGACTTTGAGTGACTCAAGAATATCTATTGGAGTGATAGTCATCATAATGACAAAAATCTTTACATGTGGGACTGACGCAGCAACTCTGGCACCCAACTGAAGATCTTCGGATTGGAGAATAATGTATGTCTAAATCTCATGGAACTGTGAGAAGGCGTTGGATGAAAGGCAATAGCATCCCACACGATTCGTAAAAACTGAAATCAATACTCCAGGGGCCCACCATGCCCCACATCATCCAAATGTCAGATTTTCTAGTGAGATTTTCAGAAAAGGTGTAAAAATAGACTGGTTTCGGTGTTGCTATAATGACACTCACTGGATTTCAGCCCATGACAGTCATGACTGAATAGCAACAATTTTCAGAAGGAAAAGTGGGTGTATGTTTACTAGGTTGAAAGAATTGTGCAGACTGAACACACGTAGCTCAGTCTTCAAAAGATAGTGGTAGTTGCAAATTTTATTTCATACAAATGACATAGGTATTCATCGGGAAAACAAGAAAAATATATCTTTGCATAAAATTTAGAGTGTAACTAAAACATGTATACAAAAAGCAATAGAATTCCTCTTTTTAACAAAAGAAAATTCTAGCATTAGTGAAAAAGAGATGTAAATTTAAGAATATAGTCACACAGGAGGCACCCGGGTATTCTGATGAGGAGGGGCAGGATATTGTGTTAATATTTTCTGCTTTTTAACCATGGCTCACAGTGAGTTTATTTACATTTTAAATGATCATATAGGGATATCATACAGCAGTTACATGACCCTGCATTCCCTTATCCTCTTATCTTCTTCTTTCTTCTCTTTTTGTTAAAAATCACTTGAAAAATGATAGGCAGGGCGGCTGCCCCTGCCCCCCCCCCCTTAGCACCGCCCCTGACTAGTCATGATAAAGGATTTCTAGAAAATTAAAAGAGCAGACAATTAGGCAGGAGACCATTTGCTCTTTATTTTCATAACTGATAATGCAATTTCATCTGTCAAATTTCATTTCGTATGAATCTAAAAAAAAAAAAAAACCCACTTCAAAGCAATCATCTCCAGCAGAGTTGAAGAAGTCTGACAGCACGATTTAAAACAATTGGTTGTCATTCCATTCCAGATGTCAATCTACATAAAACTGCTTTCATACTTAAAGATGAATTGCAGTTCTGGTTGTGCAATTACAATGGGAAAGAAACTTTTTCGAAGTCATTATGAATGGTTGATTAAGTAGCAGATAAAGAGTGGTGTATACTCACGGTTTTGAAATCACCACATTGATAAGAAATCAACACAACCTCATGGACGAGCACATGTACTGCACACAGATATGGGTATTTGGGACTGCGCAGAAATTTTCAAGCGGAACACTTGAGCTGTTTTTAGTCATATTTTTGATATGAAGGCATCTGAAGAACAATCCTTTTGAAGGGACATTTTAAAGTGGTTTACACCACTCTCAACACAAATAATTCAACCGCCTACACCCTCCCCCCCCCCCATCACTCCCACCATCACGAAACAGCAAGGTGGAAAATAGGAACCATTCTATAACTCCATGGGAAGCAAGAGATTTGCTTCTTGGAGTGTGAAATTACATAGCAGCTGGGGTCCCTCCTGACGTATTACCTGTAACTAATCTGATATGACATCTACTCTCATTTCTGATTTCATTATAGTCAATCTTCCATTTGTGTCAATCACGTATCAGAGGAGGTGCTGTGGCTCAATGGTAGAACAGTGGTCTCGTAACTGGGAGTACCCGGGTTCGAAACCAAGCGGATGAGCTAATATGCCCATTGGCAAGGTATTAATCCTGATTACCAAGTCCTTCGGAGGGGACTTAAAGCCATCGGTCCCCTGGTTGCTTACTAACAAGCATACATATGTTTTCTTAGCAGTCGGGTAAAATAACCAACCAACCAAACCAACTTTCTGCCATTTTTTTCTGTAGTCACGATGATCAAATCTATTAACTATAGACCAATTTCTCTTATATTCTTCCTCCCTCTTCCTCCTCCTCCTTCTTGTCATTTCCCACCCCTTTGTAATCACTTTTTAGTTCAACTGAATGTTATGCTGTTTTGATGATACTAAAGGTGCTTTCACACATAATGCGACAGTGTGGTACCACACTGTGGCGCCACACTGTTTCGTCTTCACACATGGTGGGACTTTGTGTCACCACATATGCTAATGAACGCGCATTAACCCGTCAACTTTCAATAAGAGAGCATATTGTCAAAACTTGCGTAAGCAATCTCATGGCAACAATTTTTGCGCTAACTTTTTAGAAATTTGATTGGTGCGCATTTTTTGTGTATCTAGGCAGCAAAAAAAGTGTCCTGCCTCGGCGACATTTTTTTGTCGCCCTATACCTAATAGGCTTGAACACAAAAAAAGTGTGGCGCCACAGTGTGGTACCACACTGTCGCATCATGTGTGAAAGCACCTTAAATGGGGAAGAAAAGCATCTTCAGTTTGTATTGCTCTTTTCTACTCAATGCTTTTTCAAGTTACAAAGCATCACTGTCAACAGTGGGTGATTTATTGGCATTATAACCAATCCATTAAAGACTGAAGGGACCGAGGTAAAGAATATCTCAAGTAGCACTCTATGGAAAAGTCAATGCCATAAAACAATTAATTACATGCTTTTGCATTAGGGAAAAATATTAATAAGCACGTCCAATTTATACCCAAGATATTGCCAAACATTCTGAAACTGTATTTTCATGCAATATAGTGAACATGCGTTGACATGTAGATATCATTTCATTTGGTATTTTGTCTGATTCACGCTCTAGTAGGGCTATAATAGCTCCAAGCAATCATCAGATGTACTAAAATCTTGAATGTGGTCAGGGATAAAAGAGATAACATAGTTTTGACTTGACATTTCAAAGTGATAGAGAGAGAGAGAGAGAGAGACAGATAAAAGCAAGAGATTTAGAGAGAGGGGAAGAGACAAAACAACAGAGAGGTGGAGTGAGAGCAGTGAGAGAATGAGAGAGAGAGAAAGAGAAAGGGAAAGATGGGAAGAGAGAAAGGGGTTAAATGACAAGACGTTCATATCACTTCAAATTACAGGCAACTCTCAAACTCACCTGATTCAGCAGATAATGTCGTTTCCATGGGAACGGTAGACATTCTTGACGTTGGTGTCATTTTCTCAGCAAGGCGAAGGTGGGCCGCTGAACGGAGTAGGGTAGGGCTGGAATCTGATTTGGGAAAAAAGCGCAAAAAAAAAAAATGAAGGAGAGAAGCAGAAAGTGAGAAATGCATCATGGAAGATGAAAATTTCAGAGCGGTAATGACATTACAAATAAAGGCGACCTTGACTGGTGTTATTCCTTTCCCTGACAAAATGACACCCGCTCTCCCAAGGTGAGGCGGTTTTACCTCCTGTGAAATATACATCCAACAATGATGAATATTTGGCACCAATTCAATTTGCAGGGAGTGGAACAACAGAGGAGAGTGGTGAGAGGGGAGTATAATAGCATTACATCACTCACGTGGACGAACTTGAGCCCACTTTCTTGGCCTCTAAAGAGAACAGAGGAAGACAGGTTGAGACGTGATATGCAAATCAAATCAAAGAGGGCAGTTGCATTCTTTATTTCTATTCTCAACTGCTTTAATTTTTCTTGCATACACCTACATATGTCTTGAATATTTAGATGTTTACTACAAGGAAAACATCTCTAGACTAGTGGCAAGATTGTGCTTAGTAGTTTTTTTTTTCCAGAAAAGAAATCCTTTAAAAAAAATGATAACGACCATTTGTAAAGTGCCATATCCATTACGCCAAATGCTCAAGGCGCTGGAAAAAATAAAACAGTGTAAACCACTAATACAAGTAGATGTACTTTATCATAAAGACTATGATAAGGCCCCCCCAAAAATTGTTATGTTGCCCTCAATCGACCGACTATAAAATGCGAAAAAACAGGGTCGGGTTTTTTTTTTTTGCAGACCCAAATATACAAATGCACCGTTTTTGTGAGAAAATCTCAGATTTGGGGGAAGAGTTTGCTTAACTTTGTATTCAACGGCTTTAAAAAAACTTTTATATGCGTTTTGACTGCGTTCTGCCTGCGTTTTCCCCATTAGAAACTCATAAAAAATATCGGAAAACTCAACTCTCTCACGTCACACAACTGCACATATTACCATGATTACACATGTGTGCATAACAGTTACAGTCCAGTGGGGTAGTTATAAAAAAAAAAAAATCAACCGACCGACCCAATTTTCAAATTTTGTGCATGTGAGGGCAACATAACAATTTTTTTTTTTTTGCCTAACAATACAATTAACAATATAATAGTACGGGGAAGAGAATAAGTAACACAAATATACAATATCGAAAGATACACAATGACATGAAGGAAATGTGGAAATATCCAATCCATTGAAAGCAGATTTGAACAGATGAGTTTTTGAGATAAGCCTTGATGGAATCAATGGTTACTACATGTATCTCCTTAACAGGCTGTGGTAATTGATTCCATAGAACTGGTCCGGGGTGAGTGATAAATCGATCCCCTCCCCGATGAACTTTTTTTGTTTCGGGTACTACAAGAAGAGATGAGTTAGATTGGTCTAAGATGTCTACTAGGTTTATGAAAAGTGAACAAAGAAGAGTTGTATTTAAGGGAAGTATCACGCATACAATGAAACACGGGTAACAAAATCTTAAATACTGTATGATATTGAATGGGTAACCAATGGAGGGATTTCAAAATGGGAGTTATATGGGTTGAAGTAAACCTAGGATGTTTAGGTTTACTTCATATACATGTAATTGTTATGCAGTTTGAATTTCTGATATATAGCCAATTGGTCTACTACCAGTTGGTCTAATTGCCAGATCGTCTAACACCACCATGGCTAAACCCATTTGGTCTACTATCATTTTGGTCTAATTGCCGCTTGGTCCAATCATCACTTGGGTTAATCGTCATTTTGCCTAATGATCAAATGGTATAATTGCCACTTTGTCTACTTAGGTTTCCTCATTTTGTCTAATGACTATTTGGTCTTCTACCAGTTCGTCCAATCAGATAGACTAAGTGGTTTTAGACCAAGTGGGTACTGGACAAAATGGGCATAGCCTAACTGGAAATTAGATGAATGAAAAGGACTAAGACCCCTTTTACACCAAGCCTTGGGCTGCGGCCCGGCCGTGGCCCGCACTTGGTGTAAAAGCTCAAAAATCAAATGCGGGGCCAAATGCGGGGCCAATTTCAGACCAGCTCTGGAGGTAGTCTTGGCTGCGGCCGGGCCGCGGCTAGTTTTGGTGTAAACGTGGAGTGGGGCCAAATGCGGGGCCATCTTCCATTTTCAATGACATCATAAAAGCCAATATTGTAGAATTACAAACCAGGCGCGTGGGGATAAAAAGGCTTTGTCAAATTGTAGAGCGCTCCTACGACGAAACTTCGAAAGGATCTAGATACAGGCCGCGGCCGTGGTCCCGGTGTAAATGCACAAAATTGCGGGGCCAGGCTGGGGCTGGGGCGCGGCCGCTTGGTGTAAAAGGGGTCTAAGTGGCAATTAAACCAAATGGTTATTAGACAAACTGGTTGTAGACGAAATGGAATTAGATAATGTGGGATGAGACCAAACACGAATTAGACAAAGTGGGAGAAGACCAAGTGACATTTCACCAAATTTCTTTGCATATACTTTCTATACCTATTTTCCTGATGAATTTGGTTATTAAATTGTTTTAAGAAGAATTTTACAAGCTTTAGATGGATATCGAATTCCATCAGTAAGGTACAGTGAGGCCAATTTATATTCTGGATAACTCAGGCTTACACTGGAATTGATTAATGCAATATATAAAGATTAAAGGGCACACAATATCCAAGAATAATTAAAATGATGATTTCCTAATTCAGATTTAATGAAGTTTTTACGAAGGGTTAAAATCATATGGGGCATTCAATGAAGCATTCACAAATGTCTGTTCTGTAGTACATTTAATAAAATATTATTCAGGTTTATAATTTCATCAATCATAATGCATTTAATTAAGCATTATCCATAGAAAATGCTGAAGTAAATTTAATAAACATAAGTGGGATTAATGCTCAAGTTCTTTCAGTGAAGTAGTATCCATAATAATGCTATTTCATATTTCATGAAATATTAACCAGCATTATGATAAAATAGTACACACTCTAAATGAGGATGTATTCAGGCGCAGATCCGGGGAGGGGGGGGGGGGGGGGGGGCCGACACAAAATTTGTGTTTTTCAGCCCATTTTTACCATTTTGGTTACCTTGCCCCCCCCCCCCCCCCCCCCCCCCCCCCCCCCCGAAAAAGAAAGGGGCAAAAAAAAAGAAAAAAAGACACACGCAAAATTTTTTTTTTACGCACACCCCCGCTGCTTATCAGCTCTCTGCAACCGGGAGTCCACTGCCGGAATGTAATGTACAACCTTTTTTTTTTTTCTAGTCGCTAGTTTAAAAAAAATTTCCATGGCCATTGGGCCCCCCCCCCCCCCTCATCCACGGCCTGGATGTATTCATGAGGGGGGGGGGATGATGGATGAACCAATTTATTTTGCTCTTACATGTATATGGATGACATTCTGAAAAATCCCAAAGTTACTTTTGTGCACAAAACTGGACATTAAAACATGCCTCTTGATTTGATTTGATTTGATTTGACCTGTCAATAAATACATTTGAAACATGAAAAATAGCAATGAAAGGGGGAACACTTGAAAGTATATACCATGAGGGCTAATAATCAGCTTATTCCACTGGCATCCAATCTGTTGTACTGAAAAACTCTCTGCATTAGCAAGCACAAACAATACATTCCAAACTATTTATCATAACCACCCACACGTTTGGATGACAGAGGCAACACTTTGATACAAGAAAAGCACTTACACTCTGACATGAGCTAAGCAATTAGAGACAGTACTTAGATACCTACCTTACCTCCTGCAGGGCAATGATAAAGTGTATCTCTATCCAACCAGTGGTATTCAACACACAAAATGACAGGATAGCTGATAAGCTCGAGGTTCACGCATTATAACCCAAGTCAAGTTCACGACGCATCATGTGTCCTAGCTCTCAGCGTATCACATGTCACATCTCACCCCGAGGGCTCGCGAGCGGAAGATGATTGTCGTCGACGGCAACCGAGGCTTCCTCCGCCTCGTCTGTCTGTTGGACGCACTCACAAGAGGGTGCGTGTGTGTCCAGGGGCTGCACACAACGCGCTTTGATTCACACTAGGTTGAATGGTGTATTCTGTAATCATTCAGACTCGGCACACCAAAGATCCTTGACGACAGCAACGTTTAGTATGCCATTAAGTCTGCTCCTGAGGAGATGTTTCTGTCATAGAAGAATCAAGCAGGTCCTGCTTACCACTCACTTGTAATGCAACAAAATTGCTTTCAGTATTCACTTTCATAGGCATGTAAAGATAGACTATTACCTAAAAATTCATGTTAGGTAAATCCTTTTGCGGTTTCTCTCGTTTCATCAAATATATCACACTTCAGCTAACTTTTCTTTCTTCTAGGTTCCAATAATTCCTTCATTTACTTCTCTTAGCTTTTAACTACTTTTCAAATATCATCTTTGTCAAACACATCTTCTTCAAGCAATTTCCACATCAGTTTCCACTCGGAAGAGACTGTATCTTACAGAAATATCACCATGACAACTCCTTACACAAATCTTTGTCTATGCACGAAGACGGTCATTTTCTTACACTGACATCAATTATCTTCAAAATGGAGAGAGTTCGTGAATGTGCTTGCAGCTTCTAGCTAAAGTGGTAACCATTCCATGCTTCTTCTCTCTATTTCCTTCCTTTCCTTTTTTCTCCATCCATAAAATGATCGCTCTTCTCTCACTCTCCTCTGACAGGTTTACATCATCATGAAAGCATATATACTCGCAGTGTACTCCAAATCAGACCTGATGCTGGAACGTGACTTCGCGTCGCAGGGCATGATCCTCATCGCAAATGAAGCTCTCTATCCACAATGCAAACGCTGATGCTCGTAACCGATGCGTTACTTTGCATTCTAATTGCGATCTTCCGTTCCTCGTGATATATATGATGCTATCACGCAATAACCCTTAGTTCATTCCAGAGGAGAGTTTCTCTCAAGAGGCAGAAGGTAGCATATTTCTATCAAATCTGTAAAAGAAATAAAAAAGGGAAAGTGAAATGACCAGAGTGAGGGCACTACATCCAAATGACGAAAACTCATTCCATTAAATATTTGCAGTAAAAGTTAAATGTCTCTGCGGAGCTAGTCTTCTGATAAGTAAGATTCGATTTTCCTGCTTGATCTTCTTGGAAAGAGCATTCTACATATAACCTAAAGCCGACAGCACACTATACGATCGGTCTGGGATCCAACTTTGGAAAAAATCATCATAGCACTTGATATGAAAATTCAAACATGTAAAGTCTTAATGATCAAATTTTTCAGCAGTCATATGAATACTACAATTTAAATTCCAGGCTATACATGTATGTGAAGACAAAACAAAATCAGTAGTCTTGAGTCTGTCCACAATTTTAAGCCAATCTGGCCTTTACACAGAGCAAAAGGCTTAAAGTAAACCAAAATTTCGATTTCAGTATTCCTATCATTATTTCGAATCTCAAGAAGGATAATTTCCATATTCAACACAAAATTTTATTTCTCCAAAATCGGGGCACAGTCGGATCGCATACTGTGCGGCAGGCTTTAATAAGACACTGTACAGAAGACAACTAAAAGTACAGAAGACTAAAACATACTCTCATGCATGCCAATCTGAAATTTCTTTGCGAAATCATGAATTTTCTCCTCTTTCCATTCTCCTAAGATGAATGGTGGTAAGGATTCCGAGAAGTGACGTCAAAGGAAAGGTGTGAGCGGCAATCCCATAATCCTCTGTCTCTATGAGGAATTCTTTTCTCTATATTTTCTATATCATACTTTTTTTTCACATTTTCTAATTCACAGCCTCAAATATGAAATATATTACTCCACAAGTTTGTGCTAAAACAGCAATCAGATTTTAAAATGAAAGGAAATTTACATAGTATTTCTCAATGGAAGTTTCATATCCTTCAAAAAACCTGAACATTTTTTTTTTTTAATTTAAAGCTGCAGTTCTCATTTTACACTTTACGAAGAACATCAAATAGTCATTCTTAAATTGATTCACTACAAAAGAGCTAGCTAGAAAATAACAGAAAAATGACAAGATACAAACTTAAGGTTATAATTGCTTAGTTTGTACAAATTGTAGGAAGAGAATGATTCATCTTATATTAACTTATCATTTTTCTCTTTAAAAATAATCACTAGTAATAGAAACTAGAGGAAGAATGGTCATTATAGTCCCGAAGGGAATTTGTATGTGTATGCAGTGTGAGAATTTGGCTAGAAGCCAGAATGTATCATTTCTATAAATTTCCTTTTCTAAGAAAGCTATCAATAATTTCTGATACACTTTGAGGGCTGTAAATTTCAGAGGTTTTGTCACACTTTAAAGGTCACCCTTAGCTGACACACATCTATTAATTTGTATATATTATCATATCAGTTTTGTGCTGCAGATTTTGATATGAGAGCATGTTCAAAATGATGATTGGTATCACTTACAACTCTGTGTTAAAGAATGGACAAATAGCATCACGGGTGAAAATGTTTCTTTACCAATCATTCATAACAAACTCTTTATAAAGTTTATGGCTCTGTGATATACCAAGGAGGTACTTTTAACATTGGATATACTATAACCTCTCCATTCTCCAACTCTTGGCTTATTTGCATATATTTTTGTACTTGTCTTAAAATGATTATTAATGCTGTCTCTTTCACCTCTCCCTCTCTCTCTCTCACACACATACTGCTTTTCCCACATTACTTTGCCTTCCTCTTATTCTTCCTTCCCATCTCTCTCTTTGCTTTCACTACCTGTTACTTTCAATACCTTTATTTATTTCTTACATATTAATCTTACATCAAATACCTGGCAATGTGCTTTTTGTTCTAAATATCTCAAGAGTTGGAGTAAAAGAAGCAACAAAAAATAAAAAAGAATCTAAAAAAAAATTAGAAATTAAATTTTACATTCTCTCATTTTCAACACAGTATCTTGACATTCAATGTTATTCATGATTCACAGCTACCGTCGTCTAAAGTGTATGATCAACCTTCTTCCACTGCTGATACGACATTTGCTCCTGCGACAATTGCTCCTGTCTTAATTTCTCTGAAGACATAGGGTGAGGGTTGGGGTTGTGATAGGGGTTTTGGTTCAGAATAATGTGAAGATAAGGATAAAGGTTAGTTTTAGGTTTGGGGTTAGGTTTTATGTTTGGCTTAACATGCAGATTTTCCATGGGAGCAATTCGTCCCTGTTTTCACGAAGTGGCGGATATGAGGAAAATTGCAAATTTTTCAATTTTGAGTTTTTTGCATTTTTGGACATCTTCACTAACAACGTGAACCTCACAAAGTTTCAGACCGTAATAATGTCTAATGACGTAACTATGGCAATGACGTCAACAAGAAAATACCTAGTAAAAGGATTTTCTGTTTTCACGAAGTGACGGCTTTCAGCCGTCCCGTATGTTTTATGCGAGCGGCTGAGTTCCGTCACTTCCAGTAAAAACATAAAAGAGCGCGTCTTCGATTTGAATACGTGATCGCACACAATTAGGTCAAATGCGTGCTCATCAAGTCCCATTTGTTTAACACACGTGCGGCTGAAATCCGTCACTTCATGAAAACAAAATCACAGTGGGACCTTGAATTTTGTGTTTTCACAAAATGACGGCAATGTTTACACCTCGTTTTCTTCTAAAATATAAAAGGAATATGCAAATGATTAATAATGGACATTGTCCAGAATATGCCCTCTATGAGGATATAAAATTTATTCACCCTTCATACCATTAAAGAGGTTGAGATTGAGGTTTGAAACTTTGAAAGCGATTTACTCAAAACTAACTTTTTAAAGTTGCGTGCTAATCTGTCACTTTGTGAAAACAGGGACAAACTGTTGCAGGAGCAAATGTCATGGAACCTCTTCCACCCCCACCCCCTTCCATCTCTCTTCCATCACTCTACAATGTACTCTGGGAATGCTGAGAGAACTAGTTCATTAATGACATGGTTTCAATCATGGCAGAAAGGCACATAGAAGAAGCCCAAGAAACGAACACAGTTTGTTGAGTAGCTCTGACCCATATTCTAAGGGCATGGGATGCGGTGTAACAAGTACTCCACAGAGAGAGACAGAGAGAGACAGAGAGAGAGAGAGAGAATGGGATGGGGAACGAGGGAACAAGGGAAGGATGAGAGCTCTGGAGGAACATGTCATGTTGTATAAGCTTGAAAGGATGATCTACTAATGAGCATATTGATTTCTATACGTCTCGGCTCTCTAAACCCATCTGAAACTCATTCTGCAAATGTCTTCCGTAATGATGCCTTTGAAACATTATCCTCTTTCCGTTTTTATTTATTGCCTAATGAAGAAAAGCAGGTCCCATAAGGCTTCTTCAGA
This sequence comes from Echinometra lucunter, assembly GCA_029962745.1. Classification (NCBI taxonomy): domain Eukaryota; kingdom Metazoa; phylum Echinodermata; class Echinoidea; order Camarodonta; family Echinometridae; genus Echinometra; species Echinometra lucunter. Next base: position 18,582,667 of record CM057156.1, read on the forward strand.
TATGAAAAGACATGTCCCCGCAACAAATCCCTGCAACATTTTTAATGTGCAAGTTAATGGAGTATATTGCTTTTGTTGCCTGGCAGCAAAAAGCTGTGGACCAATCAAATTCTTAAATAGTTAGCGCAAAATAGGTTGTCATGAGTATGTCTGGCCAACTTTTGACAAAAGTCTCTTTTATTTGAGAGTTGACGTGTAAATGCATGTTCATTAACATAAGTGGCGCAACATTGTGGCGCCACCTATGTTAATGAACGTGAATCTGAACGCTAAAAATTTTGGAATGGATCCATGTACAACAGTACTGGATCTGAGAAAATGCTCATTTGCATACCTATTCTATTCAGTAGGGTGATTTCATCATTATTGTTATTGGTGATAAGTGGTCGGCCTTTAAGGGCATTTTCCTTCAGGGAGAACACTGACCAATTTTTCTTCATTGCATCTGGGTGTCACAATGGCAGTATAAATCTTTCATGTTTGATACTTCATGCTGGCATACTAGACTAAAAACATCAGTTTTAAATATCATTCCCCTAAAGAGATACCGGTATGTCAATTCTTGTCCCTTCCTTGTGCTTATGTTTGTCTTGAAGTATTGTTCCGTTCCGTGTGGTCTTGTATCATATGTCATGTATCCTTTTGTCTTTTCATTATTATTGATAATACTGTGATATTTGTGGTTGGGAATCTGAATTACAAGCTTTGCATTCTAAGGTTTCCCCTCACAATACAGTGAGCATTTATTTATTCATGTCCTTACCACCTTCTTGATATTTATGTCTAAATTTTGTGTAATTCTTATTTGTTGGTTTCATGTATATAATGATTATGAAATCGAAAGTCTTTGTAAATTTTTATTTGCTGTTATTGTAAAAATAGATGTAATAAAAAAAAAAAAAATAAATGAATAGATAAATAAGTGAATAAATAAATAAATGAATAAATAAATCCTAGTTTCAATAGTAAAAACTGCACTAAAACAAAATAAGGAACCAGTAAAATAATGAGTACACTACTTGAAAAATTCATAAATTTTTTTCACACCTTCATCAACTTTTTCCTTTATAGCGCCATTTAATCATAAGCCATTTGAATGACTCATATAATTTATTGGGTGATTTCATATCTATACAAGTGATTTTGTCTAGCAATTGGTTCTCTTTAAATTGATGTGGTTTATCTAACGGAGTGTTCACAAATATATCATGTTTAAACATGATCTAGCTTCTATCATCAAACATGGCTGACTGATTCCATCACACTTGTCTCACTCATACTCACAAGAAAGGAGAAAATAATCAACTTGTAAGTGATAGAGTGTGGCTAATCGCTTCGGATAACAAATTATTTCCAGCGAATGCTCTTCTTCCTGGTCAGAATAAAAAACGGGAGTACTTAAAACGCATGCTAAAACTGTGTGGACATCACAGAGCTTCACTGCACTTCACCATTACGTGTCCAAATGATATATGAACAAACGTGTGAGAATGCATAAATTCAGCAGTCAGTAGGTTAACCCGTCTACTACTCAATTCTCAAACTCTCATAGACTTACTACAGGGACTGCCCAGTTCCCGTAGGCAAATGGTTAAAAGAATTTGTTGTTTGTTTTGTTAAAGCCTAGAATATATCCGAAAAGGATCAAAAATATAAATTTATTTCCGGAGCACTAGAACTACCTTTAAATAACAATATCCTCTGCCATTTAGTACGATGACAGGCATTAAATCTTGCTCTCAGAAAATTGTTGGTCTGTAAACCGGAAGGTGTATCCCATTGAGTCTTTTTTTATAAAAAGAAAGAAGAAATTCAGGTATACAAGTTTGAAATGGCTGACAACTTACAGAGCACTTCAAAAGGAAAGTGTTTCAAACTGAAATATCACCCAGGAGAGTGTTTTAAACTTAAATGTTCACCTTAACTCAGATTGGTTTACAGCATGCAGTAATGTGATTTAATTGTATTGTTAAGACATGGACCCTACTAAAATCAAGCAATTCTATTGTCAAACCTTTCACAATCTTCTTTATTTCAATGTGCACTGTGTATGAGAAATATGCCAAGATTCTATCCATTAAGCTAAATCCATAAATCTCTCCCCTAATTCACACTGAAAAGGCATCAAGTACATGACTGTGATTGTAGAGTATGAAAAAGGTATAGGGAGGAGATCCCATTTGCAAATTTGTGGAAACTTCATGAAACTTACAAGGATCGAACAGCATACCATACTGACCGTATGTATCAAATACCATAGTCATAGGCTTTGCAACTTTTTTGTAAGAAATAAAACACTATAACAAATCCCTTTGAACCCTTACACCAGTTTGAATTCAAACAGGGAATAGATGAGTGTCCACGCCAGGAAATGTGTCCAGATCAGTGTGTGTATGCGGGTGCACAAACATGTACTGAGTGTGTTGCGCATAACGCTGTATATTATGTTCACAGGGATATTCCATCACTGAAGTGAAAAACATGTCCTTTCACATAATGTAGGTGCATCATAATACCCTTTCAATAAATTGGTGGTCCGGACTAGGTCCGGACCAGATCCGCACTAAGTCGTAAAATTTTGAATTACTGAATGGCAAGGGCCAAAATAGTCCGGACTATTTTAGCGCTGCTTTTATGAGCACTAGGAGCAGACCAGGTGCGGACCAGGCGCGGACCAGGCGCGGACCAGGCGCGGACCAAAGAATTACTGAAAGCAGCAGCACCAAAGTCCATCCTAAAATTCCTTGCATGGTCAAAGGTCACAGGCTTTTCAGCACCCGTGAATTTTGCTCTGCGTTATGAGAGTACAGATACTGACTCACTTTCATTGCCTGCACTATACTTGTAGTTGTACATACACTGATAATGGAAATATTATGAAAGAGCACTCTCGATATAAGTATTGTGAAAAATTTTGTGTTTATTACAAAAGTGAGGGTTCTGTACTTTGCTATAGGCCTAAATAGTTCTTTATTACCATTATCATATATACTTTCATGACTATTCAAAGAAAATATTATGTCTATGAAGTTATGAATAGAAAAAAATACATCAAATATCAAAATAGTGAGCTCTTCCACTCTAACTACAAGACAACACCATAATATGTTCAGTTACACGGCAGTTACTGCCTATTCGACAGATTTATTGAAAGGGTCCTCGTAACAGAAAATATCTCTACGACACACTAATGCATACCATCAGTTTAAATTCAAAACACAAAGATTTAAAAATAGCCCACTCCCATTTTTAGTTAATATGCTGAACAATATTTGAAGATTTCCATGATTTTTCCCCCATTTCTTTTCACAAATGCCAGTTTCCCGCTCAGTCCTGCTCTTCTTCCTCTGTATATTCAAATATTTCTTCTGCATTGTCATGATTGCACTCATACCGTCTTATCCTTTGTACAAACTAACGAGAGTGAATGTTTGAACTAGTGTTTTCACATGTTTATACTGGTTTTTAATTAATTTTCATGTGCCTTGCCATTGACCTTTTTAAACATGCATATGTTTTTTTAAATGTTGTAAATATACCAAACATGTAAACATGATTTATCCAGCTTTAGCTGCTTTTCATGTGAAATGTCTAATTTACCAAGCATGTTTATTCCAAATAAAACCATTTTGAATGAATGAAAAAGCGCTGTCCGCTGTGAATTACTTAAAGCAAATGGTGCGGACTATTTTAGTGTGGACCAAAAGTGGAAGGATTATTGAAAGGGGTACATTTCAACTGAAATTTATTTTTCATTTTCCCCCAATAACCAGAAGCTTACAGTTTTATTATTCTTAATCATCTACCTCTACTATACGACAAGCTATGAAGGTAAGTTGAATTTGAGGGCTGAAAAATTGATCCCCTGCATTTAATACAGCTTTTGCCTATTGCAGTAACACAATTTACTTCTTTTCATTGCAGACTGTATACAAGGAACTCCATGGGTCAAAATGCTGACCAAGTGCTGAATCTAAGGACAAATCCAGGAATATAAATCTCTCTCTCTCTCTCTCTTTTTTCCTCTCCAACCACCACAGAAGCATAAATATTCATGAAAGGCACTATGATCCAGGGGAGATCTACCCTCATCTCATTCAATATACAGCTTTCTCCCGTATCAGAATAAAGAAAAGCACTATTCGATGTCACTCAGGATATAGAAGGTGAAATTGATCACCAGATTGTAAGTCCTGGAGGAACCATGCATCAATGCAAAAGACTTTTCAAAACAAGCTTGGAATAAAAATTTCACAGACCTCAACACATCTTTTCGTGGGATGTGATAGTCGGTTGCTTTTCAATACCAAACAAACACTATCAGCTTTTAAAGGTCTGAAATATCATTATCTTATAATGACATAAGCAGTAATCAGACATGTTATTGCTTCAATAGCTGGTTTCCGATTTGGATGGAAAGAGATATGCATGGATAAACACTAATGACACCGATAATACCGCAAGGACTTGAAATTAAGTCACCGTACTAAAAACCACATGAAGTTTCTTACAGAAAGGGAATGATGGTAATGTAAAACCTACTTTAAAGCCAGCTTTTAAGTGGCCTTTTCTCCTTCGAATAACATGAAAAAAGGAAAGCTTCCTGAAGAGTTTCCAATAACTAATGATCTGAATTTATTTAAAGAATCATTATTTTTCAAATGAATACAATACACAAATGTTGATTGTCCAAAGATGCACAATTAAAATCATTGTCTCATGTGATCTCAAAACTGTATGCAGTATAAATTAAAGGAAGCTACATTTAGAATGAAGAAGAACAAAACATTTTCATTAGACCATTCATCCTACTTGATGGCAGTGTGATACAATGATTCGGTGGGGGGGGGGGGGGGGGACAAGGGGTACTGTTCTCTGCTAAATTGAGATATCGTGAGACATAAAGAGAGATTAGAGGGCAGGACAGAGTGTCATCTGAAAGTTCAGCCCCATGTCACATATCCCAGTCAGACAGAACATTGACACATCACTAGGGACATTATCATATGCATGTAGATCAGGTTGACATTCCATGGAAAGTCACATTTTAAAAAAAAAAAGGGATTTTCTTTGTTTTGAAGGAGATTTTTCACTATTTTCAAGTCACTAAGCAGCAGTGGATGCGGGGGAGGGGGGGGGGGGGAGAGAACAGGTGTGTAAACTCTGCTAAACTGAGATACCATGAAAAATAAAGAGAGATCATAAAGGAGATTGAATATCATTCTCATTTTCAGCCCCATGTCACATATTCCAGTAAGGACTTTGCTGATACTGCCCTTGGTGAATCAAGCACATTATGTTCCACTGTAATATTTCTAAAATCTGTATTTATTTCATTGTTTGTTTTTATGAGATCCTCAGTATCCTTTTCAATCTACTTGGTACCTTAAGGCATTGGAACACAAAGCTTCAATACCTATTGATCGTACTGATGATTTTTGCAATTCAATACATCAACCACATGTGAACTTGATCTCCCAAATCAATTATACAATCGATGCTAAGCTTTGTGTTACAGGGCCCTGGTATCCTGTCACCAAGGAAAGGGGTGGCTTGTGTTCCTGCACTCTGCTAAATTGAGGTATCATGTGAGATAAAGAAAGATTAGAGGAGGAGATTGAATATCATTCCCAGGTTCAACTCAGTGTCACATATTCCAGTCAGACAGACTGTGTTGATTTAACGCCGGGTGTATCAAGCATGTTGTATAATTTGGACTTCTTTTCAATGCTAAATTTAGTTTCCCTTCAAAATAGTGTTCAAGTTATTATAATTTTCATTTTTTGCCTCTCTTTCTCTCTCTCTCTCTTCTCTCTCTGTCATTTTCTTCTCTCTTTTTAAAAAAAAAAGCTATCTCTCTCTTCAGCAGTGGAGGGGGGGGGGGGGGCTGGGCAGTCAAATATATTGGCTGTACACAGGCTAAAAAAAAAAACAGGACAAGGGAAGTTTTCAAGTGCTGAGACATATGATACGTATGATGCATAAAGTGTGTCAAACAGGACAAAAAGGCAAAAAAATAAAGAAAAGGAGTAGTTTTCTTTTTCATTTTAACCATTATGTTTGAGAGGTATACACTGAATAAGAGGGCGCAATCTTTTTTAAAAAGCACACACACACAATAAGTGAACAGGGTATGATTTTGATCAGCATATAAAACTTGTCTAAGGTGGTTTTGGAAAACCTGTGGTGATGTGTGTTTACATTGATATATGTACATTCTTTCTTTTGTGGTTTTTTCTACCCTCTCCTCATTTCACACTGTTTCTCTACATGTGCTTTCATTTCTCCCTTTATCTAATCCTTAATCAATTAGCTCATCTGCATATTTTCTCTCTTCTTTTATTTTTTTTTCTTTCACCCTCTCCTCATTTCTGTTTCTCTACTTTTAACTCTCTCTTTCCCTGTATCTCACTCACTCACTTGTAATAGATTAGCTCATCTTCACATCCCCCCACCTCTATTTTCTCCCTGTCTCTCACTCTTTCTCCCTATCAACCCAACATTATTTCCCTCCCTGCCAAATTTCATTACCAAGATACAACTTGCAAAACAAGTGGGCAGAGGTGTCTAGACAACATATAGCAGTTGCGCATGACGGCACATGGCATCTCAAACACGCCAATGTCTACACGAGATATGAACTCACCCAAAGTCCATGGCACGACCACCTCCTCAGCTTACACCAGTCATGAGTGATGTGATCTCGATACCCCAGTAGCACCGCTAAACTGATTCCACATCAACCCCAGAGCAACTTCTAAGCCATTTCGGATAATTAATTTGTGTTTATGTTTTTGTCTGATGTTGGTTTGGTGTTGATCTTGTGTGACTGATCAGCTTATACATTGGAAGATTGTACATTGAGGGCAATGGCATTACTTGAGTACAGCTATAATTGTGGGGGTACTGGTATCATCGGGGGGGGGGGGGGGGGGGAGGGGGTGTCAGTGGTCTTAGTAAGTGGATGAAACAGACAAGGAAATTAAGGGAGGGTAGCATATGAGAAAATGTTGATCTTGTGTGACTGATTAGCTTATACATTGGAAGATTGTACATCGGGGCAATGGCATTACTTGAGCACAGTTATTGTGGGGTTACTGGTATCATCGGGGGGGGGGGGGGGGGGGGGTCAGTGGTCCTAGTAAGTGGATGAAATAGATAACAAGGAAATTAAAAGAGGATAGCATGCGAGAAAATGTTATAAATGCATAATCTTCCTCTTTTTGGGGGCCTTTCCTATCTTTTTTCCTCTTTCTCTGTTTTCTTTTTTTTTCCTCACTTGTAAAAAGAGGGGTGCATGCTCCTCTTCCCTACCCCAGCATGCATACCTATATCAATGCATGTAACAAACAGCCACTGATAGTTTGTTTACTGGTCAATAGTACTGCAAGACTTCAGAAAGGTTAAGTATGAGGCGATGGGTGGGTATGAGAATATCAAGACACACCCTATCATGCCATATCAACAGTCACTGTGCTTTATGTTTAAGTTAAAACAGTATGTCCGTTTTAAGCCAAAAGGGTCGTATCAGCGCAGAAATGCCCTTACATGGTGGGAAAGGCGTTGAACCGCTCTCTCATAAATCAAAGAAAGAAGAAATATGACGTCAAAACACTTCATTATTTCTTAAAAACCTAATCAGAAGGAAGGTAACAGTGCCTCAAAAATAATCGTCAGTGTCGCAACTGCATTTTCATTAGAAGAGATTTAAAATGCTGCATATCTGTTAGGGAATTTTCTGTGCACCACATATTTAAGAGTGTTTTTGTGATGACATGATGTAATGTCCTAAAGCAACTGTTTCATGTACTGTATTCTTATGAAAACTCACACATAAAGACATAATGAGAGTGACAACAGACTGGGAGGGGGACATAATCAGCTGTGTCCATCCCCCCCCCCCCCCACAAAAAAAGTATTTTCCACAGCAAACAACTAACTACAAAGATCAGTGGCTAGAAATCTACTGCTAACTCTACTACTTTTTTTCTTTTGAGACAGCCGGTGGGAATTTGGTCATGCATTCAATGACCTATACTGATTTATAACCTATAGGAGAAGTCTGCAAGGAGAAGAGCAAATTCACAAGTCTAGGTTTTAAGTTCCCCAAAGGATGTATTCCTTCTCACACATGAAATATTGATGCTGTTCAGGAACCAGTCACATCATCAGTCTTGGTCTAATGCTCCCGTAATTCCTCAGGATCCAACAGTAAACTGTACCACAAGGTTGATGGACCTTTACAACATCTTAACATTTCATAAGACAAGTGTGTTTTGAAATCTACTTTCCTCATAATGACTGTTTATCTTTACACAAACATTTTTCTATGGTATCACCTGTCAGTACATTGAGAGAAATGTTCTTTACACTCTAAACATATTAGTACATGTATATTTGTATACAGGATTAAATTTTGGCAGGGTTTCAGAGATACTTTAATTCTCCTTGTCTTGTTCAAGAGTTGTTACTATTTTCTTCCTGGGGACGTGCACTCCATCTCATTTTCTTTCAATTCTTTAACTTCAGAAGTATTTTCTACACCCCCCCCCCCCCCCCTTTCATATGTCTTTTCAGTTTTGGTTTTTTTTTTTCTCAGCTACCTAAATTGTAGATTACATTAGCATAGCTCCCCATATTTTACACTTTCTTCTTCAGCCTGAAGCAAGGAAAGGATAATAAATATATGCAGATGATATGGGTTTTGGGACCAAAAATTTTCAACTATACCTAGGGATGGAACGAAGTACTTCTCTATAATATTATTGAAAATCCTTCTCCTATCAATTTAAAACTGGAATGCGAAATTCTTATTTTGAACCAGCTGATTTCCCCTCAAAATTATAGATGACATTAGCATGAATCCTAATATTTTACATCAAATGCCTAATGGTCCTTAAAAGAGATAATTATAAATTTGCAGATTTTTTTTTCTTTTTCCACTGTCAGAGCTGGGAATTACATACTGCACTTGCAGACACAGATGACTTGGTTCATAGTCATTAATATCAGTGATAACTGCAGAAAACCTTACCGCAAACTTACATAATTGGAAATAAATTCTCTACTGGCTCTTACAGCTAAGTGTGAAGTTCGATCGTGTGCATTTTTCCATCAGCTTGCAGAGCTGGGATGAATGCATAGTGCATCCTGGTTGCAGGCATCTGGGGGATTTTGTAAACATCATTAGAAATACCTGTTGACAACATTTACATTACCTATAATTGGTATTAAATTTTTCTAATGGCCCTTAAAATAGGTAACTGCAGACTTCCAAAATCTGGTGTTTTTCTTCTTAAGCTTGCTGAGTAAGTCATACCACAAAGTCTACATATAAACATGATTTGCTTTTTAGTCATTAATATTAGTCATACTGTCCATGAAATCGACACAAATCCCCATAATTGGAAATAAATTCTTTAATGGCTCTTAAAATAGAAGAATCCCTTTTTTAAACTTCGTTTTTTTTTTTCTTCTTTAGCTCGCTGAGTGGGTATGAGGCATACTACATTTCAGATGCAAATGAAGGTCTCTATTCACACTTGTATGCAGATTAAAGTATGAAATATCATCTTGGCTCCCTGGGGGAGGCAGGACTCTAGACATGTTAAATATTGATATGGTATAGGATGAATAGATAATAGTCCTGTTACCCACGCAAAAGGCTTGGCATATGTCAGGGTTATGAAATCTATGAGATACTACCAACCTCCCCCCCCCCCCCCAAAAGCTACTGACCTATCTTAGTACACTCATCGTTCTCCTCTCTCTTTGTCTCCTTACTTTCCTTCCTATCTCTCTCTCTTTCTTCCCTTCACTCTTTCTCTCTCTTTCCACTTTTTTCTCCATCTGTTTCAATCTACATCTTTTCTATCTCTCTTCTTTCTCTCTCATACTCCCTCTCTCTCTCTCTTCCTCTCATTCTAACTTGTTCCCTATAATCACACATCTCTGCACTTTTCCTACCAAAGCACTTTAACACTTAAGCTATAGAAGATATACTGTGCAAAACATTCATTTCCTTGGGATATACTTATGATATGTCCGGCAAATATTCTTCTGATGAGGAAAGCTTCCTTTTGTTTATCTCTTTATTTGCTTCACCGAAACATGAGACCAGCACATTATTTGGAGCATGCACTTACACATGCTAAGCAAGCAGACACTATGTGCATCAGCATGTTCTATTTGATGACCAAAGTTTGAAGAATAGTGCAGATATCGTCATCCACACTATGGCAGTGTGAACTATGCCGGCAAGGAAATTCTAGTAAGGAAAGATATTCTAGCTGTCCCGGGTGAGGTGTCAGCACACTAGGAGATTTGTAAAGGATGACTGCAAAAGGTCTCCTGAAGTGTGATCTGTATACCTGAATATTTTGCAAGTTTGAACTTTCTAGCCTTTCAGTGGATCCCCCCATTTCCTCAAAATTCAAGAATTTCTTTTGATAATTCATTAAAATAGTTTATGTGTACAGTGCATTTGTATATAATCATTAAAGAAAATGAATGAGTGCACATATATTTTCTGTAATGATACTTGTAATGCCATTGTTTTTCTTTCTGTTAGGAATGAAATAAATACAAACTGAAACTGAATTGAAATGAAACGCTCCCCCCAAAAGACAAGAATGATACAGTAATTTACAGAGAAGAAAGAGAAGAGCATTGAAATGTTATGTTTTACGATATATAAATGTAAACTATTATTATCTTATTATAAGAGAAGAGCGTAACAGTAGTCTTATTCTCAACATAATGCAGTACAAACTAGGCCAGAATATTCTGCAGAGGAAAGCTTTTCTGGCAGTTCCTTACAAGGTGTCAGTATACACTTAAGAGATTGGTAAAAGATGCAAGTGCAAGAGCTCCTGAAGTGTGATCCATATACTAATATTCTACTTTTTGGACCTCCTAGCTGTCAGGAAGTAAATAATGCAGGAATCTTCAGAAATATAGTATCCCTTCTTGAAAATGTATTTCAGAAGATTCATCACACTGGTAAGGTGGTACACCAAGAATTATTCCATTCAAATACAGAGAGAGAGAGAGAGAGAGAGAGAGAGAGAGAGGAGAGAGAGGAGAACAGAACACAGAGTGAACTATGCGAGAATATTCTGCAGAGGAATGTTTTCTGGCACTTCCTGATGAGGTGTCATGCAGTATACAATAAGACATTTGTAAAAGATGCACGTGAAAGGGCTCCTGAAGTGTGATCCATATACTAGAATATTCTTTTTGGAATTCTAGCTTTAAGGAAGTAAATAATGCAGGAATCCTCAGCAATATCCATTCTGAAATGTATTTCAGAAGATTTATCGCACTGGTAAGATGGTACACCAAGAATTACTCACTTCAAATACACAGTGAGAGAGAGAGAGAGAGAGAGAGAGAGAGAGAGAGAGAGAGAGAGAGAGAGAGAGAGAGAGGAGCAGACCAGCATGTAATTCTTAACAAAAAGCAGTGTGAACTATGCCAGAATATTCCAGCAAGGAAAGGGACTATAACCCAGTCCCCTGTGAGAGTGGCACACAATAAGTGATTTGTCAAATATATCTTTGAAAGAGCTCCTTGGATGTGATCTGTGTGCAAAATGTCCTGGAAGCTGGAATTTTTCTAGTTTTGATGTCAAATCATGAACAGATCTACGAAAATGTTAATTACTTCAAGTCTTAACACTTGTTAAAAAATGAAGTGGCAGACCCTAGCAGTAAACCACTATGGTTTTTTTTGTGTAAATGAATAGTAATTTGAGGAGGTGAACTAAAAATGATGAGGCAAAAATGATCTTTTGGCCTCCTCCAGCCAAAAAGGTGTGGACTAATCAAATTCTTGTAATTTAGCGCAAATGTGTTACATGTAGTGTCTGCAGGTTTTGGCAAACGTTCCTTTATAAATGATACTGATGTATATTGTATACATCTAATTAGTGGCATGGTTACCATGCTGCATGTGAACACTAACAAAAACAGAGAGGTTTGCTGCAGGGATTTGCAGCTGGTTATGTGAACGAGCTTTTAACATATTACACTACTCTTCAAATTTACTATGCAAATATCTCAATCGTGCTCAACATCAAATTAATCCCCATGACATATAACTCTACATAAAAATCTCCCCATGATTACTCTAGATACATTTATATACGAGTGCTAATTGTTTCATCATGGCAACATTAAAGTTTGTCATAGACATGTGTACACATAGTGCAAATATATTAGCATAACATGACATACATGAATATATACTATAGGTAAATCCCTGCAACTTGCAAATTCCTGCTTTTAATTTCAAAGTAAGCCCCTCATACCCACAGCCCAATATAATATTCTTAAACACCAATATACACATCTACATGTAACTCTACTGCTTACAAATTTGTGATGCTGCATTTCGACCCCTCTGTTCAATGCAGGATTGTTCAGATGTAAATATATTCATAAACTTTGAACAATGTAAGCCAAGCACCAATCCTTTCACTTGACATTTAGATTAGAGGTAAATTGTAATGACTGATGCTACGTAAAAGATAAGATAATCTTTATATGCATCTACATGGCTCATAAATTAGGTTACTCTGAGGGTAAATTTTGTAACGCCTATACAAGGATGCCAACCGTGTAAGAGCACTGCAGTATTTGAGGGATGAAAAAGAGTATTTGGGGTGGAAAACAGTATTTTCAACTTTCCTGCATTAGACATGTGTAGTAATGCAAGTTGGGGGAAAAAAGTATCTTCCATAAAATCTGCAGTATTTTTGATAAAATAACAGTATCAAATACTGCAAAAAGGGAACAGTTGGCATCTCTGCCTATATAATACTAATTCTTGAGCATTCAAGAAGAGATGTTGCTGTGCAGGGTGTCCGCCCACTTGACCGAAGGCCCACGAGACCAAAGGCCTGCGAGGCTTACTTTTCTCGTATCGTATTTTCCTTCATCACAATTAATGCGCTATCGGTATATGAAATAATTATGTCTCCTTTAGCATGTTTAGTCCTGTTGCCCTTTGATAATTATCAAATTCCTTCTGGCACAGGAATTGGTCAGAGCGTGTGTGTGCTATCATAGATTACAATTTGCTATTTTTGGCCTCGCGGGCCTTCGGTTTCGCGGGCCTTCGGTGAAGTGGGTGGTCACCCTGTGCATGCATGTGATGTGCGTGTTGCTCGTGCATCTGTGTGAAGGACAAGAAAGACAGACAGACAAAAAGGAGGGTAAGAAAAAACAAAAGGGAGAGGAGACAAGAGAGAGAGAACAGATGTGGAGAAAAAGAAAGACGAGAAGAGATTTTTAACTCTTATGGTGCCAAGGGTTTTGCTGTTCGACAAATTCTACCCAAATCATAAAAATGCTTGCTTTTCCAAATGCCCATAAGTTTTTCAACAGTGGATTTCTATACAAGTGTACACAAAGTTGTAGAAAATTTATTACCCTTTCAAAAGATACCAAATATTTCCATGAATTCAATGTTTGCTTGAAAATTATTTGGAAACAGAAAATGAGCTTTCCTCTTGACCTTTCCATTTTCATTTCTCATTTGTTTGCTATTGTTTTATTGCTAAAATAAGAATGGATCCTTTCCAAATCTGCAGTTTTCTGAAAAATATCCTATGGTAGAATATAGTGGCTGCTGGATATTTTAAATACTATATTCATCCTCTAACTTTGACATATTTTCATGACCATATCCATCATTCTAAGTGGAGTAATGGTCGATTAAAATGTAAAGTCTCTGGGTACATATACGTGCCATCGGCACTGTAAGAGTTAAAGGCACATACAAAGATGAGGAGGGAAGGAAAAGAGAAAAGAAAAAGACGGACAATATTGAGCTAAGGAATAATAAAGGAAAAATGGAAAAGATGGGAGAGAGAGAGAGAGAGACAGAGAAAGAAAGTGATTAATTTCAACTAAAGGCTGTGAAATTTAGGAATATTAAGCCACTCTTGTTTACAACCTCGAGCCACCATAATCTATGTAATGTATCACTACTCAAACAATATCATGTCATTCTTTTTCAATTTTCTTATATACTACTGATCATTACTTATCTCATATTCTTGTTTCCACTTTGTTGCTCTTCTTCTGTAGCAAGGTCATGAAAACCTAAGGGGGAATGGCTAGCAAGCCCTTGCGCTGTGTTAGTGACATATCATTCCTTCTAGGTAGGAATAGTAGGTAGATCATAATTTGTAAAATTTAGTTACTAAATTGATTCTACTAGACTTAACTTTTGTTACTGGCACACATCACAATAGATCTGTTTACTAATGTATTCAAATTTATGCATGTTTCTCTTCACAAACCCTTGGTTACCAAACTATCCACTTCATCTGTTATGCATACTGGGATCTGAATAGAAGGAATTCAGTTGCATACATTAGTTGTGCTATGGCAGGCAAGCCCTGGCAAGCTTCTCAGTTGTCAAGGGAAACTTTCTGTTCAACAAGTATGCATAAAATTTGTAAACAAGTCTATTGTAGGATTATGACAAAGCAATGTTTATCTGTTATATATTGTAATGTTGATGCAAGTAATGCTAATAATTGATCAAAACCAGAGTTCACAGAGCCGCTCTAAAAAACAAACATAAACGTGGCTAATGGAATTCGTTCCAAATAAAACAGCGATACTTCATCTTGAATGAGAAGACGAGAGCAATTAAAGTCCCTAGAATGGACTTTAGAATCAATACAAACTGGCATGTTTAGGGGGTAACGACATACCGATTCAAGTACGAGAATAAAAAGATCCAGAACAAACACGAAGAGTTCTTAAGAAATGGTAGTAAAAATGGATATGGCAATTTTCTGATCGATGGAAGAGCGAGGAAAACATGAGAGGCTGCGTACAACTGTGGAGTGTCTTGTCATGCACTGAAAAACACTAGCACTTGGCACAATTGAGATCATTTTCAGCATCAATTATGGGGTCAGTTCTGTTTTGTCTGTTTTGTATTTACAACCTTGCCAATCTTTGCTGTCTGTTAATGCACTTTTCTCTCCATCTCCTTTGCTCTCTCATACTCTTTTCACTCAATCCATCTTCTCTCTTTCTCTCCCTCCTTCCCTCCTTTTTTTCTCTTTATTATCCTCTTATCTCAATATTATTCTTGAGTATTCCTCATTCCTCAGGCAATCTTCTACCTTTCCTTTTTATTGATTTTCTCACCATGTTATGACAAGATAGAACCAAGAAAAATGATAATAATACTACTACACATTTATAACATGCCTATTACTATTTTTCCAGGCGCTGAGGTGCTGTTAAGTAAAGTCATTAAGTAAAGCACTATCCCAAAACAAAACGGAAAGCTGGGACAACAGCACCACGATTAAATTCATATTACAAAGAGGCAAATTCAACCTATACAGATTTAAATAAGTGGGACTTTAACATTGTTTCGCAAGTGTGTAGTGATGGGCATTTTGAAGTAAGGCAGTGATGAAAAACTGTTGTAAGGAGAATGGGTGAATTGTCACTTGGTCTCATCCCACATTTCTCATTCCATTTTGTCTACAACCAGTCTGTCTAATAACCATTTGGTCTAATTCCCACTTAGTCCATTTACTATTTTGTCTAATTTCCATTAGGCTATGTCCATTTTGTCCAATACCCACTTGGTCCATCACCACTTAAAGGCATTGGTTAACATTGTTATGATTTAAAAAATCTTGTTTTGTTACTTGAAATGGATAAACATAAGGGTTATCGTGTAAAAATACCAGTCTGAAAGTTTCAAAGTATAATATCCACAGGAAGTATTTTTAAATATCAAAACTGTGAACCAATGTTTGAAAAATATACGAGGGTCGGTTGAACAGAATAGACATAGGGAGTGCGCATGCGCGTATGACTCGCCTTACCGTACTGTGTGCTTGGCGTATCATGCGGCAAGAGACCACATAACGGCATTTTCAAATTCAATCAAAGTAGTCCTCATAGTGATTGTCTCGTGAGACGAAGGATAATAAAATTGCCGTTTGCGTCTAACTTACACTTTTTCATTCCAAATTATGGTTGTGTTCAGGGTTTTGAGTACAAATACAAGTACTCATACACATGTTTCATCTTAGTTTGAGAATTTTTTAAATCAGCTACTCACAAAGTTAGCCAACTGCCTTTAATCTATCTGATTGGAGGAACTGGTAATAGCCCAAATAGTTCATTAGACGAAATGAGGAAAACTAAGTAGACGAAGTGGAAAATTAGACCATTTGATCATTAGGCTACACGACAATTAGCCTAAGTGGGTATTAGACCAAGTGATGATTGGGCCAAACAGCAATTAGACCAAAATGATAGTCGAACCAAATGGGTTTTAGCCATGGTCGGTGTTAGATGATCTGGCAATTATACCAACACGTAGTAGACCAATTGGCTACAAATTCTGTGCATCAGCCAATGTTTTACTTATACATAGCCAAAGAAGAAGGATGGCAATTAAACAAACAAGATGACTGTCAGCAGGTAACTAGATCTTTTCTTTATCAAGAAAGACAAATACATTATGTTTATAATCAATCACATGGTGTCCAACCAGCCAGGAGTAGGCAAATCAGTCATCATCATATGTATCTTCTTGTGACAAGCAAGATAGAAAGATCAATAAAGGATGATGTGAAGAAAGAAATACAGTAGTATTGGAAAGTTAAAGCAATTGTAGGAATACTTCACAGTAATCAAAGGATAACTGGAGATAGATAGAAAAAACAGAATTAAATGTAGATAAACAAGTAGAAATGGACAGAAAGTGGACATTGAGAGACAAAGAGGGATTTTATGAGAGAGATAGAGGGGGAGAAGGAAGGACAGAGAGTCAGACAGACAGAAGGAGAGATAAAGTGAATAAATGGGCCCAATGTGTATAGTTATATCATTTCTGACTGTACTTAACTTGGGAATCTTCCTAAGTTTATATCACTAATTATATATTTATTTTCATCCTTATACTGTATTATATCATTCTATAAAACTGTTATTTCTTCTTCTCTAATGCTTGTACATTATGTTTAAATCTTTAATCAATCATAAATCATAATGTTATTGTGATATTAAAGGTAACAAAAATATCTTTAAAGTGCATATATAATGTATTATTATGCACTATAAAAACACTCCATTTGATAAAAAGGGAAGGGGGGGGGAGAAGGGGAGAGGATTTGGGCTGCGAGAGACTGAGGAAGAATTAATTCTCCAATATCCTTTCATAGCAGCAGGCAAGCTTACACCATCCCTCTAGCTATGAAAGATTACTGCTTTCATAATTCAAATCAATAGCCATCACCAGTCATTACACACTGCCTGCTGCAAAAATAGTCCCAGGAAAAAGAAAAAGGTACACCTGTACGTGGCCAGACATACTAAACTTCTCAGGTAATGCCATCAGGCTATAAATAGCTACCTCACCTGGCCTGCAAAATCTAGCCTAACCCTTCGGTTCATAATATGATTATATATCTCCCATGTGTTGCCTCTACACCTGTCCTGTCTATTGTTAGACTTTTTATCTTTCAAGAATCATGATTTGCAAGATTTCCTCTTTGATCGATTTTGTACTGTCCCCTTGATCACAGTGAGCTTTCTTTGAAATGCCTCTCTTCCATGTCGAGTTTTGCTATTTCTGTGACATTTTCTCATTCTTTACAGATAAATCTTTCTCTACAAAAAGCAATTTCCTAATCTCTGAATCTACTTTCTTCTACGGATAGCTTAATTCTTTTTCCCAATCATTTCCTTTAAATACTTTATTCACTTTCGGTTCAGTTCAGTTTCAGTTTATTTTCATATTTCACATAAATGATGATACATTCATGCAAGTGAGAAATAATATCTAAATAATATATGAATGACATCATAAATAAGACGATTCATAATACAAAGGGGGAAATTGGAACTACAAAGACGTAAACCTTAATATATTCACCATGAGCTTAAGACAAATTAATTTAAAAAGTGAAATATGAGGGAATCTAATAAAAAGCTGAGCTTGTAATTAAAGATTCCCTAGAAGGTTTAAAGAAAAGTCTGTGATATTTGTGTGTTATTTTGAGAGATCTATCTTTACAAAAAAAAGGACCCCACCCTCTTCCTCTGTATCACACAACAGCCTCTCTCTCCTGTCTCATCCGCTTCTCTCTCTCTCTCTCTCTCCCTTTCTTATTCTCTTCCCTCTATTTATCTATCTCTCTCTCTCCTCCCTCCCTCCCTCCCTCCCTCCCTAATATTCTACATATTCTCTCTCTCTCCTTTCCAATCTCTCTTTCCCCTTTCCTATCTCTTTAACCATGCTGCTTCTTCCTCCACACGTTTACCTATCGTATTGTCTATAATCAGATTATATATTATTCTTGGTATTCTTGTTACAACGATCTCCCCGCAACAGTATATTCCTCAAGTCAACTGCAACACGGGCTTCTGACAAATTGATTTGTGAGCAAATTATATCCTACACACGGAGAAGCACGTGTTGAAAGAGACAGTGCTTTGTTTGCTTAACAGAGACAACAACCTAAACTCAAGAATGCCAGCATCGCCAAGGACATAAACCGTTGCCTCAGAAGAAAAGAAAAGAAAAACAAACCCAAAGAAACACACTCTGACCATCACACTCTAAAAACAATCTAGCCAGATTTGACTGGAGTGCCAGATCAGATGGGTACTTGCACTATTCTAGTCAAATTTGACTAGATTCTAGTGAAAATGACCAGACTTTCATTAGATTCTGGTCAAAACTGATGCAAGTCTAGTAAAAATGACCAGATTCTATTAAATAATTTGACTAGATCAGCAAATTCCATTGGCACTTGCACTATAATTCTAGTCAAATCTGACTAGATTCTACTGAAAATGACCAGAATTATAGTAAAAATAAACAAAATCTAACTAGAATTCTAGTCAATTTCACTAGAATTGTGTCAAGTTAGCAATGGGGCCTGTGTTATCCAGTGATCTATCCATATTGTTTTATTAGAATCTAGTCATTTTTACTAGAATTGTGTCAATTTTGACTAGAAAGATCTAGTCGGTCTCAATTTGACTAGATTTGTTTTTACTGTGTAGGGCTTTTCATTAACTTAAAGACTTAAACACCTGAAATAATGCCCTTCTGGCTCCCATTGGATGGAATGACCTTCTGACCCTGTGTAAAATGAGGAATTCACTTGATTTCATTGACACTTCCCTTTACATCTATCTACAGTAGATGTAAGACACTGAGATTTGAAATTTAGTATATGTTGCACTTGCTTTCTCGTTTTAAAAGCAAAGTAGGAACCCTCAAGGCCCCTGTTGTTACCACATCATGAATACACATATGACATCAAGTCCAATGTTGAAATAAAGCTAAAAAGTCCCCATAGAACACCAATGTCTACATCAACTAAAGATGTGAAGACATTTTTGGCATTTTATGAGTTTTCCTCCCCCCCCCCTTAAAGATCACAATCAAAAACCTCACTTATTTCAGACATTTCCTCATCAGACCAAGCATTTTCTCTTCTGTTGACACTGTGAGAAATAAAACCTGATGAGACTTCCATGACTTTAGTCAT
>CM057156.1:18602721-18641253 GCA_029962745.1 Echinometra lucunter
TCTTTTTTCCTCTTTCTCTGTTTTCTTTTTTTTTCCTCACTTGTAAAAAGAGGGGTGCATGCTCCTCTTCCCTACCCCAGCATGCATACCTATATCAATGCATGTAACAAACAGCCACTGATAGTTGTTTACTGGTCAATAGTACTGCAAGACTTCAGAAAGGTTAAGTATGAGGCGATGGGTGGGTATGAGAATATCAAGACACACCCTATCATGCCATATCAACAGTCACTGTGCTTTATGTTTAAGTTAAAACAGTATGTCCGTTTTAAGCCAAAAGGTCGTATCAGCGCAGAAATGCCCTTACATGGTGGGAAAGGCGTTGAACCGCTCTCTCATAAATCAAAGAAAGAAGAAATATGACGTCAAAACACTTCATTATTTCTTAAAAACCTAATCAGAAGGAAGGTAACAGTGCCTAAAAAATAATCGTCAGTGTCGCAACTGCATTTTCATTAGAAGAGATTTAAAATGCTGCATATCTGTTAGGGAATTTTCTGTGCACCACATATTTAAGAGTGTTTTGTGTGATGACATGATGTAATGTCCTAAAGCAACTGTTTCATGTACTGTATTCTTATGAAAACTCACACATAAGACATAATGAGAGTGACAACAGACTGGGAGGGGGACATAATCAGCTGTGTCCATCCCCCCCCCCCCCACAAAAAAGTATTTTCCACAGCAAACAACTAACTACAAAGATCAGTGGCTAGAAATCTACTGCTAACTCTACTACTTTTTTTCTTTTGAGACAGCCGGTGGGAATTGGTCATGCATTCAATGACCTATACTGATTTATAACCTATAGGAGAAGTCTGCAAGGAGAAGAGCAAATTCACAAGTCTAGGTTTTAAGTTCCCCAAAGGATGTATTCCTTCTCACACATGAAATATTGATGCTGTTCAGGAACCAGTCACATCATCAGTCTTGGTCTAATGCTCCCGTAATCCTCAGGATCCAACAGTAACTGTACCACAAGGTTGATGGACCTTTACAACATCTTAACATTTCATAAGACAAGTGTGTTTTGAAATCTACTTTCCTCATAATGACTGTTTATCTTTACACAAACATTTTTCTATGGTATCACCTGTCAGTACATTGAGAGAAATGTTCTTTACACTCTAAACATATTAGTACATGTATATTTGTATACAGGATTAAATTTTGGCAGGGTTTCAGAGATACTTTAATTCTCCTTGTCTTGTTCAAGAGTTGTTACTATTTTCTTCCTGGGGACGTGCACTCCATCTCATTTTCTTTCAATTCTTTAACTTCAGAAGTATTTTCTACACACCCCCCCCCCCCTTTCATATGTCTTTTCAGTTTTGTTTTTTTTTTTCTCAGCTACCTAAATTGTAGATTACATTAGCATAGCTCCCCATATTTTACACTTTCTTCTTCAGCCTGAAGCAAGGAAAGGATAATAAATATATGCAGATGATATGGGTTTTGGGACCAAAAATTTTCAACTATACCTAGGGATGGAACGAAGTACTTCTCTATAATATTATTGAAAATCCTTCTCCTATCAATTTAAAACTGGAATGCGAAATTCTTATTTTGAACCAGCTGATTTCCCCTCAAAATTATAGATGACATTAGCATGAATCCTAATATTTTACATCAAATGCCTAATGGTCCTTAAAAGAGATAATTATAAATTTGCAGATTTTTTTTTCTTTTTCCACTGTCAGAGCTGGGAATTACATACTGCACTTGCAGACACAGATGACTTGGTTCATAGTCATTAATATCAGTGATAACTGCAGAAAAACCTTACCGCAACTTACATAATTGGAAATAAATTCTCTACTGGCTCTTACAGCTAAGTGTGAAGTTCGATCGTGTGCATTTTTCCATCAGCTTGCAGAGCTGGGATGAATGCATAGTGCATCCTGGTTGCAGGCATCTGGGGGATTTTGTAAACATCATTAGAAATACCTGTTGACAACATTTACATTACCTATAATTGGTATTAAATTTTTCTAATGGCCCTTAAAATAGGTAACTGCAGACTTCCAAATCTGGTGTTTTTCTTCTTAAGCTTGCTGATAAGTCATACCACAAAGTCTACATATAACATGATTTGCTTTTTAGTCTTAATATTAGTCATACTGTCCATGAAATCGACACAAATCCCATAATTGGAAATAAATTCTTTAAAATGGCGCTTAAAATAGAAGAAATCCCTTTTTTAAACTTCGTTTTTTTTTTTCTTCTTTAGCTCGCTGAGTGGGTAGGAGGCATACTACATTTCAGATGCAAATGAAGGTCTCTATTCACACTTGTATGCATATTAAAGTATGAAATATCATCTTGGCTCCCTGGGGGAGGCAGGACTCTAGACATGTTAAATATTGATATGGTAAGGATGAATAGATAATAGTCCTGTTACCCACGCAAAAGGCTTGGCATATGTCAGGGTTATGAAATCTATGAGATACTACCAACCTCCCCCCCCCCCCCCAAAAGCTACTGACCTATCTTAGTACACTCATCGTTCTCCTCTCTCTTTGTCTCCTTAACTTTCCTTCCTATCCTCTCTCTCTTTCTTTCTTCCTTCACTCTTTCTCTCCTTTCTCTCTATTTCCACTTTTTTCTCCATCTGTTTCAATCTACATCTTTTCTATCTCTCTTCTTTCTCTCTCATACTCCCTCTCTCTCTCTCTTCCTCTCATTCTAACTTGTTCCCTATAATCACACATCTCTGCACTTTTCCTACCAAAGCACGTTAACACTTAAGCTATAGAAGATATACTGTGCAAAACATTCATTTCCTTGGGATATACTTATGATATGTCCGGCAAATATTCTTCTGATGAGAAGCTTCCTTTTGTTTATCTCTTTATTTGCTTCAATCATCACCGAAACATGAGACCAGCACATTATTGGAGCATGCACTTACACAGCTAAGCAAGCAGACACTATGTGCATCAGCATGTTCTATTTGATGACCCAAGTTTGAAGAATAGTGCAGATATCGTCATCCACACTATGGCAGTGTGAACTATGCCGGCAAGGAAATTCTAGTAAGGAAAGATATATCCTAGCTGTCCCGGGTGAGGTGTCAGCACACTAGGAGATTTGTAAAGGATGACTGCAAAAGGTCTCCTGAAGTGGATCTGTATACCCTGAATATTTTGCAAGTTTGAACTTTCTAGCCCTTTCAGTGGATACCCCCCATTTCCCTCAAATTCAAGAATTTCTTTGATAATTCATTAAAATAGTTTATGTGTACGTGCATTTGTATATAATCATTAAAGAAAATGAATGAGTGCACATATATTTTCTGTAATGATACTTGTAATGCCATTGTTTTCTTTCTGTTAGGAATGAAATAAATACAAAACTGAAACTGAATTGAAATGAAACGCTCCCCCCAAAAGACAAGAATGATACATTAATTTACAGAGAAGAAGAGAGAGCATTGAAATGTTATGTTTTACGATATATAAATGTAAACTATTATTATTATTATAAGAGAAAGAGCGTAACAGTAGTCTTATTCTCAACATAATGCAGTTACAAACTAGGCCAGAATATTCTGCAAGAGGAAAGCTTTTCTGGCAGTTCCTTACAAGGTGTCAGTATACACTTAAGAGATTGGTAAAAGATGTCAAGTGCAAGAGCTCCTGAAGTGTGATCCATATACTAATATTCTACTTTTTGGACCTCCTAGCTGTCAGGAAGTAAATAATTGCAGGAATCTTCAGAAATATAGTATCCCTTCTTGAAAATGTATTTCAGAAGATTCATCACACTGGTAAGGTGGTACACCAAGAATTATTCCATTCAAATACAGAGAGAGAGAGAGAGAGAGAGAGAGAGAGGGGAGGAGAACAGAACACAGAGTGAACTATGCGAGAATATTCTGCAGAGGAATGTTTTCTGGCACTTCCTGATGAGGTGTCATGCAGTATACAATAAGACATTTGTAAAAGATGCACGTGAAAGGGCTCTGAAGTGTGATCCATATACTAGAATATTCTTTTTGGAATTCTGCTTTAAGGAAGTAAAATAATGGGTCAAGGAATCCGCAGCAATAATTCCATTCTGGAAATGTATGTCAGAAGATTTATCGCACTGGTAAGATGGTACAAAACAAAAGCCAAGAATGTACGCACTTCAAATACACATTGAGAGAAGAGAGAGGAGAGAGAGCGAGAGAGGAGAGAGAGAGAGAGAGAGAGAGAGAGAGGAGCAGACCAGCATGTAATTCTTAACAAAAAGCAGTGTGAACTATGCCAGAATATTCCAGCAAGGAAAGGGACTATAACCCAGTCCCCTGTGAGAGTGGCACACAATAAGTGATTTGTCAAATATATCTTTGAAAGAGCTCCTTGGATGTGATCTGTGTGCAAAATGTCCTGGAAGCTGGAATTTTCTAGTTTTGATGTAAATCATGAACAGATCTACGAAAAATGTTAATTACTTCAAGTCTTAACACTTGTTAAAAAATGAAGTGGCAGACCCTAGCAGTAAACCACTATGGTTTTTTTTGTGTAAATGAATAGTAATTTGAGGAGGTGAACTAAAAATGATGAGGCAAAAATGATCTTTTGTGCCTCCTCCAGCCAAAAAGGTGTGGACTAATCAAATTCTTGTAATTTAGCGCAAAATGTGTTACATGTAGTGTCTGCAGGTTTTGGCAAAACGTTCCTTTATAAATGATACTGATGTATATTGTATACATCTAATTAGTGGCATGGTTTACCATGCTGCATGTGAACACTAACAAAAACAGAGAGGTTTGCTGCAGGGATTTGCAGCTGGTTATGTGAACGAGCTTTTAACATATTACACTACTCTTCAAATTTACTATGCAAATATCTCAATCGTGCTCAACATCAAATTAATCCCCATGACATATAACTCTACATAAAAATCTCCCCATGATTACTCTAGATACATTTATATACGAGTGCTAATTGTTTCATCATGGCAACATTAAAAGTTTGTCATAGACATGTGTACACATAGTGCAAATATATTAGCATAACATGACATACATGAATATATACTATAGGTAAATCCCTGCAACTTGCAAATTCCTGCTTTTAATTTCAAAGTAAGCCCCTCATACCCACAGCCCAATATAATATTCTTAAACACCAATATACACATCTACATGTAACTCTACTGCTTACAAATTTGTGATGCTGCATTTCGACCTCTGTTCAATGCAGGATTGTTCAGATGTAAATATATTCATAAACTTTGAACAATGTAAGCCAAGCACAATCCTTTCACTTGACATTTAGATTAGAGGTAAATTGTAATGACTGATGCTACGTAAAAGATAAGATAATCTTTATATGCATCTACATGGCTCATAAATTAGGTTACTCTGAGGGTAAATTTTGTAAAGCCTATACAAGGATGCCAACCGTGTAAAGAGCACTGCAGTATTTTGAGGGATGAAAAAGAGTATTTGGGGTGGAAAAACAGTATTTTCAACTTTCCTGCATTAGACATGTGTAGTAATGCAAGTTGGGGAAAAAAGTATCTTCCATAAAATCTGCAGTATTTTTGATAAAATAACAGTATCAAATACTGCAAAAAAGGGAACAGTTGGCATCTCTGCCTATATAATACTAATTCTTGAGCATTCAAGAAGAGATGTGCTGTGCATGGGTCCGCCCACTTGACCGAAGGCCCACGAGACCAAAGGCCTGCGAGGCTTACTTTTCTCGTATCGTATTTTCCTTCATCACAATTAATGCGCTATCGGTATATGAAATAATTATGTCTCCTTTAGCATGTTTAGTCCTGTTGCCCTTTGATAATTATCAAACTTCCTTCTGGCACAGGAATTGGTCAGAGCGGTGTGATATCATAGATTACAATTTGCTATTTTTGGCCTCGCGGGCCTTCGGTTTCGCGGGCCTTCGGTGAAGTGGGTTGTCACCCTGTGCATGCATGTGTATGTGCGTGTGCTCGTGCATATGTGTGAAGGACAAGGAAAGACAGACAGACAAAAAGGAGGGTAAGAAAAAACAAAAGGGAGAGAACAAGAGAGAGAGAAACAGATGTGGAGAAAAAGAAAGAGAGAAGAGATTTTTAACTCTTATGGTGCCAAGGGGTTTTGCTTGTTCCCAAATTCTACCAAATCATAAAAAATGCTTGCTTTTCAAATGCCCATAAGTTTTCAACAGTGATTTCTATACAAGTTGTACACAAAAGTTGTAGAAAATTTATTACCCTTTCAAAAGATACCAAATATTTCCATGAATTCAATGTTTGCTTGAAAATTATTTGGAAACAGAAATGAGCTTTCCTCTTGACCTTTCCATTTTCATTTCTCATTTGTTTGCTATTGTTTTATGCTAAAATAAGAATGGATCCTTTCCAAAATCTGCAGTTTTCTGAAAAATATCCTATGGTAGAATATAGTGGCTGCTGGATATTTTAAATACTATATTCATCCTCTAAACTTTGACATATTTTCATGACCATATCCATCATTCTAAGTGGAGTAATGGTCGATTAAAAATGTAAAGTCTCTTGGGTACATATACGTGCCATCGGCACTGTAAGAGTTAAAGGCACATACAAAGAGAGAGGGGAAGGAAAAGAGAAAAGAAAAGACGGACAATATTGAGCTAAGGAATAATAAAGGAAAAATGGAAAAGATGGGAGAGAGAGAGAGAGAGACAGAGAAAGAAAGTGATTAATTTCAACTAAAGGCTTGTGAAATTTAGGAATATTAAGCCACTCTTGTTTACAACCTCGAGCCACCATTAATCTATGTAATGTATACTACTAAACAATATCATGTCATTCTTTTTCAATTTTCTTATATACTACTGATCATTACTTATATCATATTCTTGTTTCCACTTTGTGTGCTCTTCTTCTGTAGCAGGTCATGAAAACTAAGGGGGAATGGCTAAGCAAGCACCTTGCCTGGTTAGTGACATATTCATTCCTTCTAGGTAGGAATAGTAGGTAGATCATAATTTGTAAAATTTTAGTACAAATTGATTCTACTAGACTTAACTTTTGTTACTGGCACACATCACAATAGATCTGTTTACTAATGTATTCAAATTTATGCATGTTTCTCTTCACAACCCTTGGTTACCAACTATCCACTTCATCTGTTATGCATACTGGGATCTGAATAGAAGGAATTCAGTTTGCATACATTAGTTGTTGCTATGTCAGGCAAGCCTCTGGCAAGCTTCTCAGTTGTCAAGGGAAACTTTCTGTTCAACAAGTATGCATAAAATTTGTAAACAAGTCTATTGTAGGATTATGACAAAGCAATGTTTATCTGTTATCATATTGTAATGTTGATGCAAGTAATGCTAATAATTGATCAAAACCAGAGTTCACAGAGCCGCTCTAAAAAACAAACATAAACGTGGCTAATGGAATTCGTTCCAAATAAAACAGCGATACTTCATCTTGAATGAGAAGACGAGAGCAATTAAAGTCCCTAGAATGGACTTTAGAATCAATACAAACTGGCATGTTTAGGGGGTAACGACATACCGATTCAAGTACGAGAATAAAAAGATCCAGAACAAACACGAAGAGTTCTTAAGAAATGGTAGTAAAAATGGATATGGCAATTTTCTGATCGATGGAAGAGCGAGGAAAACATGAGAGGCTGCGTACAACTGTGGAGTGTCTTGTCATGCACTGAAAAAACACTAGCACTTGGCACAATTGAGATCATTTTCAGCATCAATTATGGGGTCAGTTCTGTTTTGTCTGTTTTGTATTTACAACCTTGCCAATCTTTGCTGTCTGTTAATGCACTTTTCTCTCCATCTCCTTTGCTCTCTCATACTCTTTTCACTCAATCCATCTTCTCTCTTTCTCTCCCTCCTTCCCTCCTTTTTTTCTCTTTTATTTATCCTCTTATCTCAATATTATTCTTGAGTATTCCTCATTCCTCAGGCAATCTTCTACCTTTCCTTTTTATTGATTTTCTCACCATGTTATGACAAGATAGAACCAAGAAAAATGATAATAATACTACTACACATTTATAACATGCCTATTACTATTTTTCCAGGCGCTGAGGTGCTGTTAAGTAAAGTCATTAAGTAAAGCACTATCCCAAAACAAAACGGAAAGCTGGGACAACAGCACCACGATTAAATTCATATTACAAAGAGGCAAATTCAACCTATACAGATTTAAATAAGTGGGACTTTAACATTGTTTCGCAAGTGTGTAGTGATGGGGCATTTTGAAGTAAGGCAGTGATGAAAACTGTTGTAAGGAGAATGGGTGAATTGTCACTTGGTCTCATCCCACATTTCTCATTCCATTTTGTCTACAACCAGTCTGTCTAATAACCATTTGGTCTAATTCCCACTTAGTCCATTTACTATTTTGTCTAATTTCCATTAGGCTATGTCCATTTTGTCCAATACCCACTTGGTCCATCACCACTTAAAGGCATTGGTTAACATTGTTATGATTTAAAAAAATCTTGTTTTGTTACTTGAAAATGGGATAAACATAAGGGTTATCGTGTAAAAATACCAGTCTGAAAGTTTCAAAGTATAATATCCACAGGAAGTATTTTTAAATATCAAAACTGTGAACCAATGTTTGAAAAATATACGAGGGTCGGTTGAACAGAATAGACATAGGGAGTGCGCATGCGCGTATGACTCGCCTTACCGTACTGTGTGCATTGGCGTATCATGCGGCAAGAGACACATAACGGCATTTTCAAATTCAATCAAAGTAGTCCTCATAGTGATTGTCTCGTGAGACGAAGGATAATAAAATTGCCGTTTGCGTCTAACTTACACTTTTTCATTCCAAATTATGGTTGGTTTCAGGGTTTTGAGTACAAATACAAGTACTCATACACATGTTTCATCTTAGTTTGAGAATTTTTTAAATCAGCTACTCACAAAGTTAGCCAATGCCTTTAATCTATCTGATTGGAGGAACTGGTAATAGCCCAAATAGTCATTAGACGAAATGAGGAAAACTAAGTAGACGAAGTGGAAATTAGACCATTTGATCATTAGGCTACACGACAATTAGCCTAAGTGGGTATTAGACCAAGTGATGATTGGGCCAAACAGCAATTAGACCAAAATGATAGTCGACCAAATGGGTTTAGCCATGGTGGTGTTAGATGATCTGGCAATTATACCAACACGTAGTAGACCAATTGGCTACAAATTCTGTGCATCAGCCAATGTTTTACTTATACATAGCAAAGAAGAAGGATGGCAATTAAACAAACAAGATGACTGTCAGCAGGTAACTAGATCTTTCTTTATCAAGAAAGACAAATACATTATGTTTATAATCAATCACATGGTGTCCAACCAGCCAGGAGTAGGCAAATCAGTCATCATCAATATGTATACTTCTTGTGACAAGCAAGATAGAAAGATCAATAAAAGGATGATGTGAAGAAAGAAATACAGTAGTATTGGAAAGTTAAAGCAATTGTAGGAATACTTCACAGTAATCAAAGGATAACTGGAGATTAGATAGAAAAACAGAATTAAATGTAGATAAACAAGTAGAAATGGACAGAAAGTGGACATTGAGAGACAAAGAGGGATTTTATGAGAGAGATAGAGGGGGAGAAGGAAGGACAGAGAGTCAGACAGACAGAAGGAGAGATAAAGTGAATAAATGGGCCCAATGTGTATAGTTATATCATTTCTGACTGTACTTAACTTGGGAATCTTCCTAAGTTTATATCACTAATTATATATTTATTTTCATCCTTATACTGTATTATATCATTCTATAAAACTGTTATTTCTTCTTCTCTAATGCTTGTACATTATGTTTAAATCTTTAATCAATCATAAATCATAATGTTATTGTGATATTAAAGGTAACAAAAATATCTTTAAAGTGCATATATAATGTATTATTATGCACTATAAAAACACTCCATTTTGATAAAAAGGGAAGGGGGGGGGGAGAAGGGGAGAGGATTTGGGCTGCGAGAGACTGAGGAAGAATTAATTCTCCAATATCCTTTCATAGCAGCAGGCAAGCTTACACCATCCCTCTAGCTATGAAAGATTACTGCTTTCATAATTCAAATCAATAGCCATCACCAGTCATTACACACTGCCTGCTGCAAAAATAGTCCCAGGAAAAAGAAAAAGGTACACCTGTACGTGGCCAGACATACTAAACTTCTCAGGTAATGCCATCAGGCTATAAATAGCTACCTCACCTGGCCTGCAAAATCTAGCCTAACCCTTCGGTTCATAATATGATTATATATCTCCCATGTGTTGCCTCTACACCTGTCCTGTCTATTGTTAGACTTTTTATCTTTCAAGAATCATGATTTGCAAGATTTCCTCTTTGATCGATTTTGTACTGTCCCCTTGATCACAGTGAGCTTTCTTTGAAATGCCTCTCTTCCATGTCGAGTTTTGCTATTTCTGTGACATTTTCTCATTCTTTACAGATAAATCTTTCTCTACAAAAGCAATTTCCTAATCTCTGAATCTACTTTTCTTCTACGGATAGCTTAATTCTTTTTCCCAATCATTTCCTTTAAATACTTTATTCACTTTCGGTTCAGTTCAGTTTCAGTTTATTTTCATATTTCACATAAATGATGATACATTCATGCAAGTGAGAAATAATATCTAAATAATATATGAATGACATCATAAATAAGACGATTCATAATACAAAGGGGGAAATTGGAACATACAAAGACGTAAACCTTAATATATTCACCATGAGCTTAAGACAAATTAATTTAAAAAGTGAAATATGAGGGAATCTAATAAAAAGCTGAGCTTGTAATTAAAGATTCCCTAGAAGGTTTAAAGAAAAGTCTGTGATATTTGTGTGTTATTTTGAGAGATCTATCTTTACAAAAAAAAAGGACCCCACCCTCTTCCTCTGTATCACACAACAGCCTCTCTCTCCTGTCTCATCCGCTTCTCTCTCTCTCTCTCTCTCCCTTTCTTATTCTCTTCCCTCTATTTATCTATCTCTCTCTCTCCCTCCCTCCCTCCCTCCCTCCCTCCCTAATATTCTACATATTCTCTCTCTCTCTCTTTCCAATCTCTCTTTCCCCTTTCCTATCTCTTTAACCATGCTGCTTCTTCCTCCACACGTTTACCTATCGTATTGTCTATAATCAGATTATATATTATTCTTGGTATTCTTGTTACACCCGATCTCCCCGCAACAGTATATTCCTCAAGTCAACTGCAACACGGGCTTCTGACAAATTGAATTTGTGAGCAAATTATATCCTACACACGGAGAAGCACGTGTTGAAAGAGACAGTGCTTTGTTTGCTTAAACAGAGACAACAACCTAAACTCAAGAATGCCAGCATCGCCAAGGACATAAACCGTTGCCTCAGAAGAAAAGAAAAGAAAAACAAACCCAAAGAAACACACTCTGACCATCACACTCTAAAAACAATCTAGCCAGATTTGACTGGAGTGCCAGATCAGATGGGTACTTGCACTATTCTAGTCAAATTTGACTAGATTCTAGTGAAAATGACCAGACTTTCATTAGATTCTGGTCAAAACTGATGCAAGTCTAGTAAAAATGACCAGATTCTATTAAATAATTTGACTAGATCAGCAAATTCCATTGGCACTTGCACTATAATTCTAGTCAAATCTGACTAGATTCTACTGAAAATGACCAGAATTATAGTAAAAATAAACAAAATCTAACTAGAATTCTAGTCAATTTCACTAGAATTGTGTCAAGTTAGCAATGGGGCCTGTGTTATCCAGTGATCTATCCATATTGTTTTATTAGAATCTAGTCATTTTTACTAGAATTGTGTCAATTTTGACTAGAAAAGATCTAGTCGGTCAAATTTGACTAGATTTGTTTTTACTGTGTAGGGCTTTTCATTAACTTAAAGACTTAAACACTGAAATAATGCCCTTCTGGCTCCCATTGGATGGAATGACCTTCTGACCCTGTGTAAAATGAGGAATTCACTTGATTTCATTGACACTTCCCTTTACATCTATCTACAGTAGATGTAAAGACACTGAGATTTGAAATTTAGTATATGTTGCACTTGCTTTCTCGTTTTAAAAGCAAAGTAGGAACCCTCAAGGCCCCTGTTGTTACCACATCATGAATACACATATGACATCAAGTCCAATGTTGAAATAAAGCTAAAAAGTCCCCATAGAACACCAATGTCTACATCAACTAAAGATGTGAAGACATTTTTGGCATTTTATGAGTTTTCCTCCCCCCCCCCTTAAAGATCACAATCAAAAACCTCACTTATTTCAGACATTTCCTCATCAAGACCAAGCATTTTCCTCTTCTTGTTGACACTGTGAGAAATAAAACCTGATGAGACTTCCATGACTTTAGTCATATTTCTACATCTACAGTAGATAAAAGAAATGGAAATCTGATAATTGGTACTTGTTATACTCTTATCCTTCAAAAAATCATCGTTACACCATGGAAACCTTCAAAGATGACACCTCTCTTGCCTGTACAGACAATCCCTAGCATCTAAATGATTTCAGTGAAACTTGTAAGTCCTCAGTAGAACAATGTACATACACTGATATATGACTATGTGGTACTATATACCCTTATTCTTTAAAAACATTATCTTAAATTTTACGGAAATCTTCAAAGATCTTCTCAAAATGTCCTATCCTCAGTCAGGCATTTGCTATGCTTTTGTATTTCTTGTCTAAATAGACATCTTAAACATCTAAATGACTTACCTAATTGCCTTTAGTACACAATATGCCACTTAAACCCATCTTAACCCATAGAGGTACAGTGTCACCTTTAGGAGACGCTTTTGCAGTATCTGTTGATCCAGAATGTTCGGCAGTACATATCATACATGAGCAGAAAGAGAAAAATGCACTGAAAATTTTGAGCCCATTCCCATCGCCGTATGGTGTGGTGTTCTCGAATTAGAGCAGTTTAACTGTTACTAATCATTAAACTCTTTAAATTGGCAACGTAGTGAATAATACATAATCACTATATCCATGTTCAAATTGGCAATTTCTGATTAAATTTTACAATTCTATTTCATTTTGGTTTATGTTATATCCATATTTATTTTTTTCAAGCTATATAAGCATGGAAAAAAAGATATTTTATTGCCAATTTGAGGATTGAAGATGATTAATTTAGACCTCAAGAAAGCTCTGTACTGCTATGGGTTAAAAGCATTGGGTCATCCTGCAGAGTAAAATACAAAGAAAAATCAAACTTCATAAGGATGAAGGTGGGATAGGACAAGAATTCATATCATGGCAACGACAACAGTAAAATTGGAAAGAAAATTGATACCAGCTGCTATGATCAGCTTATGCCACAAATGCTAAGGAGTGACTACATTTCACAGTCTCTATCCCAAACCCAAGGGCCCGTATTCTGATCTCCAGTTTAACTTAAACTGCTGTCTAAGTATGGTTTAAACCCAGTCTAAACCTGCCCTTTAAACTGGAGTTTTAGGTAATCACATTCTGAACTCTGGTTTAACTTAAACTCCAGTCTAGTGTGGTTTAAGTTCATACAGAAATTTAGATTAGATTTAAGTCAGTTTTTATTAAAGCTCTGGTTTGCCTTAGACTGCAGTTTAAGTTAAGCCGGAGTTCTCTCTGCAAACTTACACATGGTCATGTACAACAGATAATATTCTGTCCTGGTAATCTCAAGCCCACTGAACTTTAATTTTGGGTGGTAAAGTCAATCAATACAATCATAAAAATGGCACAAGTGTGGCTGATTGACTGAAGGTTTTTCAACTTGGCGCAGCAGTTTTTGTCAAATAAATTGGCAACATTCTACATGACATTTGTACTGAAGAAAATTCTTCATAGGGTCTGCTTGCAGTATGTCAGGTAAAGTATGCAACCACATGGGAGTTCACATATCGACCTTTGACGGTGCAATGACGGTCTCATAGAGACTGGAACTGGTAACCATTCTTTAGCATGGTTAGCTCCAAATGATACGTAAAGTGAAACTTTTGCTGTGTTGCGAAAAACTTCAGATGGTATGGGATATTGACCGTTGAGCGACTACTACTGAAGCATGTTCAGCAATATGTCTGTGAAATCAGTAGATCAAAATTTCAAGCATTTTGATGTATGTTGCACTCAGCATCAATATTGGTTTCTGGTGAAATTCCAAACATTATTCTACTCCAAAGCAGGCATGGTTATATTTCAATAGCAATAACATCTTTTATGACAGCACTAATATAGGACACAAATAAGTACTTGCAAAAGATCAGTCACATTTGTCAAGATTGATATGCTTTGTTTTCATAAAACAAATTTAACTCTTCAAAAATGCAATGCCCTATGACAGGGCTAATACAGGGCACAAATAAGTACTTGTAAAAGATCGGTCACAATTGTCAAGATTGATTTGTTTTCATAAAACAAATTTACCTCTTCAGAAATGATACATCTTCTGTCACACGGGACAAAAGACAAACAAATTAGCAGTGCACTTCAGACAGGGAAGACTGCATACTTTAAAATGAATATCATTCATTCTGCGTCCCTATTTGATAAAGTGATCGTCAATAAGCAAAGTGTTGTGGATCTTCTCCTTTATTCTTTCTCCATCTTGCTTAATATCTTGTTCTTCTCTTTATCGTTCATTTATCTCTTTTCTTTGTTTGCCCCTTTCACTGTTCCTGTCTCTGTTGCTTTCTCTTCTCTCTCCTCTCTCTCTCTCTACCACTATCTCTCTCTCTCTCTCTCTCTATCTATCTATCTCTATCTCTCTCCATCTTTTTCATCCATCCCTGCCAACTATCTCTCCTTGCCTTCCACCATTTCCCTCCCCTTTGTGTAGATGCTTTTACTGACAATGTTACTATCCTTTGAGTTCTTCACCTCTCATGTTTGTTTTATATTGTCACTTCTGATCAACAGATGTATACATATGTTTTGGTCACATGACACAAAAGTCACTTTCACTGTAGAAGTTCCAGCATCATGACAGATGGTATTTCTCAGACAGTATTTCTCAGTTCATACTCTTTTTTTTTCTGCAGGGTTGAATGAACTCAAAAGAAAATACAATATTAATTCATTTTTCTGATTCTCTTCACATTTTCAGTAGTCTTAATCCATATCCATGCCTTTCAGTGCCTTAGGCACTTTAAGCTACCTAAATAAATACATGTATATTGGATTTCAAATTACTGGAGGAAAGCAAAGCTTGTCTTTTTCATGCTGAAATTCAAAACAGATCAGATATCCAAAGAATAATATTTGTATCAAAATAAACAGCGAAACAAGACATTATCAAAAAGCCTTGCCTCGCATATTTGTTGTCAGTTTGTATGCTTCTTACCACACTTTTGGTTTATAAGTGCGGATGAGGCATTGCTTTAACTTGATTCATGGAATGAAATAAATAGGGGGGGGGGGGGGGAAACCATTTCCTGATATCAGCTGAAAAAAGGAGAGTAAAACACATACTGATTTCACAGCTGCATCAACAGCTGATTATATTGTAATTTACTGCAAATTTTGGTACACTGCACATTTTGGTAACGGAGCTTTGTAACCAAACTTCGCCGGTAGTGCTGTTACTGCCCATTTTGGTTTTGTTACCAAAATGTGCCGTAAACAGCATTTTGCTGACAGCGTGTTCCATCCCACAAGTGGTAAATAAATTTGAAAAAAATAATAAATAGTGGAATGCTTTCAAAGGCAGGATTTCATTTACAAATGAACTTATTCAAATGCTTTATGTTTTCAGTTCATCAACCTTCTAATGCAACCAAAAAAGATACTGCTGTCTCAGTTCCCATTGAAATGATATTATTTTTGCTAAAAAACTGAAAAAGATGTATAGATAATATAATCTGAGTCCCAGGCCCATGATAGTTATCGAGGGCTGGAGCTAGCCAATGTATCTAGAAACATCCCTCTTTATGTCAAGTCGGTTTTTCTCAAATATCTTTTAGGCAAAAAACGTATAAATCCATGAGGAATAATGCAGCAAAGAATGACCAAAACCACATATATACTGCCACAAATGCATTTCATAGAATAGTATATGCATAATCAATTACACAACCTCTGAATACATTACCATAAAAACCCTCCAATTGGTGTAGGAATCTATCTTGTACAGAATTGATTTTTACAATCCACTTGGTATATGAAGCACACTGCAGTTCTTTTATGATAAAATTCAGGGCATTGACATTGTTAATGAGGTTTTTTGCAAAAAAAACATAGATTTCAGTCGAGCAAATCACAATGGAACATGAATGGTATATCTTACATAATCCTCACACTTTAGGGAAGTACAAAAAGTGGAATTTATGAGAAAACTAAATGATGGCAACATATACTTTGTTTGCACCATCTCATAGTGTAGATTGCTAATTGGGATCTTCTAAGAACAACAAATCCATTCATTTAATTGAAGTATTTTGTCAGTATCCAATATATTCTACTTTTTGCAGATATTGGGGTATGATGTCAAGGGACCTTCTTCCAGTGGCATTACTGAGCCAAACAAACTAAGTCCACTCAATACCAAAGGAAAATGTGGAACTTTCAAGTTTTAGAGTGTGGGATGACTGACAAAGTAGTATGATGACTTGGTTCTCATGTGATTCACATGATGGCCAATTATTTTAAGAATATCATCAAACACAGAACCGCTTTCCAATCGATTTTGCAGTTTGTAAGGAGTATGCAATAAGGCCATTATTGCTATTGGCCAAAACATTGCCAAAACAACCTTATACCACACAGTGAGCCATACGGTGATAAGTTTCCTCTGGTCTCTCTCTGAGGGATTACATATCTCTGCTGCCATACTGCCGGCCACTCTTGACCGATCACTGTAATCAAAATCCAATTTGCAATCGATCTCCGGACAGTTCGCACAATCCCACAACAAGTGTGCAAGTAAAAGCCTACCCAGTGACCACTCAATCACCTCATAAACGAGCCCTCGATCGGTCCCAGAAGACCACCATTCCCTGTTGCGTTTGCTACAAGTAGCACCACTCCATCATTTGGCAAAGACCAACCCACACAAGATTGCAAAAACAGTAGCTATCATGTAAAAATTTTATTGGACATTTGGCCACTCCCTCTATGCATAGATCTAATGCAGAGATCATTGGTAGTAGTTCACTGATGTCAGATGATGATGTTTATGTTATTTCACCCAAATGTCAAGAAAGAAAGTATTGTAGAGGAACCCGCTATTTTGGTTCTCAACTGATATACCTGATGACTGTAGATAAAAATAGTAGGATACCAAAGGGCACTAGAGCACTGACTTACACAACTTACATGTAGCTTATAGAAGCACAGACCCTACGCCACCCCAGTTCACCCTATTCAAAGCCAGATGCCTTGATCCCATGAGCCACACACATCAGTTTTTCAGAAGTTTCTGGAAGATATGAAACCAATTTCACATCATAATACATGGTATTCATTGATTCCAAGGTAAAAAGGCTGTAAGTAGATTCAAAATGAAACTCTTAATAGAACATGTAGCTATGATGGAAACCTTGTAATGACTGACTGAAAATTGTACTTGGAAGTTCGAGAGTTCTAGGGAGTAGTATTGCAACCTTATTTACTTTTCATGAAAGACAAGAGGTAGATTGGAGCCTCTGCAATCTTTATTTTAACATTAAGAAAGTATGATTTTTCACTCCTGACTATTAATAAAAAAAGCATTTTCAATTGTTCTTGCTGTTATGACATGAAGTACAATAAACATTGTAGAAATAGCACTAGCAGCAGCCGCAGCAGCAGTAGAATAAACAAGAGAAACAAATGATGATAGCAGTATTGAATTATGAATAATTAGGTGCATACACAACCAAAAGCTTCCAATGGAGTTATTCACAATCCAATGATAAAAATATTGCTTCCCATTTCCATCCCTTACATCATTATCATTCACATATGCATAATGGCACACTTTAACGATGTTAAAGACTTTGTATCTTTGACAAATGGTTGTGATCAGAAACCAATTAGAGCTCTCTAAACAACAAAAGATCCTGCCAATTACCCATCTATCAAACAGCTGCACCTGTCATGGGCTACCTTCCAGTCATAATACAGTTCCATGGGAAGTCAGGAACTCTGTTGTGTTGATTTTATCTTGCAAAATGACAAGGACATGACTTTTTCTCTTTGGAGCCAGAAAGGTGTTTACTCATATCATTTTATAAAGTCTTAAGCCCTTTTGGCTCCAAACAGATAGCTTGATTTGTTGATATTGTCAGTAAATTCTAATGAACAATATTATCTTGAAAGCATTAGTTGATAAGGCATTTCAAATGACCATAAGGCCTGAATTCAGAAAGATTTAAACCATGGGTAAAAGGTTTAGACCTCTATAAGCATATTAAAAAAGCGTTAAAAAGCGCACATTGCCCATGCGCATTTAACACATAATCGGATCAGATTCGGTGTGGACGTATGCTTGAAAAAACCCAGGAAGGGGTTTATACCATCCACGGTTTAAACTCCTTTTGCCAATTCTGACTTGAGTGTTTTAGGAGAGAAACGAGTGAATCATTATCTCACAAAAACAGCATCTATTCTGTGTGAAGATATGAAAGAAAATCGCAAGGACATCACTTTATTCTGTGATTTTGTATGTAATCATATAATGAACAATATTCCTGTGAAGTTCTGCACAATATACAGATAAGCATTCTCAGAGAAAATTGCATATTGCATAAATTGGTATTTTATCACAAGACAGTGACTATTTCATATGAATATGAAAGAAAATGTCAAGGATATCACTTTGTACTGTGATTTCATCTGTAAACAAAATGAACAGCATAATAATGAAAGCATCCGATAGTTCTGCATGGCATATGATAATAGATATTCAATGAGAGAAATGGACAACTTTGTGTTTTCTTAGGATACAATGACTATTTTGATTGAAAGGATGAAAGAAAATGACTTGATATATTGCATTTCTTTTGTATCTATTCACTCTATTGTGATATGAAGTCAATAGCTAATAAAATCATGCTATGAACAATGAAAACTTACCTTGGAAGGAGAAATGAAAACACTAGTACTAGACACTACATGGGACAAAAACAAAATATTGTGTGACATATATGGCAATGCTTTTATTTTGTCAGAAAACTAATTCAAATGAAGAATGAACTTTGCAACTGGTATTTTAGTCAGTCTACTTCTGACTGATACTACATTAAATCAAAAGGTAAAACAAGTGGCAATGACAGCATGTGCAGAGATTATGCACGAAGCATTTTTTCTTTGTTGTTGAGCAAATATTACCTTCATGATATTCCTTTGTTCATTATAAGAACTCACCACCCTGCCTGTAATGCCAACATGAGAAACCGCAATAACTACTTGCTAGATCTTTTTAAAGATTTATAAAGATTCTTGTATCATTAAAAAAAATGGCAGAAGTATAAGAAGCACAGTCTCCATGTCTCCCTTTCTTTCTCTGAAATCTCAATAACTACTTTATTGAATTACGTTTTTTTTTTTTAATTTTTGAAGTTTTTTTCTTGTATCATAAAAAAGGCAGAAGTAATGGAAGCACAGTCTCTCTCTCTCCGTTTCCATCTTTTTCTCTGCCTGTCTCTGTCTCTGTCTGTCTCTCTCTCTCTCTCTCTTGAGATTTCAGCTTGACATTTGAGTAATATCAAAAATACATCAACTGTCCTCTAAGGACCTAATCATCATAGTTGCATAGCAACCATTTTAGCCAATGAATAAATTATTGAGACTGATTACTGCAAATGATGTTTCAGAAATTAGTGTCATACTGGTAGGACTTAGAAATGAAAAGATATGGAATGCTAGAGCATGACAGAAATATAATGCAATTCACAATTTTGTATCATGACAAAGAGACATACCAATATGATTAAAGGTCTTTTTTGAGGAGCTTTTTTCCCATCAGCACTTGAAATTCACTTTAATACTTTCATTTCACAGTGGTATATTTTTGCGGTGGCTTATCTCACTAGGTATGAACAAGACTTTAGCACACATATTCTGACTCGGTGTACAAAATTCAGCTGCACTTATTAACAAATTTATGACACAAGCCACATTTAATTAACCTAGTTTACAGGTCAGATTATTAAAGTATGTTTTTGTAATAAGCTCCTCCAGATGGGCTTATCACAAAGTCAAATTTTAATCATGCGCTTCGCTGGGCCGAGCCAAGTAATAGGCTAATTACTCAGTTTGGGCGTTTGGAGAACAGCTGACAGGAACATCAAGGAATTTATTTATTCATTCACTTCATGAATATGGTCATGTATATAGAACCAAAGTGGCACAACCAGGTCTTCAAAATATCCTTTAAAAAAATGGACTAAATATGTGATTTTTTTGTCTCCCTGTTTGATTCATTGAAGAATAATGGGATAAATAATAATAGAAATGTTCCTTCCAGTTCAACAGCAAATTGATTCTAAAGGTCAAGAAGTGCAAGCACGGTATAATGATACGTTACAGTATAAAAAACAGATCATTGTTTACCTGTTTGGTATAAACAAGTTGTAAATGTAGAATCCTTGAAACTGCACATGCAAAAAGTTCACAGGACATACGAAATATAGGAATACACAGTTGAGAGAAAGACCTATAGTCAGCAGTATATTGCTACTACTGCTATCATCATTACACTCTAAAAACAAACTAGTCAGATTTGACTACATCACCGGATCACACAGGCACTTACTCTTTCCTAGTCAAATGTGACTAGATTCTAGTAAGGACCAGAATTATATTAAATTTATGGGAGAACAAACACTTTTCTAGTAAAAATGGACACAATTCTAGCAAAAATGACCAGGATTCTAGTAACGAACTCATTTGACTAGAGCACAGGATCCCGAGGCACTTATCTCTTTTCTAGTCAAATGTGACTAGATTCTAGTGAAAATGACCAGAATTCTAGTGAAAATGACCAGAATTCTAGTAAAAATTAATCAAACTTTACCAAAATTCTAGCCAATTTCACTTGAATCAAGTCAAGTAAGTGTTGGTGCCTGGTGCCTATATTTCATATGAAGAACATGAATAATTCAGTATATTACACCCCCGACTTTCCATA
This sequence comes from Echinometra lucunter, assembly GCA_029962745.1. Classification (NCBI taxonomy): domain Eukaryota; kingdom Metazoa; phylum Echinodermata; class Echinoidea; order Camarodonta; family Echinometridae; genus Echinometra; species Echinometra lucunter. The sequence goes on from CM057156.1 coordinate 18,623,803, forward strand.
CATCCAATGCAATGAGTGGTGATTTCAAAAGTGGAATTCCAATCATCATAAAATACAAAGAAAAATTTGATCAAAACTGATACAATATTCCTGCTATCGCCCTTGTACGTCGGATACTCTCAGCAGGTAATCTTGATAATGTGTTATGAAATGGTATAGTCCTAGGGGCTAAAGGTATATTACTTTCATAATGGATATCTTCGGTCACAGTGACATCCTCCTCCTCAGCTGAAGATATAAGAGAGTAAATATCTGCATTTCTGACAGGAAAAACAAATGGGAAAATGGCAACATCAAAAGATTTCACATCTAAATGTTTACTCATAGCAAAGCTCCAAATTTTGAAACCTCAAATTTTCAGTATGGAGATAAAACAAAATCTACATGATGTTCGTTTTCTCTCAATGATGATGGTGATGGTGATGATGATGATGATGATGATGATGATGATGATGATGATGATGATGACGGTGACAATGATGATGACGATGATGGTGATGATGATGATGTTGATGATTATGACGATGATGATGATGATGATGATGATGATGATGAGGATGATGAGATGATGATGACAATTAGGATGGTGATGTTTAGGATGAGGATGATGATGGGATGATGTAATGGTGATAGCCATAAAGTCATAATGATGATGATGATGATGATAAAAATAATGAAGATGGTGATGAAGATGATGATGATGATGATGATAGTGATGATGGTGGTGGTGATGATAAGAGAAAAGTTTTTAAAAACACAAGATGGTGATGATGACTGCAGTGGCGATAATGATGAAGCAGGTAATGGTGATACTGATAACAATGATGGCAACAATGATGATGATGATGATGATGTTGTTGATAACAACAATAAAAATTTATGCATTTGCACACTGGTGTCCCATTTTTGCAGAAATAGGCCACCAGGGACTGTTGATCAAAGGAAGACTAATATTTGCAATTTTGCATACCATGAGTGTACAAAACCTTGTACATTAGCGAACAAAAGCTATTGATTTTCAAATGGATATGGACCTTAAGCTAAGCGACAAAGAAATCCCCCCAGATGCATGCAGGGAGCAAGCCATGCCATTAGTGACCCACTTTTCACCTCATCCTCCATTACTTGTCTGTATGCTTGGCCTTGTTGAGCCAGATTCATTGCGCAAGCCTGTCCCCTGACGCTCCGTCAATCAAATGCAGACATATTTTTTGTTCCGGAATAGCCGTGCAATTATGGCTGAAGGACCCACTCCGGGAAATCATCCCGCTGCTGACAGTGTCCGATGAGAGACAGAAGGGCGTCCACGCTATATGAAATGTTAGGGAGATAATGCCCTTTTGCTTGGCCCTCAGCAGACGTTATGATTGAGGGGTGATTTTGTCTGCTATGAATAGACATGTCATTATTAGCGAAAGGACTTTAGCAAATGTGGATTCCATAATTATATCTATTTTGAGAGAGGAGCTGATGGCAAAATAAAACAAGGACAGAGAGAGAGAGAGAGAGAGAGAGAAAGGCAAGACAAAAGAGAGAGCAGAGAAACAGGATAAAGAACAAAGAGAAAAGAGAGGAAGAAATACTGAGAAAAATGGAGAGAGTCAAAGAGGAGAACAAAACAGGAAAGAGATGACAAATTACTTTCAAAGTACCACGAGGTACTATGAATAAATTATTCTGAAATAACTTCAATTTTACGGGTCTCATCTAAGACAAGAAAATTAATTTTAAGCTCTAATTTCTAAAATAATAAAATGACAGCATTTCCATGCTACATGGATACCTGTTGCCTACTGGGACAGACCAAACAGATTTTTAAAAATATCAATGGACATTATACAAATTAACATCTAACTTTGAAACCACTTCCAGCTAATAAGTTAACATCTACCTTAGATGTCACAGATCATGTGACAAATAGCTAGAGTTATGAAACAACGACATAGCTACTCTTATAAAACAATGACGTAGACCCTTATTAATTTTTAAGGAAAGAGCTAGAATGTTGGTGAACTATATACTTCTAAGAATCAATGAGGTTCACATTTTCTCCATCCAGCCCCCCCCCCCCCTTTCTCTCTATCACTCTGATCGAGTCCCAACCTCAGCCCTTCAGCATAGTAACCACCTGTTACCATCCATCATCACCTTAGTATCCCATCAACCCAAACTGTCTGTACACTCTCACTGGTACAGCACCAAATGTGTGGTATTACATGTATGTGAGAAGGGTTAATCAATGCATGACAGGAATTATTTAAAGCTTTATTTGATCAGCTGTTCTTCTTCAAATTGGCAACAACAGTATTTTTCCTCTACTGCAACATTGTTGAGAAGTTGAAAAGTTGCCAATTTGCATTGAAAAGCAGTGATTTTGAACTTTCTATTGCAATTGCCAATTTATCTATTTTATTGCTTATTTTCCCTTTAAAAATTTCAACATCAAACAAAAATTCTGACAAACTAGAATGGGCACACATGGACAAAATTGGCTGTTCCTTCTGCTCATATATTTGGTATGTTTATGAGGGTTCTGCATCATAAGTTATTGAGCCAAACCACAAATGGTTGAATTCTGTCACAATGGGTTAACTGATATCATTTACATGGACTTAACACCTTCTGACGCCCAGCAGACAATATCTGGCCATCACATCTTTGCTGGACCACATGCAGTTATGAGTGAATGACTCACTACAGGATAACATGCCAATGATGATATGACCAACATTGTGTGTGCTGAGTGAGAGCAGGAAGGGCTTAAGTCCAATTTCAACATGTACAGAATAGTTTATGCCCTCTTAACTATTAAAAATGATTGATTAAACTGGGACTGTCTTGAAAATGGGTGCATTATTACACATTCTGCCCTACTTTGGCCAAAAAAAAAAAAAAAAAAATGTTTTTAATCAGACCTTACAGCATTGACATTTTTTGCTCAGAAATAAAGTTGTTTGCTTCCTTTTGCAAAAATTTTCCAGACACATGGGCCCTTGCTTCCTTTTGCCACCAATACCAAACTATTTCAGAAATAGATGAAAATTTGTGACTAATATGACTAGTATGGCTTTGTCAGTTATATCTGTACATAAAGTACCATGGTAATTTGATTGCATTTGATAAAATAATCGTGTAATTTGAGGGTATAGATTCAAATTAAGTTTGTATACTCTTCTCAAGCACACAAGCATGCTTCAAGTACATGCCAAAGCAATACAAAATGCAATTTCCTTGAAAATAGGGTCACTCAATTCCTTTTGCCATTTTAAGTATTACTTTAACAAATTTTTGAAACTAGTACTAACAGCTTGTCAACTTCAATCCCTCATTCACATACACTTAATAAAGGAACCATCCGCTTCCTATTTTGTACAGGTTAAAGACATTACACAAAAAATACAGATTTTTGAGTGCACGAAGCAACACAGTTATAATGCACACAATAATCTATAGGGGCAAATGAGTAAACCTGAAACAGATACACATCTAAACATGATATTCCTTTCACCTTTCAAACACAATGCCAAGAATGATAATGATGTATGAATCACACATTTCACAACATCAATCGCCAGAGGTAGCTTAAGGCAAAAGATTTCATGTAACTGGAGGAAATAAGAATAGGAAGAAGATCTAGAGATCATGAGCAGACAATGGGGCGCTCAGATGCAATTATAAGGCTAGCTGGCAATATAGACAAGCATCGGCTATGATAGCCTTGAATATGATGATTGTGTATATATAGCTACGCAAAGGAAAAATCTCTCTCATCTTGACATTTGAATGGATAATGGCATTTCATTGTTGATTTCCTTTGGAAGCATGTTTGTCTGATGACTTTTGCTTTTGTTCTTCTCTTTTGTGGTTTCCATTGAGCCTCACTGCCATTAGGTAAACTGCCTTCAAAGATGCCTCAGCAAAATAAAGTGATATTTAAGCACAGTGGTTTCAGATCTCCGTATGATAAAACACACAGGTAACTGAATACATGTAAGGTTCACTCGGACATGCCACAAAAAATGTGTTTTAAAAAAACCTAAAAAAGTCCTTTGCATGCTAAGTGAATGGTAAGTGGAAATAACTAATGTAGCAAAACACCCACAAAAGTGTACACGTACCTTACCTGTGTGTGTTATGAGATACAGAATTGTGAAACAGTATGATTCAAAATCACACAATTCTTTGAAATGTTTCACTGCTCAATGGCATTTTTTTCTAATCCGCATTTGCCATTTGTTATATCATGTGGAACAGCTTTTTGTATGTATCATTTCATGTTTGAATGCACACATAGAAGCAGCTTGAGCTCACTTAAGGGGTATCTCACTGGGCTTGAAACTAGTTCGCGACTAGTTTACGACTCCAGATTTTGCCAGTTGCAGAGACGTCTCCGTGATGTCTCTGAGATGTCTCCTGAAAATTATGGAGTCTCTGAGGAGTCGCAAGAAATTCGAACATGCTCAATTTTTGGGGAGACTTTTTACAGTCTCTGCGAAGTCTCCGCGACGTCTCCGAGATGTCTCCATTAGTTGCAGAGACTAATTTATATCCGCGACTGCTGAGACGTCTCCGCGATATCTACGAGACATCGCGGAGACCAGGAGGAGATCAAAAAGACTGATGAGACGTTGCAGAGACGTCTCCGTGACTCTACCTGACGATGTTTGGCCCACTCTAGAAACCATGTGACTGAACGCGTGCTGACATTCCTCCTGGTCCAAGTCAGGTGCATGATCCTGCAAACTCCATTATAATCATTTTGAAACTTGTCGCAGAGTCGTCTCTTTGATGAGAGCTTATTTTGGAAAAGTCTCTGCGACTGCAGAGACTGAAAGTCTCTGAGACGTCGCGGAGACGTCTCCGTTGGTGAGATAGGGCCTTCAGACCAGACATCCTAAGGATTTTCTTGATACTGTGGCTGTAGATTAAAGGATCGTTGTTGGTTTTGTTTTGTTTTCCTTTCCTTTGGCATATAATCCCATTTGCTGCTCACATGATTAGAATATCTTCTCAGAGTGATAATGACTATAGCTATTTGAGATAGTTACGTCGCTGGAAGTTGTTTTTTGATTGGTCAGTTACTCGAAGGAGCTTCAAACCGCTCCTTCCCCAAGACGATAGGCAGTTTTGCAAGCGCGACGGGAACGGATCGTCCGAAAAATCTCAGCAGGGGGTCTCCCAAACTCGAGAAATTCACCTGTACCACTGAAATGTAGAACGGTACTCAGCCAAATTAGCATTCCGTCGAGTACGTTACCCCGGCATGCAATCGGCCAATCAGCGCTGTTGTTATAATTATGCCAGTTTTATGCGAACTTAGCCGCGGCATGTGTATGCAAATTAATTTCTGACGTGATGTATACAAACAGGCGTTTCCGTAAACGCGACTGCAAAACTGCAAATTGGCCAAAACGGGAGATTCGTTCGGGTACAGTCGCAGTTGACTGATTCCCCCGTACTCCAAGCTCCCATCGCCTTTTGCAAAAACTCACTATTGTAACACAGAAAGGAATTAGTATTTGGTGCTCTATGACTTAACCTATGACCCACACAACCTAATTATGGGTGTATACATGGGCAAGTCACAAATGTCTCTCCCAATACTATGATACTAATGAGTATGATGTCACTTTCAAGTCCATTCACAATTGCTCATGCATATGTCCCCATGTTGTCACTCTGTATTGATTTCGTGTACGCATGATTATTTGAAATTTTGTGTAAAAAGGGGTCTTTTTTTGAGCATGTTCACGATTTCGAAAAAAAGGGTTGTTTTCATGAGCTTGTACTCGAAATTGAAAAAAGGGTGTTTGGGGGTTGTAGACCTCTACTCGAAATTGAAAAAAAAAGGTGTTTTTTTATTCCTGGTCCTTGTTTGCAAAACGTGTACCTGGAATGCGAAAAATAGGGGTGTTTCTCAAAGGCCAATTTGTGCCCGTTATGTGCCAAATAGAGGTAAAAATGGCTGAAAATGTACTTGAAACGCAGCGAAATATATGGGTCAAATTCTGGGTTGCCGAATGATCACGGTTACACCTTTGAATATAGAGTGACAACACCGGGCATATGCTTTGTGAGTGTCAACCTGATTGGTCATTTTTATGGAAAGTGTATCAGATGACGAAACATGATTATAAACCTCAATACTTTCATACATAAGCTAATGGTTTCAATAAACAAAGAGATATGTCTGTACTCATAAAGCAAGAAAGTAGAAACACTGAAAAGCAAGCATTTTCAAATGCTTTACTTCATTTGCTTTAAAGAGCTAATGCCAGTTTGAATGTCATGTTGTCACATTCTTAATGATGAAAAAACGAAATGCATATAAATCCCTAATAATTATTATATCTGTTTATAGCATTCTGGCCATGCAGCCACTCTCATTAATAATAATTGGCCTATTACTATTTCAAGAAAAATAAAAGACATGCTTTCAATACCTTCAGAGATCAACTCAAGGGCCCTTTCAATAACCACTTAATACCCTAGAGAAGTCATGTTCAGACTATGTAATACGTTATTGTCATGTTCACACATTTCAAAATGTGATGGACAAGGCTACTGAAATTGCTTAAGTTGAATGCTTTACGTCTTTGCGAACATGGTGAAAGTATAAATAGCATAGAGTGATTCTGAACATAAAGCTACACGTATGACAGGTAGGCTATTTACATCATAACATGGCCCTTGTAGAAGAAGGCCCCAATACAATGACCGGTACTGCGTGCACTTTGAGATAATAACACGCAGGGTTACCCCCACACTTCTTCGATTGATTAGACTCAATCAATTATAATGAGTCTCTAGGTAGGTCGTAATTGGGAATCAAGAAAGGAGCGAGACTAGATCATTATTCCATCCATGGCGGCTGGTCCACCGCTTCCAGCAGTCTTGCTGAATTTATATCTAATATTTTTAGGTGGAGATGGGATTGGGGAGGCATTTTACCTCATTTTTTTCTCATTTTCTACGATCGGGTCAGCGAGATATTAATGGAGAGTGCAAGGTTCAGACCAGGTAACTGTCCTTAGCTAAGGTTATTTGCTTCTGTTGCGCAAGTGTTCTACCTTCTTTTTATGGAAATATAATAGGAGAAAAATGGTTGAATGGGTTTCATAGGTTGTATCATGTGCATTTCACATACATGTAGCAAATAGTGGTGCTGTCTCAATATACACATCCACATGCCCAAATACAGATAATTGCTTTACCCTCTCTACTCTTTGTAAAATATTCCAAAATAGGAGTTATTACAATTCTCCCTCTGCCTCCCTCTTTTCTCCCCTTTTTCATTCTCTCTGACCATAAACAAGAAATCAAAAGTCATTAGAATCTTAAAAATCTACATGGCTCGCCAATTTCCATCCAATTTTTAAGTGTACGAAGAAAACAAAACATGAACCTCCCAAAACCTGAAAAACAAAAATATTGATCATCGTTTGAATCTCTGAATGTCAATCTAAAGTTCTCAAGTAATGTTAAATCAAAGATTTTACATAAAAGATCAAGCTGGCGCCGGCAGCGCAGTAAATGCAACAATAGTGGTAATGGGAGGCAGAAAATTATTTACCCAAGGGGGAAAGTAGAGGGAACATCAATATTTGTCCACTCAGTGTCTACCAAAAAAAAAGCAAGAAAACAGTCGCTTTTTTGGCAATTTGTTAATGGAATGATTTTTGGCCTCTCTAGCCGCCTGGGATTAAGACTGAAAGGACAAAAATGAATTAAATAAGAGTGGAAATTTAAAGTCATGCAATGAATGGGAAAAAGTAAGATTGATCTATACACAGCAGGCAATATGATTTTAAAATAGAAATAGTTTTCAAAGAAGCATTTAAAATATGCACACTGAGAAACTGCAAATTGATTTATGGGTCTCATGTTCTGCTATTTGTCCATATCTAGTGTTTGAAAGAAAACTTGAAATCTTAGATTTCTAATGCCTTTCTAATTAGAAACAATTATCCTTTTAATCCACTGAATACTTAAAGCCGAGGTAACTTGGGCTTGGGGCTATGGAAATTGTGTATAATGCTGAAATCCAGTCATGATCAACAGGGTTAACGTTAACCCGATTATGTAATAACTTGCAATTCTAAAATTTGATTATACCTATAATCTAATGAATCGATATTGTGCTGAAAAAGTGGTAAACACAACAGAACATCATTTTTACTGTATGCGGGATGTGATACCTCTTACCATCCAGTCTTTTAAAGCATATCAGATTTTGCTTTAAGAGATGTAAATTTTTAATCAAGGAAAATGTTGCAATGAGCATGAATTGAAGAAATATTTTCTTTCTGCTCACCATTATGTTTGGAGTCCTTATTGACAAAAGCTCAAAAGAATTCAACTTGTGATAATCCTCGGCTCTTCCCCCTCTGGCACAATAGGATGCAACATACAGTCATCTGTCAAGAGGAAAAACAAAGAAATCATTCATTAAGATATAAATAATAGTTTTATTAAGTCAGCACAATGCCTATAACGTACATGTAGACAAGATCAATAATGATAGGTCATCATGTTAACTAAAAAACGTGACGGACGGACAGATGGACAACCCACAAACATAATGCAATTTTGTTCTTTCTTTCTCTGGACTAAGACATTGAATCCACTCAAATGTAGTGGTTTAAATTATTCTTTTGAGAGTGGATTCCACTATTTCAAGCATGGATATTGACCCCAAATGGAAGTGATTCCTAATGTAATCCGTCCAGGAGTCAATATCCCCTCTTGTATTTTCAGATAGATGCATGGCATCCCTAGTGATGAAAGGATTCATCCTTGCACTAGCCAATGTATTACGCAGAATCCCCAAAGACAGTCGCAGAGCTCAAATATGCTAAAAGTTGATAAAGTGAGGAGGCCAAAGCCCTCACTTGGGCACTGACCCGAACATGAGACAGTCGTGCCATGAATAAACATCCATGACCACCTGCACAAAGAAAGCGAAGAATCTCAAGTCAAGTCTTGACTCTTGATGCGAATTCTAGATCACATTTTGTAATAGCAAGCCTCACAGTGTTATTCTAATGACTCTGTAATCTTTACTGGGAAGAATTTTGTATACAGTAAGAAGTTATGTCCTACCCTTCAAAGTGAGAGTGAGTTTGAATTTCTAAAATATTCATTATTTTTTCATTCTTTAAAGTAACACCACTCAAAAAATTTCATACATTAAAGATGATAGACTTTGAAAAACAGAATATGATCTTGATTTTCATCACAATTCTCATACAATATCCCTTGTTAAAGCTACATTTTTTTTCTGACATAAATCTTGTCTCAATCTTTTTTCAAATAAAGTTTTGAAATATAAAAAAAAGGTTTTGGGTTATGATATTGAAAATTTCATCCTCTATTAGTACCGTAACATCCATTCCACCCTCTAGGTTACAACTCTATTTGAGATCATAATACAGGCATATATGTTGGGATTCCATGAATATCTAATCTAGTCATGGTGCCCTGGAAACTGCCCTCGCTCTCTCTAACGGCAGTGATGAATGAGCTCTACATGTATGTGACAGGTTCTGCTGACAGCCAGAAGAACGTTAACTCATATACTATTAGACAGATCTACCACCCTTCTGGCTTTGAACAAAAGATATGTTCTGCTCATGTTAGTATAGTTGCAGGACTGCAAGTCTCTCTATTGGCGATGATGTACGAGCTCTGTTTGATAGCTTCTGATGAGAGCCAGAAGGATGTAATAATCCATATACTATTAGACAGACTTATCCACCTACTGGCTCTGAAAAGGTGATATATTCTGCTCATGTTAGTTTACTTGCAGAGAGAACAAGTCTCTCTGGTGGCATTGATGAATGAGCTCTGTGTGCCAGGCTCTGGTGAGAGCCAGAAGGGCTATACCTCATATGATTTTAACAGTTAACAGCTTTCTAGCTCTCACTTGCTAACACTGTGCTGCTCATGATGGTTTACTGTCAGAGAGAGCAAGACAGCCTCTCTGATGGCAATGATGAAGGAGTCATGTGTGCTATGTCCAGCTCAGAGCCAGAAGGGCTTTAAACTCTCATACACTAATGATCAACAGCCTTCTATACCTCATCAGACAGCATGTTATGCTCATGTTAGTTTACTTGTGGGACAGCAAGTCTCTCTGAGATATAGCAATGATGAATGATCTCTCTGAGATACATTCTACTTCCTTTGAAACTATCCAACCTACCACTCCTGACGAGATCATGTTACTTTTACGTAAACTTCCTTCCAAGTCATATCAGTCAGATCCCATTCCCACTAGATTACTCAAGGATTGTTCCCCTTCTGTTGCTCCAATTCTCTCACATCTAATTAATATGAGTATAGAACAGGCATACGTTCCTCCCTCTCTGAAAGTTGCTCTCATTACCCCACTGTTAAAAAAAACCCTCCCTGGACCAAAACTCCCTCCAAAACTACCGCCCAGTTTCAAACTTACCATTTTTGTTCAAGATTCTTGAAAGGATTGTGTTCTCTCAATTGTCTGAATACCTTTCAGATAATGATTTGCTCGATCCTTTCCAGTCAGGTTATAGGTCTAATCATAGTGTAGAAACACTACTTCTTGACGCGTCTAATTATATCTTACAAAGTATGGATAAAGGGAACACCACAGCTCTTTTGCTGTTAGACTTGTCCTCTGCCTTCGACACGGTAAATCACACTATCCTTTTGAACACACTTAGTTCACTCGGTGTTAAGGGTGAGGCTTATAAGTGGTTTGAGTCTTATCTCTCATTCCACTCTCAGATTGTTTGTATTAACGGTTGTAAATCTGATGTTTTGCCTCTCTCTTGTGGAGTACCACAGGGTTCTGTGGGCGGGCCAACTCTCTTTTCGATTTATTTATCCGGATTGCGACAAGTTCTGTTGAAACATAACATAAAATACCATATTTATGCAGACGACATCCAACTCATGATTTCTTTTAATTCGGATCAACTAGCTGCAGAAAGTTCCATCCATCGTCTTGAATGTTGCATGGTTGATGTTCACAATTGGCTGACTTCTCACTCTCTTAAGTTGAATCCAGCCAAATGTGAATTTCTTCTTTTTGGCTCCAAAGTACAGCTTAGTAAAATCCACATCGACTCCATCTCATTTTCTGGTCCCACTGTAAATTTGTCAAGTTCTTGTCGCAATCTCGGTATAGTTTTTGATTCTCACATGACAATGTTGAATCACATTTCTTTTATTTGTAGATCAGTTTGCTACCAATTGCGAAATATTGGTTTTATTAGGAAATACTTGTCTCGACCGGCCACAGAAAAATTAGTTCACGCTTTAATTTTGTCCCGTCTTGATTTTGGAAACTCCCTATTGTTTAATCTACCCCAGAATCAGTTAGTGAAAGTTCAGAAACTTCAAAATGCTGCCGCTCGCATCGTTTCTCTATCCACCAGGCGCACTCACATTACTCCTATTTTAAGATCCTTACATTGGCTCCCTGTAAAACAGCGTATTATGTTCAAGATTTTGTTGTTAACTTTCCATTGTGTTCATGGCTCATCTCCCCAGTACCTTATTTCACTGATCAAAAGTTATACCCCTTCAAGATCCTTACGTTCCTCCCTTTCCAATTCTCTTGTTACCCCCAAAGTTTCCAAAACCTGGGGTGAAAGATCATTTGTTTACTCATCCTCGAAGCTATGGAATAGCCTCCCTCATAACATCAAACAGTGCTTGACTTCTGAAACTTTCAAAAATTACCTCAAAACATTTCTGTTCAATTCTTCTTAATTTCTTTTATAATTTCCTAAAAAGCGCCTTGAGCACTCTACAGAGTGGATTTGGCGCGATATAAGTCTTAATTATTATTATTATTATTATTATGAGAGCTAGAATGGTTTATAAACTCACACTTCTCATACCGAGTTAACATCCTTCTGCCTCTCACCAAACAATATGATCTGTTAATCCGGTAACTACTGCATTCTATCATTCTCATAGACTTAAAGGCAAAGTCCACCCCAGAAATTTCACTGTTTCAATAAAAGAAGTTAAATTTGAACAGCATTTTAAAAAAGAAATTAGCAAAATCGGTCAAAGAATGAGAAAACTACACTCATTTACATTTTCTAGTGAATTACTCTTGATTCTGCAAATTGGCAACACTGATGACATCATATACGAGCATGTCCATGAAATTTCACATTTTCTCAATTTTCTTGTAAGTTACATATTTTCTAACCTCCATAGTCAATGTATGTTCAGAAGAATTGCTTTTTACATAACATACTTTGACTAGTGTGAGAAAATATGAAATTTCATGTACAAAGTGAATGGAGAGCTGCTCGCATATGATGTCATCAGTGTTGCCAATTTGCTGAGCTGAGAGTAATTTACTAGAAAATGTAAATGAGTTTAATTTTCTTATTCTTTTACTGATTTTGCTCATTTCTTTTTTAAAATGCTGTTCAAAGTTAACTCCTTTTATTGAAACAATGAAATTTCTGGGATGGACTTTCCCTTTAACACATGGACCACCAGGTTCTTGGAGGCAGTGGATACAGAGCTACAAAGACGTAAACTCACACTTTCACAGAACTGCCTTCTAGCTCTGAACAGATGATACATTCTACTTATGTTAGTTTACTTGAAGAACAGCAGTACCGTTTGATGGGAGTGATGAATGAGATCGGAGTGACATGTTCTGCTGAATGCCAGAAAGGTGTTAACTTGTACACTTTGACACAGAATTAATGCCCTTCTGGCTCTGAACAGATGATATATTCTGCTCATGTTAGTTTACTTTCAGAGGAGGGTTTTAGAAATGATGAGGAGGGAAAGAGGGAAGATCACGTCCATCTCGTAAATCTGTAAATCCATGTGTGGGAGAAATGGAGGGATGGAGGTCTAAGGTAACGATGCATCCTTGTTGACAGATGTCACTGGGAGGTGAGGAAAAGTGGGACTTTTTCAGTTAAATTCTGATCACAAGTTCCATGTTAGTTCACTTTCTGATGTTATTATTACATGCTTTTATGATATAACTGTATCTGTTGTATTGATAATGTTTTGATGTTTCTTCACTCAGGACCATGATGAAAAACATCTGCTGATCAAGTTTTATCGTGTATAAATATGTTTTAACAAATAAATGAATAAATATTTAAAATGTTGGGAATACAATGTCACAAATAATACTAATGAAAAGTGTTTTTTTCCACAACATAATACAGGAACATTTTCATTCTTACACAGGAAAGATTTTTTTAAAAAGACAAGCAAAAATGGAAAGAGAAAATAAGGATACATTTAAAAGGGCATTAAATTTATATGAAATACATGTTTCTCTGGCTTTCTTCTGGCAGATGCAATATCATTGGATATTTCAAGGACAATATAACAAAGACTAATATGAAATCATAAGAATGGGATGAACCAGTAAATTACAGATGGAAACAAAAAATATCAATAATAATTTACATTCATAGCACATTACATGTACATAAACATTTCAATACACTTTAAAGTGCACATCTAACAATAAAAAAACTACTTTTGAAAAATCAACTTAAAACAACTTCAATAGCCCAGTTTGTTACCTTTAAAAATGTGCTGACTTTACAGTGGCTTATAATGTAATCCGAACGTGATTTGCATGGGCAGTACAATAGGCTTTTGAAATTGCACTTGAGTTGATTTTTTCGAAAGTTGTTTTTATCATGATATTCTCCTTTTTCTTGCTGATAATACATCATATCAAGCTAATACCCAGAGAGCAAACTACCCATAATGCCAAGTTAGCCAGTCAAGAAAGGTTTCCTCCAAACCCCTGTTGCTCTGATCAATTTGTAATTTCCTCCTGTTTAAGGCTTGCTTTCTCTAAATAGATTTCTCATTATGACTCAGAAATAACTCAATATCTTGCTCACCTCTTTTTAAATGTCTTTCACTGACTCTATCCATATGTAATGATGCAATAGATCTAAATCGTAACTTTATATCTCGCTAATTTAGAGACTGTACTTGCTTTATCACCAAAGTAGGGCATTTAAATACCAATGGTTCTAAGAATAAATATCCTTGGATTGCTAATTGCTTCAGTCTCCTCCACCAAAATGCTGCAAATTCTAATATGCAGTAACGAGTAATGATTCGAGACGGAAGAAAGAACAAATTTGCAAGCTCGTTCCCGGAAGGTTGAATATGAGAAATGTTCTTCTTCGGACTGGAACGTTTTGTCCGTGGGGAAGAGTGGTTTAATTACACCCGACTCAAGCTACAGCCTGGTGGATAATGTTTGCTCAAGAAACTGAACAGATAAAATGCTGTTAGTGACATTTTCCACTGACTGCTCATGTTTCACTCGCCAATGTAGGTGGCTATTTATGGTGGAGGCTACTGAACTGCTTGCCTTGACTTTTTTTAACTGGAATGGAAAAGATACTTTTTCTGGTTGTTCCTGGTTTCTTTCATTTCCTGACTGGGTTACTCTAGTTTGGGGGAACAAACTCTTATAAGGTGAAATTAGCATTCAGCAAGCTCTCCATTACGAATCTATTTCACAGTTTCTACAAAACTGGTAATAAATCATATCAAATTAAACTTCATTAGCAAAGGTGTGAATATCCAATTAAGTAATAACCAACAACAAAAATCATTGAGTGCCTATCAGGCACACTCTTCTTCAATAGACCAAATAGTTGTAAGATATAACAGAGAGTCCAAAATAATATACAGATATTGCCTGCCTAGAGGTTTAATATAACATTTCATTTCCCCGACGGAGTTATATTTTACCCAAGGGGTTATATTTTCCCTGAAGCGCACAGCGCTGGGGGAAAATATTGTCACAAGGGAAAAAAATATAGCTTCGGAGGGAGATGAAATATTATTTATTAAAGAGATAGACCAGGCAATATCTATTATATTATATAGTCTTTACAGATTCGCCATCAGAGTAATGCATTAACTTGCTCTGTCTGCTGCAGCTCCGATGTAAGAAAATAATAGGCCTATGTAATAAGGAAAAAATACAGCTAGAGCATGCAGCATGCATACTACCCGTACACACAGGACTACGCAGCATTGTTACGCAGTGAGTGATGTCATGTCGGTGAACATAACGCTGTTATATTGCCCGAGGTGACATCAAAACCAAAATATAACAATTGCGATCCTTGCAGCAGTAGTCACGTGATGGTGTTCTGACCAGTCACTGATTCGAATCTATATAGGCTATGTAATATCAGATTATATAGACTGCATGGTAAACTGCACATAACAGGCCCTTTAATACTGCTTAAGACAGAGCAAGATGCTGGCAAAGTAAGGGTCAAGCTCAAGGCCTTGGGGAATTGCGAAAATGGAGTCTGTGTCTGCAGACTAAGTTTCCTCTGTCATTACAAACTCAAAGCGATTGTTACAGAAGAAAAGACTTCAGTCTTTGTAGTGCTTAACCATCTGATCAACCCTTGTAGCACAGATGACAGATAGAGAGCTCTACCGTATCCACATTTCACTTTTCATGATACAGTGGAGCTATATCGTGATTAAACAATAACAAACTTTGATGCATCTTGTTCTTTGCATGTACGTCTCTTGCTCTACTTAAATCTTAGGGTGAAGAAATTTCCGTCTCCTAATGACTAAGATCTTTCTTGGCAGATTTTGTGTTCCCTCTTAATTTTACTCCCTCTCTTTTCTGTGTTTCACTAAATCTTTTTTTTTTAAATCCTTCTCATAAAGCTTTTTTCTCAAAATATCTTCCAGTGTTTCACCCCTTTTCCTTGTCATCTCTGGTTACAAACCTCCACCCTCTCTCTTTCTCGTTCATTCTCTCTCTCTCTCTCTCTCTCTCTCTCTCTTTATAATCTATCAAATCCTTATCTTTCTTAAACCATAGTAGTTCAGATTTGATTACCTCTCCTTCCTCAGATTGGCAACAATTATTTACTTTCCACTCATGCATGGCTTGAAAAAAATGCATAAGAAAAAATAAATAATAATAACAATAATAATGATAATAATGGCAATAATAATATACCTTATTTGCATAAGGCTTACAGTATAACAACAAATACAAAGCAATATTGCAAAAAATCAAAAAAAAAAATTTCAATTTGTCCATGAAAATAGTGATGATATCTATTTTGCATCCAATTATCAAATTAGAGAGGTTGATGATTAGTTACAAAGTACAATGAAATCACTCTTATTCCAGAACAACACAACAATGGACTGCATTGAAAATGGATGAAAATATTAAGTGATTTTATTTTCCTCTCTCTTTCTGCTCATGTATTATATGTAATTTCTAGTATGCATTAGTATGTATTATATCTAATTTCAGGAGACACTGCTGCCATGGCAAATAATCTCCTCCTTTCAATTTCTAGAATTCTTGTCTTTTTTTTTGTTTCTCAAAGATACAACTATAAACTTTAACCCTCTACTGACAACAAACATTTTACATGTTTCTGTGGCGGCACATCCAAAAGGACAACAAAACATATCCATTTAAAACTAAAAGACAATTCTCTGAATATTTTGTGCATTTTATATTATATGAGACATTGTAAGAGATTTGATACAGTCATTTAGTTTTAAGAGATTCACATTTAGTAAAAAAAAAAAAAAAAAAAAAAAAAAAATGGACTGCTTTTCAGAGAGACCATGAAGTGGACCAGGCATGATCCAATAAAATAGATATCAACATGACAAATGAGGTGGAGATAGGGTCATTGAGAGTGACAATGGCCATAATAAATGGGCATCCACTGATTTAGAGGTCCTTCCGCACTTCTCAGCTTGTTGAGCTATCTCTTTTATTGGTTTCTGAAGACCAATATAAGCAAACAGAAGAATGCAGATTGCAGCTCACACTATCACTTTACTTTTGCAGATATGAAAAGTAGAATGTTTACCAAATCACACACTAAGAGAAATATCTGGACATGGCAAAATTCAATAAAAACAGATACCAACATAGCTACTTTCCAAGTGTGGTCGGTCTCTGGAATGCTCTTCCATTCACAGTGGTGTTGGCCCCGTCAACCGAGGTCTTCAAGTGCCGCCTTTCATCAGTCACCCTTCGTTAATGCTACGTTCACACCTTTGCGTATTTGGCTTACGTATTGCTGCGCTATCAATTCACAGCCGTACCTAGCAATATGCAGCAAATCTGACGCGAGCAGTCACACTATTGCGTATCTAGCTTGTATTATGCTGCTCATAAAAAGCAACAAGCTAAACTCGCAGAATATCAAGTACTAATGCAGCGGTTCTTGCTGCTGCGAGTGGTGTGCGAGCAACACGCAATACGCAAAGGTGTGAACGTAGCATAAGTGACAAACACAGTTTTTACTTGCATGATAGCTTAGAGTTTTACTTTGCTGCACTTCTTTGCATGTGTTCCTGCGACTGCGCACCTTTCTGCACTAAGTACGACAATACTCTTCAAGAGGGATGTATTCCAATAGAAGAAGA
>CM057156.1:18641753-18770706 GCA_029962745.1 Echinometra lucunter
CGATCTCCCCGCAACAGTATATTCCTCAAGTCAAATACTGCAACACGGGCTTCTGACAAATTGAATTGTGAGCAAATTATATCCTACACACGGAGAAGCACGTGTTGAAAGAGACAGTGCTTTGTTTGCTCGAACAGAGACAACAACCTAAACTCAAGAATGCCAGCATCGCCAAGGACATAAACCGTAGCCTCAGAAGAAAAGAAAAGAAAAACAAACCAAAGAAACACACTTTGACCATCACACTCAAAAAACAATCAAGTCAGATTTGACTGAGTGCCGGATCAGATGGGCACTTGCACTATTCTAGTCAAATTTGACTAGATTCTAGTGAAAATGACCAGACTTTCTTTAGATTCTGGTCAAAACTGATGCAATTCTAGTAAAAATGACCAGATTCTATTAAATAATTTGACTAGATCAGCAAATTCCATTGGCACTTGCACTATAATTCTAGTCAAATCTGACTAGATTCTACTGAAAATGACCAGAATTATAGTAAAAATAAACAAAATCTAACTAGAATTCTAGTCATTTCACTAGAATCGTGTCAAGTTAGCAATGGGGCCTGTGTTATCCAGTGATCTATCCATATTGTTTTATTAGAATCTAGTCATTTTTACTAGAATTGTGTCAATTTTGACTAGAAAAGATCTAGTCGGTCAAATTTGACTAGATTTGTTTTTACTGTGTAGGGCTTTTCATTAACTTTAAGACTTAAACACTGAAATAATGCCCTTCTGGCTCCCATTGGATGGAATGACCTTCTGACTCTGTGTAAAATGAGGAATTCACTTGATTTCATTGACACTTCCCTTTACATCTATCTACAGTAGATGTAAAGACACTGAGATTTGAAATTTAGTATATGTTGCACTTGCTTTCTCGTTTTAAAAGCAAAGTAGGAACCCTCAAGGCCCCTGTTGTTACCACATCATGAATACACATATGACATCAAGTCCAATGTTGAAATAAAGCTAAAAAGTCCCCATAGAACACCAATGTCTACATCAACTAAAGATGTGAAGACATTTTTGGCATTTTATGAGTTTTCCCTCCCCCCCCCCCCCCTTAAAGATCACAATCAAAAACCTCACTTATTTCAGACATTTCCTCATCAAGACCAAGCATTTTCCTCTTCTTGTTGACACTGTGAGAAATAAAACCTGATGAGACTTCCATGACTTTAGTCATATTTCTACATCTAGAGTAGATAAAAGAAACTGAAATCTGATAATTGGTACTTGTTATACTCTTATCCTTCAAAAAATCATCGTTACACCATGGAAACCTTCAAAGATGACACCTCTCTTGCCTGTACAGACAATCCCTAGCATCTAAATGATTTCAGTGAAACTTGTAAGTCCTCAGTAGAACAATGTGCATACACTGATACATGACTATGTGGTACTATATACCCTTATTCTTTAAAAACATTATCTTAAATTTTACGGAAATCTTCAAAGATCTTCTCAAAATGTCCAATCCTCAGTCAGGCATTTGCTATGCTTTTGTATTTCTTGTCTAAATAGACATCTTAAACATCTAAATGACTTACCTAATTGCCTTTAGTACACAATATGCCACTTAAACCCATCTTAAAAGCATTGGGTCATCCTGCAGAGTAAAATACAAAGAAAAATCAATTTCATAAGGATGAAGGTGGGATAGGACAAGAATTCATATCATGGCAACGACAACAGTAAAATTGGAAAGAAAATTGATACCAGCTGCTATGATCAGCTTATGCCACAAATGCCAAGGAGTGACTACATTTCACAGTCTCTATCCCAAACCCAAGGGCCCGTATTCTGATCTCCAGTTTAACTTAAACTGCTGTCTAAGTATGGTTTAAACCCAGTCTAAACCTGCCCTTTAAACTGGAGTTTTAGGCAATCACATTCTGAACTCTGGTTTAACTTAAACTCCAGTCTAGTGTGGTTTAAGTTTGTACAGAAATTTAGATTAGATTTAAGTCAGTTTTTATTAAAGCTCTGGTTTGCCTTAGACTGCAGTTTAAGTTAAGCCGGAGTTCTCTCTGCAAACTTACACATGGTCATGTACAACATATAATATTCTGTCCTGGTAATCTCAAGCCCATGAACTTTAATTTGGGTGGTAAAGTCAATCAATACAATCATAAAAATGGCACAAGTGTGGCTGATGACTGAAGGTTTTTCAACTTGGCACAGCAGTTTTTGTCAAATAAATTGGCAGCATTCTACATGACATTTGTACTGCAGAAAATTCTTCATAGGGTCTGCTTGCAGTATGTCAGGTAAAGTATGCAACCACATGGGAGTTCACATATTGACCTTTGGCGGTGCAATGACGGTCTCATAGAGACTGGAACTGGTGACCACTCTTTAGCATGGTTAGCTCCAAATGATACGTAAAGTGAAACTTTTGTTGTGTTGCGAAAAAACTTCAGATGGTATGCGATATTGACCGTTGAGCGATCTGCTACTGAAGCATGTTCAGCAATATGTCTGTGAAATCAGTAGATCAAAATTTCAAGCATTTTGATGTATGTTGCACTCAGCATCAATATTGGTTTCTGGTGAAATTCCAAACATATTCTACTCCAAAGCAGGCATGGTTATATTTCAATAGCAATAACATCTTTTATGACAGCACTAATATAGGACACAAATAAGTACTTGCAAAAGATCAGTCACATTTGTCAAGATTGATATGCTTTGTTTTCATAAAACCAATTTAACTCTTCAAAAATGCAATGCCCTATGACAGGGCTAATACAGGGCACAAATAAGTACTTGTAAAAGATCGGTCACAATTGTCAAGATTGATTTGTTTTCATAAAACAAATTTACTCTTCAGAAATGATACATCTTCTGTCACAGGGGACAAAAGACAAACAAATTAGCAGTGCACTTCAGACAGGGAAGACTGCATACTTTAAAATGAATATCATTCATTCTGTGTCCCTATTTGATAAAGTGATCGTCAATAAGCAAAGTGTTGTGGATCTTCTCCTTTATTCTTTCTCCATCTTGCTTAATATCTTGTTCTTTCTCTTTATCGTTCATTTATCTCGTTTGTTTGCCCCTTTCAATGTTCCTGTCCTCTGTTGCTTTCTTCTCTTCTCTCTCCTCTCTCTCTCTCTCTCTATCTATCTATCTCTATCTCTCTCCATCTTTTTCATCCATCCCTGCCAACTATCTCTCCTTGCCTTCCACCATTTCCCTCCCCTTTGTGTCAATGCTTTTACTGACAATGTTACTATCCTTTGAGTTCTTCACCTCTCAGTTTTGTTTTATATTGTCACTTCTGATCAACAGATGTATACAATGTTTTGATCACATGACACAAAAGTCACTTTCACTGTAGAAGTTCCAGCATCATGACAGATAGTATTTCTCAGACAGTATTTCTCATTTCATACTCTTTTTTTTCTGCAGGGTTGGAATGAACTCAAAAGAAAATACAATACTAATTCATTTCTCTGATTCTCTTCACATTTTCAGTAGTCTTAATCCATATCCATGCCTTTCAGTGCCTTAGGCACTTTAAGCTACCTAAATAAATACATGTATATTGGATTCATATTGCTGGAGGAAAGCAAAGCTTGTCTTTTTCATGCTGAAATTCAAAACAGATCAGATATCCAAAGAATATTTGTATCAAAATAAACGGCAAACAAGACATTATCAAAAAGCCTGCCTCGCATATTGTTGTCAGTTTGTATGCTTCTTACCACACTTTTGGTTTATAAGTGCGGATGAGGCATTGCTTTAACTTGATTCATAGAATGAAATAAATAGAGGGGAAAACCCATTTCCCAATATCAGCTGAAAAAGGAGAGTAAAACACATACTGATTTCACAGCTGCATCAACAGCTGATTATTTTTGTAATTTACTGCAAATTTTGGTACACTGCACATTTTGGTAACAGAGCTTTGTAACCAAAATTCGCCGGTAGTGCTGTTACTGCCCATTTTGGTTTTGTTACCAAAATGTGCTGTAACAGACCCCCTTCAGAAACAGCATTTTGCTGACAGCGTGTTCCATCCCACAAGTGGTAATAAATTTGAAATAAATAATAAATAGTGGAAAGCTTTCAAAGGTAGGATTTCATTACAAACGAACTTATTCAAATGCTTTATGTTTTCAGTTCATCAACCTTCTAATGCAACCAAAAAATAACTGCTGTCTCAGTTCCCCATTGAATGATATTTTGTTTGCTAAAAAAGAGAAAAAGATGTAAAGACAATATAGTCTGAGTCCCAGGTCCATGATAGTTATCGAGGGCTGGAGCTAGCCAATGTATCTAGATACATCCATATTTATGTCAAGTCGGTTTTTCTCAAATATCTTTTACGCAAAAAAAACGTTGTAAATCCATGAGGAATAATGCAGCAAAGAATGACCAAAACCACACGTATACTGCCACAATGCATTTCACAGAATAGTATATTCATAATCAATTACACAACCTCTGTATATATTACCATAAAAACCCTCCAATTGGCGTAGCAATCTATCTTGTACAGAATTGACTTTTACAATCCACTTGGTATATGAGCACACTGCAGTTCTTTTATGATAAAATTCAGGGCATTGACATTGTTAATGAGATTTTTTTTGCAAAAAAAAACATAGATTTCAGGCGAGCAAATCACAATGGAACATGAATGGTGTATCTTACATAATCCTCACACTTTAGGGAAGTACAAAAAGTGGAATTAATGAGAAAACTAAATGATGGCAACATATACTTTGTTTGCACCATCTCATAGTGTATATTGCTAATTGGGATCTTCTAAGAACAACAAATCCATTCATTTAATTGAAGTATTTTGTCAGTATCGGATATATTCTACTTTTTGCAGACATTGGGGTATGATGTCAAGGGACCTTCTTCCAGTGGCATTACTGAGCCAAACGAACTAAGTCCACTCAATACCAAAGGAAAATGTGGAACTTTCAAGTTTTAGAGTGTGGGATGAATGATAAAGTAGTATGATGACTTGGTTCTCATGTGATTCACATGATGGCCAATTACTTTAAGAATATCATCAAACACAGAACCGCTTTCCAATCGATTTTGCAGTTTGTAAGGAGTCTGCAATAAGGCCATTATTGCTATTGGCCAAAACATTGCCAAAACAACCTTATACCACACAGTGAGCCATATTGTGATAAGTTTCCTCTGGTCTCTCTCTGAGGGATTTACATATCTCTGCTGCCATACTGCCGGCCACTCTTGACCGATCACTGTAATCAAAATCCAATTTGCAATCGATCTCGGGACAGTTCGCACAATCCCACAACAAGGGTGCAAGTAAAAGCCTACCCAGTGACCACTCAATCACCTCATAAACGAGCCCTCGATCGGTCCCAGAAGACCACCATTCCCTGTTGCGTTTGCTACAAGTAGCACCACTCTATCATTTGGCAAAGACCAACCCACACAAGATTGCAAAAACAGTAGCTTTCATGTAAAAATTTTATTGGACATTTGGCCACTGCCTCTATGCATAGATCTACTGCAGAGATCATTGGTAGTAGTTCACTGATATCAGATGATGTTTATGTTATTTCACCCAAATGTCAAGAAAGAAAGTATTGTAGAGGAAACCCGTTATTTTGGTTCTGAACTGAAATACCTGATGACTGTAGATAAACATAGTAGGATACCAAAGGGCACTAGAGCACTGACTTACACAACTTACATGTAGCTTATAGAAGCACAGACCCTACGCCACCCCAGTTCACCCAATTCAAAGCCAGATGCCTTGATCCCGTGAGCCACACACATCAGTTTTTCAGAAGTTTCTGGAAGATATGAAACCAATTTCACATCATAATACATGGTATTCATTGATTCCAAGGTAAAAAGGCTGTAAGTAGATTCAAAATGAAACTCTTAATAGAACATGTAGCTATGATGGAAACCTTGTAATGACTGACTGAAAATTGTACTTGGAAGTTCGAGAGTTCTAGGGAGTAGCATTGCAACCTTATTTACTTTTCATGAAAGACAAGAGGTAGATTGGAGCCTCTGCAATCTTTATTTTAACATTAAGAAAGTATGATTTTTCACTCCTGACTATTAATAAAAAAAGCATTTTCAATTGTTCTTGCCGTTATGACATGAAGTACAATAAACATTGTAGAAATAGCACTAGCAGCAGCCGCAGCAGCAGTAGAATAAACAAGAGAAACAAATGATGATAGCAGTATTAAATTATGAATAATTAGGTGCATACACAACCAAAAGCTTCCAATGGAGTTATTCACAATCCAATGATAAACATATTGCTTCCCATTTCCATCCCTTACATCATCATTCACATATGCATAATGGCACACTTTAACGATGTTAAAGACTTTGTATCTTTGACAAATGGTTGCGATTAGAAACCAATTAGAGCTCTCTAAACAACAAAAGATCCTGCCAATTACCCATCTATCAAACAGCTGCACCTGTCATGGGCTACCTTCCAGTCATAATACAGTTCCATGGAAGTCAGGAACTCTGTTGTGTTGATTTTATCTTGCAAAATGACAAGGACATGACTTTTTCTCTTTGGAGCCAGAAAGGTGTTCACTCATATCATTTTATACAGTCTTAAGCCCTTTTGGCTCCAAACAGATAGCTTGATTTGTTGATACTGTCATTACATTCTAATGAACAATATTATCTTGAAAGCATTAGTTGATAAGGCATTTCAAATGACCATAAGGCCTGAATTCAGAAAGATTTAAACCATGGGTAAAAGGTTTAAACCTCTATAAGCATACTAAAAAAGCACACATTGCCCATGCGCACATTTAACACATAATCGGATCAGATTCTGTGTGGGCGTATGCTTGAAAAAACATAGGAAGGGGTTTATACCATCCACGGTTTAAACTCCTTTTGCCAATTCTGACTTGAGTGTTTTAGGAGAGAAATGAGTGAATCATTATCTCACAAAAACAGCATCTATTCTATGTGAAGATATGAAAGAAAATCGCAAGGACATCACTTTATTCTGTGATTTTGTATGTAATCATATAATGAACAATATTCCTGTGAAGTTCTGCACAATATACAGATAAGCATTCTCAGAGAAAATTGCATATTGCATAAATTGGTATTTTATCACAAGACAGTGACTATTTCATATGAATATGAAATAAAATGTCAAGGATATCACTTTGTACTGTGATTTCATCTGTAAACAAAATGAACAGCATAATAATGAAAGCATCCGATAGTTCTGCATGGCATATGATAATAGATATTCAATGAGGGAAATGGACAACTTTGTGTTTTCTTAGGATACAATGACTATTTCGATTGAAAGGATGAAAGAAAATGACTTGATATATTGCATTTCTTTTGTATCTATTCACTCTATTGTGATATGAAGTCAATAGCTAATAAAATCATGCTATGGACAATGAAAACTTACCTTGGGAGGAGAAATGAAAACACTAGTACACTAGACACTACATGGGACAAAACCAAAATATTGTGTGACATATATGGCAATGCTTTTATTTTGTCAGAAAACTAATTCAAAGGAAGAATGAACTTTGCAACTGGTATTTTAGTCAGTCTACTTCTGACTGATACTACATTAAATCAAAAGGTAAAACAAGTGGCAATGACAGCTTGTGCAGAGATTATGCACAAAGCATTTTTTCTTTATTGTTGAGCACTAATATTACCTTCATGATATTCCTTTGTTCATTATAATAACTCACCACCCTGCCTGTCATGCCAACATGAGAAACCTTAATAACTACTTGCTAGATCTTTTTAAAGATTTATAAAGATTCTTGTATCATTAAAAAAAAATGGCAGAAGTACAAGAAGCAGTCTCCATGTCTCCCTTTCTTTCTCTGAAATCTCGATAACTACTTTACTGAATTACATTTAAAAAAAAAATTTTTAAAGATTTTTTTTTCTTGTATCATAAAAAAAGGCAGAAGTAATGGAAGCACAGTCTCTCTCTCTCCGTTTCCATCTTTTTCTCTGCCTGTCTCTGTCTCTGTCTCTCTCTCTCTCTCTCTCTTGAGATTTCAGCTTGACATTTGAGTAATATCAAAAATACATCAACTGTCCTCTAAGGACCTAATCATTATAGTTGCCTAGCAACCATTTTAGCCAATGAATAAATTATTGAGACTGATTACTGCAAATGATGTTTGAGAAATTAGTGTCATATTGGTAGGACTTAGAAATGAAAAGATATGGAATGCTAGAGCATGACAGAAATATAATGCAATTCACAATTTTGTATCATGACAAAGAGACATACCAATATGATTAAAGGTCTTTTTTGAGGAGCTTTTTTCCCATCAGCACTTGAAATTCACTTTAATACTTTCATTTCACAGTGGTTTATTTTTGCGGTGGCTTACCTCACTAGGTATGAACGAGACTTTAGCACACATATTCTGACTCTGTGTACAAAATTCAGCTGCACTTATTAACAAATTTATGACACAAGCCACATTTAATTAACCTATTTACAGGTCAGATTATTAAAGTATGTTTTTGTCATAAGCTCCTCCAGATGGGCTTATCACAAAGTCAAATTTAATCATGCGCTTCGCTGGGCCGAGCCAAGTAATAGGCTAATTACTCAGTTTGGGCGTTTGGAGAGCAGCTGACAGGAACATCGAGGAATTTATTTATTCATTCACTTCATGAATATGGTGATGTATATAGAACCAAAGTGGCACAACCAGGTCTTCAAAATATCCTTTAAAAAAATGGACTAAATATGAGATTTTTTTGTCTCCCTGTTTGATTCATTGAAGAATAATGGGATAAATAATAATAGAAATGTTCCTTCCAGTTCAACAGCAAATTGATTCTAAAGGTCAAGAAGTGCAAGCAGAGTATAATGATACGCTACAGTATATAAACAGATCATTGTTTGCCTGTTTGGTACAAACAAGTTGTAATGCAGAATCCTTGAAACTGCACATGCAAAAAGTTCACGGGACATATTAAATATAGGAATACACAGTTGAGAGAAAAAACCTATAGTCAGCAGTTTATTGCTACTACTGCTATCATCATTACACTCTAAAAACAAACTAGTCAGATTTGACTACATCACCAGATCACACAGGCACTTACTCTTTCCTAGTCAAATGTGACTAGATTCTAGTAAAAAGGACCAGAATTATATTAAATTTATGGGAGAACAAATACTTTTCTAGTAAAAATTGACACAATTCTAGCAAAAATGACCAGGATTCTAGTATCGAACTCATTTGACTACAGCACAGGATCCCGAGGCACTTATCTCTTTTCTAGTCAAATGTGACTAGATTCTAATGAAAATGACCAGAAGTCTAGTGAAAATGACCAGAAGTCTAGTGAAAATGGCCAGAAGTCTAGTGGAAATGACCAGAATTCTAGTAAAAATTAAACTTTACCAAAATTCTAGCCAATTTCACTCGAATCAAGTCAAGTTAGTGTTGATGCCTGGTGCCTATATTTCGTACAAAGAACATGAATAATTCAGTATATTACACCCCTGACTTTCCATACATCCAATGCAATGAGTGGTGATTTCAAAAGTGGAATTCCAATCATCATAAAATACAAAGAAAAATTTGATCAAAACTGATACAATATTCCTGCTATTGCCCTTGTACGTAGGATACTCTCAGCAGGTAATCTTGATAATGTGTTATGAGATGGTATAGTCCTAGGGGCTAAAGGTATACTACTTTCATAATGGATATCTTCGGTCACAGCGACATCATCCTCTTCAGCTGAAGATATAAGAGAGTAAATATCTGCATTTCTGACAGGAAAAACAAATGGGGAAAATGGCAACATCAAAAGATTTCACATCTAAATGTTTACTCATAGCAAAGCTCCAAATTTTGAAACCTCAAAGTTTCAGTATGGAGATAAAACAAAATCTACATAATGTTCGTTTTCTCTCAATGATGATGGGGATGGTGATGATGATGATTATGACGATGATTATGATGACGATGATGATGATGACAGTGACAATGATGATGACTATGATGGTGATGATGATGATGATGATGACGATGATGATGATGATGAGGATGATGATGACGATGATGATGAGATGATGATGACAATTAGGATGGTGATGTTTAGGATGAGGATGATGATGGGATGATGTAATGGTGATAGCCATAAAGTCATGATGATGATGATGATGATGATGATGATAAAAATAATGAAGATGGTGATGAAGATGATGATGATGATGATGATGACAGTGATGATGATGGTGGTGATGATAAGAGAAAAGTTTTTAAAAACACAAGATGGTGATGATGACTGCAGTGGCGATAATGATGAAGCAGGTAATGGTGATACTGATAACAATGATGGCAACAATGATAATGATGATGATGATGTTGTTGATAACAACAATAAAAATTTATACATTTGCACACTGGTGCCCCATTTTTGCAGAAATAGGCCACCAGGGACTGTTGATCAAAGGAAGACTAATATTTGCAATTTTGCAAACCATGAGTGTACAAAACCTTGTACATTAGCGAACAAAAGCTATTGATTTTCAAATGGATATGGACCTTAAGCTAAGCGACAAAGAAATCCCCCCAGATGCATGCAGGGAGCAAGCCATGCCATTAGTGACCCACTTTTCACCTCATCCTCCATTACTTGTCTGTATGCTTGGCCTTGTTGAGCCAGATTCATTGCGCAAGCCTGTCCCCTGACGCTCCGTCAATCAAATGCAGACATATTTTTTGTTCCGGAATAGCCATGCAATTATGGCTGAAGGACCCACTCCAGGAAATCATCCCGCTGCTGACAGTGTCCGATGAGAGACAGAAGGCCATCCATGCTATATGAAATGTTAGGGAGATAATGCCCTTTTGCATGGCCCTGAGCAGACGTTATGATTGAGGGGTGATTTTGTCTGCTATGAATAGACATGTCATTATTAGCGAAAGGACTTTAGCAAATGTGGATTCCATAATTATATCTATTTTGAGAGAGGAGCTGACGGCAAAATAAAACAAGGACAGAGAGAGAGAGAGAGAGAGAGAGAGAGAGAGAGAGAGAGAGAGAGAGAAGGCAAGACAAAAGAGAGCAGAGAAACAGGATAAAGAACAAAGAGAAAATAGAGGAAGAAAAAAGAGATACTGAGAGAAATGGAGAGAGTCAAAGAGGAGAACAAAACAGGAAAGAGATGACAAATTACTTTCAAAGTACCACGAGGTACTATGAATAAATTATTCTGAAATAACTTCAATTTTACGGGTCTCATCTAAGACAAGAAAATTAATTTTAAGCTCTAATTTCCAAAATGATAAAATGACAGCATTTCCATGCTACATGGATACCTGTTGCCTACTGGGACAGACCAAACAGATTTTAAAAAATATCAATGGACATTATACAAATTAACATCTAACTTTGAAACCACTTCCAGCTAATAAGTTAACATCTACCTTAGATGTCACAGATCATGTGACAAATAGCTAGAGTTATGAAACAACGACATAGCTACTCTTATAAAACAATGACGCAGACCCTTATTAATTTTGAAGGAAAGATCTAGAATGTTGGTGAACTATATACTTCTAAGAATCAATGAGGTTCACATTTTCTCCATCCAGCCCCCCCCCCCTTTCTCTCTATCACTCTGATCGAGTCCCAACCTCAGCCCTTCAGCATAGTAACCACCTGTTACTATCCATCACCTTAGTACCCCATCAACCCAAACTGTCTGTACACTCTCACTAAATGTGTGGTATTACATGTATGTGAGAAGGGTTAATCACTGCATGACAGGAATTATTTGAAGCTTTATTTGATCAGCTGTTCTTCTTCAAATTGGCAACAACAGTATTTTTCCTCTACTGCAACACTGTTGAGAAGTTGAAAAGTTGCCAATTTGCATAGAAAAGCAGTGATTTTGAACTTTCTATTGCAATTGCTAATTTATCTATTTTATTGCTTATTTTCCTTTTAAAAATTTCGACATCAAACAAAAATTCTGACAAACTAAAATGGACACACATGGGTAGAATTGGCTGTTCCTTCTGCTCGTGTATTTGGTATGTTTTATGAGGTTCTGCATCATAAGTTATTGAGCAAAACCACAAATGGCTGAATTCTGTCACAATGGGTTAACTGATATCATTTACATGGACTTAACACCTTCTGACGCCCAGCAGACAATATCTGGCCATCACAATCTTTGCTGGACCACATGCAGTTATGAGTGAATGACTCACTACAGGATAACATGCCAATGCTGATATGACCAGCATTGTGTGTGCTGAGTGGGAGCAGGAAGGGCTTAAGTCCAATTTCAACATGTAAGGAATAGTTTATGCCCTTTTAACTATTAAAACTTATTGATTAAACTGGGACTGTCTTGAAAATGGGTACATTATTACACATTCTGCCCTACTTCAGCAAAAAAAAAAAAAAAAAAAAAAAGAAGATAATATATTTTCAATCAGGCCTTACAGCATTGACATTTTTGTTCAGAAATAAAGTTGTTTGCTGTAACTTGCTTCCTTTTGCCAAAATTTTTCAGACACATGGGCACTTGCTTTCTTTTGCCACCAATACCAAACTATTTCAGAAATGGATGAAAATTTGTGACTGATATGACTAATATGGCTTTGTCAGTTATATCTGTACATAAAGTGGTGATTTGATGGCATTTGATAAAATTACAGTGTAATTTGTAATTTGAGGATATAGATTCAAATTAAGTTTGTATACTCTTCTCAAGCACACAAGCATGCTTCAAGTACATGCCAAAGCAATACAAAATGCAATTTCCTTGAAAATAGGGTCACTCAATTCCTTTTGCCATTTTAAGTATTACTTTAACAAATTTTTGAAACTAGTACTAACAGCTTGTCAACTTCAATCCCTCATTCACATACACTTAATAAAGGAACCATCCGCTTCCTATTTTGTACAGGTTAAAGACATTACACAAAAAATACAGATTTTTGAGTGCATGAACAACACAGTTATAATGCATGCAATAATCTGTAGGGGGCAAATGAGTAAACCTGAAACAGATACACATCTAAACATGATATTCCTTTCACCTTCCAAACACAATGCCAAGAATGATAATGATGTATGAATCACACATTTCACAACATCAATCGCCAGAGGTAGCTTAAGGCAAAAGATTTCATGTAACTGGAGGAAATAAGAATAGGAAGAAGAGATCATGAGCAGACAATGGGGTGCTCAGATGCAATTATAAGGCTAGCTGGCAATATAGACAAGCATCGGCTATGGTAGCCTTGAATGTGATGATTGTGTATATTTAGCTACGCAAAGGAAAAATCTCTCTCATCTTGACATTTGAATGGATAATGGCATATCATTCTTGATTTCCTTTGGAAGCATGTTTGTCTGATGATTTTTGTTTTTGTTCTTCTCTTTTGTGGTTTCCATTGAGCCTCACTGCCATTAGGTAAACTGCCTTCAAAGATGCCTCAGCAAAATAAAGTGACATTTAAGCACAGTGGTTTCAGATCTCCGTATCTTAAAACACACAGGTAACTGAATACATGTAAGGTTCACTCGGACATGCCACAAAAAATGTGTTTTTAAAAAAAGCCTAAAAAGGTCCTTTGCATGCTAAGTGAATGGCAAGTGGAAATAACTAGCAAAAGACCCATACAAGTGTACATGTACCTTATGAGATACAGAATTGTGAAACAGTATGATTCAAAATCTCACAATTCTTTTAAATGCTTCGCTGCTCAACGGCATTTTTTTCTAATCCGCATTTGCCATTTGTTATATCATGTGGAACAGCTTTTTGTATGTATCATTTCATGTTTGAACGCACACATAGAAGCAGCTTGAGCTCACTTAAGGGGGTATCTCACTGGGCTTGAAACTAGTTCGCGACTAGTTTGTGACTCCAGATTTTGCTAGTTGCAGAGACGTCTCCGCGATGTCTCTGAGACGTCTCCTGAAAATTATGGAGTCTCCGAGGAGTCGCAAGAAATTCGAACATGCTCGATTTTTTTGAGACGTTTTACAGTCTCTGCAAAGTCTCCGCGACGTCTCCGAGATGTCTCCATTAGTTGCAGAGACTAATTTATATCCGCGACTGCTGAGACGTCTCCGCGATATCTACGAGACGTCTCTGAGCCGTCTCAGAGACGTCTCAGAGACGTCGCGGAGACCAGGAGGAGACCAAAAAGACTGATGAGACGTTGCAGAGACATCTCTATCTGACGATGTTTGGCCCACTTTAGAAACCATGTGACTGAACGCGTGCTGACATTCCTCCTGGTCCAAGTCAGGTGCAAGATCCTGCAAACGCTCCATCATAATCATTTTGAAACTTGTTGCAGAGACGTCTCTTTGATGAGAGCTTATTTTGGAGACGTCTCCACGACTGCAGAGATTGCAAGTCTCTGAGACGTCGCGGAGACGTCTCCGTTGGTGAGATAGGGCCTTTAGACCAGACATCCTAAGGATTTTCTTGATACTGTGGCTGTAGATTAAAGGATCATTGTTGGTTTTGTTTTGCTTTCCTTTCCTTTAGCATGAACGTTTTTGCTGCTCACATGATTAGAATATCTTCTCAGACTAATGACAATAGCAAGTTGAGATAGTTACGTCACTGGAAGTTGTTTTCTGATTGGTCAGTCACTCCAAGGAGCTTCAAACGGATCGTCCGGAAAATTTCAGCAGGGGGTCTCCCAATCTCAAGAAATTCACCCGTACCACCGAAATGTAGAACGGTACTCAGCCAAATTAGCGTTCCGTCGAGTACGTTACCCCGGCATGGAATCGGCCAATCAGCGCTGTCATTACAATTATGCAAGTTTTATGTGAACTCGGCCGCGGCACGTGTATGCAAATTTATTTCTGACGTGATGTATACAAACAGGCGTTTCCGTAAACGCGACTGCGAAACTGCAAATTGGCCGAAACGGGAGATTCGTTCGGGTACGGTCGCAGTTGACTGATTCCCCCGTACTCCAAGCTCCCGTCGCCCTTTGCGAAAACTCGCTATTGTAACACAGAAGGGAACTAGTATTTGGTGCTCTATGACTTAACCTATGACCCTCCCAACCTAATTATGGGTGTATACATGGACAAGTCACAAATGTCTCTCTCAATACTATGATACTAATGAGTATGATGTCACTTTCAAGTCCATTCACAATTGCTCATGCACATATCCCCATGTTGTCACTCTGTATTGATTTCGTGTACACATGATTATTTGAAATTTCGTGTAAAAAGGGGTCTTTTTTTGAGCATGTTCACGATTTCGAAAAAAAAGGGTTATTTTCATGAGCTTGTACTCGAAATTGAAAAAAATGAGGGTGTTTGGGGGTTGTAGACCTCTACTCGAAATTGAAAAAAAAGGTGTTTTTTTTTTTATTACTGGTCCTTGTTTGCAAAACGTGTACTTGGAATGCGAAAAAATAGGGGTGTTTCTCAAAGGCCAATTTGTGCCCGTTTTGTGCCAAATAGAGGTAAAAATGGCTGAAAATGTACTTGAAACGCAGCGAAATATATGGGTCAAATTCTGGGTTGCCGAATGATCATGGTTACACCTTTGAATATACATGTAGAGTGACAACACCGGGCATATGCTTTGTGAGTGTCAACCTGATTGGTCATTTTTATGGAAAGTGTATCAGATGATGATACATGATTATAAACCTCAATACTTTCATACATAAGCTAATGGTTTCAATAAACAAAGAGATATGTCTGTACTCATAAAGCAAGAAAGTAGAAACACTGAAAAGCAAGCATTTTCAAATGCTTTACTTCATTTGCTTTAAAGAGCTAATGCCAGCTTAAATGTCATGTTGTCACATTCTTAATGATGAAAAAACAAAATGCATATAAATCCCCTAATAATTATTATATCTTTTTATAGCATTCTGGCCATGCAGCCACTCTCATTAATAATAATTGGCCTATTACTATTTCAAGAAAAATAAAAGACATGCTTTCAATACCTAAGAGATCAACTCAAGGGCACTTTCAATAACCACTTAATAGCCTAGAGAAATCATGTTCACACTATGTAATACGTTATTGTCATGTTCACACATTTCAAAATGTGATGGACAAGGCTACTGAAATTGCTTAAGTTGAATGTTTTACGTCTTTGCGAACATGGTGAAAGTATAATAGCATAAAGTGATTCTGAACATAAAGCTTTGACAGGTAGGCTATTTACATCATAGCATGGCCCTTGTAGAAGAAGGCCCCAATACAATGACCGGTACGGCGTGCACTTTGAGATAATAACATGCAAGGTTACCCCCACACTTCTTCGATTGATTAGACTCAATCAATTATAATGAGTCTCTAGGTAGGTCGTAATTGGGAATCAAGAAAGGAGCGAGACTAGATCATTATTCCATCCATGGCGGCTGGTCCACCGCTTCCAGCAGTCTTGCTGAATTTATATCTAATATTTTTAGGTGGAGATGGGATTGGGGAGGCATTTTACCTCATTTTTTTTCTCATTTTCTACGATCGGGTCAGCGAGATATTAATGGAGAGTGCAAGGTTCAGACCAGGTAACTGTCCTTAGCTAAGGTTATTTGCTTCTGTTGCGCAAGTATTCTACCTTCTTTTTATGGAAATATAATAGGAGAAAAATGTTTGAATGGGTTCATAGGTTGTATCATGTGCATTTCATATACATGTAGCAAATAGTGGCGCTGTCTCAATACACACATCCACATGCCCAAACACAGATAATTTCTTTACCCTCTCTACTCTTTGTAAAATATTCCAAAATAGGACTTATTACAATTCTCCCTCTGCCTCTCTCTTTTCTCCCCTTTTTCATTCTCTCTGACCATAAACGGGAAATCAAAAGTCATTAGAATCTTAAAAATCTACATGGCTCGCCGATTTCCATCCAATTTCTAAGTGTACGAAGAAAACAAAACATGAACCTCCCAAAACCTGAAAAACAAAAATATTAATCATCGTTTGAATCTCTGAATGTCAATCTAAAGTTCTCAAGTAATGTTAAATCAAAGATTTTACATAAAAGATCAAGCTGGCACCGGCAGGGCAGTAAATGCAACAATAGTGGTAATGGGAGGCAGAAAATTATTTACCCAAGGGGGAAAGTAGAGGGAACATCAATATTTGTCCACTCAGTGTCTACAAAAAAAAAGCAAGAAAACAGTCGCTTTTTGGCAATTTGTTAATGGAATGATTTTTGGCCTCTCTAGCCGCCTGGGATTAAGACTGAAAGGACAAAAATGAATTAAATAAGAGTGGAAATTTAAAGTCATGCAGTGAATGGGAAAAAGTAAGATTGATCTATACACAGCAGGCAATATGATTTTAAAATAGAAATAGTTTTCAAAGAAGCATTTAAAATATGCACACTGAGAAACTGCAAATTGATTTATGGGTCTCATGTTCTGCTATTTGTCCATATCTAGTGTTTGAAAGAAAACTTGAAATCTTAGATTTCTAATGCCTTTCTAATTAGAAACAATTATCCTTTTAATCCACTGAATACTTAAAGCCGAGGTAACTTGGGCTTTGGGCTATGGAAATTGTGTATAATGCTGAAATCCAGTCATGATCAACAGGGTTAACGTTAACCCGATTATGTAATAACTTGCAATTCTAAAATTTGATTATACCTATAATCTAATGAATTGATATTGTGCTGAAAAAGTGGTAAACACAACAGAACATCATTTTACTGTATGCGGGATGTGATATCTCTTACCATCCAGTCTTTTAAAACATATCAGATTTTGCTTTAAGAGAATCAAGGAAAATATTGTGATGAGCATGAATTGAAGAAATATTTTCTTTCTGCTCACCATTATGTTTGGAGTCCTTATTGACAAAAGCTCAACAGAATTCAACTTGTGATAATCCTTGGCTCTTCCCCCTCTGGCACAATAGGATGCAACATACAGTCATCTGTCAAGAGGAAAAACAAAGAAAACATTCATTAAGATATAAATAATAGTTTTATTAAGTCAGCACAATGCCTAAGACGTACATGTAGACCAGATCAATAATGATAGGTCATCATGTTAACTAAAAAACGTGACAGACGGACAGATGAACAACCCACAAACATAATGCAATTTTTTTCTTTCTTTCTCTGGACTAAGACATTGAATCCACTCAAATGTAGTGGTTTAAATCATTCTTTTGAGAGTGGATTCCACTATTTCAAGCATGGATATTGACCCCAAATGGAAGTGATTCCTAATGTAATCCATCCAGGAGTCAATATCCCCTCTTGTATTTTCAGATAGATGCATAGCATCCCTAATGATGAAAGGATTCATCCTTGCACTAGCCAATGTATTACACAGAATCCCCAAAGACAGTCGCACGGCTCAAATATGCTAAAAGTTGATCAAGTGAGGAGGCCAGAGCCCTCACTTGGGCACTGACCCGAACATGAGACAGTCGTGCCATGAATAAACATCCATGACCACCTGCACAAAGAAAGCGAAGAATCTCAAGTCTTGACTCTTGATGCGAATTCTGGATCATGTTTTGTAATAGCAAGCCTCATAGTCTAATGACTCTGTAATCTTTAGTGGGAAGAATTTTGTACACAGTAAGAAGTTATATCCTACCCTTCAAAGTGAAAGTGAGTTTGAATTTCTAAAATATTCATTATTTTTTCATTTTTTAAAGTAACACCACTCAAAATATTTCATACATTAAAGATGATAGACTTTGAAAAACAGAATATGATCTTGATCTTCATCACGATTCTCATACAGTATCCCTTGTTAAAGCTACATTTTTTTTTGACATAAATCTTGTCTCAATCTTTTTTTCAAATAAAGTTTTGAAATATAAAAAAAAGGGTGGGGTTATGATGTTGAAAATTTCATCCTCTATTAGTACTGTAACATCCATTCCCCCCTCTAGGTTACAACTCTATTTGAGATCATAATACAGGCATGCTGGGATTCCATGAATATCTAATCTAGTCATGGTGCCCTGGAAACTGCCCTCGGTCTCTCCAACGGCAGTGATGAATGAGCTCTACATGTATGTGACAGGTTCTGCTGACAGCCAGAAGGACGTTAACTCATATACTATTAGACAGATCTACCACCCTTCTGGCTTTGAACAAGAGATATGTTCTGCTCATGTTAGTATAGTTGCAGGACTGCAAGTCTCTCTAATGGCAATGATGTACGAGCTCTGTTTGATAGCTTCTGATGAGAGCCACAAGGATGTAATAATCCATATACTATTAGACAGACTTATCCACCTTCTGGCTCTGAAAAGGTGATATATTCTGCTCATGTTAGTTTACTTGCAGAGAGAACAAGTCTCTCTGGTGGCATTGATGAATGAGCTCTGTGTGCCAGGCTCTGGTGAGAGCCAGAAGGGCTTTAACTCATATGATTTAACAGTTAACAGCTTTCTAGCTCTCACTTGCTAACACTGTGCTGCTCATGATGGTTTACTCTCAGAGAGAGCAAGACAGTCTCTCTGATGGCAATGATGAAGGAGTCGTGTGTGCTATGTCCAGCTCAGAGCCAGAAGGGCTTTCAACTCTTATACTCTAATGATCAACAGCCTTCTAGACCTCATCAGACAGCACGTTCTGCTCACATTAGTTTACTTGTGGGACAGCAAGTCTCTCTGAGATATAGCAATGATGAATGATCTCTGTGAGATACATTCTACTGATGAGAACTAGAATGGTTTATAAACTCACACTTCTCATACCGAGTTAACATCCTTCTGCCTCTCACCAAACGATATGATCTGTTAATCCGTTAACTAATGCATTCTATCATTATTATGGACTTAAAGGCAAAGTCCACCCCAGAAATGTCACTGTTTCAATAAAAGAAGTTACATTTGAACAGCAGTTTAAAAAAGAAATGAGCAAAATCGGTCAAAGAATAAGAAAACTACACTCATTTAAATTTTCTAGTAAATTACTCTTGGCTCTGCAAATTGGCAACACTGATGACATCATATGCAAGCAGCTCTCCATTCATTTTGTCCATGAAATTTCACATTTTCTCAATTTTCTTGGAAGTTAGACATTTTCTAACCCCCATAGTCAATGTATGTTCAGAAGAATCGCTTTTTACATAACATACTTTGACTATAGGGTGAGAAAATGTGTAACTTCCAAGAAAATTGAGAAAATGTGAAATTTCATGTATAAAGTGAATGGAGAGCTGCTCGCATATGATGTCATCAGTGTTGCCAATTTGCTGAGCTGAGAGCAATTTACTAGAAAATGTAAATGAGTGTAATTTTCTTATTCTTTGACCGATTTTGCTCATTTCTTTTTTAAAATGATGTTCAAATTTAACTCCTTTTATTGAAACAATGAAATTTCTGGGGTGGACTTTCCCTTTAACACATGGACCACCAGGTTCTTGGAGGCAGTGGATATAGAGCTACAAAGACGTAAACTCACACTTTCACAGAGCTACTGCCTTCTAGCTCTGAACAGATGATAGATTCTACTTATGTTAGTTTACTTGAAGAACAGCAGTACCGTCTGATGGGAGTGATGAATGAGATCGGAGTGACATGTTCTGCTGAATGCCAGAAAGGTGTTAACTTGTACACGTTGACACAGAATTGATGCCCTTCTGGCTCTGAACAGATGATATATTCTGCTCATGTTAGTTTACTTTCAGAGGAGGGTTTTAGAAATGATGAGGAGGGAAAGAGGGAAGATCACGTCCATCTCGTAAATCTGTAAATCCATGTGTGGGAGAAATGGAGGGATGGAGGTCTAAGGTAACGATGCATGCTTGTTGACAGATGTCACTGGGAGGTGAGGAAAAGTGGGACTTTTTCGGTTAAATTCTGATCACAAGTTCCAAGTTCATTTTCTGATGTTATCATTACATGCTTTTATGATATAATTGTTTCTGTTGAATTGATAATGTTTAGATGTTTTTTAGTCTTTCACTCAGGACCATGATGAAAAACATCTGCTGATCAAGTTTTATCATGTATAAGTATGTTTTAACAAATAAATGAATAAATATTTAAAATGTTGGGAATACAATGTCACAAATAATACTAACGAAAAGTGTTTTTTCCACAACATAATACAGGAACATTTTCATTCTTACACAGGAAAGATTTTAAAAAAAGACAAGCAAAAATGGAAAGAGAAAATAAGGATACATTTAAAAGGGCATTAAATTTATATGAAATATATGTCTCTCTGGTTTTCTTCTGGCAGATGCAATATCATTGGATATTTCAAGGACAACATAACATAGACTAATATAAAATCATAAGAATGGGATGAACCAGTAAATTACAGATGGAAACAAAAAATGACATACTAATATCAATAATAATTTACATTCATAGCACATTACATGTACATAAACATTTCAATACACTTTAAAGTGCACATCTAACAATAAAAAACTACTTTTGAAAAATCAACTTAAAACAACTTCAATAGCCCTGTTTGTTACCTTTAAAAATGTGCTGACTTTACAGTGGCTTATAACGTAATCCGAACGTGATTTGGGCAGTACAATAGGCTTTTGAAATTGCACTTGAGTTGATTTTTCGAAAGTAGTTTTTATCATGATATTCTCCTTTTTCTTGCTGATAATAACATCATATCAAGCTAATTAATACCCAGAGAGCAAACTACCCATAATGCCAAGTTAGCCAGTCAAGAAAGGTTTCCTCCAAACCCCTGTTGCTCTGATCAATTTGTAATTTCCTCCTGTTTAAGGCTTGCTTTCTCTAAATAGATTTCTCATTATGACTGAGAAATAACTCAATATCTTGCTCACCTCCTTTTAAATGTCTTTCACCGACTCTATCCATATGTAATGATGCAATAGATCTAAATTGTAACTTTATATCTCGCTAATTTAGAGACTGTACTTGCTTTATCACCAAAGTAGGGCATTTAAATACCAATGGTTCTAAGAATAAATATCCTTGGATTGCTAATTGCTTCAGTCTCCTCCACCAAAATGCTGCAAATTCTAATATGCAGTAACGAGTAATGATTCGAGACGGAAGAAAGAACAAATTTGCAAGCTCGTTCCCGGAAGGTTGAAAATGAGAAATGTTCTTCTTCGGACTGGAACGTTTTGTCCGTGGGGAAGAGTGGTTTAATTACACCCGACTCAAGCTACAGCCTGGTGGATAATGTTTGCTCAAGAAACTGAACAGATAAAATGCTGTTAGTGACATTTTCCACTGACTGCTCATGTTTCACTCGCCGATGTAGGTGGCTATTTATGGTGGAGGCTACTGAACTGCTTGCCTTGACTTTTTTTAACTGGAATGGAAAAGATACTTTTTCTGGTTGTTCCTGGTTTCTTTCATTTCCTGACTGGGTTACTCTAGTTTGGGGGAACAAACTCTTATAAGGTGAAATTAGCATTCAGCAAGCTCTCCATTACGAATCTATTTCACAGTTTCTACAAAACTGGTAATAAATCATATCAAATTAAACTTCATTAGCAAAGGTGTGAATATCCAATTAAGTAATAACCAACAACAAAAATCATTGAGTGCCTATCAGACACACTCTTCTTCAATAGACCAAATAGTTGTAAGATATAACAGAGAGTCCAAAATAATATACAGATATTGCCTGCCTAGAGGTTTAATATAACATTTCATTTCCCCGACGGAGTTATATTTTACCCAAGGGGTTATATTTTCCCCGAAGCACGCAGCGCTGGGGGAAAATATTGTCACGAGGGAAAAAAATATAGCTTCGGAGGGGAGATGAAATATTATTTATTAAAGAGATTGACCAGGCAATATCTGTTATATTATATAGTCTTTACAGATTCGCCATCAGAGTAATGCATTAACTTGCTCTGTCTGCTGCAGCTCCGATGTAAGAAAATAATAGGCCTATGTAATAAGGAAAAAATACAGCTAGAGCATGCAGCATGCATACTACCCGTACACACAGGACTACGCAGCATTGTTACGCAGTGAGTCATGTCATGTCGGTGAATATAACGCTGTTATATTGCCCGTGGTGACATCAAAACCAAAATATAACAATTGCGATCCTTGTAGCAGTAGTCACGTGATGGTGTTCTGACCAATCACTGATTCAAATCTATATAGGCTATGTAATATCAGATTATATAGACTGCATGGTAAACTGCACATAACAGGCCCTTTAATACTGCTTAAGACAGAGCAAGATGCTGGCAAAGTAAGGGTCAAGCTCAAGGCCTTGGGGAATTGCAAAAATGTAGTCTGTGTCTGCAGACTAAGTTTCCTCTGTCATTACAAACTCAAAGCGATTGTTACAGAAGCAAAGACTTCAGTCTTTGTAGTGCTTAACCATCTGATCAACCCTTGTAGCACAGATGACAGACAGAGAGCTCTACCGTATCCACATTTCACTTTTCATGATACAGTGGAGCTATATCACGATTAAACAATAACAAACTTTGATGCCTCTTGTTCTCTGCATGTACGTCTCTTGCTCTACTTAAATCTTAGGGTGAAGAAATTTCCGTCTCCTAATGACTAAGATCTTTCTTGGTAGATTTTGTGTTTCCTCTTAATTTTACTCCCTCTCTTTTCTGTGTTTCACTAAATCTTTTTTTTAAAATCCTTCTCATAAAGCTTTTTTCTCAAAATATCTTCCAGTGTTTCATCCCTTTTCCTTGTCATCTCTGGTTACCAACCTCCACCCTCTCTCTTTCTCGTTCATTCTCTCTCTCTCTCTCTCTCTCTCTCTCTCTCTCTCTTTATAATCTATCAAATCCTTATCTTTCTTAAACCATAGTAGTTCAGATTTAATTACCTTTCCCTCCTCAAATTGGCAACAATTATTTACTTTCCACTCATGCATGGCTTGACAAAACCATAGTAACCATAGTAGTTCAGATTTAATTACCTTTCCCTCCTCAAATTGGCAACAATTATTTATTTTCCAC
This sequence comes from Echinometra lucunter, assembly GCA_029962745.1. Classification (NCBI taxonomy): domain Eukaryota; kingdom Metazoa; phylum Echinodermata; class Echinoidea; order Camarodonta; family Echinometridae; genus Echinometra; species Echinometra lucunter. The sequence goes on from CM057156.1 coordinate 18,665,665, forward strand.
TCATGCATGGCTTGACAAAAATGCATAAGAAAAAATACATAATAATAACAATAATAATGATAATAATGATAATAATAATATACCTTATTTGCATAAGGCTTATGTTACAATATAACAAAAAATACAAAGCAATATTGCAAAAAATCAAGAAAATTTTTTAAAATTTGTCCATGAAAATAGTGATGATATCTATTTTGCATCCAATTATCAAATTAGAGAGGTTGATGATTAGTTACAAAGTACAATGAAATCACTCTTATTCCAGAACAACACAACAATGGACTGCATTAAAAATGGATGCAAAATATTAAGTGATTTTATTTTCCTCTCTCTTTCTGCTCATGTATTATATGTAATTTCTAGTATTCTAGAGCAGAGATACTGCAAGTGTAACTAAAAGGAGACACTGCTACCATGGCAAATAATCTCCTCCTTTCAATTTCTGGAATTCTTGTCTTGTTGTTTGTTTCTCAAAGATACAACTTTAAACTTCAACCCTCTACAGACAACAAACATTTAGATGTTTTTAATGACAAATCCAAAATCACAGCAAAACGTATCCACTTCAAACTAGTAGTGATCCTTTATTCAGTTTTAAAAGATTCACATATAGTAAACAGGAAAAGAGACTGCTTTTCAGAGAGACCATGAAGTGGACGAGGCATGATCCAATAAAATAGATATCAACATGACAAATGAGGTGGAGATAGGGTCATTGAGAGTGACAATGGCCATAATAAATGGGCATCCAGTGATTTACAGGTCGTCTGCACTTCTCAGCTTGTCGAGCTATTTCTTTTATTGGTTTCTGAAGACCACTAAAGTAAACAGAAGAATGCAGATTGCAGCTCAGACTATCACTTTGCTTTTGCAGAAATGAAAATTAGAATGTTTACCAAAACACACAATAAGAGAAATATCTGGACATGGCAAAATTCAATAAAAATAGATATGAACTTGAAAAAACTAGGTGAGGGTAGGGTCACTTAATGTGCCACTGATTTATAGGTCTTTCCACGTTTCTCTGCTTGCATGTCAAACTATTACTTTTATTGGGTTCTGAAGACAATCTAAATACAAGCCCCCAATAGTAGATTGCAGCTATAAGTCTATCACTTTGCCTTTGCAGAAATGAAAAAAAATACACACACACACACAAATATCAATTCCAGATTGAGAGAAATATCTAGGGATGAAAAAAATTCAATAAAATAGATCACTTGATAAACAAGTTGGAGATAGGCTCACTGAGAGTGACAATGGATGTCATGAACAGGCATTCACTGATAAGTGAATAAGTCCTCCACACTTCATGGCTTGTCAAGCAATTTCTTTTACTGGATTCTGAAGACCAGTTTAAGCTAACAGAAAAATGGTTCATAGCCACTTGGTCTAATACCAGTTGGTCCTATTCCCAGATCATCTAACACCACTATGGCTAAACCCATTTGGTCTACTGTAAATTTGGTCTAATTGCCGTTTGGTCCAATCATCACTTGGTCTAATACCCACTTGAGCTAATTGTGATTTTGTCTAATGATCAAATAGTCTAATTGCCACTTCGTCTACTTAGTTTTCCTCATTTCATCTAATGACTATTTGGTCTATTACCAGTTTGTCTAATCAGATAGTCTAAATGGTGTTAGACCAAGGGTATTACATGAAATGAGAATAGCCTAACTGGAAATTAGATGAAATGGTAAATGGGCTAAGTGGTAATTGGACCAAAATATGGTTATTAGATGAAACTGGTTGTAGACCATGTGGGATGAGACCAAACAGGTATTCGACAAAGTGGGATTAGACCACATGGCAATTCATCTAGGAAAAATGTAGATTCTTTCCAGTTGAAGACTTCTCTTTACCTTTACATTCAAAATATATTTTTTCCTTGTAAATATGTATTTTTACCACTTTTTCATGCTTTATATGTATTATTTAATGACATTTGTAAAAGAATAAAGGATTGAAATGAATTAAATATTTGAGATATGTGTGAAAGAGTAGCTAAACATTTTACCCTAAAAATGTACTTGATAAGTTGATATTGGACTGAAGTAGATTTGACCCACTGTAAAGGCTCATAAAAACATGAATGACTGCCATTCATGTTCTAAATTTAAAAAAAAAGTGAAGGCCTACAAATGAAAATTGACTGCTGTAATAATGTTTAAAACTCCATTAGGAAAGGGAACAATATCAAATCTACTTTCTTATAGGCAGAAACATTACCAGGGTAACATAGCAAGTTGTCGTGCCATTTATTTAGACAAGTCTACTAGGAAGGAAAGTAACTTTGGCCAACAAGCAACCTAATTCTACAAAGAGAGCCGTCAGAGTTTCAAATTTGCAAACAGCAGTAAAAAAAAAAAAATGTTCACATAGAGACAAAAGACAAAGTTTTAAAACATAGATTTGCCAACAATAATTCAGTCACGCCATCCACCATCTTCCCCTCGCACATTCCTGAGTAACGCAACAGTAAATTCTCTTCAATCAAAACAAGAGCTTACGAGCCCTCCATGGAGCAGTCAATCAAACATAACAGCACACCCATTGCAAAGAAAAATATTATCACGTTGAGGGGGGAGGAGGCCTGGCCATAACATACACATGAAATGATGCATCCACATAATTGGCCTTTATTGCGATCGATTTCACCCCAACACGTTTCCTGGGGGCGTGCAGTCACCGCCCGATTTCGCATCCTGCCGCGGACCCATTCCTACACATCACGATCAATAAGCCTTTGGAATGTGGCGGTCTTTCTGCGTGAGCATTGCTTGGTGTATCTCTGCCGCGATGGACAGGGATGCACGGATCGATGAAGGAATGTTTCTTGTAAGTCCACGTGTTTGGTCAGCATGTGAGTGAAGAAGCATGGTATATGGACATAGTCTAGCAGGTTTGCGATAAAGCAGTACCAATATTACTGCCTTCTATACCGCAGCAAATGGAAGAATGTTATTGTATGCAGTACTTCACCTTCAGTATCTCAGCATTCAAACATGGATTAGTACAAAGCCTAATGGAGTCAAACAGATGCATTATTGATCTGTTCCAGTAACGTACATGCTATTCCAAACTGATCATTTGTTTTGAAAGATTCAGTCTTGAGCAATTAGTAAAATACCTCTTTTAATAACGTATGAACCATCTAATGGTAACTATATCTTTTCTTTGAAAAACACACATCACTTGCTGCAAATAATACATATCAACATCAATGAATAACCATAGAAATATTTCACATAGATCTGTTCTTTACATATATATCTTAGTTTGTTTTCTTAAAATTTGTAATCCATGTTCATTCAATCCGTGGACTGCAACACTATGTGCAATAAAACCACCAACTCAATGAAATTGATTGAGTAAACAATAGCGTCATCTAACACAATGAATTTGTGTGTATATTAACCACAAATTCTTTTCCCCTCATAAACCTATAGCATCAACCACATATGCCAGACGTCCCAAATTACTCATGTGACTGTAAAATTCCTCCTTCTTTCTTTATCTCTCCCTCTCTGTTGCTCTCTATTCCAAATTCTTGGTGATAGTAGTCTAGACTTTCTCCAGAAATAAGAATCTCTCCTCCTGCTGGCATTCATTTACGACAGATATTCATGAAGCTCACAAATGCACATCTCTATGGTACTTCTCAACATATCCTCAAGAAAATTAAGTTCTCCTCTGAGACCCTTCACAGAACCATAACAAGCCATTGTTTACAAAGCCTTTCAGGTATCTCAGCAATGCGCTAAAAATGATTTCTTATCGTCTTACTGTAAGACATACAGCTTTTATAGATCACAGAGATCCTGATTCTTCACTAAACTTCCATTCAAATTTTGATGCTCCAACAATAGGGCTCGATACTACCAGGCATCCAAAATTGAGGTGCGAACTCCCTTAATTCCGATCCCCTCCAACATGTACTGTATAAGCTGAAATTTTCGCGGTGGTTTAATTTTCGCTAATTTTGCGATGATCTCCTCGCTAAAATTTCCACTTAGCAATATGCCTATATTTAAGTAAGGAAACAGTATTCAAAACGTGAAAATAATAACTCGCTAATATGTCAAACTTGTCCCAAATCGCTAAAATATCTGCAAGCTAAAATATTGACTTATACAGTAGTTTGGAGCCCTGCAATAAGTTGAACTTTGTCCAGTGAGAGAGAAAAAACAAACTCAGATAAAAGAGTCTAAAAATATCAAATTTAATAGAATTGAAGTCTTAAATTGTACTTTTGAGACTTTGTGCAGTCTCTGTTTAGGTACCATTTGAATCCTTGTCCTTGCCAGCTTAAAGTTTCAAAACTACATATATAACAACCTGTATGAACATACCTAAAGGAACTCTCAGATTGGTGACGAGCATCAAGGGTTTTTCTGCATGGTAGCACCAAAAACGAGTTACTTTATCACCAGCCAAGTGTCTGATGAAATATTCGACCAAGGCCATTAAACAAGCAAACACTGAATAATGTGCACTATGCTTCACATCCTTTCACCCTCATGACATGATCTTATATGGCAGCTTCCTATAAGAATTTCATGTTGCCTGGCTTAGAAGCGATTCTCGTTAATGCTTTTTTACTCTGTAATAAAAGTTATCCTATCACGAGATTTCTTCAGTGGCTAGCCTGAACAAGGTTTTTTTTCCAAGCACCTGCTTTGCTCATTTTACACATACACAATCCTGTCAAGTTCTACAACACACCCTCTTTTGGCGAATGTACGTTGGTGAATTCCAGACACTAATTAAATGCCTTACTTCAATCTTGGGCCAACCACCACAAGTACCACTAACCCCTAAACCCTAACTCTAACCTAAAAACTAATAGCAACCTTTACCCTATATTGAAATAAATCCACTAGAAAATGTCATCAAATCTAATGCACTGTTGGATCCTCCCATAGATGCACAGTTCTGTCAGATTCTCTGTTGGTGAGTGAACCTTCGCATATATTAGCTCCCTGAAGCATGTTTCATCAGGCAACCACTGCATAAAATAATATTTTTCATTAATGTATAAAGAGTGGCCTTTTTTCAAACATTGCTTTCTTGTCAAGGCTGTTTCTTGACAGTGACTTATAATTCTACCACTATTCCCACGATTCCCCATGATATATTTCCAGGTCACACCCCCCCCCCCCCCCCCCATATGATAGGAATGACTTTGATAAACGCTATGAGGCATGTAGGACGTGTCTTACATATGAATATGAACACATCGCTCCTACGCTCAATTCAGCTTCTTATTTGGTCGACTGGGCAGATCATCTTCAAAATTATGTAAAAATGCTAACAGCAGCTAAAATAAAACACTGCATCACAATAACGGTAAGGCAATATTTCTTACTAAATTCTCTTGCTGTCAAAATAGTTTAACAAAACTTCCAATTCAATGAGTGCTTATCTAAGTATGAATAATACAGGACTAAGATTATAAATAAGCCCTTATACTTTGGATTCCAAAAAAAACCTCAAACCAAGCATTATTGATAGCCTTAAGGTATCCATTGAGCTCCAGTCGGCTGAAAGAACTTTCCTTTGTAGGGTAAGGTAAATGTTTGATGGAGCGCCATTGGGACTGACTTCAACAGGAGTCATCAGACTTGAAATGTCAAGGTTTGCATATATGGTGAGAACATACTATACGAGTCTATCAAGATCAGGCTGCCTATTTCATAAAACTTGTTATCAGAAGCAGTTGCAATAACTGTTATAAGCTACTGAAATCCTTGCATCTGATTAGCTGAGGGCAAATTTGTCATAGAAATGTGGCAGTTGTTACTGATAACCAGTTTTATAAAACGGGGCCCACTCCATCACACCTTCATCAGACACAAGGAGGTGCAAAGGCATATAGTGGTGGAGCAGTACTACTGTGAATGGGATGGAAAGCACTAGTGCCCTCCTACGATTCATTATTTCTCATTAGCAAGTCCCTTGCAGAGGACTTCAAACCATCAGTTCCCTGCCCTGGTTGCTTGCGTACAAATATACATGAAAGCTTTCTTAACAGTCAGGCCAAATATACATGTAAGTAACAACCCACCATGCTTCAGCAGGTGATTGACAAAGAGAGATAGAGAGAGAGAGAGAGATTAAGAGTAAAATAAAGAAGCAAAAGACAGAGATACAAAGATGTGCAGCGATGGATAAGAGAAATAAAGAGAGGAAGAGAAAGGGAAATACATGTAGACAAAGACAGAGCTTCAAACAGGGTCAAATATGTTCGGACAGAGGCAGAGAGAGAGAGAGAGAGAGAGAGAGAGAGAGATGGAATAAGAGAGGACATTGAAGAGTAGGATCAATTAACCCACAGCAGTACAGTACAGTATCTCTGTGTGGTGACACTTGCAGTATATCTTTAAATCCAGAATGCTAGGAATTACGCATTGTACATTAGCAGGAAGAGAAAAATTCACCGAAAATCTGAAGTTCATTTCCAATACAGAATGTTTGCCATTTCAATATAAGTAATTCAGTTGTAACTAATCATTAAAGTTTCTAAATTGGCAATGCACTTAAAAATGTATAATCGCTAGATTATTCTACAAATGGGCAATTCTATGTCAAATTTAAACATTTTTTATTTACGTCAGTTTGCCTTATTTATATCAAAATTCTAAAAACTCTTTTGAAGTAGGAAAAAAATAATTTTTGCCAATTTGAGGAGGGAGAATCGATTAATGCAGCCTTAAAGAAAGCCCTGTATTGCTATGGGTTAAGTAATATGGAATGAGAAGAAACATAATCAAAATAATTTCCAATGGATAGCCCTCAATTAGTAGCTTTCAAATTATATGGCATTTCTTTGAAAATATCATTTTATATGTACCTATAAATGTAAAAGACATTACTTAAAAGGAAACTTAACAAAAGCACAGATGCTCTTCACAATTTAACATGAGACAAATGCATTTGCAAATGAAGAAAATGCATGACCTAGATTTCTGCCATTTCCATAACCTGTTTTCCTGCAATCTAATCCTTTTACTTCTTTCTCTACACCTCAACACATCTCCCTGTCTTGGAAACAGTACTTAATTCCATGGCAAACCTCAAGAAAACTTATGCAGGAATAATTTTGTGGACGTTAAAATGTCAGATGTTGTCTGGCTTTCGGCAAGCAAGCTGTTGATTTGCATACCCGCGTGATCAAATTTGCACGCTCGTGGAGCGGTTACATCGGGGCCTGGCCGGATGGCAAATTTTAACATGAACATGCGCATCTTCTGCATGCACTATTTTGTGATGGGCATGGAAATAAGGGGAGAACGTAATTATCGTTGCTTGCCTGCCCAAGAGCATTCAGGGGAGCGTTTCATGAAGAATTTTGTCAGGGATTTTCACTGACAACTGCTATAAACTACTGAAATCCTTGCATCTGATTGGCTGAGAGCAAATTTGTCAGTGAAAATCACTGACAAGACTCTTTATGAAACACTCCCCAGATGCATGGGTGTGTGTGTGTGTGCATGCATGTGGGAAGGAAGAAATTATGTATGATGAATGCACCTCAAGCAGACTACATGTTAACAAATTATAATTGGAACAATGCCTCAGTCACGGGCTGCATATTCACCTGGCAACCTGTTGAAACACAAGATTTTTATTAAGCCCATTGAAGATAATTTCATTAGAAATGCCTTTCCAATGACTTTCATACCATGTTTTCGTGGACATAGTCTCCAAAAGGTTAAGACAATTGTAAAAAAAAAAAATTGCTTACAAGCTCTTAAACTGAATTGATAATGCACATCAGTACTGACAGGCTAAATCATAGTTTACATCTAATCAGGAGTTCTGCTACACTCTTTATAGAACTATGAAAGAAACATTTGCAAATACCTTGCCTGGTTAAGACTGGTAAAAAGTGGTTTCTGCACGACAAAATTAGTAACAACCCCAATATTGGTACATATTGTCAGATCTTACTGGCATGAAAACTGCCATCATCGAAAATTCATAAATGCACATGCACACAATATTGCAGTCAAGATAAGTCTAGTTTTTTAAAATGAGAGTTTTTCATATATTATCAAAAGGAAAGTAACATGCAAACCATAACTATAGCAAGTTCACATCTACTATAGATCAATGAGCAAAAAAAAAAAAACACATCAAAAAACAAACAAAAAAAATATGTAAAATACTTCAACTGAGTATAAACCCTAAGACTCCTTCAGTTGCAAGTACTTAATCTTCAAAATGTGGAACAGGAGGGAAATTTGTTTTGTTAAGGAAAAAAATAGGCAAAGAAAATAGTAAGCTTGATTATGAAGCACACTGTATCCAAGCAAAATAATATTACGCTGGAGCATCCATCCATGCTCCAGAATTTAAAGCCTCTTCAGAGTCACATTAGCTGCAAATCAATCAGAAACAAATGCATGATAAATAGAAAATATTTGAGAAATAGAAGACCGAAATACATGCTCTTTTTCTTGATTATTCAGAAATGGAAACCGATGCTTAAAATGCAACATGGCTCAATGATTTCATTGTAGGAGTTGGGAGGGGCTTGAACCCCCTTTTTTCTTAATACCTATGGGGGTGCCACTCAATTCCCCCCCCCCCACCATTTTTTCCTTGATAACATTTTTTTTTTTTCATTTCTGAAATTTCAGGGAATTTGAACGCTTCCTACACTATGAAATATAATGCTTGAAATTCCAATAACTCAGGTCAGTGTTCAAACTCTTTTGTGTAGGTGTGCTTCTTCCTTAAATTAGAGTCAATTTTCATCGTTATGCTTAGTAACTGCTTGCTCCTGTTGTCTACTTTCCAAAGGGCAGAAATGAGCAGGAGGGTCATGGGGTGAACTCCCTCCTCTTTCCCCCAATAACATATCTTATTTGGGGAGGGGGCAACTTGTCAGTGATTTCTTAGGCCACCCTCTCCCCCCCCCCCCTTTTTGCATGAGTTTTCAAGGAATTGTACCCCCCCCCCCCCCTTTTAAAAGATCCTGGAGCCACCCCTGCATTGGTATCAGATCTGAACAAGAAACATCTGCTACCATGGAAAAACCACATACAAGTTACACTGTAACCATATCTATCATCCTTTCTGGGAATTTATATCAGTTGGTGGTGGAAGGTAGGCTAGCATTTATGAAACTGATCTAATTGACATACTGATAATTGAAAATGGCAGACTGTCAACTACAATATACAATATCCAGTGGCAATCTATGAAAGCAATTACCTGCATGTATTCATAGCATTACTCTAACAAAAATCCTGATAATTTGAAATGGCAAGCTATTGTACAATGTAGAAATTATAATGTCATTCTGACAAACACTGGAATCATACGAGAGAAACGAAGGTGTGATTTGAATAACTGCATTTTCCGAGACTGGTGGTCCATAGACAAATATTGAACACATCTGAATGGTTGTGTTAGCATGATATGGCATTTGCATCATGCAAACATTGCGTGCAATAATATTTAACTTTGATTTCTCCTGATGCCTGTCACCAATAAAGCATAAGATAATCATATTGGTGTATTTGCGAACAATGGTAGGACAATAAAGTGCAAATATGCATTGCTTTTCCTAATGTTCATGTAGATTCATATAGATGCAGGTTATATTGCCTTTTCCAAGACATTTGTAAATCAAATTTGCCTGCTATGAATATGCCCCGTCAGCCAAGTGCATAATATGCATTATCGTATTTTCCATATTAAAGCTTTCTTTGAAGGTTGTGTTATTCTAAATGTCAAAACTAATGGATTTCTGACGTATCCATAACTGGAACTTTATGTGTCTTACAGTGCTTTATTTCCATGTGCAAATAATATGTTTGAGCTGCACAGAAGGTACAGAACTTTCAAAATCAATTCAAATGCATGTTGCAATCCACATCCACTCTCATCTAGTCTCCTTGTATTCCCTAACTTTTTGGTTCATCATTTCCCTCATTCATATTGTATTCTTCTTCTTTAACATTTTTCATCATTGTTCATTTTGTAGCATTATCCATACATGCAAAGCACATTCCTGTAATAATTGTGTTTTAATGTTAATTCATTTCTTCATTAATTATCATTGCTAAATTATTTTGCACCAGATAATTAAAACATTATTGTACTGAGTATGTTTCTTACCAATGTGAATGATCCATGAATTTGTTTTTCCTCTGTCTCTCTTTCTTTCTCTCCTCTGCCCGATTTCTGTTTCCCTCTAGCCCCCATTCTGTCTCTGTCTCCATATCCTTCTCCCCCTCCCACTGTCTGTCTGTCTGTCTCTCTGTCTCTCTTATACTTCCTTTTTTCCTCTCTCTCCTTTTATTCTTTCTCTACACCCTTGCCCCTCTCTCTCTCTCTCTCTCTCTCTCTCTTTCTCTCTCTCTTTCCTTGTCCCCCACCCTCCATTTTGCACCTTGTCTGCCTGCAGCACAAGATTCTCTTCTCACTAGAGAGTTCAGTGTTTGGCATGACAAGGAAATTTCATCACGCTCGCAGCATGTTTGCTGCGGGGATTTGCAAGTGCATCTCATTTTCAGTCTTGTTATGTTTAGATTCAGCTACAATAGCAATGCAAGAGATCAATGCCGATGTCTAATCTATCTGTTAGAGGATTTGAGTCACCTATTTCTTCCCGGCTTGCTATATTCCTCATTATCAGGTTGTATCATTCTTTCCCCCTTCTTCTCTATGCATTATTTTGTTCATCTAATTGAGTGGATGAATATGTAGAGCAATTAGAAAGAGTTCTTAACTGATATCTCCATCAACGAGGTCATTCTCAAAGGGTCATTTCTGTTTAACTCATTGAATACCATGCCCATGATAACTCAGGCAAGGGTCAATGGAAAATGTGTGTTATAATGAAATCAAATCATGCTCAACAGGATAAAAGATCTTCAATGATTTCAACTAAGCCTTTGCACAACAGAAAATGTAACAAATTTGGTTTTCCAGAAAGAGCATTTTTTTTAAGGTCAAAGAATGTCAAAATGGATACAGATATCTAAATACTATTCTGTTCTCCCACTTGTTGTCAAAATTAATAAAATGAAAGTTACATATCTAAGTGGTATTAACAGGGAGTACCCCATTCCAATAGCCAATGGGTTAAAGTGAGATTCAAACTGGTCATGAATGTGAAGTGTGAACGACCATAACTGCATCATCTAACCCAGCGCTTCTCAACCAATGGTCCGAAACTTTCTCAGGTGGGCCGCGAGGTCAGTCATAAATACAGTCAAACCTGCTTTAGCGACCACCTGTCTATAAAGGCCATATTTCCCGTTTCCCTTGATTGTGGTTTTTCATTGGAGTATGTACTGAAGGAAACCTGTCCATAAAGACCACCTGCTTATAAAGACCATTTTTCTTGTCTCCCTTGGGTGGTTTTTATAGACAGGTTTCACTTGGTAAAAAATCTTGAATTCAGCTTCACTGTTAACATCAAATTGAATTGAATTTATTAAACATATCAAAATACCATCAACAGTTGTGGATTATCGGCAACGCAATGTGCTAACAATTTTCGAAGATTTCTGCAGGCCTACACTTGGGGTGGGGGTAGGTTGGATTTTGTAATGTAATGTAGGTATAGACCCTAGTGGTACAGATAATTACCACACAATCCGTTTATTATTTTCTTTTGTCAAGTTTTATTGATTTTTTTCTCATTGAGATTTTGTGAGGTGGGCCTCAAAATATTTTTACGAATGAAGGTGGGCCTCGAAAAAAATTGCATAGCCTAAGTGGGCCTCGAGAGAAGAAAGGTTGAGAAGCACTGATCTAACCAATAATCATTCACTGTATTGAATAGATTGTACTTAATAGATACAGTACATCAGTACTTAACATTAAGCTTTTGGATGGGGAGTCTGGAATTGAATTTTAGGGTCTGTAGGCTTACAGCCCTATGGTGAAACTTTTAAATTTGGGAGTCTTGAGAAAAAATGTGGTCACTCAAGACATTTCCTGGGCACCTGAGGGTGTCAAGCCCTGCAGTACGGATATGAAATGGATTACCAGGACATGTCATTCTCCATGGAAACCTAACTACATTCAGAGAGGCTGCACTACCTATCATCAGCATGATACGGCCTCCTGTTGAGCCCCACATGCTATAAATGGACCAATGCATGTTTTTACTTGCAACCCTGCATGCTCAATTTTATTGTATATATGTTAGCCAGCCCAAATCCTGCACCCTGTCACCTCCATTGGCACATGACATCACTGACATCCCAGTATAGCTCCTAAGGAGCTGTGTTTTGGGATTACTGCAACAAGTAACAAGTAATAAGTACATAAAGGCCTCAATTCACAAAGGAGGTTTAAACCATGAGTGAGGTTTAAACTTCCATAAGCAAACTAAAGGGGGTATCTAACTGGGCTTGAAACTAGTTTGCGACCAGTTTGCGACTCCAGATTTTGCTAGTTGCAGAGACGTCTCCGCGACGTCTCCGCGACATCTCCTGAAAATTATGGAGTCTCCAAGGAGTCGCAAAAAATTTGAACATGTTCGATTTTTTTTTTTGAGACTCTTTCCAGTCTCCGCGAGATCTCGGAGACGTCTCCATCAGTTGCAGAGATTATTTGTTTCTGCGAGGTCGCTGCAACTTTGCTGCAACTATAGGAGACGTCTCAGAGACTTCACCGCGACTGAGGAGACGTCTAAGAGCGGTCGCCATGACTGAGGAGACATCTTAGAGACGTCTTGGAGATGTCTTCGCAAATTCCAAGCAAAGTGATTGACACCTGGTTTGGAGGAGTTTCCGATTAGTCTCCTAGAAGTTGCGCCTTGGTGAGAGCACAAACCATTTTTTGTCACAGAGACGTCTTGGAGGCATATTTGTGACCAAAAATGGAGACGTCACGGCGATGTCTCCGTTTGTGAGATGCGGCCTTAAAAATAAGCGTAAATAAGTGCCCACTGCCCATGCACACACTTAAAGGAAACACATAACTGGACAAATTTCTGTGTGCAATTATTATAAAAAAACAAGGAGGGGGTTAAAACCCACCTATGGTATAAGCTTCTTTTGTGAATTCAAACTAAAGCCTTTCATTGTATATCAATTAATCAGAGAAAACACAAGACAACATAATTGGCTTTACTTCTGAGAAATTCTAAACACTCAGCAGAATCATACAGGAATGCAGATGTGAACTCAATCAAAGATAGCACCTAGCATATGGTTACCATGAGCACTGAAGTAATATTCTGCTGTATAACATTCCCCTCCATTAAGTGTAATGAATCCCTATAGAAATGATCGCAAACATTTTGTTACGCAATGAGATGGTTCATAGTATCTGGCTCAATGAGAGAACAGCTTGCATGAGTCTTCGCTTTACGTCAGCAACAAAAAATACCATGGAAACAAGACTGACTGGTATTTGGATCAGGGATTTTACTTTTTTTATCATATCATGAGAGATTTCACTCCAGATTTAGACGTTAATCTGTGGGTTTGACATTTCAAAGTGCACTCTCCGCAGTGGAAATAACTTGATTTTCGAAATTATGTTCCAACCATAAAATAAATGTTCCTAGATACGGCAAAAGAAATCTGCTCCTATTATGCATATTATAAGACAACAAGATAGAGGGGCAGGCAGAGAATGAGATACACAAAGGGGGGGGGGGGGGAGAGAAAATGGAAGGATAAAAGAAGGCAATACGCAAACAGAAAAAAGGACTACCAGTAAGTTGATATGGTAGAACTGTGAGAATTTCAGATTTCAAATTGCAATGGAGTTACTATGCATGCATAATGATATTATTTGAAACTCAACAACATACCAATAATAGAATGATACAAAATACTATGTATCTTGCAGAATAGGAAGAAGACTTATATTACCTCAATTTGCTCAAATTCAGCAATTACTTTACCATAGTCTGCACTAATCTAGCTGTTTTCAGACAAAATGGTTGTTTCCTGAGAAAAAAACTGTCACCATAGTACTCCCAATTCAGAAAAACTGAAGATGGCCTGAAAAAGTATGCCAGGTCATCGATTTTCGTCAAAACACCAATCAAGTTAAAGAATGCCAGGATGGAAAAATAAGAAAGAAGCAACAGGAAATGTGACTCCAGTATAAAGAAGAGTTTTAATGCCTAACAAGGATGTAAGCAGCTGAGAAGTGTGTCGAGGTTCAACAAAAGAACTGTACTCTGGAAAAGGCAAAGTCTTTTTCTTCGAATCAGGCAAGCAAATAAGGATTTCCTTACATTCACAAAAAAATACTTGGGAGGCACAAATCCACAATGATCCCAGCATTCAGAACCAGACGTGACGTTGATGCTAGTTTAATTACAGGATTCTGCCCCCACTCGGATACCAGGTCAGTCAGCTACCAATGGAAGTCTCCATAGATGTCAGCACGTGCTTCCCGGAGGCACTGGAGCGGTGCACCCCTACCCATTTGGGCCAAGAGGAGGAAATTACGCCTCCCGGTTCCGCATGCTGACAGATGTCAAGACTTATCAACTCTGATTTTTCTCCAGGAGATAGAGAGAAGCTTCCTTTCAATTCCGCACTCACACTTCAGAGGATGTGATAATGTCTTTTATGCAGGATTGTCAATTGTCAAGTGGTGAATGGGAGTTAGTGCAAGGGAGAAAAAGTGCTGTGAAATGCCTTGCACTTGCACTTTGTAACTGCAAGAAAAGAAACATGCTCACAAATGATTAAAGGGAAAGTCCACCCCAGAAATTTCACTGTTTCAATAAAAGGAGATAAATTTGAACATTTTCTCAATTTCCTTGGAAGTTACACATTTTCTAACCCCCATAGTCAATGTATGTTCAGAAGAATTGCTTTTTACATAACATACTTTGACTATGGGGTGAGAAAATGTGTAACTTCCAAGAAAATTGAGAAAATATGAAATTTCATATACAAAGTGAATGGAGAACTGCTCGCATATGATGTCATCAGTGTTGCCAATTTGCAGAGCCGAGAGTAATTCACTAGAAAATGTAAATGAGTGTAATTTTCTTATTCTCTGACCGATTTTGCTCATTTCTTTTTTAAAATGCTATTTAAATTTAACTCCTTTTATTGAAACAGTGAAACTTCTGGGGTGGACTTTGCCTTTAAATAGGGCTTTGTCTACTTGTCATATAAGCGCAAGCAATAAAAAGTGCAATGAAATACTTCACACAGCTTGCAAACATCTTATATTTTATGCTCAATCGCACATATCTCCTTCGTGAAGCTTGGCTGGCATATCATTGTCAAAGCAATGTACACACGTATATGATGTGACTTTTATGGATTATTCAATCAATATTTGTGTTGGTGCTTTTATAAGTAGCGCTTTTGAGGGGGAAAAGTTATCATGAACTTTAGAAATGCTTTACTGTTGTCGAATGACAAAAGGAAGCAACTCTAATTTTTTTTCGAAATTGACTTTTGATTTTGAGGTACTTTTCTGTATGCTCTATATGATGGTGAAGAAAGTAAAGTCACATGACCCTGAATATCTGAAATAAAGACCAATCAAATGGAAGCATCTCCTTACATGTAGATTTCCTCATAAAACAGCTACATATTTTCTTCATTTCCTGTCTTTTGTCATTGCACGGCAGCATAGATGCCTTCTTAGCCAGACAAAGTTTACTCATATTTTTCAGTGAATGAAAATTCATTATTTATTCTGAACAAAGGCAGAAATGAAATAGTTCTGATAAATAGCTGTAACCATATGCAAAAGTCAAGGAGCTTGCCCTTTTAGAAGACTGTTATTCCATAAATTCCTATTTCTATGTAACACACACAATCTAACAGACTACTCCTGCACACCTGGTAATCTATTTTCAGCAAACTGGTTCATGAAAAAGCACTACATCCCACCTATATAGATATACCGTGTTGCACCAAAGATAGACATTTCTCTGTAGCCATTGTTCTATTTTTGTTTGCAGACACTGTTCTAAATAAAACAATCCCTGTGGAGTTGGATGAATTCAGACGGGTTCATCAAAGGCAATAACAAATAGTAGGTGGGGCGGCCAAATTACAAAAATAAGGAAGTTCTGATTTTTTCTACAAAAATGTAGGCCTACTGTGACTGTAAATAACACTTTTTACTAAAAATAAGATAAAAGCATCTGTTGTAAACTTGTTGTTATGATGTTTAATATGATATATTGCAAGAATCGCATGCTCATGGTAAATAATTATCCATGCGTGATCTTTTCATTGTTTTGTTTCTGTATTGTTATGAATTGTGGTGTATGTTGTAAAAAGCCACTGGAAGTAAAATTTCTATGGTATATTTGCATGGACCAATCTTGAATCTTTAGTCTTGAAAAGGGGGTCTAAAAATATATAACTGCAGTGCAGAAAGCTGCTATGTTACTTTATGGTACTCAAAAACATATGCCGCAGGTTTGATTTTGTGAAAGATATATGTGTATGGTGGAAAGTTCCAATTAATTTGGTTTTAGGTTGGGATTAGGGTTAGGGCTGGGATTATGTACGGTTTATGGTCCACGTTTGAAGTTTAGAAATTGGTTAATGATAGGAATGGACATGGTGCACAAGCAATTGTTGCCATAGCCTTTGGTAGAGGCCTCTTGACTGAAGTTTACATCTGATAACTGAAATGAGACTACTGGTGAGAACCTGGGTAAACACACGAGCAAACGGTGCAACCACTAGGCCTTTTCAGGATTGGGTTCCCCCCCCCCCCCCAGCTGAATGAATTATTCATAGCCTGTATGTTTTAACAAACGTTAGCTTGCAAATATGCAAGCTGGGGCTCAATTGACCAATCCGAACTTATGGCTTTGTAGGCATACTAAATATAGGCTGACGTCATAGGAACGATATGATTGCTGATTGGCAGCTACCATTTTATCAGAGAATTGGTGCGGAAATGAAGGTTAACATAAGAAATCCAAACAAATTGGGAAAAGGCCTAGTAGAGGTACCATACATGTAGTTGAGTAGAGGTGCCGTAGTCAAGTGGTCTAAGGTGCTTAACTGGAGACGCGACAGTCCGGGGTTTGATCCCTGGCATGGCACTTATGCCCTTTAGCAAGGCATTTTATCAACATTGTTGTTTATCATATATCAAATAAATTGATGAACCGTGTGCATATTGATACCAATGTGTGCATGTGTTGTTTAAAAAAAAAAGGCCTAGTGGCTCTTGCCACTCACTCGCACGTTCTCCCGGGATTTCGCAAGTAGTTTCATTTCAGTTTGGATATAAAATCAGTCACAAGGCCTTGACAAAAGGCTATTGTTGCCAGAGCATGTATGACACAACCTACATTTGTATTGAACATGAACCTCTAAGTTCACATCTTATCAAGATTTTCAGAATAAAAAGACGACTACAAAATTTTACGATGGCACAAGATTTTGAAGGATAAAAAGTATCCCCTTTCTTTTATAAATCTAACATTAAAGGGTAAGTCCACCCTAGAAATTTTACTGTTTCAATAAAAGGAGATAAATTTGAACAGCATTTTAAAAAAAGAAATGAGCAAAATCGGTCAAAGAATAAGAAAATTACACTCATTTACATTTTTTAATAAACTACTCTCAGCTCTGCAAATTGGCAACACTGATGACATCATATGCGAGCAGGTCTCCATTCACTTTGTACATGAAATTTCACATTTCCTCAATTTTCTTGCAAGTTACACATTTTCTAACCCCAATAGTCAATGTATGTTCAGAAGAATTCCTTTTTACGTAACATACTTTGACTATGGGGTAAGAAAATATGTAACTTCCAAGAAAATTGAGAAAATGTGAAATTTCTTGTACAAAGTGAATGGAGACCTGCTCGCATATGATGTCATCAGTGTTGCCAATTTGCAGAGCCGAGAGTAATTTACTAGACAATGTAAATGAGTGTAATTTTCTTATTCTTTGACCGATTTTGCTCATTTCTTTTTTAAAATGCTGTTCAAATTTATCTCCTTTTATTGAAATAGTGAAAATTCTAGGGTGGACTTTCCCTTTAACAGTGAATGTATCTCACTATTTCAAGGGCAGGGGTATATCTATTTTTGTTAAGGGGAGGGGGAATGATGAAAACATATATTTAAAAAACCTACCTACACTGCATGTGAGATATGTAATTTTACAATATGATCAGGGAAAACTCCAACACCAACATATTTTAGAATCAAGGTCTTTGTTGAAAGAAATAGAAAAAATATCACAGATGTAAGAAATAGGGCACACCTTTTTTGCAACAAGAGCACTTCAAGCTCCAGTGGGTCGATTTTGAAATTTAAATCTGGAAATCAGAATTACTTACTTCAGGACCTCAAGTCTCTTCATTGGCATGAATTGCACCTGTTTCACATTCACTTCAAGACTTACTAACTGTACTTCTCACATCCCCTTAGAGCTGTCAGCTTAGACATCAATTTACACAGCTCTGTATATCTATCAACCATGAAATTTTTCAAGACCATAAAATGATTTCAGGCTTCATCTCCAAGTGCACACATTTCATCAGATCAGAAAGGGTACTATACTTTTGCTTCCACAAGTATATACTGGCCATGGTGTAAGAGCTTTAGGACAATTTTGAAACTAAACACTGAAAGTTGTACACAGTATCCATTTATTGTATTTAAATTGAATTACACGCACCATATGTATGCATTTTCTTCAGTTACATAAAAGTCTATGTACATTATCTCTTCCAGACAGAAAATTCGCTACACTTACTTCTTCAACACTATATTATCTGCCGCCGAGTAGTCCAAGGACAGATGCTGATACCGGATACACATCTAATTGGAACACAGTGTGATGTTCCTTAAAATTCCCCATCAATATCAGCTATGGTGCAGTATTTATGGAAACAAATCTTGATACTGAACAATGCAAGTTGTACACGAGTATCTATTTAGATGATAGAATGTTCACCAGGTTGAATTTCAGGTCAGATTTATGGACTAGCTCGAATAAAATTCTTGAGCACCTAATCACAGCAGACATTTTGGAATGTTGCTTTCCATGCCAGCTATCAAAGACTGCCATCTGTTTTTGATAACATAATATGTAACCACACAGAACTACTACAGTACATACAGCTTCATGCATTGCCGATCATTTTTCAACAATGATCATCAAAACCGCATGTCATATGACCTTGGTGCACAGTGCACACATAAAACATGTAATGTAACTAGTAACAAGTGTCCTTTTGAAAAACTTCCAATTTCCTCAAAGCCAGGAGGATACATTAAAAAAGTTCAACCTCATTTATCCAGCTACCGCAGGACTGGCACTAATTCGGATACAGTGTAAGTGATTTGGCCAGATATGAGAAATCTGCTTAAATACAGGTTTTAGTAAAGTCTGTTTTAGTAAAGACTATTCATGGCGCAATAACCACTGGTTTTGTGGGAGTTTTTAGTGGGTTTTGCATGGCATTTCCAAGTATAATTGAGTGAAAGAGCAGCGTACATATACACTGCAAGACCACATGCAGTTGACAGGGAGATCCATATAATTACTAGAGGCATATAAACAATGTCAAACAGTGCCAAAATATTTAGCCTCTGAACTGGATGAATACAGAGTTTGAGGGTGTTTATTTTGTCTCTTGCAGGCAACTCCTATAAATTTTCTCGGGATAATATCTATCTTTCACTGACCGCTTTATTACAGCAACAAAATTGCTCTCACTTCAATTCATGTGTATCTGCTAAGAGCCATAAGGGCATTAAATCTATCTGGGGGATGTTTCACAAAATCGTGCATAAATTTAGGCATAACTTTAACAATTACGACTTAACTATGAACAGCCAAATGGAATGCCCAAAGTTTTTCCTCTTGTTCTAACAAAGTGTGATGGTATTTCCCATGATCTCAAATTGTTGGCAAAAACCATACATCATATTAAAAATATTTTGTTAATAATAATAATGATACTCTATATATAGATATTTCAACTTTAGCTTATGTCATTAAATTTGGCTTTCCATAAGTTTTTCTGAAAGTCATGAGTAAATTTGGGCAGAATTTTGTGAAACACCCTTCTTATTCACATTGGCTGGCTAAGTCTGTTTCAAGAAGTCGCTCTTTGGGTAAAAAGTTATGCACGATTTGATACTTATGCATGATTTGGGCACTTTAGTCAGATCCTCTATCATAACCATACGATGGTATCTTTTCTCAGTCAATTTCAATGACTGCTTACAGTTTGAAAACTGCTCACCAAATAGTTCTTAGCTGCATACCAAATAGTTCTTAGCTGCATGTACATACTGCTTCTAACAATGATAACCACTCTTCAGTCAAACCAGGTGCAGCATCTACCAATGAGCTCATAAGATCCTCTTTTTAGTCCAATCCCCTATAACATCTAAAAATCCTATCTACTGCCAGTCCATGTCAACATTATATATTTCAATACCAGCCTAAAACTTTAAAAACTGTGCTATTATTAAATGCAAAGCAGCTATTTCTACCTGGTATTGCTTCTAGCACTGCTAACCATTCAGTTCAGTCAGTTCAAACACAATACCCACCAATGAACTTGATGAAAACCTCTCTTTATTCCAATCCCATCTTATTAGTCTTTGCGAGTCTTCTGGGTCACTGACATCATCACGTTCATTACCCGCAATGCTTGTTTAGGAACGCGACTGCACCTGCTAAACTGCTTAAGTGACAAACAGATTCCGTGGAGCAAACACTTTGTGGAAAAAAAAAAAGACTAATGATGTTCTAGCTGATGTGAAGTACCCATTAACTACTCTGGTTAAGAGAGATAAATGCTTTTGCAGAATTTGAGCAGTTCACTCTTAATGGTTACCCTTTCTAAGATTTACAGGCTACATACATGTATAATGTGAACTCTATCTATCTAGGTTAACTTGTACATTTGGGAATTCAAAACGTTTCCTTATAAACTTCCAAAGTCGATGTCAGGGGTACCATACAATACTTGTCTTGTAAATGGTATGGGATTTTGAATTAAGGGTTTAATGACTTCAGCAGCAGTAGAAAATATGCATAATAACTTGATTTACAGAAGGTTTCATGCATTGTACACCTGTTTTTATTAAAGTAAATTTGGTCAATGAAGAACAGATGGATGGTGATTAAGATAATTGATTCCAGATTATTTACAATGTGGAACAGAATAATTAACGAAAACTTATGGCCAAATTAATAAATAAAAACGTCACATAACTCGGTGTGCCTATATTTTGCAATTAAGCCATTTGGTTTGAAGGTATTCAACTTTTCAATTCAATTTAATTAAATTCATTGTTATTCAATTCCATATATAAAAACATTTTCATAAAAACATGCAGAAAATATAATACAATTTGCATGCAATTATTGAAATATAAAAAGATTGACAATAAAAACAGGAATTAGGTTGCTGTATAAAATAAAATCTCTTGTGGGTTTGTCTGGACAGCCACCATGACATAGAAAAAAGTAACTCAAACAATACAATTAAAAATGGAATCATACAAATTGATGTATCATTATACAATAAATCCAACAGAAAACAAAAATACAACCGCACAATCCACAGACAGATTTCCTGGTGGAATGTTATTGTATATATTGTTTACGCCATAAAATCATTGCAAATAAGATACAATTTAAGCTTTCTTTTAAATAAATTCAAGCTTTTTAGAGAAGTCAAGTCTGATGGGAGGAAATTCCATACAGTGTTTAAAACTGATATTTAGGACAATAGCTGACAATCAATGATTGACCTACTGATATCCTGAAACAAAAATTGAAAAACATCAAGATTGTAAAGTCTCAACCTGTTAACCTTTCACTGTTATACTTTGATGGAACATACTGTATCAGGAGTTAAGGCTTACCCAAGTTCCTATCGACTGTATCAACAAAGGTGTCAGGAGTTGCTAAGGTGCAGTTCCTATTTTTCCAGTCTCCTTGTGAAGGCCCTTGGTTACACAATCATTACAACTGAAAAACGGTTCTATCTGCAAACTAAACATCATAATAGAGTGACCTAAATAAAGACTTCACACCATATACTACTGCACATAATGATTCAGAGCACAATTAGCAGCAGGATTTCATCTGTTAATCTTGCTTCCATTCCCAAGAACTGCAAGGTCACAGGCATCTAATTAACAGCTCCATTTCAATCCAAGCCTGCCTTGTGCACGTCCTTCTATAGGGATAGATGACAGATCACGCTAATGGCCACTGTGCTGATTGGGAGACGATATGGCGTTAGTGAGATTAGGTTACCCGTGAAGGAGGTTTTTATTTCATTTGATAGCATTCCTAGAATGTATTCCAGTCTCAGGAAAGGTCTTACCGACTACAGTCTCCACAGTCTCCGAGTAAAGACCCTTCTTTCACAATCATGACAACAGAAAAACATTTCTATCTGCAAACTAAACATCGCAGTGGAGTGACCCAAAGACTTAACTGCACATAATACTACCAGGTATTATGATCCAGAGCGCAATTAGCGGCAGGATTTCATCCAGTTATCTTGCTTCTACTCCAAAGAATTGCAAGGTCACAAGCATCTAATTAAAGCTCCCTTTCAACTCGAGCTTGCCTTGTACAAGTCCATTTATCAGGATAAATTACAGATCATGCTAATGGACACCATGTTGACTGGGAGGCGATATGAGATTGGGTTACGTGTGAAGGAGGTTTTGTTTCATTATTGACAATTTGATATCATCCCAAGAATCGATTTCCATCTAGGAAAGTAGCCTTGGTGATGATTTGGGGCAGATCTGCATTTTTTTAATCTCAAAAAGAGAGAGGAAAGACAATTTTTCACAATGATTCAAAATCAAGGGGGCAAATTTCCTTCATGTGTGATTAAGGTATACCAATTCATTTCAAAAGGAGGCACAAATCTGTAATCCCCCTTCCCAAATAATGAAGAAAACTACCTATTATTAAACAGATTTGTCTATTTAAGGTATGGCTTATTTAAAAACACTGCAAGGTATTGCATCTGAGTCGGTGTACAAAGACATTAGCCTGACATTAGCGTAAACTTGTGAAAAGTATCAACTAGCAATAAGTGATAAAGAGGATAATGGTTTCCTCCAAGGAATTCCAATCATCTTGTTTTCAACACACTTCTGCTTTGCGACATCTTCAGAAGATACTACCCATCTTACTCAAGATGTAATCTTTACAATTTTAATATTCTGAAATGGGATTTTCTCTTTCTATTCATAGCATTCGAAAATATCCTTTCATTCTTAAAATATGGCATTTTGAGTACTAAATGGAATTTGTGGCATCAAAGGCAGAGCTCCAGGGAACTACAAGGATGGGGGCAGAAGCCACCCAGACCTCTCATTTTTATATAACATATAAAAACAGTGCCCACACCTCCCACCCCCAAAAGTTTCATTCTCTCTCTCTCTCTCTCTCCCACTCTCCCTCTCGCTATTTCTTTCTTTCTTTGTGTTGATTTTTTATTCTCCAAGTCTAAACCTCTTATTCCACATGCTGTGCTTTTCGACTCTCTTCTCTCTTCTTTCTTTACGTATCAATGTTATTTCTCTCCCTTCCCCCCCCCTCTCTCTCTCTCTCTCTCCTCTATATGGCTTCTCTGTCTCCAGACTCCTCTTCCTCCCTCTCTCCTCACCTCCTCTCACCCTCTCTCTCTCTCTCTCTCTCTCTCTCTCTCTCTCTCTCTCTCTCTCTCTCTCTCTTTTTCTCTCTCTCTCTCTCTCTCTCTCTCTCTCTCTCTGTAACAGAGATCACAACATCCCAGTTCGCCTGAACTTTTTACCAGGTGTTAATTAATCTTCCCCATGTTTATATTCCATGGTTAATCTGATAATTAAAGTTGATCTCCCTGTTTACTCCTTTGAGCCAGCTTGTATATCAATCACAGACATGCATCATGTGTTTGTTTATTGCCGAGAGATACCAAAGAAAAGAAAATGCAATATGCACGCATCCACAACCCCATTTTTAATGCACAGCCCTGTAATTCTAGATAAGACCCTGGAGCAATGTCGGAGCATGATGTCATCTCCTATTCGATGGAAGGCCCTCGCCCTGTGAAAAAAGTGGAGCAAAATGGTAATTATATGTGTACCAAGAAACCTCTACTCATCTCTCGCACCCAGACAACTCTACCTTAATTCAATTGTTCTTTGACTTTATAGCTTCATGTTCCTGGATGTTCGCTACATACTTGCATACCAATGTTTATGTCGTCTGTTCGAAGCCAGAAGGGCGTTTAAGTCTGTATAAAATGATATGCGTTAAAGCCTTTCTGGCTCCAAAGATGATGTGTTACATACATTGCATTGTTTTCTGGAGACTGACATTCATGCAGCATCAGACAAAGCTAGACCGGTGTTACGATATTGAGAGAGACAGTCCTCATTGTTCTCAGTAAGCAAAATGGAGTGCATTTTCCATCGATGCTTCACGATTACTTTGTATTGAACAATTTAATGAAACTCTCAATGACCATTTAAAGATATATTTTCGAAGGAGAGATTCATCATGAATACTTCTCACTGCTAGTTGTACATTAAGTGCCCATATCAGGGCTTCGCGGAAACATGATAGTCGCAAGTGTCTACAAGGAAATTTGAACAGTTTGTGTGCATTGGATCCATGATAATTTTTTAATTAGATTGGTATTTGAATTCAAAATTAAGAAACACATACACATGTGAGAATCATGAACCCAGTAAATAATGAGCCCAGCACTTTAGCAAAAAAAAAAAAAAAACTGCTTTCAAACATTCTCCATACCTCAAGTCACACAATCATATCACAATAGGTAATCATAATCACAATGTCTGATTCTGAGAAGTGCTTGAATGAACTCACATCTGAAGACCATCTCAGGACCTTCATGGCTGCCTGGAAGACCCATTAGACCATGATGCCACCCCATACCATCCCACATCCTTCCCATAAGACAGCCCATGGTCATCTGTCTCTGTCTCTTGATGCATGTGAATGATCCCTCCATCATGCTGGCCTTAAATGACTTCACATCTGGCTTAGATGACACTTCCCGAGATGGCTTCTAGCTCCTTCCTCTCTGTGATCACCTATCCCCTTTAGGTCAGTTACTTTTCATTTTTCTTTTTATGTTCTTTATTTTTCTATCCATCTCAAAATGCTCTATTACTTCCCACTCTCACTCACTAACCCCCCCCCCCCATTCCCCCCCCCCCCCCGAGAACTTTGGCAGTGGTAATAGTATTCATTGAAATAATAAATGAAAATGTATTGCAATATCAGAGGTAGTAGTAGTAGTAGTAGTAGTAGCAATAGTATTGATGGTAGCAGAAGTAGAGGTAGCAGAATTAGAAGTAGCTTCTATAATAGTAGCTGAATAAATGGACTAAATGCCTTTTTTCAAGCCCTAAAATATAATTACTTTCCAAGGTCATCATGTTTGCATTCTCCTTTTACAACTCTTCACTATTCAACAGCTTTAAAATTTGACTCAATGATGCTCGAGGAGTGATGCCAGTCACACAGACATGAACATCACACCATCATATCTCATAGCAATGATTTTCCACATGACCTTCGTCAAAACAACAAATCACTTCATCTCATCCCATCCCTTCATCTTCCTCACCTCATAATCATTCCATACACCTATTTATTTGAGCTACCAGACCAAGACGTCACTGCGACGGATCCCGGGTCCCCCCATCGCTCGCAATCATGTCCTGTTTCCTGAGCCTTCCCTTTCATTCATCCTCTGTGCGTAAATGATTTCACATCTGCTTTAGATCGAGGTTGCAGAAGCCTAACCCGTCGTCACCTCTACCGTGCAGGTGCGTCACTCTCACCTCTCTGGTCTATTTTTTTCATGGGTCTCCCAGTGGATGGTGACTATCCTCCCATCCTTCCAACCGCCCCCCCCCCTCCCCCTCTCTCCCCTCCCCCTCCCCCCCATCCACTTCAAAGTACGTGCTGAGAATCTCTTAATCTAGTTACATACTGGATCATGCTAGAATACCTGAAGAACTGCTTACATTTTCCTCACACAAAAAATCTGAGATTTATGTAAGACTTTAAGACTAAAACATGATCAGCATAGAGTTTGATGCTTATTGTCAAAAGACAAAAACAAATCCAGTTTAATGCTATGACTGAAATGTCAACTTAATCTGAAAAAAATAGCAGCGATATTCAGGTATAATTAAATCTACCACATCCTTGTTTTGTCTTTGTATCCTGTGGCATTACAATATCAAACACCTCCACAGAGACCTATTTTCATCACATCAACTTAACAAACCTGTCCAAATTTAGATCAGAAAGGTCAAAGGCAAGCACCAATGGGTAGGGGGATGAAAATACTTCTAAAATGAGCCCCCCCCCCCCCGGCTGTGTTTTGTTCTCCTGCCCCTTAATCTGTTGAAAACTAAGCGAGTGATAACTTGTAGTATAGTCTATGGAAAATGTGTGCTACTGTAATATCAAAATCAAATCGTGAACAACAGATTAATCGTATTTCGCTAGTGTTCCTCCTCTCCGGGATTTTCCCCAGATAACGATTTTCTGCTTCTGGTAAACCACATAGCTTTCATGTTTTTGCTTTTTTTTGGTCTTTTTTTAAGGCTTCTATATCATTTTATCAAAGCAAATCAATACTCTGGAGAATTCTAAACAGATACACTGCAAACTCCTGGTTAACCATCATTACCACATAATCATATACACAGACTGCTTTGTATTCACTGGATTAGGTAATGAAGAGAATTCAAAAGAAAACAAAGATAAGTTTGCCTGTAGTGATGTTGAAGAAAACTATCAAATTACAAAACACAGAAAGGCATACTTCTACCTTACCATAAAATGTGCCTCATGATCATTGATGTTTCAAAAATATTTTTTTAGAGTCTAAAGAAAATGTCACTGTCCTGGCTGCTATAGTGATTACCAGGTAGAACCGATAATCTTGATCTTAAAAAAAGAAGAAGAAGAAGAAGAAGGAGGAGGAGGAGGAGGAGGAGGAGGAGGAGGAGAAGAAGAAGAAGAAGAAGAAGAAGAAGAAGAAGAAGAAGAAGAAGAAGAAGAAGAAGAAGAAGAAGAAGAAGAAGAAGAAGAAGAAGAAGAAGAAGAAGAAGAAGAAGAAGAAGAAGAAGAAGAAGAAGAAGAAAAAAAAGAAGAAGAAAAAGAAGAAGAAGAAGAAGAAGAAGAAGAAGAAAATTTTACAAGACTTCTAATTTCTCTTTTGAATTCCACATTTCTTTTCTTTTCTTTCTTCGTGTTTCACAATTAAAATTCTCTTATCTCCTTGTACTCATTTTTATCAAGCTTATCATAAGGTTGTAAGAGTATTAATAGTGGTAACTGCACAAATAATTGGGACTATATTGTGAACAACCACTGCTGAACAATCAAATTCTGTTCAACATGGCGTTGTAAATTTCAAACAAATGCCTGTTTTTTCCAAAGGAATTAAGAGGGGAAAAAGGTGCACTCTCCATTCTTAATTGAGCATGATGCATCTACATCCTTTCAAAAGGAAGTTTATGAGAAGATTAGTTTCCTTATCAAATAGAATAACAATACAGCGTATACATGTAAAGCTGTTTATGTGATTCAACAAGTGTGTGCAGCTATAACAGGCAAGATTCTGATCACTTTCGATGCAGACTTCATTTACAGTGGACAGGCAGAGACTCTTATATCAACATACCATAATACTATGCCTGCAGGGTACAGCCATTATAACAGACTGCACAGAACTGATATTTGCATCGAGCAATTTTGCAGAGACACAGGAGAGAGGGATTTGTGATGAACAATATTGGTGCTCTGACTTATTGTAATCTATTTCTCTGATATTGATATTTCCTGAAACTAAGCTAATAATATCATTTGAATTCTCCAATAAGAGCTGATTATGATTACTTTCTCAGTATAAAGGCTAAATGTAACTACCATTGCTTTTACAAACTGCCCATATCCACTCCCCCCCCCCCTCTCTCTCTCTCTCTCTCTCCCTCATAACTAAGGAAATAAAATAGAGAGCCTCTGGGAACTATGAAGACTATTACTTCCCTTTTCACTCAGATTACACATAAATAATGTTGAAGTTAATACTGGAGATATCATATATGAGACATTAATTTGGTTTTGAAAGACAAGTTAATAATTTCTTATCCATTCTGCTCTGTATCACTTAAACAGCTACAATAAAAGATAAAATTATTATTTTTTGATTAAAGGTTCAAAAAGAACATCTAAAAATGAATCTTGCTAGATGTTAAACATTATTCCTCTGTTAGTCCCTCCCTCACCTACCCACCCATTTCTCTCTCTCCCTCTCTCCATCTCTTTCCTCATGCTTATTCTTTCTCTCTCTCTCCTCTCTCTCTCTCTCTCTCTCTTTCTCTCTCTTCCCTGTCTCTTTCTCCCCTCCCTCCCCTCCCCTTCCCCCCATTAACTCCATCTCTATTTCCATCTTCATCACTCAAACAATATCCATCCTTTGGTTAAGGAGGGGTAGAGGGCTCGGAAATCGGTTTTAAAAGGATGCATGTGTCAATGACATCACCCCCCCCCCCATCCACTATGTGAGATGCACTTAAAATCTAATGTGTGGAAATCATCTATTGCCATAGTAATGAATGAATGAAGCGCATAATCATATGATGGCGATGACTCACCCTTGTGCTTGTGTATTAGAGGTCATGCACAGAGTCTGGGATGGGAGGGATGCCACACATCTTTTCTACTGGGGATGCTTTTTTTTTCCACCATGCAAAGTTATGGAACTTCAGACAGATGACATGGGCCCCCCTTGAATAAGCTGAACAGCAATTAACCCAACAAAAAGTTGCTTATACCTGCCAACCTTTCACATTTATAACAATCTCTAAATGCAAAGATCTCCTAGATAGGATTTATCCCTAAGAAATTGGTTTGCAGCTACATTATACAACTGGAAATTCACTGTATAACAAGGACCTTGGGTCCATGAAAATTACCTTGTGGCTTGTTATACCAGGAATCCTTTTATATGGTAAAAAAGAAAAGAACATAAAGACCTGGGAGTAGTGAAATTACCTTGCAAACATCCGGAATCTTGCTACATCAGAGTTTTTAATAGCAATTCTCCACTGTATCAAGATATTGCTATTAAAAACTCTGATGTAGCAAAATTACCTTGCAAACATCCGGAATCTTGCTACATCAGAGTTTTTAATAGCAATTCTCCACTGTATCAAGATATTGCTATTAAAAACTCTGATGTAGCAAAATTACCTTGCAAACATCCGGAATCTTGCTACATCAGAGTTTTTAATAGCAATTCTCCACTGTATCAAGATATTGCTATTAAAAACTCTGATGTAGCAAAATTACCTTGCAAACATCCAGAATCTTGCTACATCAGAGTTTTTAATAGCAAGCCTCCACTGTATCAAGATTGTGAAAGAAGCTGTCGACACATTTGAGCAAGTTATCAGAATCTCTATTTTCTTTGAGCAAATACATTTCCATCACCAAATTGCTCAATGCTTTTTTCAACCAGTTCTCATAATCCTCACCTCACTATCACTTCACCTGTTTGCCTGTACATGTACATCCCTTTCAACAGGCAAAAACATCAGTCACACTGATGCCAGGCTGACACTAAACTGACTGATTCTCAACCATTCAGGGTAAAATGTCATTCTTGTATACGGTCTTGTGCCAGTCCGGCATCAGTCTTGTGGTGTGATTGGGGTTCAAATCAGATTGTTGCAATCTGCTATTCATTTGGAGGGGGTTCAGGGAAAGTATGAATGGCATTCCTGTTGCTTGGCGTCAATTCAGGCGCTCTATTAGAGACCTGAATTCTTCTCATTGATGCAATTCAGTATAGCTACATATATGTCACAAGGTCAAGGTCAAGGTTAAACAGGGGTTAACTCACTTCAAAGGGGTGCCCACCTTGATTCATAAGGTCATTCTAGAATGTTTATCAGAATGAAAGCAGAAATATCAAAGGAACTTGTCAGCAAAAATCCGATGAAAAGTGGAATTTTATGAAGACCCTTCCACACTTCTGGCAACTCTATGGTGGCATACCAAAATCTGAGAACTTTGTGCAATTTTCCTGTTTATAACAGTCACTATAGACCTGTTTAAAGGATAACTTTATATATACGGCACATTGTATGGACAGACTTTGATCACTGGTAAGATATATGTTGGGCACAGGTTGAAAATTGAGCAAAGGTATACAGTACATACTACACACAAAAAAATGGCACAAAGATTATTTTGAATTCGCTGCTCTTGACTCGGGAATAGCATGTGAAAACTTGGAAGAAACTACTCAATATTGATGGTTGACACAAAGGCTGATAAAGAACAATGTGCATGTGAACAACTAACATTAGGATTAGAGAGAGATACAATGTAAATAGAAGACAGCGGAAGATAGCAGAAGATACATGTAGGTCTTCCTGGGAATTTTGACTGCATAAATGAGGGCACTTTCATAAAAGATCCAATAATAAAGATAGTGTAATAAAAGTTTAGCAGCTACCCTAAAGGGGAATTTAGTATCTAGAGTTTTCTGGACAACCCCCTGCTCCTCTTCTTCAACACATCCTTCCTACTTCCTCAGGATCAAACAGACTAGACGGTTTCCCCCAGGGGGGTATACCTGTGATTGTATTCCATGCTCCAAAAACCTTCACATCTCATTTAGATCTAGCACTCAGTCATGCAACCAAAAATAGAGTAGCTGCTTGTCCTCTGGTTGGAATTTAGAACAAGATGCTCATCCTCTTCTTCTGGAAAGGAAATTGGAAAAGGATCAGTTTTATACGAGGCTTACTAAGGCAAACTGATTGATCTTTTCTGATATACAAAGTCTACATGCACCAAGATAAATCAAATTTTGTAACTAAAAACAGGGATTACATTCTGGATTTACAAAGACACATGTTAACTTGTTTACTGATAAACTTCGTAAATTTATGACATGTGAAATTCTGAGCTTTGTTGCAAAACTTTTTTGTTACTAATTAAAATATACGTAGGGCTGGCATTTTTCTATTATTTTAAAAGTAAGTTTTGATTTTCATATCTGTGTATTGCCTTGTATTCTATCTTCCTTCCTTCCTTTCTCTTCTATTTTGCTCCCCTGCTGTCTTTCATCT
Source organism: Echinometra lucunter (assembly GCA_029962745.1). Classification (NCBI taxonomy): domain Eukaryota; kingdom Metazoa; phylum Echinodermata; class Echinoidea; order Camarodonta; family Echinometridae; genus Echinometra; species Echinometra lucunter. Next base: position 18,696,782 of record CM057156.1, read on the forward strand.
GTCTGTGTCTACCTCTCTCTCTCTCCCCCTCTCTCTCTATCCTTCTTTCTCTCTCCTTCATCAGCTCTTCTCTCTCTCTTGCTACTTGAAATGCCTTGTAAGATCTCCCAATCATTCTACTCTCTCCCTCTGATCCCCTAGCTCTCTCTCTCTCTCTCTCTCTCTCTCTCTCTCTTTCTCTCTTCCTCTCCCCTTCACTATTTCTATCTCTCTTACAGAGCCCACTCTCCTCTCTTTCTGTCTCTCCCTCATCATCCCATTCTCCTACTGTCATATTTGATGTTAGATTCTGATCGTGACTGACAACCTAATACCAAACAATAGTAGTCCTTCAAAGAGCGGTGCAGTGACTTAGAAATTCAGTTCAGGTGCTTTTCAAAATCCCACTCCTAATAACGTTGGAACGAGAGTGCTCAATTTCCGTAACGCTATACATGATTAGCATACAGCTACTCCTGAAAGCCTAAATGGACACGAGAGAACAGTTGATAAGTCAATTTTCACACAGAATCCTCATTGTGTACCAGGTATTGGTATTCCCTTTCTGGCTAAATCTGGATAGCTCTACCCAAGCTGATCTTCAATGTATTGTACAGCATCACCTCACCTTCCCAGATGCTCGACAACACTGGAAACAAATTACTTGATGAGTCAAGTACTGTATACGAAATTTGCTCATGATTCATGAATTAGCACTTAAGTGCACTCCACACTTCGCAGTAAATCATTTAAGTACATGCAATATACAATGTAGGTGACTAATCAGCAAAAATATATTGCTCTGTATGCTTTGGCTCCATGCCAGCATACAATGTATTCAAAAGCATCAGCTTTAACCCATTCATGACAGAGGGTCCACATTATGTGGTTTGGTCCAATAACTTTTGATGCAGAGCCCTTAAAATCATATCAAATACATGACCAGAAAGAGCAAAAAATTCTACACTTACTGTGCCCATTTTCGTTGCATCAATATTTGTTGTTTGATGCTGAAATTTTTTTAAAGGAAAATAAGCATTAAAATCCTTAAATTGGCAAAGCGATGAAAATTTTAAATTTACCATTTTCCCTGCAAATTGGCAACTTTATGACTTCTCATCATATGTTCAGTCAATTTATATTTATTTCAGATACATGATGTTTTACAAGAAAAATGTAGCAATAAAAGAAAAATGTTGGTGTTGCCAATTTGAAGAATAAAAGCTGATCAAATTAGGCTTTAAATAATTCCTGTCACAAATGGGTTAAGTATCAGTGCCATGCAAACATTTTAAAAAATAAAAGCACGACCAGTATATGGGCAAAGTTGAATTATGATCACAGAAAAGTTCACAGACACACCAGGAAAATGGAACAGAAATGGACACACCAAAACATACACATGAAGAGAATTCCAGGTTAACTGTGGGGTTAACTGCTCTTTAAGCCTTTATAGTAATCTGTTTTCTCTAATCATGCTCTTCAATAGATTCTGTCACTGTAATGTGCCCCACACATAATTATGTATTTTTTAAATTTTGCTTCCTTATTTCTGTCATTGCCATAAGGGGGGGGGGGGGGGGGGGGTGTTGTAATCTGAATGGTTCTGTCTTCTAGTAAAGATACACAAACTTTTCTACTGACTTGTTCCCTGTATGATAGATGTCACTTACTAGTAGATCAGTGTCCTGTTAAAGGAGAATGCAACCCAAACATCAGTGTGCTCTTAGTGAATAAAGATGATCAAGAAGAGTAGACAGTGAAAGTTTGAGCAAAATCTGACAATCTGTTCAAGAGTTATGAATTTTGAAAGTTTCAGTAAATTACTATTATGAGGATCCTTGAGTTGACAATTTTACCAGCATCTGTGATGTCATCATGGACAACTCTCAAGTCATTTTGTACATAATATTTTTCAAAAAAATTAATTTATATGAAATTTCAAGTCAGGAATCAACATAATTCTTCCCAACATGCTTGCAGAATTGATATAGCCATGTCTTACTCAAACAATAAATCAACAGAATTTTTTTCATTTCTCTTGAAAATAAATGTTGAATTCTATGTACAAAATGAATGGAGAATTGTCCACAATGACATCACAGATGCTGGCAAAGTTGCCAATTTAAGGATCCCTATAATAAAGATTAACTTAAACTTTCAAAGTTCATAACTCTGGAACAGATTGTCCGATTTTGCTCAAACTTTCACTGTTTGCTCTTCTTGTTCTTCTTCATTCACTGGAAGCACACTGATGTCTGGGTTGCACTCTCCTTTAAATCCAAGCTCACCACATCAACAAGTATTTGATCCATGCGTAACAATATTACAGGCCAAGCATCTCTGAAATGTCAGAAAAATATCATCTTAAAGTGATTACACAATGGTAAACAAAATTTTGATATATGATCGAGAATAGAATTCTAAGAAGAATTACATTAAAAATATGATGATTTTTAATCGAAATCAATGCATTTTGGCTAATTTTCTCATGAAAAGTTATGAGCTGACGAAAAAAAATTGAGTATGAGGTATGACGTAAAAGTGGGTACACAGCTTCGCGCATTGCAGTTGTGCTACGCGCTAGACTGTACAACATGTATTATACCTTGCGCGCATTTTGCTAGAAGTGCGCGACAAGGTACCCACTTTGACGTCATTTTGACGTCAAAGTGGGTACCCAGTTGAAACTGGGTCACAGCTGAGGGGTCAAAAATATCCTAAAATCTTACCACATTTGGGGGTTTCCTTGGCAACAGGACTTTTTAAAAAACCTTAGACAGATGATTTTCTGCTAATAAAATCATGCTCTTTTAAATGAGCTAACATTGTTTCAGCATTGGGTACCCCCTTTAACAGATACATGTAAAAGCACATTACTGCCTGCCCACTGGACAGGACACGTGTGCTTTATGCCTTTGGAGATTTAGACCATGTTTTTTTAGATTTAAACCTCTTTTCTGAATTTGGGTCTTTGAAGTTTGAGTCTAACTTTACAGCTGTAGACTAGCTATAACATTACCATGCAACAGCATGGTAAAATTCAATTAAACAATTTTCATAATTCAATTTTCACATCTAGCATTGTTCCTTCTATGTATTTTACTACAATTTCCTTTTTAACTGTTTTATATAAATACTGTCTTATCTTATGACCTTGTACATATGATAATATGAGTCTCCAGACTTTTGTCATGCACCAATTTCTTTTTACAATAAAACCGAAATTGAACTGAATTGAACTGAATTGAATTGAATTGAATTGAATGCAATGCAAGCCCGGAATGCAAGCACCATCTCCCAAACCCGAGTTAGGATTTATTTTATTTAAGGACGTTCCACAGTTATGTTTCTGCGCATCCCTACCGCGCAGGTTAAAACGTCACGCGCACAGCTGATTGATCTGCTGTGCGCGTCAGCTGATTGTTCACGGTGCACCACAGCGCAGATGCAACACCGAGCCTGCCGAGCTGGCCGGCCTGGAGCGCAGCAGCTAGCTCTCGCTGGTTTGGTTTGCAAAATTGACTAGATTTACATTCGTCATGATACATGTATATATTACCATCGATTGTAAAGCCTGTCTAAAGCTTTAGTAAAGATTCACAGGGCTCTCACTTCACTTTTTCCAGTACAATTGGTTAGGTTGCCTAATGGCAAATTAGGTGGTCACAGTGATTATGTTCAAATAGCAATAGCATTGTGTAATGAAATGTAATGTGAATCGGCGAATATTCCTCGCGATTCGCAGTTCGTGTGCTTTCTTTAGTGGGAGGCCCTACTCTCGGAAACCTGAATACTGCATACCTGAGGGGATATGTTTACCTATTTCTGCAGGCATTATTCATGCGTTTAATTGAGAAGTCCAATGAAAAGTGTTTATATCATCTCAGGAAAGCCTGGACCGGACGTCTGCACTATAGACTAAGGAGATATCCCGGGGAGATATTCCTTAAACCTGTTAGTAATGAACAAATACTAGTACTTGCCTACTTGGATAACATTACTAATCTTGTTGCTCTGTCTTGAAAGCCTTTGGCAAGCTTTCCGGTTATCGACAACAACCAATGATTGAAAGGTATGCATAAAATTTGAATATGATAGTAAACAGGTCTATTAACTACAAAAATAACTTTGAATCAAGTTTGCGTACACTACTTCAGCTGTACTTGTTGCTATGTCAGTCAAGCCTATGACAAGCATTCAGTGTATCAAGAACAGCCATTGTTTTAAAAAGTATAAAATTTGAATATGCATGTGTGAAATTATATGACTGACAGCTTACCTCAGCACCACGTCATGTCATCATTGACTAGCAAATGATTAGTAAAAAGACTAATGAAAGACTAATGTAAGACTAACTGATTTCAGTATAGGACTATTTACGGCCAATTCTTTCTCATGCAATACTAATTATTTCTCTTATTTCCAGGATTATACTCAAATAAAACATAATTTGATTGACTAATCAGTATTAATCAGTTTAAACACAAATGACTATTTATTTCGTAGTCAAATAAGACATAGTGAATGATTAATCTCTTTAGTCATTTGACCAACTTTCGTTTTCAATGTAGATTCTCAGCCTTTTGCATGTTTTTGGCGCGTTTTGGTGATTTACAAGCCAATTCGCAGCCGTTAGGACGCCGACAGCTTACAAACAAGCACATGGACCCCACTTTTTTAATGTTTCAATCTCTTCAGTATACTTTCCTCTACAATTCTAGAGAGAAAGACGAATATGATATGGGTTTTGACTGTTTGGGGCCATAAAATTGAATCAGCCGTATTTTGGGTCAGATTCTCAGCCCTTTGCAATGTTTTTTTTTTTTTTGGGGGGGGGTTTGGTGATTTTCAAGCCGATTCGCAACAACGAGGGCGACGATAGTTTAAAAACAAGCACATGGACCCCCCTTTTTTTTGTTTCAATCTCTTCAGTATACTTTCCTCTGTAATTCTAGAGACAAAGACGAATATGACATGGGTTTTGACTGTTTGGGACCAAAAAAATTGAATCGGCCGTATTTTGGATTAGATTCTCAGCCCTTTGCATGTTTTTGGCGCGTTTTGGTGATTTTCAAGCCGATTCGCAGTAACTGTTATGAGGGCGACGATAATTTAAAAACAAGCACATGGACCACACTTTTTTAATATTTCAATCTCTTCAGTATACTTTCCTCTACAATTCTAGAGAGAAAGACAAATATGACATGGGTTTTGAATGTTTGGGGCCATAAAATTGAGTCGGCCGTATTTTGGATTCGATTCTCAGCCTTTTGCATCTTTTTTTTTGCGCGTTTTGGGGGGTTTTCAAACCGATACGCAGCCATTAGGGCGCCGACAGCATGAAAACGAGCACGTGGACCTTACATTTTTAATGTGTCTACCCCTTAAGTAGGCATTCCTCTACCATTTTGCAAATTTTCATGGAAATGACATGGATTTTAAATAACGTGCAGCTTAATCTGTACTTTTTATTTTTCCTGTAGATTCCAAGCCTCTAATATTATGTTTTTTGTCCTTTTTGGCACCATTTTCGCCACATGAGGGCGCTGCTAGTTTAAAGAGAAGTACAGATGGCCCAGTTTTATCAGTCTTTACACCTTTGCCATACATTTCGCTACAAATTTTGAGGATTTGATGGAGTTTGATAGGGTTTTGATAGAGTAAAAGTGATTTATACTGGTTTGTCGAACTCGTGAGGTCTAAGAGGCCTAAATCTCTTTATTGCGTCATTTTATCTGCCATCCAATTATGGCAACTTCAAAGTCCCGTAGAAAAAAAATAAGCACATGAACCTATATTATTTTTTGCATTTTTGACCTACATAGGTACCAAAGTAACTCTATGCAAAATTTGGAGAAAATGACATGGATTTCATTTTAACTGTGGAACGTCCTTAAAAAAAAAAAAATTAGTGTATTACCTGCAGATGCTAAACTGCCATCAGTTTCACGATTTTTTGCAGCCAAGATTAATGTTCATGATCATTATCATGCCCGTCGAGATACATAAGCTCCTGAGCTAAGACGTTGTTGATGACAATTAATTTTCGCCCGATTCAACTTTTGCCGACGATAAGTCCGTACGAGACCCTCAAATCCTGCGCCTCAGCTCCAGGCGGTACACACGTGGAAATTACGGTAGACTGAGGTCTAGATCTTTCTAGATGAGCATTCGTAATCAGTGCAGGCTTTTTCCATTCATTTCGTATCACTCACATGATAACGTTGTTCGCAATGTGCAAGTCACAAGGAGAGATTCAAGCTAGAGTTTTAGGGAAACAAAATCAGGCTTTACACCTCAATTAGGAAATAATATGTTGTTGATGTACGTCTATAGTATACGACGAACGGGTGAAAAAGAGCAGCAGGAATACGTCATAAATACTAGATAAGCGCATCACGTCGTGCATGCCGATCGCGATACGTATACCGCTCGCACTATTCATTGAACAGGACTGCATCTCTGCGTTTCGACATGTGGCGTGGGGGTGTGGCTCCTGTGGTGTTTGAGGATTGGCCGCTTCAAGCATAACATCATTCTATGGTGATGATAATGGCGGTGATGGGTTATGCTGTTGAAATTTGTACTTTCATTCTCTTCTTTAGGCCCATACCTGATTAGTGACTTCAAAGCTGATGGTAATTGCTGTGATGTTGTGGTGGCGTAATGAATAATTGTGATGAGGAGGACGACGACGACGAGGACGAGGGCCTTGACGTTATGATGATGTTGATGGTAATAATGGTAATAATGGTAAAGATTTGATTTTGATTTGATTTATTTTCTTCTGCATACATATTAACATTTTGGTAACATAATATGCAAAAAAGCCAATTTTGACAATAAATCACAAATATAAAAGTATTCATATACAATCGTTTTTCTGAAGAAAACAATAAATGAAAAATTGTCAAATTATTGTAATTCATTAAACATAATTTATCAAACACAAAATCATTTACGGAAGAATGATTGCCATTATAAGCAATATGCTTAAAAATATGGCAACCCCAAATAAATATTAAATAGATAAACATATCAAATCAGCAGAATGGATTCAAATCAGTAGATGTTGTTGATGTTGATGATGATGATTTGTTTGTTTGATTGATTTTATTTCTTTGTTCAAATGATATAATATACATGTTTACATAGGTAATACTTAAAGATCAATAACAATACAGTCGTAATATAAAGAATAAAAACAAATATTAAAAAAATATTATACTTTTCATTAAACAGAATATATGCAATTCAAAGAACGCAGGAGACCGCCATCGTGAGCTGTAAGGCTTGATATTGATGGCGGCCTCGTGAAATAAGTTTCGTGACATAAGTCGTTCAGTATTGATCAAGTGGGTGCTGTATGCAAGTGCGGGTGCAGGTGCAGTAGACAGCAGTTGAGTAAAAGAAAAGGTATTAATCGCGATTTGATAATTATGTGAACAATATAATTTACTAACTTGGAGTGTGGGATGCATAAGATTCTATGATATTTCTTTTAAGAGTAGCTTTCAAGGAGTATATGGTTGAACATGATTTAATATTGTCTGGAAAATTGTTCCAAATGTCGGGACCATAATGTCGATTGGATTTATGGGTTATTAATAGTTTGGGGTTTGTTAGATGGAAATTTCCAGATATGCGAGTTGGGTAGGAATGAACAGAGCTATTAAACCTAAACATTATTATCAAAGGACGGTGGAAGTTGATTATTGATATACTTGAACATAATGATTGCTACTTGAATAGTATTTAAGTCGAAACTTGAATAGTATTTAAGTCGGAATGATGATGATGATGATGATGATGATGATGATGATGACGATGATGATGATGATGATGATGATGATGATGATGATGATAGTTATGATGATGATGTGGAGGAGGAGGAGGGGGAGGAGGGGGGATGAAGAAGAGGAGGAAGATCCTGATGAGGTGGCTGATGCTTATGATGGGTGCTGGTAGCGGTGTTTGAACTTGGAAGTGGTATTGATGATTAAAATGCTGATGAAAAGGAAGATGAAGATGATGATGATGATGATGATGATGATGGTGGTGGTGGAGAGGGGTGGGGGTGAATTTCTTTGATATTGAGACGGCGATCCTCGGGATGGGGGACATATCCCCCCTTGATTTTTTCTGGGGGGATCGTCCCCCCCCCCCTCGATTTTTAAAGCTTAATATTATTTTCTATTTTTCTATTTTAAGTCAGTTGACCAAATTTAGGCCAACCACTTAAATATTTTTTAGGCCTAGAGTGTATTTCGATGGGAAAATGAGGCTTCTTTCATTATTTTTGCAGTTATTTTTATAACGATCGTCCCCCTTCCAATTCTCGAAACAGATTTTCGGCGGTGACTTTCTGTGTTAATGCCCCCCTCCCCCGACTGGTGACATGAAACCGCCGCCACTGGTATAGATGATTATCAGGAGGAGGAGGAGGAGGAGGAGGAGGAAGATGAAGAAGAAGAAGAAGAAGGATTAGAAAGAAGGAGCTCAGGGGGACGCCAGAGAGGGAAAGACTGTCGTGAAAACGATTATTTCAATCATGGGTGTAATTCGGGGGGGGGGGGGGGATACGTCCCTCAAACCTTAAAGCGTGGGAACCATGATAGGGTATCCCCTCCCCCCATTTTAAGCTGAGGACATGTCCCCCCCCCCCCCCCCCCCGATATAAAACGCACTGGTGCCCCCTATCACATTGCAAAATTTGGTAAGCTACAGCAACTGACTGGAAAACTTGCGATCACTCGGGATCCAATTCAAAAGTGCATGCATACAAGGACAGTACAAATTGAAAACAGCCGAATCTTTTATGTACCGTGGGCTAATATGCTTTTACAAATTAAAATTGACTTTCACTTCTGATGTAGCATCTGCTTTTGCCTTATTGCCTATGTTCTACATTCAATGTCTCGGACCTTCGTATAGGCAGGGTAAAATTTTCAGTGTTTGCTAACATTTTGGGCGCAAGAAAATTCTCAGATGAAAACACTTTCTCTTCATTTCGAACATTAAAGTGGGGGGTTGTTTATTTCCGTTTTACAGTAATTTTTTGGTATGTTTTTTTTTTTTCTTCAAAGAGACATCATGCAATAGACAAATTTCAGTATGTGAACCATACAAAATGAGAAAATCCTCACGAAAATTATGAGATTCTCTGAAAATATATCATTTATCAAAAATGAATGCTTTATCATACGGAAGATGATAAAGATAGGCTGGAAAAAAAATCTCATGATAATGAACATAACTATCTTCAATTTATGATCCCATTCAGAAGAAAAATAAAAAAAATATTCTCTCCCGTGTCCTGGCCGAGCAATATACCTCCTGTCTGCATATAGAATCTTATTATCTCCGGATTGTCCTTTTTTCTGCCGGACTTGTGTTCCTTGCGTCATATCAAATTTAGCCGGATATCCATGTGATGATGGAGCAGGGAATATGGATAGGGAAAAATAATCAGTTTTGTAGGATTAATTTTTGCATGTCTGGCACCAGATCAGTGGGAATTTTTGTCAGTTTTTGATGAACCATAACAAGCAAAGAGGGATAGCAGTGAGCCAGAAGCTACTGAATTAGATCAAGTAATTTTTATTTTCAATCATGTAGACAGTATATAAGACAATTAGTGCGCTCAAGGCCAAGCACAATTGTTTTATGTATAGGCCTGTGTTTTTCTGACGTTGTAATGTTAATTGGTTCAATCATCGATTCGATGTTATTGACGACTGAATTACTCTCTCTAATGCTCTCTCTCTCTCTCTCAGAAATGAAATATGACTCCCTTCTATACCCGTTCAGATTTCGGAGCTATGAGATATGATAAGTTTTCATCACAATAATCACATTTTTTTGGAATTAAAATTGAAATTCACATTTATTTCCTTCTGAGTCGACAACAATATGTACAAAATTGCAGTATATAAGGTGGCGAACACCCGGGAAGCGAAGTTAATTGTGTTGGGGACGCCGAAGACAAAATGAAAGTACTATAATAAAAACATGTAATGTACAAACACACAAACATTATTTGACGTTATAATGAAGGAAATTTGGGTAGAAGTAATAATGGAAAAGATTATAGTGGAAAGGGAAAGGGTGTCATTTTAATTATGTTACAAGGATAACAAGCCACATCATCACCAATTTGTAACTTTGTATTAGAGTAGCAAAATATAACAAAATATCTAGTTGAACTTAAAACTACTTATAGCAAATACAAGCCAGCGTACATCTCATTTTTCTGTCCCAGTATTATGATAGAAGAAGGAAGAAAAACACTCACATAATATAATAAATATGCAACAGACGTTATCGAGCAAATTAATGGCACCCATGGTATACAGGGTTTATTCGGCCACTGCTGTTAGAATATGCTGCACATGCTTGGCACTCTGGCCTTACAATCGATCACACTAACAAAATTGAGAGATTACAGAAACGTGCTCTTCGGCTAATACTTGGCCCACTTTACCTTTCCTATGAACAAGCATTACGACATACCAACCTGGAAAGTCTTAAAGACAGACGAAATCGACTGTGTCTTAAATCCGCCGTATCACTGGCAAAAGACAATAAATTTCGACACTGGCTACCCCCTCTCAGACAAGATATACATTCAAGCACCCTGCGAAGAGCTAACCCCTATCAACCAACATGTCCAATCATGTGCAGAACTGACAGATACAAAAAGAGTCCACTCCCCCTTCTTTGTCTCACTATCAAATTCCAGATAATCATCTGTTTGTTTGAAGTCGCCGATATTCGTGTGTCAAAGTGATAGATACTTTATTTCTTGCCTGTTAATATACCACTCTTCCCTATTATTACATTAAAGTTATATTTTAATCCCGGAGCGTTAGCATTTAATCATTTGTTTTCTCAAAATAACAATTTTCATAGGTATCCTACCAGGCAAGCCGATAACTTTCATCTGCCTATCTTAAGAACTCGTTTTGCGCAAAATACTTTTATTTTCACCGCCCCCAAATTTTGGAATTCACTCCATAAAGATGTTCAACAGGCCCCCTCTATCCACTCCTTTAAGAGAAAACTAAAAATAATTCTTTTACTGTCTTACCAAAGTAATTAATTAGTTTGTATATTTTTAGTACTATCTAAGCATTGCTATTTTGATTTTTTGATTTTATTGTTTACTTCTGCAATTACATCATTCTGCAATTACATCTATTGAGTCACACTCTCGTTGATCCACGTTTGTACTCTCGGTCTTGCCCCCCCCCCTTTTATCTCTCTCTTTTTCTGACCCTCTCTCTCCATATTATCTGTGTCTGTCTGTCTGTCTGTCTGTGTGTGTGTGCGCATCCATCTCTCTCCCTCCCCCTCCCTACTTATCTTTGCCCTTTCTCTCTCCCTCTCGCTCCCCTTTCAATACTTTATTCCTTCTCTCTTCCCTCTATTCTTTCATGTCTGTTTTCTTTTTAGTTTTTAGTATCGTCCTGTATCTCTGTCATCTTTTTATCATTTCTCGCTATCACTCACCATCTTGTTATTATTTCCAATATTCTATTTTAACTTATTGTATTTACTCCTGCGAATGAGCCCCATTTCTCAAATGTTTGATATACTTTCTTAGGGGATCCACGCTCTACAAGCAATGCTTTTTAGTGGATCCCCTCATTTCCATATCAGATTCTGTTAAAACTATTTTACAAATATTTTGTAACTTGTAATTGATTTGTAATCCTTGTTATCACATTTCATTTGTTTCTGTCTATATTTAGAATGTATGTTTGATTTGTATTTGCTTGTAATATTGATAATGGAAATGGAAAATAAACTTGAACTTGAACTTGAACTTGAACTTGATTTAGTTGTTAAGTCAGTGGCGATGGCGCCTTCATGACTATCCTTTGCCTTACAAAACTAAATACATTAACTACTATATTTAGAACGATATTGAGTCAGGTCATTAAAATTCACATCAATACGTGGTTGTGTGTGGATTTTTATTTTATTTTTTTAACCTGCATTTTCGATTACCACCACCTAATCATGATCTATTTGTTAACATGGTTGTATTGGTTTAACGATTCTGAGAATGTTGTGGATACGTGGTAACTTCCAGTTAACTCAAATGAAATAAATACATTTTACCGACCCTAGGGAGTAATGCTTTGCATATGCCTAATATAACTATTTAAATATTTTTGTAAAGTCTATGAATGAATATATCGATGCAAACATCATTTCGACCATCGGATTTGCCAGATCTTACCCCTTTACCTCAGACTTGCCTCTTCTGTAATCTAGTTTCCTGCCTTTTCTACATTTTCTTCTTCTTCAATAATATTCCTGCTTTTTCAATTTGTCTTTCTTCATGTTCCTCTTCTTTTCCCTCTCCTTCTTCTCCTCCTTCTTCTTCTCTTTCCTTCTTTTCTTCTCCTTGTTCTTGTTCTTGTTCCTATACTTTTTTCTCTTCTTCTTCTTCTTTTTATCATCATCTTCATCACCATTTTCTCCTTCTCTTCCTTTTCCTTTTCCACTTCTCCTTTTCCCTCCATCTTCTGCCTACAAAGTTCATATCCTATATGCTCCTCATAATTGTATTGATTATTGTAATGCATACTACGATATCTCTTTTAATCACGGTCATTGTTGTCTTCTGGTCACTTGCACTATTATGTACATATTTTGTAAAAATCATTTGTAATTCAGCCTGCTGGCTGCGATGATGATTTGTGAATAAAGACCATTATTATGTGACATATAGTCAGAGTATAACAAACCAGCTAATTGACATGAAGAATATTTTCCCTTTGTAATCTTACTCATAAACAATTTAAGAAAAACAAGGAAAATGAGAAGATGGCAAGCTGATGATAACTGGATTATTATTTTGAGAGAAGTTAGAATACCCCTCTGAATAGATGCAGAGTATCTATTTCCATGGCAAACATAAAATGAAAAAGAATGATAAAATTATTTAGAAGCAGTACAATGAGGATATATTTAATTACATTTTCAGGGGGTGGGGGGGGGGGGCTTTCTTTTCATATTATTTTTCGGCTGCCACATCCTGGTTTTAATTCTGTACCTTTTGTGCGTTCGACAGCAACCAATGAGGAAAGCCCTTACGAATACATGAAAAATGTATATTTCTTTCATGTATTTTTTATGCACGGGCAATCCCCAGACATTGGTTGTTGTTTCAGTTTTGTTTTGTTTTCTCAAACTGTGTAATAGCATTGTGCATAACGTTTGATGTTTCGATACGATGTTCTCGGCAATTTTTGTTGTGATCGAACTATACATGAGAGTTAAGCCCGGGAGTTAAGTCTATTACTAAGAATGATAAGAGAGGTTACATCTTAATCTTTCGTCTTCTACGGTATAATGAAGGGATTAGTAAGGCACTCGAGAAACATGAAGAGTTTGATCATTAGGGTACTGATAGAGGATGATGCTAATCGGTCGTCGTGGCAATTAATGAGAAGTAGCGTCACATCTCATTTCTTCCTCACTCGCTTCTGAAATCGCCAATCAAGATAACCTTTCTGCGACGCGAGATAATGGTGTCAGGTAAAGAGGAAACGAGAAGGGGGAAGAGAGGGGGAGAGAAAGAGGGGGGGGGTAGGGGGAGAGAGAGAGGGGAGGGGAGGGAGAAAGAGAAAGGAAGAGGGTTGGATAGGGGGAGAGAGAGAGAGAGAGAGAGAGAGAGAGAGAAGGGAAAGGGAGGGGAGGAAAGAAAAGGAAGCAGATAGAAAGAAAAAATGGGATTTTTAAAAGAAGAGTGTAGGCCTATATTCCTTTAAGAAAAAAAAACATTTCTATAAGGTCTATTTCAAGTGACCATGAATGGTTACCAAAATGGCATTTCATCATGTTAAAAATGGCATTTTATCATTTTTTCGGTGTGTTTACATATAGTGATGAAAGAAGGACTATCATAATCATCTCTTATCCTCTCTGAATTTTGACATTGTGATTAAAATAATGTCATAAAGTTATGTAATTCACGCGCTAATACTGTTCATGTTATACCTAAAATAGCTTCCCATTTACTTTCAAAAACACAGTCTACATTACTGTAGTATGAAAAAGTCGAATCCTATCCCATATCTTATTCTTGATCGGCATATCAAAGATGAGTTGTGAGCGGAGACATCACATGACTGCACTCCAGAATTGAGCTTCCAAGAGTGCCGACCATGAATGCACATAATCCTCTGTACCCTCTCGACCAGGGGCGTCGCTAGACTTTTTTTAATGGGGGGGTGTAGAGGCCAGATTGCCAACAAATTATGCCTCCGATTGCCGACGACCAACGTCGACAAATTCAACTGTATAAAGCCCACGAGGCATGTTCAATTGTGTGCCTCTATTATATTTTCCTTCTAAATTATATTTGTTCACCTCACTTGCTGAATGTGTTAGCTTTCCGAAAACATTCTCTATCTAAATATAATACGAGCGAGCGCAGCGAGCGAGGAAAAATATACACTCTCTTTCGTAGAAGTGATAGTTCTTCATCAAACTACATGGTGGGCTTAAAGATATCTAAATCATGTATTTGGTCACCTCTCTCACATGATGCATTCGCTTTCAAAGACCATCCTAAATCGTAATATTATACGAGCTAGCACAGCGAGCGAGGAAAAAATCTATATACTCCTTATCATATAATCCTTTTCATGGTAGAAGTGAAAGTTCTTCATCAAAATACATGATGGGCCTTTAAGATATCTATTTTGATATTTTGGTCACCTCTCTTACCTAATTTATTTGCTTTCAAAGACCATCCTGTATCTAAATATCATACGAGCGAGCGCAGCGAGCGAGGAAAAATATATATACTTTTTTATGGTAGGTGATAACTCTTCATCAAAGTACATGATGGGCCTCGCTTGCCGAATTCGTTTGCTTTCCCAAATCCATCTTGTATCTTAATACTGTACAAGCGAGCGAGGTAAAATACTCCTTTTCATGGTAGAAGTGAAAGTTCTTCATCAAAATACACGATGGGCCTTTAAGATACCTATTTTGATATATTTGGTCACCTCTCCTGCCTAATCTATTTGCTTTCAAAGACCATCCTGTATCTAAATATTATACAAGCGAGCGCAGCGAGCGAGGAAAAATATATTTACTCTTTTTTATGGTATAGAGGTGATAATTCTTCAACAAAATACATGATGGGCCCCAAAATATCTAAATTATATATATGTTTATTTCATTTGGCAAATGTGTTTGCTTTCCGAAAACATCCTGTATCTTAATATAATATGAGCGAGCGCAGCGAGCGAGGAAAAATAGGCTCTCTTTCGTGTTACCAGTGTTATTTCGTCGTCAAAATGCACAAATAAGCCTAATATGACTCTATTTGGGCACCTTACTCATCTTTCTTTTTTCTTTTTCCCTCCTTCCTCTTCCCTCTCCTTTCTCTCTCTCTCTCTCTTTTTTGCCGACAGCGATCGCGAATTTGCCGACAAGAATTTTTAATGGGGGGGGTGTCACACCCCCCCACACCCCCCTCTAGCGACGCCCCTGCTCTCGACGTTCTGTCTCCCCTAAGTTTCTCTCTCTCTCTCTCTCTCTCTCTCTCTCTCTCTTCCCCGTCATTTTCCACTACCTTTTCTTGTACCCCCCCCCCCCCCGTTTTCCCAACGTGTCATCTGTATAAAAGGAGAATGCAACCCAGGCATCAGAGTGCTCTTAGTGAATAAAGATGACCAAGAAGAGTAAACAGTGAAAGTTTGAGCAAAATCGGACAATCTGTTCAAGAGTTATGACTTTTGAAAGTTTCTGTAAATCCTTGAGTTGGCAACTTTGCCAATATCTGTGATGTCATCGTGGACAATTCTCGATTCATTCTGTACATAATTTTTCAAAAAAATTGATTTATATGAAATTTCAAGTCAGGAATCAACATAATTCTTCCCAATATGCTTGAAAAAATGATATAGCCATGTCATACTCAAACAATAAATCAAAAGAATTCTTATTTTTCTTGAAAATAAAGAAAATGTTAAATTCTGTGTACAAAATGAACGGAGAGTTGTCCACAATGACATCACAGATGCTGGCAAAGTTGCCAATTCAAGGATCCCCAGTAAAAGGATTTTCATAAACTTTCAAACTTCATAACTCTTAAACAGATTGTCCGATTTTGCTCAAACTTTCACTGTTTAGTCTTCTTGTTCTTCTTTATTCACTGGAAGCACACTGATGTCTGGATTGCAGTTTAATATCGATGAACTTTTATTCAAGCTTCGAATTACTCCGCAGTCGTTAACCCAGTCACAATCGAGTAGGTCTATTTGTATCACAATCGATTTCTGACAAGTTATCGAATATTGATTAATTACCTAAACTGCAACTTGTATGACTCGATAATGAAACCACTAAGGCATAGTGTATGTTCACGTACTTCGTACAATCAGGAAGCATGTCTGCATATTTCCCTTCAGTCCATAAATAGCCTACAAAGATGACATGTCGACGGACGAAGCAGCTAATTAGCTTTCAGCTATTACAAACATGTTTGTACTACTAAGAAGAATGAAGTCACTTTGAAGAAATGCGGCGCCTCTTGGTAGCAATTATACCTATGGTGCTCAAGGAAAATTGGTTGCCAAAACGAAATAACGATTATTATTAGCTATTCTGCTTTTTCTTGGACGTCACCAACTGGCACCCGAGAGGAATAATCGGTTTTGAGATCACCGTCATCGGTCATAGCCCGCCATCATGGCCAAAGAAATTTCGCCCTTTGATATCTTAAGGCTGGTTTTCACGGGCACGCGAACGATTCGTGAAGAATGAGTATGTCGAAAACAAAACAAAACAAAATGGCCATATAAAATTCGTATTTAAGGCTCCGAAAATTCGCCTCACATGGGCAGGGGGTCGGAAGCGTCGTCAATAATAACCGTTTTTAAGTTCGGTGGGAGTTTCAAAAAGTTCGAAATTTTTACCAACGTTTTTCAGCATCTCGCGAAGAATATTGTCGACGCTTCCTAACCCCCGCGTATGTTTGGCGAATTTTTATGAGCCTATATGAATGTTGGACTTCGCCCTTTTTTTTTTAATCGACATTCGTATCATTTCCTTCGCAAATCGTCTTATATCCGGTTTAAATCGGTCTTTAGTCGTGCTGCCATTCCGACCCAACACCGATTCCAGACAGACCGAATGTTGGCTATTCGAAGTAATGTAATCTCTTACTTAGACTGTTATCGGTTTGGATTCAGTCTCTTCGGTGTGACACGAGTCTCGTTGCTTTTTCATCAATTGCCCCCTCCCTCTGGAACAAACTTCCACCTCATATTCAAAATGCCCCATCCATTGAATCATTCAAAACTCTTCTCAAAACCCACCTATTTAATCAGTTATACATATATTGTAGTATGGAGGCGCACACAAGTAGTTAATTTTATTGTATTAGTAATATTTCATTTTATTTTTTGTTGCTTTTAAGCTATTGAATATTCTGAGTTAGACAGACCACCTGTGCGCTTAGAAACGCCGGTATAACGCGCCCTATAAAAGATTAATTATTATTAATTTAATTATTATTTTCAAACATTTCCATTGCCATGCACACACTTTTTAAACTCCCTGTACTTCTATATAGCTCTTCACCTTATTCTGAAGGCTCTTTCACATCACATATGAAAAGGGAAACCCTCGCAGCAACCCTCGTTTTTTGTTTTTGTTTTTACTTTTAATTTTTTTAAATATTTTTTTTTAGTGTTTACGTATGGCCCGGTAAACCACTATCATACTATCATTATTATTATAATAAGTAGTAGTAGTAGTAGTAGTAGTAGTAGTAGTAGTAGTAGTAGTAGTAGTAGTAGTAGTAGTAGTAGTAGTAGTAGTGGTAGCAGTGGTAGCAGTGGTAGCAGTGGTAGCAGTGGTAGTAGTAGTAGTAGTAGTAGTGGTGGTAGTAGTAGTAGTAGTAGTAGTAGTAGTAGTAGTAGTAGTAGTAGTAGTAGTAGTAGTAGTGGTAGTAGTAGCAGCAGTGGTAGCAGTGGTAGTAGTGGTAGTAGTAGTAGTAGTAGTAGTAGTGGTGGTAGTAGTAGTAGTAGTAGTAGTAGTAGTAGTAGTAGTAGTAGTAGTAGTAGTAGTAGTAGTAGTAGTAGCAGTGGTAGTAGTGGTAGTAGTGGTAGTAGTAGTAGTAGTGGTAGTGGTGGTAGTAGTAGTAGTAGAAGTAGTAGTAGTAGTAGTAGTAGTAGTAGTAGTAGTAGTAGTAGTAGTAGTAGTAGTAGTAGCAGTGGTAGTAGTGGTAGTAGTGGTAGTAGTAGTAGTAGTGGTAGTGGTGGTAGTAGTAGTAGTAGAAGTAGTAGTAGTAGTAGTAGTAGTGGTAGTAGTAGTAGTAGTAGTAGTAGTAGTAGTAGTAGTAGTAGTAGTAGTAGTAATAGTAGTGGTAGTAGTAGTAGTAGTAGTAGTAGTAGTAGTAGTAGTAGTAGTAGTAGTAGTAGTGTAGTAGTAGTAGTAGTAGTGGTAGCAGTAGTAGTAGTAGTAGTAGTAGTAGTAGTAGTAGTAGTTGTTGTTGTTATTGTAGCACAGTGTTACCATAATTATAATTATTATCATTATTATCGTAATCATTGTAATCATTACTGTTATTATCATTAATATTATTATCTTTATCATTATTATTACTATCATCATCAACATCACAATCATCACCATCATCATCACCATCACCATCATCATGGAGATAAGGAGAGAATTGAGATATAAAGACAGAAAGACTGCAGATGAGAGGGTACTTAAGAGAGAATAGAGTGAAAGAGGGGAACAGAGACAGGAAGAGAGACAGGGAAAAAGGGTGAGAGCGAGAGAGTGACGGGGGGGGGGGGGGGGGGGAGAAAGTCGTGTAATAATGTCATCATGTCATAATCATGATCCCATTAATGTACTTAATGTTATCCCCGCTTGTTAAGGTCATTGGGCTTCATGTAAACAAGAGGATTACGCGTCTGATGAATTAAAAGATGAAAAGCCCATGAAAATGTCATATTTTTTTTTAGCAGGGTTTAGCAGGGGGGTCGCTTTCGCAAAGCTATAGTAACTTTATCTTGCTTATTAGCGATAAACATTTGAAACCGTTTCTGTTGTATTTTTCTATATCGTTACACAATTAACAAGGGGAGACTCCATCAGAATTCTAAATTAGGAGGCTATTATGTTCATATTATCTTGTGAGGCCCTCTTTTCTCGACATCTTTCACTTTTATAGAGTTCATTACTCACAGCCTGATAACAGGTGAATTTTTATCAGAATTCATCGTGGAATTTAATGCATTTGTTTGCCTCTCGACTTCATTTTGCTGCTTTTAATCGTTTCTGTAGTTATTTCCATTCTTGGTAAACACTATCTGACCATATTAACAGTGAAATACCACCGGAAACGTTTTCCAGGAGTTCAGAGGAAACGGCGAAATTGCCAAGATCACCATGTGCTGAATTTGCAAGTCTAACTAGGAGAATCGGAAAAGAACTTGTCAATCAGAATGGCCTGACAAAGAGATTTTAAAAATGAAGGAGAGAGCGGTAGATTATATAAGCAGTGGATAAAATTTTAGGGTTTAACGGTGAAGGGGTGACAGGTAGCAGCGGGTGGTTTTGAATAGTTGAGAGGAAGATAAAGAAGATGGATGGGGGCAATTCCATGATAAGTAACGTTACATTTAAGCAAATGTTCATACCTTTTGATACAGCAAAATAAAAATCCATTTCAAGTCCTAATCTTGAAACAACATATTCTCCACCCAAGGTCTACAATACATAAAAAAAATGTAACTGGACAATGCCGGAGCTGTAATGAGAACTTTTGACCATCAGGACCATGGTTAGTTACGTTACAAAAAAAGGACACCCAAAAATGAGCAATGCCTGGAAAAAAAATCCTTCCTTACTGTGTTGTACCTCAAACTTAGAGCCATATCAGCTTTACTTCTGATACGATGACAAATGTTTATCCACAAAAATTCAAAAGATTTCTTATCTGTTTTTTTATGAGAGAGAGAGAGAGAGAGAGAGAGAGAGAGAGAGGGGGGAGGGATAGGGAGAGGGAGAGGGAGATCGAGAGAATGCTAACACTGATCAACTATGTAAAGGGCGAAAGACAAGAAAAAGTACGAGTTTATAATAATCAATTTCACCCGACTCGTTCCCGTATGCGGAGAAAAAATACACCACAAAACAAGATCCACCTTGTATACTGGAATCCGACACGTACGGTCAAAAAAGACTTGCACAAAGTATGTAAGACCTTTTACACACTGTGGCTACACCTTAAGTATATGGTGGCTGTTCTTCGGGAGATACATTAGCATGTTTTCCTAGATATTGATATCAGTGTAAGCATCCTGTTATTGATCTTCTCTCAATTTAACAAGGCCTGGATGTGTGTAGAAGTATTTTCTTTCCTTTCGCAAATCAATTGTATTTTGCTTTCCACAACGCAAAGGGTATTGTTAGCTTTGGTATGTGTGTTTGTATTTAGTTTGTGTTTGTAGTTAATCAGTTAATTCTGGTTTACTCTTGAACATACCTGGATGAACTGAAAAAAAGTAGCAATAGACTTGAAAATAGTTTGGATACAGTCCAATCTAATCGAATAGAATCTAATGCAGCCCATTCTAATCCAATTAAACCTGTAATATAATCTAATCAGATCAAATAATCCAATACAATCTAACCCAGTCTAATCCATTACCATTTTAGTTTGTTTCGTTTTCACTCCTGTCATAGCTCTATATTTCGAGGATCTTAAGAACTTTGATGAATTTCTTCAATTAGAAAATACAAGCATGACCTCAATCATGTCAATGAACAATCTTTAGTCTTAGAATTTCGACTTTAAATTCATGCAACGAATCATTATTTCAAAGCAACCACAGGAAGGAGTATTATTATCTCCTGTCGTTTTTTTAAATTTAAAATCTCTTACTTGCTTCACATTCTCTAGTTATTAATCAGTGCTAGAGAAAAAACATTGTTGAACCTACTAAGGGTGAGCGATGATCGAGAAACTGCTGAGAAAACAAGATGAAATGATCATACGATAAGGATATATAACAATAATTATGTTAATCTATTTCTCCGTGTTTTATTCATATATCCTTTATAAAATTATGATTGCAATTACTGGAGGGATTCATATTTTACAAGCCATGCTTTTTAGAGGATTCCTCCATTTCCACAAATTTTCTTTAAAAAAAAAACTTATTTGTATTAATATACTTTCAAGATTCATTTCGAGATCATTTTATTGTCATGCAATTCACAGTCTGATATTCAAGAATAAATCACCATAAACATTGCACATATGAAAATGATGACAAAAATACATTTTATAGTTCAAGTAATGCAAAATGTGTTATAGCACATTGATTTATTTGTCTGATTTCTTTTCAGAAGTGTGTATTTTCCTCTCTTTCCTTATCTCTGTTACTTCTTATATCCCTCTGCTCCTCAGAATTCCAAATTCTGTATTTATTATCATCATTATCAGTATTATTTTTATTATAATAATAATAATTATTATAATTATTATTATCATTATTATAATTATTATTATTATTATTATCATTATTACTATTCTTCTTCTTCTTCTTCTTCTTCTTCTTCTTCTTCTTCTTCTTCTTCTTCTTCTTCTTCTTCTTCTTATTATTATTATTATTATTATTATTATTATTATTATTATTATTATTATTATTATTATTATTATTATTATTATTACTATCATTGTTATTATTATTAATATCATTATGTTTTTGTTGTTGGAAATGAAAATCAAAACTTAAAAACTGAAACTGAAACTGAAACTGAAACAGAGGTTATCTGGTGCCCTTTGATACACAAAACATGACAAAGGAGCATTTATTTCGAGAATCCGGTATACAGTTCGGACAAAGTGAGGGAAATAGAAGCAGAGGAAGAGAAAGAATTCTTTGAGAGGATGCAAATAGGAAATGAGCGAAAGGGCAACAAGTGGAAATCTATGGAAATGACGGAGAATTAAAGACAAGAGACAAACACTTGTAGCATAATGTACATGATTACCAAAGTCTGTATACAGGCATACACAGATTAAAAAATAAAGAAAGAGCAACTAAAATACGTATTTATGAAGATGTGCAAAATCAAAGAGTAGAATGTCAAATGATTTAGGTGTGATGGTTATCAGATTTTGGTGCGAAGGGCCCCCCTCGAGACGCCAAATTGTGCACCTGTCGTAACAAAGTGGCGGCACAATATCGACGGCAAAAATGTTGGTAGCATTTAAAGGCATCCGTAATGAAGCGAGAGGGCGCACCTGCAAGTGCGATGTTTAGGGTTTCCTTTAGACCCGAGTCACACGGCTAGACCGACTCCACAGAATCTTAACCAAGCGATACTTGATCATTGCACGGGGTTAATGTACAATTTTGTGCGGTTTCTTGTTAGTCTAATATCGATTTCCTTGTTATGACTGGGGTAACAGAAGAGGTAGAAACAGTTTACGAGAGCGTGAATAAGAACAGCGGAAAGGACTACTTGGCAGATTGACCCGTAATTATTTTGACATGTATGGTAAAGTAATAAGTAGTGATTTTGTTTGTTTGTTTGAATTTTATTTCTTCGTTCAAGAACATAATACAAAAGAATCAAAAGCCTACATAATTATACATATCAACACATAAGTCATAAACAATATACTTCAAAATATACGGAAAGTATGTATGGTGAATTAATATTTTACAATAACAGAATTTGTGAACGCAGGAGACCGTCATCATGAGCGAGTTACTTGATATTGATGGCGGCCCCAAAGTAAAAATGAGTGTCATAGAACTTACAATTAAAAGAAACAAAGAAAGAGGTCTTGAGGGTGCAGTACAGGGGCAAGTGCATGTGCAGTGCAAGTACATTAGCGGTGGGGTCAAAATTTGATTATATGCACTGAATGGATAAAATGAATAATCGATCAAATATAACAAACAACTATATATAATCATTGTGGTGGATATGTGATATGAGATTGCGCTTCATAGTTGCTTTAAAAGATTAAAGTGAGGAACTCATTTCAACAGTTGCGGGCAGATTGTTCCACAAGTCAAGGCTATGGTGTCTAATTGATTTATGCTTATTATTAATTTTGGGTCGGTTAGGTGAAAAATTCCAGAAATACGGGTAGGGTATGTGTGCATTGTACTGTTTAGATTAAATAAATTTTGAAATGAGGAAGGAAGTTGGTCGTTTCTATATTTAAAAATAAAAACTGCAACTTGAAAAATATTCAAATCAGTGAGTGACCTTTAGTGTCTTAAGCTTAATAGTGGATCAGAATGAGAAAAGTAAGACGACTCTGTACAAATACGACGAGCCCGCTTTTGTAAGGAAAGAATAGGGTTGAGTTTGGTAACACTGCAGTTGTCCCAAACAGTATGTTATATAAATAAGGAAGTATCAATGTGCTATACACAAAGTTGTTCGTGGCAACATAAACTTGACTTATGAATGATTCCCACACCTCGAGAAATACATATAGCATAACATGATTGATGTGATCATTCCAAGTTATATTCTCATCAATAATGACGCCTAGGAACTTCGAACTCTTCTTTTGTCCAGTAGCAATGTTGTCAATCTTGATGATGATAATAATAATAATCTATCAATTTATAAAGCGCAGAACCTATGTACATAATTCTCCTGCGCTGAAGAACTCCTGATATGCTTGAAGAGAATAAGAATTAAGTGAAAAGATATGTTTTGACCCTTATTTCAAATGTTTCTACATATACGATAATATCGGATAAAATATAAGAATATTAGTTACGTGGATATTGTTGTGTTTGGAATGCATGAGATGAGTTTTCTGAATATTCAGTTATTTGAATTCTTCTCATAAAGTTATGGCGGGGGTTAGACATCGTTAAAACCAAACACGACACAGTCATTAAACTTGGTTATGCATATTGGTAGCCCGTGTTCAATCATCAATCATCATCTTAATGTTTTTTGTATCCTTTCTTAAACCCTACATTTAACTACAGAGGTTTTACGAGGCATATTTTGTTATTAACGACACGTTTTCAATCATTTAAGTATGGATAGTTTCAATGACGGCAAAGGAACAAATGGCGTACATTATTTAACAGAGATGTCTCTACTGCGGATAGCATGTACTGTACGTCAGTCTCGCTCGTCAATATCTTGCTTTCGACTAATGGGGGCGTTGTTCTACAATGAGTCAAAAGCAATGTTTCTCATTGATCCAACCACTTATTTGTTAGCATTGTGTTTTTATTATTGCAACAGTATGGCTACAGAACCCCACTGATATGAAACACTATATTAAATAATGTAAAATAAAATCGAAGATTTGAAAATGCCCTGCATGTAGTTTTTCACATGTATGTGAAGACGACAGTTTGACTTTATGTACACTAAGGGTTATAAAGCAGCACCTTCACCTTTTTTCTTAATTATCTTTGAAAATGTTTATTCAGATTGCAGATTTTGCATTGTATCATTCTTTTTTCAAATATTGAATATGTATTTTGTTTATATTGTATGTAAAAAATGTCTCTCTTTGGACTGATTATTTTGTTTATAATGTATGAAAAAAAAAGTCTTGTCTGAATATCTGAATAAAGGCAAATGAGCGTTTAAAAAATGATGTGTGTAAATCTTTCCGAAATCATGAACATTTTTAATTATTTGTGATGTTAACATTGACTTGTTTGGATGTATATAGGCCTACATTGTTAAGCACGAGCGGTGTAAATCCTTATTATTCATCATAAAAGCCCTTTGATTCGATAAGTGTAATATCTTGACAGACTCATATTTCTTCTTTGTCACTGAATAGATCATGAAAAATGGTACAAACTGGCAAGTCAGCGACCAATGACATTTCGGAGAATCATTTATTCACAAAATATTTCAGTTTATTTCATAGAACTCTCACTTAACTTACACAACGAAGCATATAGGTTAAAAATACACTCATACGAACTATAAGATTCAGTCCTAGTCGTCCAAACGTCTTGTCCATCTACAGCTTTGGTTCTGGCCGACATCCCTTCCCGTCATCTTTCTCTACCAAATGATCATTCAGGACTGGCAAATATCATGAATGAACATACTGGGGAGCGTTTCATGAAGTGTCTTGTCAGTGATTTTTACTGACAAATTTGCCCTCAGCCAATCAGATGCAAGGATTTCAGTAGCTTACAACAGCTGTCGGTAAAAATCACCGACAAAACGCTTCATGAAACGCTCCCCTAATCTCAATAATCACGAAGAGACGATTCATACTGTTCCCAACCGCTAAAGAGGTCTAGGTGATCTATGAGCTGGTGGAATTTTTGTGAACCTCATCTCCTTTGTATCTCAGCTTAAAGAGTTCGGCAGGAAAATCGTGATCCCAGGAGCCTTTGACTATCATCTGGGCACCTATCTTCCCGATCTCGTCGGCCACGCAGGCACCGCTGCCATTGCCGCCGACGACCACGCCGAGGTTCGGTGTCGCCATGTCGCAGTAGTACCGACGTGTTGGTGTGTTGGTGATGACGCATGTCGAAGCCCTCACTGACTTCGGTTCAAAGTCTTACGAGGCAAGAAGAAGGAAATAAAGAAGTATAAAACCGAGGGATTAATTATGATGTAAAGGACGCAACCCCTTCTCATTAAGCATATAAGCATATCAAAGTGGGTTTTACCCAATGAAAGGCAATTTTATGATGATAATATTACAAGCACAATGTGTTTTAGCTGTAATACTACAGTCACACCGCCAGACCGACCCAAAACCGATCTCCAAATACAAATTTTGTGCCATTCGGTCTGATATCTGCATGAATCGGTCTACTGTCAGTTTTACGTCGGTTTGATATCGAAATTGTCGGTCTGTAATCAGTTAATTGTCGGGCTACAGAAAGTGTCGGAGTGAGATCTTTCAAGCATGTTCGAAAGATCTCAAACCGACCATTTTTCGGGGACCTGCCGGGTACAAGTCGGGGAGAGTTCGAGAAGAACGGGGAGCATTCGGACTGGGTTCGAACTAGGGTCGGAATTAAAAATCGGGATGTAATCGATTTCAATCCAAGTTGGGTCCGGTTGATGTCGGCCGAACTAAACCCGATTCATTGTCGAAAAAGTACTGAATGGAATTTATGTACCAGACACAAAACCGAACTAAGTCGAACCTCGCCCGATACAAAACCGAACAAAACTGAACTCAGCCCGAACAAGGGCTGTATTGACATCGACCGACAACAAATTGATAGTCAGTTGTCAACCGGTACTTGAAATGCAATTTTATGATGATTCTTGGAAACATTATATTTTGGGAAAGGTATTATTAAAACAGTGAGAGTTGTTTCCAAATTTTAAAATTGACAGAAGTTGATTTCAGTCCCCTTTTTATGGTGGAGGGGGGGGGGGGGAGAGGCAATCATGAAATAAAAATATGAAAAATATTTATAGTGCATTACTGATGGCTCGTAGTAAATTTATAGATATGCTATTGCAGATGAAGTAGCAGAAGTTGAAGAAGCAGAAGTAGAAGAAAACGCAAAAAGCCATCGCACATTTAGGGGTCTTTGAGAAGCAAAAGCAATATTCATTTGGTTATGTTTCAAAAGGGAGAAGGGGGCAAATTCGCCACTGCGTATATATATATATATATATATATATATATATATATATATATATATATATAAGATAACCTCGCGTATATTTTTACACCTATGGATAGCAACATTCATCATGAATTAAAGCATGAACACATGGGTGGAGACCGGGGCGAGAGGACATGTCACCCGTGATTTTGATGGGGGGGGGGGGGGGTGACATAATAAAAAAAAGCACACCCCCCCCCCCCCGCTTCCCCTGCTATTTTGTATTCACTGACTTGTGACAATTTTTTTTAGAATAAAAGGCATAGCCAAAATGCGACAAACTTGAAAGTGCATGCTAATACTACCTATATACAAAGTAGTTCCTTCCCCCCATTTTTTTTTTTTTTTTTTTTTTGGGGGGGGGGGGGGAGGGAATCACTGATAAGGTACAAACCTTTCACCCAAGTGAAGAACCTTGAGATCAGTTCATTTTGTACTGAAGTAGGAATGTTGCCTCTTCTTCTGTACCAGTCAGTAATTTCATCTTGACTTTCGAGGGGCAGGTTCAAGTCGGGCCCTTGTCCAATTTTCAGGTAATACTTACCTATAGGAAAACAAAATGAATGATTCAAATCTCGATACTTTTTTCAAACTTTACATATTCATAAGACACCACACAGATGCTACCACCATGTTCACAGGTTTTGTGGACTTATCTTTTGTCTTCGTATTCGCATGTTTTGTTTTGTTTTTTATTTTTATACACGTACTTTACGAATCAGTGAAAGAAAGAAAGGATGATAATCCTGTGTCGGTTCGTGCAAAATGACGTATGTCTAAATTTGATTATTTCATAAAAACTTATTGTATTTCCTATAAATAACACTAATTTTATTACAGGTTGTGTATCTGTGAATCATAGAAGTCTAATTTTAAAAAGATAGAAAAAGTGAGAGAGAGAGAGAGAGAGAGAGAGAGAGAGAGAGAGCTATGGGCCTAAAAGATATCCTGTGACGGAAATAAATCATTACCATCTGGATATTCCATTGCAGACAAGAAGTAACAATTCCTACGACCTACATCATCTTTGAGATCGACGCAACCACATGGAAATGTCGACAGACGCTCGACATCCTTGTCCTGGACTTCATACAGGACTACTCTCTCCGAGGTGGTCGAAATATCTACCTCTAGTCCGTTCGGAAGAAGACGTTCAAAGTTGACAAACGCACCAGGGCAGAGTAGGACGCGTTTGGCGCGAATCATGCGTCCACTCTTTGTCCATGCAATCATGTGTTGTCTAAGTTCGTCGGCGCCGTTGTCATTGGGCCTATCCCTTTCGTGACTATCTCTGACCTCCTGCACCACTTCGTCGATGATGTAGCATCCATTTCGGGATGCCATGAGCTTGTTTGCGGCAATATAAGCGCGAGGATTGATATACCCCGCACCGGAGGTTTCCAAAATAGCGCCTTTGTCATTAGGTAGGGGCTTGAAAGCCGGTGCTGCGTTAGAAAACTCGACGCCTCGGAAACGCTGCGCTGTGGTTTTATCGTGACGTTTTCTCCATGTCTCGTCGATCACAGATTGGTCGGATATTAGAACAACACGGCCTTCTCTGAAGAAATGTATACCTGGGAATACAATAAAAGTAAATCAGCATTGACAAACATGAGTACGATGTTCATTACTTCTAAATAACAGTAATATGATTATTAGCTTCAAGTACGAGATGGTAGCCTCTAGGGGAAGGTGCCCTAGAATCCTTGTCTAAGGCACTAGGCCAAAATGAGGCTTGAACCCACGACCTTCCGTATCTAAAGTCAAGTGTTCAAAACCAATTTACTGTGATCCTGTAAGGGTGATCGGGAGAGCGACGGAAAAGGATGAGAAAATGGAATAGGAAAAGAAGAATGGCGGTTAAGATGAGACAGCTCAGGTATAGCGCCCATTAAATTTCATGACATATTTCATGACGGTATACAAACTATAGCAAAAAAGACATCAACCATAGTCTTACGATAAATTAGAATTATTATTTGGGGTAAACAGCAAATACAAATACAAAAATACAACTAAATGGTTCCCAAGCGAAGTTTATTGTTGCTCATAGTTTAAAAAAAAATAGGCACTGGCCTCTGTTTAAAAAAAACAAAGACTGATTTTTTTTTTTTAAATCGTCAATATCATTTTGAGTATAACATGTTTCATTGTTAGCAAGACTAAAAGGTCGAACATTCTCGTTATTATCCTTCTATATCATGCCACAAGGACGTTTGTGGATTCCCAAGTAGGTGGACATACCTGACTCTTTCTCCAGATCCTTAAATCTGGCTATGGATCTCTGAGTGAAGTCTACCCAGGAATCATGGGTATTGTTCAAACAGACCTCGGACACCACACGGCCTTGGTCATAGTGAGCCCCGAAGATGGTCCGATAAGGGTCATCCCATTCCTAAATGGACCGAGGGTGACGGGGAAGGAAAGAGAAGGGTGGGATCGAGATGAGAAGTCGGAAAAGAGAACGTGAATATGAATGGTAAGGAACTGCTCGAACAGTATACCTTTACATCCCAAGTCGATCTCTTCAGTTACTCGACTCCGATACAGGGCCGTACGCAGAATTTTTTTTTTCTAGAAGCAAGAATGCGTAAAATGTTTGAAGCAGGAAAGCGCGAGAGCGAAGCGACCGTGCTGGTCATGAGGGCACTGTTGCATATTAAATTGAAAGTGAAGGATCTGTTGCACACTTTTGGTGGAATTTGGGAAAATTTTCAGTAATAAAAAAAAATGTAAGTCTTGACAATTTCGGGGGGTGGGGGCGGCAGGGGGGCAGTCCCCCCCCCCCCCCCCCGCAGCGTACGGCCATGCTCCGATATGTCTGAAATAACCTTATTTTTCTATCTAGGCAGCAGGTACAAAATATATACACTGTCATACATAAAATATTTTTCAAAAACACACACACATAATTATAAACACGCAATTTATTATTTTTCGCTGAATTAATAATGGTGTATTATATTAGAGCTTTTAGAGATCCAGAAAAATGCCAGGGGTCTGCATGGAGGCGTTGCACATTGTACAAGAAAGAAGATCATGACGTCACTGTAAACACTTACGTGCTCTCTCGGCTCGTTTGGTCCGACCAGACAAACCCTGATGCCTTTCTCTAATGTTGTTGTCCACCTTGCTGCTGCCGATCCTGTCAATCCAGCTCCGACAACACAGACATCGTAGATTACACCAGAAGTAGAGCTGTCCGCCGACATGTTCCCCGATCAACCATACAGTAAAATTCACTCTAGCTGCTTACCGTGATCAGGGCATAGAGTGAAATCAGGAGAATAGTTCGCCGTATATGTAACACTATGGTTCTCGTTCACGCCCACACAATGAAGCATCATAGAGAGCAGTGCCCGTATCATATCCATACGAAAATTGTGTAGGCCTATTTCTTTCAAGTTCATAGTTCACTTTGTAATACCCTCTGTGTAAACAAATATCATTGCTGAAGACCGTCAACGATAGGTCAGAACGCAGTAATCGAATCACAGTATATAATAATGATTTCAACTACGCGATTCGGATTGATTTTCACTGACATCAGTTATAAGCTACTGAAATCCTTGTATCTGATTGGGTGAGACCCAATTTGTCAGTGAAAATCACTGCCAAGACACTTCATGAAACGCTCCCCGGGAGCAATATCTATTCAGATTGAGTTAATAGTTCATTTCGCTTATAGTACCAACAAAATACTAGAGATCGTTTGAAAAAAAAAAATCGCCCAGAACGAATAAATCATATTAGCAAGTTCATTCACTGTGATCATTCAATTTGTCTCTTGATATGATTAAGTAAACACGACCCAAAGGTTTAAATAGACGCATGGAAGTTCCATTCATGATTGTGAACTTTGAACACCTTTTCAGTATACAAAGTCATGGGTCGGTATTATGAACGACAATAGCGGTTTATCGCAAATACACGTACGACATTATGAACACGATATAATTCGCGAACTATACAGTATAATTCGCGAACTATACAGTATAGTTCGCTATGTGAACACGCATGCCGTATGATATATTTCGTTTGCAAGTATATATAACAGCTCGCACGATATAAGTAGGCCTACGCGGAAATATGCAATATCCTCGATATTAATAATTAAAAAAAAAAAACACTACGTCATGGCGTACAGAGAAAGACACTTCTGCTGCTAACGGAGGGAATTTTGATGTTAAATGATTTTAATGCATGAAACCAGGGGAGCCTTTCATGAAGTGTCTCGTCAGTGATTATTACTGACAACTGTTACAAGCTACTGATATCCTTGCATCTGATTGGCTGAGAGCAAATTTGTCAGGAAAAAAAAATCACTGACAAAACACCTCATGGAACACTCCCCAGGGTCGTATCCAGGATTTTGTTAAGGAGGGGCACAAAAGCTCAGAAATATTTCTGAAAAAGCTAATAAAAACTTCATCACACATTCTGGGGTCTCGGTCCTGACAAATACATACGTAAAATATCATGGGGGGGGGGGGGGCAAATGCACACTGTGGATTCAAACGAGTCCTTAAAATCCTCCATTGCTTGAAACACAAGCTCTCCTTACACCATAAACTTATGTAGACACATGTCAGTGCATTTCATGGAAAGTGTAGCAAAATGTTGCAAGCATATATATACTAGTAAATATCGCTTCATTTTAAGAAGTGCAATCGGCTATATTACTCTTTAATAACGATGTAAAAAAATGACCCAGTATGAACAACTTACTGATGACACTATCACACATCATTGTACATAATTGTATACAAAATACACTGCGATCCTCTCAGATCTATTTACGCTCCCCCGTTTAACCATTCTTTTTCCTTCTCTCTCCCTCTCCCTGTTCTCATTATATTTTTCTCAATCCCCCCTCTCTCATATATTCCTCCTTTTTCTCTTCCCTCTCTCTATTTCCTCCTCTCCCTCATATGTGATGCATCACGTCGAAATGAGTCACAAGTCGGGATTTTTCAAATCCAGTTTTATTAGTGATTATTGTTCCCCGTTTCGTTACCTTTAATTTGATATATAAACCGACTCTTAAGAATGAATATAAGTGGAGATATTAGCCTTTGAATGTGAGAAGAATTGGGCTCTTGAAAATCAAAATCAAGAGAAAAACGCCTGCGAAGTTTGACTTCCGTTTTAACTCCGCACCAGGAAAAAAATCTATCTTGTCACCTCTATATTTACCGAACGGCCCGTAGCAACCGCCCGTCAATATAGTGAAACGATTGACCAATGAGGAGGCTGCTTTAAGGTTCGCCGAGAACAATAGTTTACTCGTAGGCCACGCGCGATCGCGGCAACAGCGACATTGAATTTGGTTCGATGTTATACCATGGACGTATTACCAGGGTTTTATATCTCCGTCAAAGCCGGGCGTCAAAGCTATAAAAATGTAATGGTCTTTAATTATTGAAAGAAAAGGTCGGATCTAAAAACATTTTGGGGGTTTTATTCCGATGGTTTAATTGTGTCAATTTGATGTCTGAATATCACTCACGTGTACGTCATGTATAAAGCGAGTCATTATGACCTAAAATCTTGTTAAAATTTGTAAACACATCGTCCATGAAAATAAATTATCCTTGTACAATGATTTACTTAGAATGTATTTGTATGTATTCTTTAAATATGCCCGTGTATAAAAGAGATATGTCTTTATGATTTAATTTGTTCCTCGTGAATTTACAATACAGCTTGATCACGTTTTATGAACGATTGTGATTGAGACAATGAGATTTTTTTTTTTTTTTTTAAATAAACACGTGCACATATTGGTATCAATAATGCCCATAGCATTCTCGTTTATTTGATGTACGTTAAAAGAGCAAGGGCATAAGTGCCGCGTCTCCAATTAATGGCACCCCCACCTCCCATATAAAATAAAAACATGAATCGATCTCGTCTACTATTATTCAACAGTACTATGTCTATGGGAACGTATAACAATGGCATTTATTCCGTCCCCGTTAAACAAAAAAACAAAAACAAAAAACTAGTAGTAGGGGGACATGAAGCATGCTTATATGGGGTCATTTTGATGGCCTAGAACAAAAAATAATAAATAAAAAAATAGAGCACTCCTCCAGCAACTGTTTTAGAAAAATAAGACATTCATTTTGGTTTCGATAGGTTGCGATCAGGCGAAACCGGGATTCAGCCAAGGAACGGGGGCTTGGGACGCTGTCCTTACAAATTAAGCGTGCATGAACGAAATGCTATTAAGAGAGGGTCTGGGGAGGAAGAATATGGATACCACAAATTTGTGAATTCAAATGGAGGTTTTCTCCACCCCCTCCCCCCTCTCATGTTCTCTTTCTCTATCTCTCTATCTCGCGCGAGAGCGTGCTCTCTCTCTCTCCCCTCTTTTCCTCCCTCTCTTATTCTCCCTCCCTCTCTCTCTCTCTCTCTTCCTTCCCTTTGTTCTCCTTATTTCGTCTTTCCCTTTTCACGTTTAATGGGAGAACATGTGCTCTGTAAAGGAAAGTGCGCATTCGTTTTGTTTTCGACCATCACATATATGGTAAGATTTTAGTTTCACATTTTTAAACATCCTTCTTAACTTACCCATTAAGTCATCCTGGAAATCATTAATCAACATCACTGTTCATTTTATGATTTATTTGTTTATTCATAATTATAATTAGAGCTCTTGAATATTTTAAAAGTATTGACTTTCAATGGAGACTTTCGATAGATACATTTCCTTCTCAGGGTGAAAAACTCTTGATGTTACAGAATCAGTTAAAATAAGCAATGGGATAATCGATACATTTTCCAGGTTCCATTGCCCAGTGGTTTAACACGCTTGGCTGGAGACGGGAGAATCGGGGATTTATTTATTTATTTATTTATTTATTTCTGATATTTATACAGGATAGCACATTTCACCAGTAATGGTGGTCTTCCATGAGGCCCTTTTTGGTAACAAAATGTTCAATAATATCATCAATGAAATCAAGAATATAGCAACAACACCACGTCGAAAAATACATATATACACATTATATACAGGGTCTAGATAATTAGGCATGCACATAAAAAGCGGTTTAGTCAAGAAATACACATTATATGTACAGACAGTCATTAGCCCG
Organism: Echinometra lucunter; assembly: GCA_029962745.1. Classification (NCBI taxonomy): domain Eukaryota; kingdom Metazoa; phylum Echinodermata; class Echinoidea; order Camarodonta; family Echinometridae; genus Echinometra; species Echinometra lucunter. The sequence continues at coordinate 18,730,524 of CM057156.1, forward strand.
TAAAGCGATCCCCGGCTTGGCTCTTATGCCTTTGAGCAAGGCATTTTATCTACACATTGCTCTTTTGCTGTACATCAAATAAATTAACGTGCTATAGGCATATTGTTATCAACGTGTGCGTGTCTAAAAAAAAAAAAAAAAAAAAAAAAATCACGATAAATTGAGATGAAACTAAAGCATTAACTTTCAATATTTTACATTTCAAGACTGTCCGTAGCTTTAGGGTCACTTTTATCATGTTTATCAAACATGTCAAAAGAGGTCACAAAAATGGATATTGTTAATGAAAAATAATACCATAATATAATCATATTTTTAGAAGAGATAAGAAGATGTAATCGCAAGTAATGAGTAAAAATTTTCAGAGGGGTTCAGTGAATTTCGCTTCGTTTCATTTCATTTCATTTCCAAGTTGCGCCTACATTAAACTTAAAGTTTAACATTCTGCGTGATTTGTTCACCTCTTCTTATCTCACGATAACAGAAAGAAAAACAATACGTAGTGGAGGGTATACGTAAAAGCAAATTATCTTGATGTCTTCTTTTGAAAAGGTTACAGTCATATTAATAATAAAATTACAGTAAAAGTTTACGATAAGCATTAGAAATTAAACAATCAATCCATGGATCATCAAACCATTACTGTATTACAATCTTCCCTTCCGGCAACTACACTCTTAAATATTCCGGGTCAGATTGGCCGGGAAAATAGTCCGTTGGGGCACACTCCATTCCGGGTCCAAAAAATGACCCGAAACAGGGTCACGAAGACTTGTTTCCGGGTCACACTTGACCTTATTCCGGGTTATTTTACTTTAATCCGGGTCAAAAGGACACGGATTTTTTAAAGACTGTATCGACTTATCTCATCCGACTATATGCTGAATCGAATGCGTAACCCTAAATTTTAGAATGAAGTTTATTTTGTTTCAATAATCGCTACTTTTACTGAATTTCTTTGCTTTGAATATACATCTGAAGGTTATTAGATATTTCATGAACTATTTTGCAACAGAGGAAGCAAAGCTTTACTGTATACAACAAAAATCTGTAAGTAGTTAAGTCCACAATTTACAGCGAATTCTAATTCTCTTTGCGTTTCGAAAGAACATGAAGAAAAACTGCTCATAAATTTTCTGGGTTGTTCTTTATGATTATAAAGACTTTCAGAAAATGACATGAATTCAAGAACATCATGTTCGTTACTCGCGTGAATTGGGACTGTGGGATCAATTTCCAAAATTTTTCCTTGCGGCCCGACATGCTCCGGCGAACATTCAACACTCAGGACTTTTTTATTCCGTCAAAGATATGCCCTGTTGGGGACATGGTTGCAGTGAGGATAGAGGCTGGGGCTATAGGGTCAGGTTTAGTATAGTATTTGGTCCAGGGTTAAGGTCATTAACATGGATTACATCGATATTCCCAACCGTATTTCAGTCCAAGTCCGCCCCTGTTAATTCGGTATAATTATACATTATCATGTCATCACATAGTGTAGCTTCGAATAATGCAATTCTATTTACCGTCATTACAAGCAATCAAACATGTCCTGACGTTCTTTACTTCCCTGGTCATTTTATAAACTTCGTAGGACATGATGGCAACATGGAGTTCATACAAATGAAGGAACGGCGCAAAGAGCATCCCGATGACCACCCCTACCTGTCCGTTGAAGAACATAACAAGGACAGGCCATGCCAGAGGGGATTCTGCCTCATGAATCAAGCTGTCCCACATCCACTGAATCGCGTTGGTCATCCCGACACATAATAAACAAACGAGAGTCCACTTCATTTCACGGTGGTTTCTGGGTCGTTGATGCTGCATACGCAAGAGAAATGCCGACTGGACGCATTTTCGCACTATACCGAAAAAAGCAGTGAATGCGTTCACTACGTTGAGAATTTCTTCGTCATGGGATAATTGGGAAGCTGAAAAAAGATTCCCGAGCGAGGAAACGAAGCAGCACATCTCGTATAAACAGGCTCCTGAGAGCATAAAAATCAACATTTTCTTGTTTTCTTCTGAAGGGCCATGAGTAGAGTATTCTAGTCGTTTTGCAGCGTATTTCCGTGTCATTCTCATCTGTTTAAAAATGAAGATTAACTCTGGAGTGAAAAACGTCATCCTTAACACCCATTGCCAATAGCGGCCACGGAATCCACGGTTTTCTGCTATCAGAAACTTGCTGAATCCGAAGTAGATGATGCATATCAACAAGTTGGATGCCAAGACCATCTCCATCTTGATTGACAAAGCTCTCCCCGACCTGTCCTCAGACACATTCCAATCAACATTATCAGTGCGCCGAAAATTTGTTGGATTGCCATTTCGGGATTCTAATGACACCATTTCTACGCTTCCGTACGAAGATGCTTGATCATGATCCACCCTTTCGTCACCATTGCCTTCGTGCACCTGGGAAAATCCACTTGCTCTTTGCCTTCTTCGCATTGGTCGGCTTAAGAAACTATCGTAAAATGAGCATAATTTCGCCCAATTTGAACGTCGACGTATACGTGTCTGGTGACCTACGCTACTTTTGTGGATATTTTTGATGATGATACGACCTTGTGGGGGAACTAATCGGAGCCACATCCCTATCATCATGAAACCGACCATGCCGGGCAGTTCAACTAGGAATGGTTGAGAGATATTAAGGAGACCGTCAAGAACCTCTCCCGATGTTCCATTGAGAGCACAGTGATGTATGGTGTACTTTTTATCGTGAGTTAGAAAATTAAAAGGTCGAGTGAGCATCTTGATGGCTGTCCAAATACACATTTCAGACAGGAAGATAAACATCCATCGTATCTTTAGCACTGCGACAAAGTGAGCATCACAAAAATTAGGGATAAAGTGAAAACACACAAAGTAAACAACTATAAACATGCACCAAAAGATTATAAGTTGACCAATGAGTTCGACGTTTGTCTCGGCGTCAGGATGATATGAGGAATGCTGGTTGAAACACAAAATTATACTAACTGTGTCCGGTATGAAAGAAAGCATTACCAGACCAGAAAAAATGTAAATAATATTCATTGTGACGTTACTGACCGCTGAGGATTGTAGGCTCAATTCTTCCTTGGATATGTCAGATATCCCGAGGCGGGATATCCTCCGTCCAGAGTTGTCGTTCTGATTTATCATTTTTATCTGAATGAGAGCTTCCAAACAGTGCTTGCAACGTTTAGGCCACAGTACCAATCCCTTTTCATGCAACTGCACTACTTTGAGCGTCATCCAATACATGACTGTCACACTTGATAGAGCAAAGAAAGCCATAATGATGTTACGGATGGGGTAAAATGTAGTGAGAAATGCGTCCGTCGAGTGTTTCCCAGGCAGAAATGGGATGCACATGAAGATTAATCCTGCTCCTGCTAGAAGGCACATGACAATGGCAGAAGAGTTCTCTTCTGGCATTTGTACATTGATGGCTTCACAACTGTCCGGGCCATTATTATTTGTTTCACGCACACTTACCGTGTCAGATCTGACTTCGTCATTCCATTTCCCTTGGTCGGAGTCAAGATGGTCATCCAGATCAAGTTCTAGGGGGTCGTCTTCGATCAGTGGTGATCTGTTATCACCGCAAAAGTTTGCCATCTTCGAAAGGTGTGTCGACGGGAAGAAGATATGTATAGAAAAGAAATAAATCGTTGCATTAATGCAATTGATAACCTTCAGGAGGAACTGTTGAAGTTTCTGAATGTTCAGTGCTTTTTCCTAGAAAAGGAAAAAGAATGACAACTGTCTTCCCTCTTTCCAACATGTCCAGCTCGAACACACCCACGGATGCTTATGATGCATCTGAAAGCTAATCGAGTAACATCACACTCGATATGAAGAGATCCTGCTTTAACTTCCGCGTCTGTGCATTGCACAAATAGAAACTATAACGAATGGAGGGGAAGTGATAGAGAGAGCAGGGGATACAGAGAAATCCTACATACATGTATATACATGTAGCTTTAATATTAACTTTCCTGTGAGAACTATATTTACCAGGTGGCAGTCGTTGCCGTCGTCCTCGTCATGTTCCTTTCCCTCTAAAGTTCCTTTCCCTCTAACCACCTTCGAGTGTTATGAACAGACGTATGCTTTATTTCGTCTGGAAACAACAGCCCAACTGCATTTACATTTTGTATTAAAAACACATTTTTATAGCTTCAAGTTCTATTAATACCTATGCCTTATTTTCGTAAACAGCAGCTTAACGATAACATTGCCTCTATACTTTTCGACCGATGAATTGATTTTCCTGTGATAAACGGTTAAAAATGGTTGGTTATTTTACCTGACTGTTAAGAGAGTATGCTTGTTAGTAAGCAAGCAGGGGACCGACGGCTCTAAGTTTGGTTGAATTATATATCGTTTCCAGTTGACTGCACTCACATTAAAGGAAGTGACTCAATTATACCATGTATCCCAAATTTGAGTAAAAGCGAATTTAACATATTAGTAATTTTAAAGCTTACCCAGTGGCATATCTACAGTACATGTATATGTTCAAGAGTTCAAGAGTTTATTTTTCATTTCGAAAAAAAAAAACCATGAAAGAAATCAAACATACATAACTATTCGTAAATATACTTTTTTACAATGACAAAAATACATTATACAGTATAATCTCTTATGGAAGTGAGGGATCCACTAAAAAGCACTGCTTGTAGAGTGTGGATCCCTAAAATAAATATAGTAAACATAACTTATGTCATTTTAAAAATGAAATATACAGATATAATATAAGAAAAAGGAAAGGACAACACATTAAATTCAAATTTACTAAAGACATTTCTATTTCATTTTTTTTTTCAAAACATAAATTAATGTGAACTCATACAATTCATATCCTTGCTACGACTCGTATGTCATTTGTGAAGAAACAGTCATCGAAAAATAACAAAAGATTAAAACACATAAAATCTTGTCTAAGATACTATGGGAAGACCAACAAAGGTGAAAAAATACAAGAACAAAACTTGCTGCACGAAATGTGTACATAGAAAGAGAAGAAGAGGGGGAGAGAGAGAAAGGGAGGGAGGGAGAGAGAGAGAGAGCACGATATGAGAGTAAGCACGTTGCAACGTGAGTGGACATGGAGGGCAGTATAATGCGATGGGAAAAATAAACAGATCGAGGAAGAGGGTTAAAAAACAGATATTCATTGATTTGTTTTGTATAAGACTGTAACAAAAGCAATTTTAATTTCCTCTTATGGAAAACGGCTGCCGAAGCAAGCACTGGAAATGCGCCCCGTTCAAGCTCTAACGCCAGTGAAAACCTGAAATATAGAACCTTTCCTTGGTTGGTCATGATGTTGGTTTTTTTTTTCCTTTTGCTTTTGAGGTTTTTGCACCCCCTATATGATGTCTGGGGCACCAGTTTTTCCACTTCTTCCTTCCTTTTGGTTCTCTTTATTTCGTCTCTCTTTCCTGTATTTTTATGTACTTTAATGGGAGAACGTGTGCCCCGACAATAATGTTGCGTATTCGTTTTCGACCATCACATTTACATGATTAAAGGCAAATTTTTAGTTTCGCAATTTTCAATCCTTCCTAAATTACCCAATGAATCATCCTGGAAACCTTCAATCAACGCTGATCTTCATTTTGTGGTTAATTTATTTATTCATACGATTCGTGCTCTTAAATATTCTAAAGAATATTGAATTAGACTTTCTATAAATATTTTTCGTTTCATAGAGTGAAAAACCCTTGGTGTTACATGATCATAGTTAAAACAGGCAATGCCTAATCGATACAATTCCATCTTGTAGAGGTGCCGTAGTCGAGTGGTTTAAGCTTCTTGACTGAAGACGCATTCGATCCCCGGCACGGCACTCATGCACTTAAGCAAGGCTTTGATCTACATTGCTGTTTTATCGTATATCAAATAAATCAATGTGCTATATGCATATTGATACCAACATGGGTATAAAAAAAATCATGATATAGTGATATGAAACCAAAGCATTAACTTTTGATATCCATAAATATATCAAGAGTGTCCATAACTTTGGAGTCAAGTTTTAAAAAAAGCAGAGAAGTTGATCTGTTTTTTTTTTGGGGGGGGGGGGGGCAGGACGACCAAGCGGAGGTGAACCCGCGACGATGTGTGTTTATATACACTCAACAAAACAAAAAAAGTAATCTCCCCTAACATTTTTTTCCATATATATTTTACCGATTTTAATCATTTAAACGGTAATGAATAGGGAATTTTCTAACGCATAAAAATAATGGTATGTGCCTGCCAATTGATGGCACTGTTTGTGCGAAATCGTGCATTGTATGACAAAAGGTTTATGGTTTACTTTTGATAATCGACACAATGAATGAAGTGTTCAATATTTGATAGATCTATCATCTGCTACCTAAAGAAGATTGATCAAAGAGAGAGTTTGAAGAAGGGTAGGGGAGAAGCTCAAACGTGACTGCATGGCGGATATAGATAGAGTGCTCCCAAACTGGAAGCGTGATGATGTGCATGGGGCAGCATCAACACCCATGCATGGGAAGACTGCAGATCTTGTTCCCCTTCCAGGTCGATTGACCGCCCGACGATATATTGACGAGGTGTTGGAGCCGCACGTCGTGCCATATGCAGCAGCCATCGGACATGTCGGAGACAAGGTTGTATTTATGGACGGCAATGCAAGCTCCATTCGTGCTAGAGTCGTCGACCAGTAGCGGATGAAAGTAGCGATGAGCGTATGGAATGGCCAGCAAGATCACCTGACTGCAACCCCATCAAGAACCTTTAGGATAACATCAAGCGGAAAGCCAACAAGAAGGTAAAGGACGATACAGGAGGATACCTCTCTAGCAGTATTTGGAGGAGTTTCAGCACATTTTACAGAGGGCCTGGGCCAACCCCCGGGGCCAACCTGGATCAACGTCGCATATACAAACGTTGATCAACAGTATACTGAAGAAGTGCCGCGAGGTGATCGTAGCAGACGGTATACGTATATACCTATCAATAATTAAACACTTCATCCACTGTGATGCTTATTAAAACCGGGGAGGTGGGAAGAGATCGAGTGACATGCAACACATCCCTGCAATAAATGGTGCTTGAAAGTTAAGAAACAATTCAATCCCAAGAAACATTTTTTTTTTCTTTCACTTGACTTGCCGGAGTTAACAATCATTTTTCCAAATGTGTACATGTTATACATATTAACATTAAATCTTGCAATAACATAATCAAAGAAGAACACACACACACACACACACATACACACCCTCATCCACACACGCATATATATATATATATATATATATATATATATATATATATAAGTTAAAATAACTCTGGTTCATATATATATATATATCTATATATATATATATAAGTTAAAATAACTCTGATTCATATATATATATATATATATATATATATATATATATATAATGTGAAAGTGCTTCGGCCACGTACATGATGGGTGCAGCATCGTATGAAAATAAAAATTGTGACTGAAGAAAGAGGCGGAGGGACGTTGCGAGTATGTTCACTCTGCCTTTATTGTGCCGAGCTTTCGACCCTGTGACAGGTCTTCCTCAGGGCTTGAGATACAAAACAAAAATTAACCAATTGCAAGCATGCAACAAAACAACGAAATGAAAACAGCCTTGTTTTCATTTCGTTGTTTTGTTGCATGCTTGCAATTGGTTAGCATGGTTTTGTAAATTTGAAACAACCACCTCGCTGCCGAAATATGATGATATTTTGGAATATCGCTGCTGAAGCTGCTTGCGACGTGAAATCATCCTATTTCTAACTTTTACGAGCGAGGGTAGCGTGCGACCGAACGAAAAAGTGTGATTATTTTTAAAAACTATCGGCCGCTATCTATACTGAAAGTGTATCTATTTCCAGGTAAACCGCCGCTCAATTTCTTGGAGTGATATTCAGTCTTGATAATATCTTAACATTCTATGAGTAAAAAATACTACATCAATTTAGGCCTACACAGACAAAAGATGCAGCCCTTTCCCTTCATAAGAATAGTAATTATCATCGGCATTTGATAAGTTACTTAAATGCTTATTACGCATTTGCTTTGTTTTCCCTTGTTTTTCGCTTCCTTTTCACTTTCCTTCTTTTCTCTTTTTTTGTCAATTCCGGGGGAAGGGGGTATACATCCCCCACACTTTTTCGAAAGGGGGATGGTGGCGTGTACAAATATACCCCCCACTTTTTAAAGAAGAAATAATAATATTGTAAAATAGAGGTAAACAGAATGGAAAAAGAGGAATGAAAATTAAGGGAAAATCTGGAAGCGCTTGCTCGCATTTTCAGTATCTTAAACAATGCCGGTTATATTCTTAAGAAATGAAATAGGTTTACATCTTGTCTTTCTATTCAAGGTTCATGCTATTTTTCTACTCATAATTTTTTTTTTCTCTTTGCCTCTTCCATGAGGATTTATTATTTCACAATATTTACATATCCTACATATTTATACAAATATACAAGGTACTAACAAATTTTCAAAAGTTGGATGATATAATGTCTCAAAAATTACAACATATCAATTATCTTCTTCACTTCTTTGATGCTAAATTGTTTAGCTCCAGAATGTTTCAAATAAGACTTGAATGATGAAATAAGTTCGACGATCAATCTTTTGTCTATGATGTAAATTCTTAAGGTTGTATTTTATATAATAAGTATAAACCACAAACTGTGCAAAACTTATCATAAAATTAATGAGATCAAACTTCGGGTTTCCTATTCTATATCCAATGATCAACGTTTTCATGTTTACCATTATTTCTTCTTTGAACATAAAATAAATCATCATAGATATAATTTTCCAATAGACCTTAACTTTTTTACAATAAAACAGAAAATGATCAATAGTCTCGGTTTCGTTACATGTTTCACATTGATTTGAATTTACAATTTTCCATTTGTACAGATTGTCTAGTGAAGACAATATTTTATGCAAAATTTTAAAGTTGAACTTTTCTTCTACTTTCTTTTCTCTTTTTCTTCTTTTTTTTTTGTCAATCCCGGGGGATGGGGGGGTCTACATCCCCCCCACTTTTTCGAAAGGGGGGGGGGGGGGTGGCGTGTACAAATATACCACCCACTTTTTAAAGAAGAAATAATAACATTGTAAAATAGAGGTAAACAGAATGGAAAAAGAGGAACGAAAATTAAGGGAAAATCTGGAAGCGCTTGCTCGCATTTTCAGTATCTTAAACAATGCCGGTTATTTTCTTAAGAAATGAAATAGGTTTGCATCTTGTCTCTCTATTCAAAGTTTATGCTATTTTTCTGGAAGATACCGATAAATATCATTGTACGTTACTAAATCACGAAAAGGGAGTAACAATGCACTAGAATCTGTTCTCAGTATTAACAAAAAACAAACAAACAAACAAAAAAGGGCTTGCTCATAAAATCTTCCAGCAAAATATTTCGATCATCCCCCACCCAACCTCACTCATAAAATCTTCCAAAATATCATATTTTTGCAGGGACGTGTACGACTGTCCTCGAAGTCTGCAGGGAGTGTACATTATCATGATTTTAAAATCTCCTTTTACAGCAAAAAGTGGTTATTATGGCTCCCTAGCTTCGCTTTGTCACAAAAATAAACAAATCTATATGTGGGGGTGCGGGCGAGAAGGTGTGTATAAGTGTAAGAAATTTCGGCAAAATATTTCGATCATCCAACCCCCCCCCCCCCCCTCCTTTTCGAAACGGATTTACGCCGGTCTTTATATCTCACGATAAAAGACAGAAAAACAATCCGTAATGGAGGGGAATATACATAAAAGCTAAATATCTTACTGTGCTATTTTGAAAAGTTCACAATCATACTTTTAAAAAAGCTTACATTAAAAGTTTACGATAAACATCTGAAATTAAATCATTCATGGCACAAACCAATTCACTCCACAATTGTTACAATATATTACAATTTTATTCCCTTCCGGCAACTATATCAGTATATCTCATATGCTGAATACGACTGCGTTATCCTAAATTTTTGAGTGAAGTTTATGATCGCTAATTTTACCGAAATACTTTATTTTGAATATACATCTGCAGATTATTAGATATTTCATGAACTATTTTTACAGAAGAGGCAAACTTTAACTGTTCAGCAAAATCGATTTGAGTCCACAATTTACAGCGAATTTCAATTCTCGTTTTCGTTCGGAAAGAAAACCTGCTTTAAAATTTTTCTGAGTTGTTCCTCATGAGTAAAAAGGCTTTCAGAAAATTACAAGAATTGAGGAACACAATTTCATGAGAACTTACTCACGTGAATCGGGACTTTGGGCTCAATTTCCCATTTTCCTGCCCACATGCTCCAGCGAACATTTAAGGATCATGCATTTTTTTTTCTTCAAAGATATACCCTGTTGGGTCATGGTTGCAATGAGGTTTTAAGTTGGTCCTATAGAATTAGGTTTAGTATAGTATTTAGTCTAGAGTTAAAGGTCAGTAACATGGAGTCGATTAATGTACGAAATTGATGATGAGTAATTGTCGCAGAAGCATGTGTCGCACATTCCAATGAACAAGGGTGGACTGGTCACTGAGAATTGAAGGAGAATGAAACCCTGGGGAAAATCCGTTTCAATGAAAAGAGAGGATAGAGAGAAGCAAATTTTAAAAAAGTTTCATCAAAATCTATTACGAAATGAGAAAGTTATGAAAGTTTGAATTGTAAAGTCTCAATTTACTTTCTATGGCGATCCTCAAATTTACAATGTTGCTTTTAAAAGGTAGGTTTAGAAAGACATCTCTCCATATGTTATGTACACAAAATTTCACATTTTCTCCATTATCTCTGAAGGGGCGACTTGTCTCCTTCTTAGACAAAGATATATCTTGGGGAAAATTTATATTTCAAACAACCTTCATTTCACGAAGAGACAAGCAGCATCTTTAAGGACAATGGAGAAAATATGAAATTTTGTGTACAAAACATATTCAGAATTGTCCTATGAACCTGCCACTTTAAAGCAACATTGCCAATTTGAGGAACGCCATAGAAAGTTTTCAAACTTTCATAACTTTCTCATTTCGTAACTGATTTTGATGGAACTTTAATAAAATAAAAAATTGTTATTGACAAACATTTTATCGCACAAACCACTTCCCTGGATCATCGAAACATTATGTTGCAATACATTACAAATTTTACAATCACTCAAAATTTTGGCTTGATCAAAGGCCGGTTTGTTCATGGTCTGGGGTCATGTGATATGTTGGGTGGACCGATTGGATCATAGTCCAAGTCCGCCCCTGTTAATTCGGTATACATTATCATGTCAGAAATCTTGAAGCTTATGAAAAATGCATTTCTATTTACCGTCAAACATGACTTGTTAGAAAATATCAAGCAGCTTCTAACGTAAACTTTACATCCCTGGTCATTTTATAAACTTCGTAGGCCATGATGGCAACATGGAGTTCATACAAATGAAGGAACGGCACAAAGAGCATCCCGATGACCAGCCCTACCTGTCCTTTGAAGAACATAACAAGGACAGGCCATGCCAGAGGGGATCCTGCCTCATGTATCAAGCTGTCCCACATCCACTGAATCGCGTTGGTCATCCCGACACATATTAAGCAAACGAGAGTCCACTTCATTTCACGGTGGTTTCTGGGTTGTTGAAGTTGCATACGCAAGAGAAATGTCGACTGGACGCATTTTCGCACTATACCGAAAATACAGGAGAATACGCTCACTACGTTGAGAACTACTTCGTCATGGGATAATTCGAAAGCTGAAAAAAGATTCCCGAGCGAGGAAACGAAGCTACACATCTCGTATAAACACGCTCCTGAGAGCATGAAGATCAGCAATCTCTTGTTTTCTTCTGAAGGGCCATGAGTAGAGTATCTTGGTCGTTTTGCAGTGTATTTCCGTGTCATTCTCATCTGTTTAAAAATGAAAATTAACTCTGGAGTGAAAAACGTCATCCTTAACACCCATTGCCAATAGCGGCCGCGGAATCCACGGTTTTCTGCTAATAGAAAGTTGCTGAATCCAAAGTAGATGATGCATATCAGCAAGTTGGATGCCAAGACCATCTCCATCTTGATTGACAAAGCTCTCGCCGACATGTCCTCAAACTCATTCCTGTCAACAGTATTAGTGCGCCGAAAATTTGTTGGATTGCCATTTCGGGATCCTAATGACGTCATTTCTACGCTTCCATAGGATGATGCTTGATCATGATCCACCCTTTCGTCACCATTGCCTTCGTGCACCTGGGAATACCCACTTGCTCTTTGCCTTCTGCGCATTGGTCGGCTTAAGAAACTATCGTAAAATGAGCATAATTTCGCCCAATTTGAACGTCGGCGTATAAGTGTCTGGTGACCTACGCTACTTTTGTGGATATTTTTGATGATGATACGACCTTGTCGGGGAACGAATCGGAGCCACATCCCTATCAGCATGAAACCGACCATGCCGGGTAGTTCAACTAGGAATGGTTGAGAGATATTAAGGAGACCTTTAAGAACCTCTCCCGATGTTCCATTGAGAGCACAGTGATGTATGGTGTACTTTTTATCATTAGTTAGAATATTAAAGGGTCGAACAAGCGTCTTGATGGCTGTCCAAATACACATTTCAGATAGGAAGATAAACGTCCATCGTATCTGTGGCACTGCGACAAAGTGAGCATCACTGAAATTAGGGATAAAGTGAAAACACACAAAGTAAACAACTATAAACATGCACCAAAAAATTATGAGTTGACCAATGAGTTCGATGTTTGTCTCAGCGTCAGGATGATATGAGGAATGCTGGTTGAAACACAAAATGATACTGACTGTGTCCGGTATAAAAGAAAGCAATACCAGACCAGAAAAAATGTAAATAATATTCACTGTGACGTTACTGACCGTTGAGGATTGTAGGCTCAATTCTTCCTTAGATATGTCAGCTATCCTAAGGCCGGATATCCTCCGTCCAGAGTTGTCGTTCTGATTTATCATTTTTATCTGAATGAGAGCTTCCAAACAGTGCTTGCAACGTTTAGGCCACAGTACCAATCCCTTTTCATGCAACTGCACTACTTTGAGCGTCATCCAATACATGACTGTCAGATTTGATAGAGCAAAGAAAGCCATAATGATGTTACGCATGGGGTAAAATGTAGTGAGAAATGCGTCCGTCGAGTGTTTCCCAGGCAGAAATGGGATGCACATAAAGATTAATCCTGCTCCTGCTAGAAGGCACATGACAATGGCAGAAGTGTTCTCTTCTGGCATTTGTACATGGATGGCTTCACAACTGCCAGGGCCATTATTATTTGTTTCACTTACTGTGTCAGATCTGACTTCGTCATTCCATTTCCCTTGGTAGGAGTCAAGATGGTTATCCAGATCAAGTTCTAGGGGGTCGTCTTCGATCAGTGGTGATCTGTTATCACCGCAAAAGTGTGCCATCTTCGAAAGATGTGTCGACGGGAAGAACATATGTATAGATAAGAAATAAATCGTTGCATTAATGCAGTTGATAACCTTCAAGAGAACTGCTGAAGTTTCTAAATGCTCAGTGCTTTTATCCTAGAAAAAGAAAAAATTAGAAACGACAACTGTCTTCCCTCTTTCTAACATGTCCAGCTCATACACACCCACGGATGCCTATGATGCGTCCGTAAGCTAATCGAGTAACATCACATCCAATATGAAAAGATCATGTTTTAACTTCCGCGTCTGTGCATTGCGCAAATAGAAACTATAATGAATGGAAGGGGAAGTGATAGAGAGAAAACCAACATACATGTATATACATGAAGCTTTAATATTAACTTTCCTGTGTTAACTATATTTACCAGATGGCGTCCTCGTCATGTTCCTTTTCCTCTAAAGTTCCTTTCCCTCTAACCACCTTCGAGTGTTATGAACAGACGTATGCTTTATTTCGTCTGGAAACGGCAGCCCAACTGCATTTACATTTTGTATCAAAAACACATTTTTATAGCTTCAAGTTCTATTAATATCTATGCCTTATTTTCGTAAACAGCAGCTTAACGATAACATTGCCTCTATACTTTTCGACCGATGAATTGATTTTCCTGTGATAAATGGTTAAAAATGGTTGGTTATTTTACCTGACTGTTAAGAGAGTATGCTTGTTAGTAAGCAAGCAGGGGACCGACGGCTCTAAGTTTGGTTGAAATATATATCGTTTCCAGTTGACTGCACTCACATTAAAGGAAGTGACTCACTGATACCATGTATCCCAAATTTGAGTAAAAGCGAATTTAACATACTATAGTAATTTTAAAGCTTACCCAGTGGCGTATCTACAGTACATGTATATGTTCAAGAGTTCAAGAGTTTATTTTCATTTCCAAAACACAAATAAACAATCATGAAAGAAATCAAAGATTCATAACCATTCCTATATATACTTTTTTACAATGAAATTATATATACAGTATAATCTCTTATGGAAATGAAGGGATCCGCTAAAAAAGCAATGCTTGTAGAGTGTGGATCCCTCAAATAAATTTAGTAAACATAATTTATGTCATTTAAAAAAATTATGTATATATATATATATATATATATATATATATATATATACATATAAGATAAAGGAAAGGACAATACATTAAATTCAAATTTACTAAAGACATTTCTATTTCACTTCTTTCTTTTTTTTTTCAAAACATAAATTACTGTGAACTCATACACTTCATATCCTTGAAAACCTAAAATATAGAACCTTTCCTTGGTTGGTCAGGATGTTGTTTTTTTTCCTTTTGCTTTTGAGGTTTTTGCACCCCCTATATGATGTCTGGGGCACCAGTTTTTCCACTTCTTCCTTCCTTTTGTTCTCTTTATTTCGTTTCTCTTTCCTATATTTTTATGTACTTTAATGGGAGAACGTATGCCCCGACAATAATGTTGCGTATTCGTTTTCGACCATCACATTTACATAATTAAGGGCAAATTTTTAGTTTCGCAGTTTTCAATCCTTCCTAAATTACCCAATGAATCATCCTGGAAACTTTCAATCAACGCTAATAAAAAAACGATTCGTGCTCTTAAATATTCTAAAGAATATTGAATTAGACTGTCGATAAATATTTTTCGTTTCATAGAGTGAAAAACTCTTGGTGTTACAGGATCATAGTTAAAATGGGCAATGCCCAATCGATATAATTCCATCTTGTAGAGGTGCCGTAGTCGAGTGGTTTAAGCCGCTTGACTGAAGACGCATTCGATCCCCGGCACGGCACTCATGCCCTTAAACAAGGCTTTGATCTACATTGCTATTTTATTTTATATCAAATAAATCAATGTGCTATATGCATATTGATACCAACGTGGGTATATTTGTTTTAAAAAATCATGGTACAGTGATATGAAACCAAAGCATTAACTTTTGATATCCATAAATATATCAAGAGTGTCCATAACTTTAGAGTCAAGTTTTAAAAAAAGCAGAGGAGTCGATCTGCTTTTTTGGGGGGAGGGGGAGGAGAAGGGGGGTGCAGGACGACAAAGTGGAGATTAACCCGCGACGATGTGTGTTTATAACACTAAAAAAAAAAAACATAATCTCCCCTAACATTTTTTCATATATATTTTACTGATTTTAATCATTTAAACGGTAATGAATAGGGAATTTTCTAACGCATAAAAATAATGGTATGTGCCTGCCAATTGATGGCACTGTATGTCCGAAATCGTGCATTGTATGACAAAAGGTTTATGGTTTACTTTTAATAATCGACACAATGAATGAAGTGTTCAATATTTGATAGGTCTATCATCTGCTACCTAAAGAAGATTGATCAAAGAGAGAGTTTGAAGAAGGGTAGGGGAGAAGCTCAAACGTGACTGCATGGCGGATATAGAGTGCTCCCAAACTGGAAGCGTGATGATGTACATGGGGCAGCATCAACACCCATGCATGGGAAGACTGCAGATCTTGTTCCCCTTCCAGGTCGATTGACCGCCCGACGATATATTGACGAGGTGTTGGAGCCGCACGTCGTGCCATATGCAGCAGCTAACGGACATGTCGGAGACAAGGTTGTATATATGGACGGCAATGCAAGCTCCCATCCTGCTCGAGTCGTCGACCAGTAGCGGAGGAAAGTAGCGATGAGCGTATGGAATGGCCTGCAAGATCCCCTGACTGCAACCCCATCAAGAACCACTGGGATAACATCAAGCGGAAAGCCAACAAGAAGGTAAAGGACGATACAGGATGATACCACTCTCGTCGGACGCTTTTAACACTTTTCTGTACAAACATTAAAGGCGATTGTTATACTTACATGAGCTTATCAATAATTTCCGACCTCTCTTTCCCATAAACTACTTTGAATTTAGATATTATATATTCGTTTCGTGAGTATATATACAGTGATTGAGTATACATTTATTTATGTTTTTGTCTTTTATGCTTAATTTTTAAGTGATCTTTTTACTCTCTCTCTTTTATTTTAAACTCATATTCCTGTAAACGATCACCTTATGCCCCCAAAGTATCCCTGTATTTTTTGTAATAAGGCGGTCAAAAATAATCAAAATGGTATGCTATGTGTATCGTGTAATTGGTGGGGACACCTAAAGTGTTCACAAGTGTCAAACAATTTTTTCTCCTCAAATAAAGACTGGATATGTGACAAATGTCTATGGGACGAATTACCTCACACTGATTGTCTCAGTGAACAGGAAATCTCGTTGGTTTTGGAAAATGAAAATTTGTGATTTATGATACCAACTTGGATAATAGCGTCGAACAGGGTGCGAATGATGGAAGTTCAATTGACCTGGCTCAAACAGCACAAAATGAACTCCTTTCTACAAGGGGTTTAAAAATATCTCACTTGAACTGTTTATCTCTGTTGAAAAATTTTGATGAAATTAAATCTACCACTTTAAATATGGAACTAGATATTGTCACGCTTAGTGAAACGCATCTGAGTTCAGACATCAATGATGATGAAATTCAATTCCCAGGTTTTAATGTTGTCAGATTAGACCGTAACAGATTTGGAGGAGGTGTCTTAATGTATATAAAGAACTGTTTTCAATTTGTTAGAAGAGACGATCTGATGGAAAACTCCTCTCTTGAGATTATTATTATTGAACTGCAACAACCCAATCAGAAGCCTTTAATTATAGTGTGCTGGTATCGTCCACCTAATTCCACAGCAGACTCGTTCACTGCATTTCAAAATGTCATGAGTAATATTGACAATCTAAATACCAATTATATCGTTATTGCAGATATGAATTGTGATGTGCTTAAGGTATGTAAATCGTGGCAGACCACGAAATTGTTGAACATAATAGAATCATTCAATTGTACACAATTAATTACCAAACCGACGAGGGTTACATCTACTTCAACCACGGCCACTGACCTTATTTTCACTAATTGTGAATCGAAAATTTGCTTAAGTGGTGTAATTGAGCTTTCTATGTCCGATCATTATATGATCTATTGTGTGTTTGGTAGATCTCATCGCGAGTCTACAGGTGTACATAAGTATAAAACATGTAGAAATTTTAATAAATTTGACGAATTTGCTTTTCAAATAGATGTGAGTAATGTATCATGGGATTCAGTGTACAATGTTACTGACCCGCAAGAAGCATACAACATTTTTTGCATCGCTGTTGTTGAATGTCATTGATAAGCACGCCCCCCTACGTAAGTTACGGGTGAAGCAAAAAGAATCTCCATGGTTGAACAGAGCTTTAATATTAAGTTGATTCGTGAAAGAAATCGGTTGAAGGCTAGGGCTAAAAGAACTAATTCTACGATAGCTTGGGTGGCCTATAAACGAGCCCGTAATCATGTTACTTCGTGTATCCGTGAAGCAAAACGTAGTTTTATAGTAAGGAAGGTCGAATCTGCAAATAAAAACACCAAAATGATTTGGAAATCGCTTAGATACTTAGCACCCCAAAACAAGTCATGTTGTCAAGTTCCATCCTTAAAAATGAATGATTCGGTACTAGAAGGTGAACAATTAGCCAATGCTTTCAATGACTTCTTTACAGACATCGGGAAAAAACTACAGGCTGAGAATTTACTTGTAGATGATGAACATGCAACCAATTGTCAAATCCTTAGTAAATGAGATTCTACATTTAGCCTTGAAGAAGTAAATGTTGAGCAAGTCCTTAAAATAATAAGCAAACTCCCTTGTGATAAGGCGACAGGGCCTGACAATATTCCAGCGAAAATGCTTAGTTGCATTTCTCATTCTATAGCAACCCCTCTAACTTACATCCTTAATCAATTTTTATGTCTAAGTTCGATCCCAAATCAAAGGAAAGTAGCACGGGTTACACCTATCTTTAAAGGTGGTAGTAAAACCCGTATTGATAACTATCGCCCGATCTCCGTCGTCTCAGTTCTTGGTAAAGTAATGGAAAAGGTAGTATATGATCAATTAATATCTTATATAACTAAAAACAATATACTTACCCCCTGCCAGTCAGGATTTAGACCCAAGTACTCGACACAAACTGCATTAATAAATGCTACCGATAGGTGGTTTTCTTCGATAGACAAGGGTGAACTCGTTGGCTTAGTTATGATTGATCTTAAAAAGGCTTTCGACACGGTTGACCACTGCATTTTGTTGGATAAACTGAAATCATACGGATTTGATAATCGCACAACTGAATGGTTTAAGAATGATCTATTTAAAAGGCAACAATTTACCTGTGTAAATGGTATATCATCTCCTGTGAGGCAAGTAAATTGTGGCGTCCCACAAGGCTCATTAATTGGGCCGTTCTTATTCTCATTATATGTCAATGATCTACCTGATAAATTAAGTCACTGTAATGTGTCTCTCTATGCGGATGATACTTGTATATTCTATTCATCCAAAAATCCCGAAGTTATAAACAATAAGCTGAACGAAGATTTGTCAAACGTTTCATCATGGCTAAAGGATAACAAGCTAATAATCAACACAAATGAATGTGAAACTATGTTCATTGGCTCAGCCCAAAGGCTTAAGAAAGAGGAAGCCGAACTTAAAAGATGCATGGTATGTATTGATGGCTGTGAAATAAAAAGAGTTCGCGTTTGTAAATATCTGGGAATCTACTTGACGAAACCTTACTTTGGAATGACCACATCCAGTTCTTACGCAAGAAGGTCATTAAAAGCCTTTATCTACTTAAAAGAATTCGTTATTATATAGATCAAGGAACTGCCCTCTTGTACTATAAAACTATCATTCAATCTCAATTTGAGTACTGTAGCATAGTGTGGGGAAATACTGGAAAAAACAATTGTAAACAACTTCAGGTCTTAGAAAATAGATCATTACGTACAGTACTTAAAACCGATTATTTGTTTCCCACCAAAACCATCTACGAGATTCTCAAACTGGATCAACTCGATGCCCGCAGGTCTAAGCAACTAGCTCTTACTATGTTCCGTACGATCAACAATCTTGCCCCTGAATATATCAGTGACCTCTTTTCCATACGTAACACCGGATATCACACTAGATCAGGAAACACCCAATTGACGTTAACACAGCCTAGGACAAATTATGGTAAAAGATACTTCGTCTATCGAGGCGCTTTGTTGTGGAATACACTTGAAAAGATAAAACACCCTAGTGTCACTTTAACCTCCTTTAAAAATCATCTTAAAAAACTCGATATCCCCTAAATTCCGATTGAATTGCCGTTAAGGACCCCTGCAATCTTTCCCCCTATCTCCTTCCACCCCCCCCCCGTACTCCTTTTTTTTCTCCTTATTCACTTTGAGTTGCTTTGTTGTTGTTGCCTTTTTAATGTTATATTTATGTTCTATATATTCTTAGTTATCCTTTCCTATGTATTTTGTATTATTTTTACCTATCTATGTTTTGTTGTTTTGTTTCTTATCATCATTATTTTGTTATACCTTGTCACTGTACATTGTTTTTTTTATTATGTGTGTATGGACCCCTACGAAAAACAGCATATGCTGATAGGGTGTTCCGTCTCACAAGTGGTAAATAAATTGAGTTGAATTGAACCTCTCTAGCAGTGTTTGGAGGCAGAGTCGTCGATCCTGGGGGCCAGGGGTGGGGGAAGGGGGGCAACTGCCCCCCCAAAAAAATTTTTTGGGGGGCAAAGATATCGTTTTGCCCCCCTCCCAATAATTTCCCAACCCCCCCCCCCCCCCCAAAAAAAAAAAAAAAAAAAAAAAAAAAGAAAGAAAGAAAGAAAAAAAAAGAAAAAAGAAAAAAGAAAAAAGAAAAAAGAAAGAGAAAAGAAAGGAAAAGGAAGGAAGGAAGTTAAATGAAAGCGTAAAACAAAAAAAAAGAAAGAAAATGGGACACTGGGAAGCGCTCGCTCGCTTCACTCGCTCACATTTATTGTATCTTAACCAATGCCGATGATAATTACTATTCTTATGAAAGGAAATAGGTTTGCTTCTTGTGTTTCTAGCTAATGTTATAGTATTCCTCTACTCATAGGTAGTAATATAACCAAACAAGATATCACTCATAGAAATCGAGTGGCCAGTTGACCTAAAAATAGATAAAATTTGAGGAGATAACGGCCTGGATAAAAAAACAAACAAACGCAAAACAAAAACATATTTTTCGTTAACTCGCTCGCTACTCCACCGTACTCTCGCTTTTAAAAGCTAGATACAAGATGATTTCGGGCAGCAAGTATTCCAAAGTATCATTATATTTGGGCAGCAAGGTGGTTGAAAAAGATTTTGGGACGAATCCATATAATTTTTTCGGGATCGGTCGTTGACTTTGCTGGCTATAGTAGAAACAGAATGGGTTCGGACTGCAAGCGAGGTAGCTAAAACAGTGTCATATTCGGCACACAGGTGATCGGATGTATTATTTAGATATCATACAGGCATGACAGGTTTATAGTGTATTCTGATGATAATGATAATAATAATATTCCGTTCTTGTATAGCGCGTATTACATTTTTATCAGATTTTTATGATGAAAAAAAAACCCACTTCTATCATATGGAAAATGCCATATTTTTCCTCGCTCGCTGCGCTCGCTCGTCTCATATTAATGGTTTTGAAAAGCAAACGAATTCGGTGAGATGAGACCGAATAGATAATGTAGATGTTTCATTGGCTCACAGCGTAATTTGCTGAAGGGTTTACTACATCTATCATGAAAAACAGTGTGTGCTTCCTCGCTCGCTTCGCTCGCTCGTAATATTAAAAAAGACAGCACTGTGATGCTTATTAAAACCAGGGAGGTGGAAAGAGATCGGGTAACAACACATCCCTGCAATAAAGGTGCTTGAAAGTTAAGATACAATTCAATTCCAAGAAAATTTATTTTCTTTCACTTGACTTGCCGGAGTTAACAATCATTTTTTCCAATTGTGTACATGTTATACATATTAACATTAAATCTTGCAATAACATAAACCAAAGAAGAACACACACACACACACACATGCACACACATACACACCCTCATCCACACACGCATATATATATATATATATATATATATATATATATATATATATATATATATATGTATATATATATATCTATATCTATATAATGTGAAAGTGCTTCGGCCACGTACATGATGGGTGCAGCATCGTATGAAAATAATAATTGTGACTGAAGAAAGAGGCGGCGGGACGTTGCGAGTATATTCACTCTGCCTTTATTGTGCCGAGCTTTCGACCCTGTGACAGGTCTTCCTCAGGGCTTGAGATACAAAACAAAAATTAACCAATTAAGGCTGTTTTCATTTCGTTGTTTTGTTGCATGCTTGCAATTGGTTAGCATGGTTTTTGTAAATTTGAAACAACCACCTCGCTGCCGAAATATAATGATATTTTGGAATCTTGCTGCTGAAGCTGCTTGCGACGTGAAATCATCCTATTTTTAGCTTTTACGAGCGAGGGTAGCCTGCGACCGAACGAAAAAGTGTGATTATTTTTCAAACCTATCGGCCGCTATCTATACTGAAAGTGTATCTATTTCCAGGTAAACTGTTGTTCAATTTCTTGGAGTGATATTAAGTCTTGATAATATCTTAAGATTCTATGAGTAAAAAATACTACAACAAATTAGGCCTACACAGACAAAAGATGCAGCCCTTTCCCTTCATAAGAATAGTAATTATCATCGGCATTTGCTAAGATACTTAAATCGAGCGAACGCTTATCGGTTACCCATTTGCTTTGTTTTCCCTTGTTTTTCGCTTCCTTTTCACTTTCCTTCTTTTCTCTTTTTTGTCAATCCCGGGGGATGGGGGTATACATTCCCCACACTTGTTCGAAACTTGTAAAATAGAGGTAAACAGAAAGGAAAAAGAGGAATGAAAATTAAGGGAAAATCTGGAAGCGCTTGCTCGCATTTTCAGTATCTTAAACGATGCCGGTTATATTCTTAAGAAATGAAATAGGTTTACATCTTGTCTCTCTATTCAAGGTTTATGCTATTTTTCTACTCATAAATTGTTTTTTTTTTCTCTTTGCCTCTTCCATGAGGATTTATTATTTCACCATATTTACATATCATACATATTTACAAAAATATATAAGGTACTAACAAATTTTCAAAAGTTGGATGATATAATGTCTCAAAAATTACAACATATCAATTATCTTCTTCACTTCTTTGACGCTAAATTGTTTAACTCCAGAATGTTTAAAATAAGACATCAATGATGAAATAAATTCGACGATCAATCTTTTGTTACTATGATGTAAATTCTTAAGGTTGTATTTTATATAATAAGTATAAACCACAAACTGTGCAAAATTTATCATAAAATTAATGAGATCAAACTTCGGGTTTCCTATTCTATATCCAATGATCAACAATTTCATGTTTACCATTATTTCTTCTTTGAACATAAAATAAATCATCATAGATATAATTTTCCAATAGACCTTAACTTTTTTTTTACAATAAAACAGAAAATGATCAATAGTCTCGGTTTCGTTACATGTTTCACATTGATTTGAATTTTTAAAGAAGAAATAATAACATTGTAAAATAGAGGTAAACAGAATGGAAATAGAGGAATGAAAATTAAGGCAAAATCTGGAAGCGCTTGCTTGCATTTTCAGTATCTTAAACAATGCCGGTTATATTCTTAAGAAACGAAATAGGTTTGCATCTTGTCTCTCTGTTCAAGGTTTATGCTATTTTTTCTACTCATAAATTGTTGGTCAGGTCTATATAATTACGGCCTGTGACCATTAACCTATTCCTATACCCTCTGTGAGAATGGAAGATACCGATAAATATCATTGTACGTTACTAAATCACGAAAAGGGGGTAACAATGCACTAGAATCTGTTCTCAGTATTAACAAAAAAAAAAGCAAAAACAAAAACAAAAAACAAACAAAAAAGGGCTTGCTCATAAAATCTTTCAGCAAAATATTTCGATCATCCCCCAACCTCACTCATAAAATCTTCCAAATATAATATTTTTGCATTTTTGAGTGAAGTTTATGATCGCTAATTTTACCGAAATACTTTATTTTGAATATACATCTGCAGATTATTAGATATTTCATGAACTATTTTTACAGAAGAGGCAAACTTTAACTGTTCAGCATAATCGATTTAAGTCCACAATTTACAGCGAATTTCAATTCTCGTTTTCGTTCGAAAAGAAAACCTGCTTTAAATTTTTTTCTGAGTTGTTCCTCATGAGTAAAAAGGCTTTCAGAAAATTACAAGAATTGAGGAACACAATTTCATGAGAACTTACTCACGTGAATCGGGACTTTGGGCTCAATTTCCCATTTTCCTGGCGACATGCTCCAGCGAACATTCAAGGATCATGCATTTTTTTTCTTCAAAGATATACCCTGTTGGGTCATGGTTGCAATGAGGTTTTAAGTTGGTCCTATAGAATTAGGTTTAGTATAGTATTTGGTCTAGAGTTAAAGGTCAGTAACATGGAGTCGATTAATGTACGAAATTGATGCTGAGTAATTGTCGCAGAAGCATGTGTCGCACATTCCAATGAACAAGGGTGGACTGGTCACTGAGAATTGAAGGAGAATGAAACCCTGGGGAAAATTCGTTTCAATGAAAAGAGAGGATAGAGAGAAGAAAATTTTAAAAAGTTTCATCAAAATCTATTACGAAATGAGAAAGTTATGAAAGTCTGAATTGTAAAGTCTCAATTTACTTTCTATGGCGATCCTCAAATTTACAATGTTGCTTTTAAAAGGTAGGTTTAGAAAGACATCTCTCCATATGTTATGTATTTCTCCATTATCTCTGAAGGTGCGACTTGTCTCCTTCTTAGACAAAGATATATCTTGGGGAAAATTTATATTTTAAACAACCTTCAGTTCACAAAGAGACAAGCAGCATCTTTAAAGACAATGGAGAAAATATGAAATTTTGTGTACAAAACATATTCAAAATTGTCCTATAAACCTGCCACTTTGAAGCAACATTGCCAATTTGAGGAACGCCATAGAAAGTTTTCAAACTTTCATAACTTTCTCATTTCGTAACTGATTTTGATGGAACTTTAATAAAATTTAAAAAAATTGTTATTGACAAACATTTTATCGCACAAACCAATTCCCTGGATCATCGAAACATTATGTTGCAATATATTTCAAATTTTACAGTCACTCAAAATTTTGGCTTGATCAAAGGCCGGTTGGTTCATGGTCTGGGGTCATGTGATAGGTTGGGTGGACCGATTGGATCATAGTTTTTTATTCTTATTCCTTCGACATCACTTATTATGCTTTATTCATCTTTAATTTTACCCTATTTGAATTATGAGATTCTTGCTTGGGGAAATACCCATCAATATCTATAAGACAGATTGTTACTTTTGCAAAAAAGGCACTTCGTGTTATTCATAGCTCTGCCTTCCGTTCACACACGGATCCGTTGTTCTTTGAGAGTAAAATATTGAAAGTCAGAGACCTGTATTTATTCCAGTTAGGGCAATTTATGTACAACTATAATAATAATGCTCTTCCCCATGTTTTTGATGCCATGTTCCTTAAAAATCAATCTTACCATAATTATCCCACGAGACGCTCTTACGAATTTCATTTACCTTTCTGCAGAACTTTACTAGCCAAAAACACATTCATATACAACGGTCCCAAATTCTGGAACTCTCTTAGTAATGATATTAAAGATAGTGTCTCTTTGAATGCATTTAAACATAAGCTGAAACTTTTCTTGCTTCATTCTTATAACAGTTAAAAATGAAACTGAGATTTCAATTTTGGTTACGTCTAATCAAGGTCATCGCTCTATCCTATACATACGAAATTCCCACCTGTCTATTTTTTTTTTAAATTTCAGTCTGGTTGTCGGTCATGTTATGTCATGTCGGTCTGTGGCAGCCCATCTCCCATTTCCTCTTTTTAACTTCTTGCTATTTTCTCCTCTTTTTCCCCCTTATGTTTCCTGTCTGTTAGACTCGTCTCTTCTTGTCTTGTCCCTCTTTCGTCTTGTCTTGTCTTATGTTATCTTGTCTTATTTCTCCCTTTTCCTATTGACCCTTCTCTTCTTTAATTGTCTCAAATGCGCAACGCATCGTTCATCTGGCGGAGTCCTCACTGTGTGACTGAATCTGCAATTGTAATATATACTGCTGCTTCACCTACCTCTGTATCACACATTCTTCTGTTTTCTTTTCTTTACTTTCCCTTTTCTTCCTTGAGGAATCCACGTCACTACAAGCATTGCTTTTTTGTGGATTTTTCTTTTCCAATATCATTTTTTAAATATTTTAATACACTATGTCAAGTAGACATTTAATTTTTGTTTTGATGTTAATTAGAGGGAAAAAAATGTATGTTTGTTTATTTATTTACGATATTTTTGTTTAAAAGAAGAAAAAAAATTATGTCTTGTGTTATATTGGAAATAAAACCTGAACTTGAACTTGAACTTGAAATTGAACTAGTCCAAGTCCGCCCCTGTTAATTCAGTATACATTATCATGACAGAAATCTTGAAGCTTAGGAAAAGTGCATTTCTATTTACCGTCAAACATGACTTGTTAGAAGATATCAAGCAGGTTCTAACGTAAACTTTACATCCCTGGTCATTTTATAAACTTCGTAGGCCATGATGGCAACATGGAGTTCATACAAATGAAGGAACGGCACAAAGAGCATCCCGATGACCACCCCTACCTGTCCGTTGAAGAACATACCAAGGACAGGCCATGCCAGAGGGGATCCTGTCTCATGAATCAAGCTGTCCCACATCCACTGAATCGCGTTGGTCATCCCGACACATATTAAGCAAACGAGAGTCCACTTCATTTCACATTGGTTTCTGGGTTGTTGAAGCTGCATACGCAAGAGAAATATCGACTGGACGCATTTTCGCACTATACCGAAAATACAGGAGAATACGCTCACTACGTTGAGAACTACTTCGTCATGGGATAATTCGAAAGCTGAAAAAAGATTCCCGAGCGAGGAAACGAAGCAACACATCTCGTAAAGACAGGCTCCTGAGAGCATAAAGATCAGCATTCTCTTGTTTTCTTCTGAAGGGACATGAGTAGAGTATCTTGGTCGTTTTGCAGTGTATTTCCGTGTCATTCTCATCTGTTTAAAAATAAAGATTAACTCTGGAGTGAAAAACATCATCCTTAACACCCATTGCCAATAGCGGCCACGGAATCCACGGTTTTCTGCTAATAGAAAGTTGCTGAATCCAAAGTAGATGATGCATATCAACAAGTTGGATGCCAAGACCATCTCCATCTTGATTGACAAAGCTCTCGCCGACATGTCCTCAAACTCATTCCTGTCAACATTA
This sequence comes from Echinometra lucunter, assembly GCA_029962745.1. Taxonomy (NCBI): domain Eukaryota; kingdom Metazoa; phylum Echinodermata; class Echinoidea; order Camarodonta; family Echinometridae; genus Echinometra; species Echinometra lucunter. Next base: position 18,757,312 of record CM057156.1, read on the forward strand.
TTAGTGCGCCGAAAATTTGTTGGATTGCCATTTCGGGATCCTAATGACGTCATTTCTACGCTTCCATAGGATGATGCTTGATCATGATCCACCCTTTCGTCACCATTGCCTTCGTGCACCTGGGAATACCCACTTGCTCTTTGCCTTCTTCGCATTGGTCGGCTTAAGAAACTATCGAAAAATGAGCATAATTTCGCCCAATTTGAACGTCGGCGTATACGTGTCTGGTGACCTACGCTACTTTTGTGGATATTTTTGATGATGATACGACCTTGTGGGGGAACTAATCGGAGCCACATCCCTATCATCATGAAACCGACCATGCCGGGCAGTTCAACAAGGAATGGTTGAGAGATATTAAGGAGACCTTTAAGAACCTCTCCCGATGTTCCATTGAGAGCACAGTGATGTATGGTGTGCTTTTTATCATGAGTTAGAAAATTAAAGGGTCGACTGAGCATCTTGATGGCTGTCCAAATACACATTTGAGACAGGAAGATAAACATCCATCGTATCTTTAGCACTGCGACAAAGTGAGCATCACAAAAATTAGGGATAAAGTGAAAACATACAAAGTAAATAACTATAAACATGCACCAAAAAATTATGAGTTGGCCAATGAGTTCGATGTTTGTCTCAGCGTAAGGATGATATGAGGAATGCTGGTTGAAACACAAAATGATACTGACTGTGTCCGGAATGAAAGAAAGCAATACCAGACCAGAAAAAATGTAAATAATATTCATTGTGACGTTACTGACCGTTGAGGATTGTAGGCTCAATTCTTCCTTGGATATGTCAGATATCCTGAGGCGGGATATCCTCCGTCCAGAGTTGTCGTTCTGATTTATCATTTTTATCTGAATGAGAGCTTCCAAACAGTACTTGCAACGTTTAGGCCACAGTACCAATCCCTTTTCATGCAACTGCACTACTTTGAGCGTCATCCAATACATGACTGTCAGACTTGATAGAGCAAAGAAAGCCATAATGATGTTACGGATGGGGTAAAATGTAGTGAGAAATGCGTCCGTCGAGTGTTTCCCAGGCAGAAATGGGATGCACATAAAGATTAATCCTGCTCCTGCTAGAAGGCACATGACAATAGCAGAAGTGTTCTCTTCTGGCATTTGTACATCGATGGCTTCACAACTGTCCGGGCCATTATTATTTGTTTCACGCACACTTACCGTGTCAGATCTGACTTCGTCATTCCATTTCCCTTGGTAGGAGTCAAGATGGTTATCCAGATCAAGTTCTAGGGGGTCGTCTTCGATCAGTGGTGATCTGTTATCACCGCAAAAGTGTGCCATCTTCGAAAGGTGTGTCGACGGGAAGAAGATATGTATAGAAAAGAAATAAATCGTTGCATTAATGCAATTGATAGCCTTCAAGAGGAACTGTTGAAGTTTCTGAATGTTCAGTGCTTTTATCCTAGAAAAAGAAAAAAAGAAACGACAACTGCCTTCCCTCTGTCTAACATGTCCAACTCGAACACACCCACGGATGCTTAATGATGCATCTGAAAGCTTATCGAGTAATATCACACCCGATATGAAGAGATCCTGTTTTAACTTCCGCGTCTGTGCATTACACAAATAGAAACTATATGAGTGGAGGGGAACTGATACAGAGAAAACCAACATACATGTATATACATGAAGCTTTAATATTAACTTTCCTGTGTTAACTATATTTACCAGATGGCGTCCTCGTCATGTTCCTTTTCCTCTAAAGTTCCTTTCCCTCTAACCACCTTCGAGTGTTATGAACAGACGTATGCTTTATTTCGTCTGGAAACGGCAGCCCAACTGCATTTACATTTTGTATTAAAAACACATTTGTATAGCTTCAAGTTCTATTAATACCTATGCCTTATTTTCGTAAACAGCAGCTTAACGATAACATTGCCTCTATACTTTTCGACCGATGAATTGATTTTCCTGTTAATGATTAAAAATGGTTGGTTATTTTACCTGACTGTTAAGAGAGTATGCTTGTTAGTAAGCAAGCAGGGGACCGACGGCTCTAAGTTTGGTTGAAATATATATCGTTTCCAGTTGACTGCACTCACATTAATGGAAGTGACTCATTGATAACATGTATCCCAAATTTGAGTAAAAGCGAATTTAACATACTAGTAATTTTAAAGCTTACACAGTGGCGTATCTACAGTACATGTATACGTTCAAGAGTTCAAGAGTTCAAGAGTTTGTTTTTCATTTCCAAAACACAAATAACAAACCATGAAATAAATCAAACATACATAACTATTCGTAAATAGACTTTTTTACAATGACAAAATATATTATACAGTATAATCTCTTATGGAAATGAGGGATCCACTAAAAAAGCAATGCTTCTAGAGTGTGGATCCCTAAAATAAAGATAGTAAACATAACTTATGTCATTTTTAAAATGAAATATACAGATATCATCGAAGAATAACAAAAGATTAAAACACATAAAATCTTGTCTAAGACACTATGGGAAGACCAACAAAGGTGAACAAATACAAAAAGAAAACTTGCTGCACGAAATGTGTACATGGAAAGAGAAGAAGAGGGAGAGAGAAAGGGAGGGAGGGAAGGAGAGAGAGAGAGAGAGAGAGCACGATATTAGAGTAAGCACGTTGCAACGTGAGTGGACATATGAGAGCTACATGGAGGGCAGAATACGATGGGGAAAAATAAACAGATCGATGAAGGGGGTTAAAAAAACAGATATTCATGGATTTGTTTTGTAAGACTGTAACAAAAACAATTTTAATTTCCTCTTATGGAAAACGGCTGCTGACGCAAGCACTGGAAATGCGCCCCGTTCAAGCTCTAACGCCAGTGAAAACCTGAAATATAGAACCTTTCTTTGGTTCGTCATGATGGTTTTTTTTTTTCCTTTTGCTTTTGAGGTTTTTGCACCCCCTATATGATGTCCGGGGTACCAGTTTTTCCACTTCTTCCTTCCTTTTGGTTCTCTTTATTTCGTCTCTCTTTCCTGTATTTTTATGCACTTTAATGGGAGAACGTGTGCCCCGACAATAATGTTGCGTATTCGTTTTCGATTTTCAATCCTTCATAAATTACCCAGTGAATCATCCTGGAAACCTTCAATCAACGCTAATCTTTCATTTGTGGTTAATTTATTTATTCATACGATTCGTGCTCTTAAATATTCTAAAGAATATTGAATTAGACTTTCGATAAATATTTTTCGTTTCATAGAGAGAAAAACTCTTTGTGTTACATGATCATAGTTAGAATGGGCAATGCCATAATTGATACAATTTCCATCTTGTAGAGGTGCCGTAGTCGAGTGGTTTAAGCCGCTTTTTGACTGAAGACGCATTCGATCCCCGGCACGGCACTCGTGCCCTTAAGCAAGGCTTTGATCTACATTGCTGTTTTATCGTATATCAAATAAATCAATGTGCTATATGCATATTGATACCAACGTAGGAATGTTTTTTTTTTTTTTTAAATCATGATATAGTAATATGAAACCAAAGCATTAACTTTTGATATATATATATACATATATATATATATATATATATATATATATATATCAAGAGTGTCCATAACTTTAGTGTAAAGTTTAAAAAAAAAGCAGAGGAGTCGATCTGTTTTTTTTTTTTTTTTGGGGGGGGGGAACGTGTGCCCCGACAATAATGTTGCGTATTCGTTTTCGACCATCACATTAACATAATTAAGGGCAAATTTTTAGTTTCACAATTTTCAATCCTTCATAAATTACCCAATGATACAAGGGTGGACTGGTCATTGAGAACTGAAGGAGAATGAAACCCTGGGGAAAATCCATTTCAATGAAAAGATAGGATAGAGAGAAGCAAATTTTAAAAAGTTTCATCAAAATCTATTACGAAATGAGAAAGTTATGAAAATTTGAATTGAAAAGTCTCAATTTACTTCTATGGCGATCTTCAAATAGACTATTTTGCTTCAAAATGCAGGTTTAGAAAGGCATTTCTCCATATGTTATACACACAAAATTTCAACTTTTCTCCATTATCTATGAAGGTGCGACTTGTCTCCTTCTTAGACAAAAATATATCTTGGGGAAAATGTATTTGAAACAACCTTCAGTTCACAAAGAGACAAGCAGCATCTTTAAAGACAATGGAGAAAATATGAAATTTTGTGTACAAAACATATTCAGAATTGTCCTATAAACCTGCCAGCTTGAAGCAACATTGCCAATTTGAGGATCGCCACAGAAAGTTTTCAATCTTTCATAACTTTCTAATTTCGTAACTGATTTTGAAGGAACTTTAATATAATTATATACATGTATTTTTTATCAATAAACATTTCATCGCACAAACCAATTCCCCGGATCATCGAAACATTATGTTACAATATATTACAAATTTTACAATCACTCAAATTTTTGGCTTGATCAAGGGCCGGTTGATTCATGGTCTGGGGGGTCCTGTGATAGGTTGGGTGGACCGATTGGATCATAGTCCCAAGTCCGCCCCTGTTAATTCGGCATACATTATCACATTAGAAATCTTGTAGCTTAGGGAAAATACATTTCGATTTACCGTAAAACATGACTTGTTAGAAGATATAAAGCAGGTTCTAACGTTAACTTTAGATCCCTGGTCATTTTATAAACTTCGCAGGCCATGATGGCAACATGGAGTTCGTAAAATGAAAGAACGGCACAAAGAGCATCCCGATGACCAGCCCTACCTGTCCTTTGAAGAACATAATAAGGACAGGCCATGCCAGAGGGGATCCTACCTCGTGAATCAAGCTGTCCCACATCCACTAAAATCGCGTTGGTCATCCCGACACATATTAAGCAAACGAGAGTCCACTTCATTCCGCGTTGGCTTTTGGACTGCTGATGCTGCATACGCAAGAGAAATGTCGACTGGACGCATTTTCGCAATATACTGAAAATACTAGTGAATGCGCTCACTACGTTGAGAACTACTTCGTCATGGGATAATTGGGAAGCTGAAAAAAGGTTTCCGAGCGAGGAAACGAAGCTACACATCTCATACAAACAGGCTCCTGAGAGCATAAAGATCAACATTTTCTTGTTTTCTTCTGTAGGGCCATGAGTATCTTGGTCGTTTTGCAATGTATTTTCGTATTATTCTCATCTGTAGGAAAATTAAGATTAACTCTGGAGTGAAAAACACCATCCTTAACACCCATTGCCAATAACAGCCACGGAATCCACGGTTTTCTGCCCCGGTTTTCTGCTATCAGAATGTTGTTGAATCCAATCTTGGGTGCCAAGACTATCTATGTCTTGATTGACAAAGCTCTCCCCGACATGTCCTCAGACTCATTCTAACCAACATTATTACTGCGCCTCAAATGTGTTCGATTGCAATTATTGGATCCTAATGACATCATTTCTACGCTTCCATACGAAGATGCTAGATCATATTCGTCCAACCTTCCATTAGTACAGTCAAAATACGAAAAAACCCAGAACTAATTGCAACAGAAACAATTCCACTTGCATATAATCTGGAATAGCCATAAAAACAACATACTAAAAATTAACAAAAAATGAAGCGGTGGATCAATGCCTAATTTGCATAAATTCAAAATGGCCGCCATACCAGACTACAGTAGACATGGTGAGACACTGAGAATCTATTTTAGCCTATATCTCTATATCTGAGACACGTAGAGAGTTAATTTTAGTGTCTTTGCCTATGTTTTCGGGGTCAAGGAACATGATTACGGCATTATTACCAGCTTACAATTACTCCTTAGCTCCTAATTTGCATAAATTTGCATAAAATTAGCCCCTTTTTCAATTCAAAATGGCTCCCAAGTTGCCTTCTGAAAACTAAATCTCATCTGATACTCATGGAACGTTATTTTCAGTGTCCTAATATACATGGTTAGGGAATGAAGAAGATTAATAAGCAATTACTAGCAAGTTATAACTATCCACAGACTCTTAATCTGCATAAATTTGCATACACTTAACCCCTTTTCACTTCTAAATGGCGGTCACGTCAGACCACAGTAAACGCGCAGAACCTATTTTAGCCTATATCTCTAGATCTGAGACACGTAGAGGGCTAATTATAGTGTCTTTACCTATGTTTTCGGGTCAAGGAACATGATTATGCCATTAATACCAGCTTGAAACTACTCCTTCACTCATAATTTGCATAAATTTGCATTAAATTAGCCTTTAAAAATTCAAAATGGCTGCCAAATTGGTTTTAAAACTCTACCTCAAGTGATACTCATGGAAAGTTAATTTCAGTATCCTTACCCAAGGTTAGGTGATGAAAGAGAATTATCATGGGATTAAGAGCAAGTTATAACTATCCACTGACTCTTAATTTACATAAATTTGCATACAATGAAGCCCTTTGCACTTCTAAATGGCGGCCATATCAGAGTAAACACGCAGAACCTGTTTTAGCCCATATCTCTAGATCTGAGACACGTATAGAGCTAATTTTAGCGTCTATACCTATGTTTTTGGGGTCAAGAAACATGATTATGTCATTATTACCAGCTTAAAACTACTCCTTAATGCCTAATCTGCATAAATTTGCATAGAATTAGCCTTTTAAAAATTAAAAATGGCTCCAAAATAGCATTTTAAAACTCTAACTCAATTGATACTCATGGAAAGTTAATATCAGTATCCTTACCCAAGGTTAGGGGATGAAAGAGATTTATCATGGGATTAAGAGCAAGTTGTAACTATCCACTGACTCTCAATTTACATAAATTTACATACAATGAAGCCCTTTGCACTTCTAAATGGCGGCCATATCAGAGTAAACACGCAGAACCTATTTTAGCCTACTCTCTCTCTAAAAAAAAAAAAAAAGAGTGAACGGGTTCACTCTGTTAGGGGTGAATTTCAGAAGAGAGTGCATTTAGAGTGAATTGAGAGTGAATTAAGAGTAAAAACTGTGATATTCACACTTTATTCACCTTTTGAGGGGTGACCGCAGTGATCACTCAAGCATTGTGAGTGATCCCTGAGGTCACCCCTCAAAGAGTGAATAAAGAGTGAATATCACAATTTTTACTCTTAATTCACTCTAAATGCACTCTCTTCTGAACGCGTTCACTCTTTTTTTAGAGAGAGAGTATATCTCTAGATAGGAGACACGTAGAAAGCTACTTTTAGTGTCTTTACCTATGTTCTGGGGGTCAAGGAACATGATTATGACATTATTACCAGCTTACAACTACTCCTTAACTCCTAATCTGCATAAATTTGCATAAATGATTAGGGTTCTTTTAAAATTCAAAGTAGCTGCCAAGTTGCATTTTCAAATTCTGTCCTCAGTTGATACTCATGGGAAGTTAATTTCAGTATCCTTATATCCGTGCGTAGGGGATGAAGAAGATTTATCAGCATTACTAGCAAGTTACAACTATCCACTGACGCTTGATTTGCATAAAATTACCCCCCTTTCACTTCTAAATGGCAGCCATGGCAGATCACAGTATACACGCATAACCTATTTTAGCCTATATCTCTAGATCTGAGACATAGAGAGAGTTAAATTTAGTGTCTTTACCTGTGTTTGGGGGTCAAGGAACATGATTCTGGCAATATCACCACCGAATGAATACTCCATATCTCCTAATTTGCATAAATATGCATAATATTAACCCTTTTTCAATTCGAAATGCATGCCATGCCGCATGTTTAAAACTTTGTCTCATCTGATACTCATAGAAAGTCAATACCAGTGTCCCTGTCCATGGTTAGAAGGGGATGAGGGAGATTTATTATAGCATTCCTAGCAATTTATAATTATCCACTGACCTTAATTTGCATAAATTTGCCTATTATTAACCCTTAACAATTCCAAATTGCTGTTATAAAGACACTATTTTAGCCTGTATTTTCAGATATCAGACAGATATAAAACACATTTTGGTGTTCTTACCTATGTTTTGGCGGACAAGGAACATGTGTATAGCATTATTAGCGGCTTAGAACTATTCCTTAACTAATGATATGCATGAATTTGCATAAGATTAGCCTTTTTCAATCCAAAATGCCTGCCATGTTGCATGTTTAAACCTGTATCTTTATTGATTCTCATGGAAAATTAATTTTAGTGTCCTTATCCATGGTTAGAAGATGAAGAAGATTTATCATTGCAATACTAGCAAAGTTATAACTCTCCACTGACTCTTAATTTGCATAAATTTTCATATTATTAATTCCTTTTCTCTTTTAAACGGCCGCCATATCAGACCACAGTACACAATGTCATGCAGAACCAATTTTAGCCAATATCTCTAGATCTGAGACACAAAGATAGCTAAATGTAGTGTCTTTTTGTTTTTAGGGCCAAGGATCATGATTGTGCCATACTTACCAGCTTACAGCTGCTCCTTAACTCTTTATTTGCATAAATTTGCATAGAATTAGCCTTTTTCATACCAAAATAGCTGCCATTATGCATGTTCTAAAACTTGATCTCATATGATACTCATGTAATGTTAATTTCATTGTCCTTTTCCATGGTTAGGGGATGAGGGAAAATTGTTATAGTACTATTACTAGCAAGTTATAACTATCCACTGACTCTTAATTTCCATAAATATTCATATAATTAACCCTGTTTTCACTTTTGAATTGCCGCCATAATTAGACCACATCAGACACGCAGAACTTATTTTAACCGATATCTCTAGATCTGAGACACATAGGAAATTGATAGGAAGCTAATTATAGTGTCTTTACCTATGTTTTCGGGGGTCAAGGAACATTATTATGGCGTTATTACCAGCTTAAAACTACTCCTTAACTACTAATTTGCATACATTTGCATAAAATTAGCCTTTTAAAATTAAAAATGGCTGCCAAGTTGAATTTTGAAACTCTACCTCAGTTGATACTCATGGAAAGTTAATTTCAGTGTCCTTATCCAAGGTTAGGGGATGAAAGAGATTTATCATAGCATTACTAGCAACTATCTACTGACTCTTAATTTGCATAAATTTGCATAAAATTTGCCTTTTTCTAATTCAAAATGGCTGCCAAGTTGCAATTTAAAACTCTGCCTCAATTGATACTCATGTAAAATTAATTTCATTGCCCTTATCCAAGGGTAGGGGATGAAAGAGATTTATCATAGCATTACTAGCAACTATCCACTGACTCTTAATTTGCATAAATTTGCATACCATCAGTGGCGTATCTAGGAGGTGCAAGGGGGCAAGTGCCCCGGGCGGCACTTTGAGGGGGCGCAAAAAAAAAACGCAAAAGAGAGAAAGGAAACAAGGTGGAAAATGAGGGGAAAAACAATAATCCTTAAGGATTATGCGCCACCATGTTATCTACAGTAGACAGGCAAAACCCATTTTAGCATAGATACATCTATAGATCTGAGACTCATAGGAAGCTAATTTCAGTGTCTTTATGTATGTTTAAGGACCCATGGAACATGCTTATATTATTACTAACAGCTTATAACTACTCCTTAAATCCTAATTTGCATACATTTGTATAAAATCACCCTTAAGCCAATTCAAAATGGCCGCCATGTTGTGTTCCCTTGCGTTAACAGGAGTGTTGATTTGTGTTCGTGGTTGGGGATGATGGAATATTCTCTGACTGCCAATTATGGAATATTCACGGCGAGGAAGCGAAGCGATCAAGCTGGGAAAGGGTCTGGGAAAGGGTTGTCATCAAATTCACATAGGCATATGAGAACTTTGGTAACCTGACTGGCAATTATGACTTTTCGGCACTTTTTACTGTCTAAATCATACTCTTTAAACGAACTAGCGAAACGAGTTAAACCCCCCCCCCAAAAAAAAATAAATAAATAAACAAAACAAAACAAAACAAAACAAAACAAAACAAAAACAAAACACTGTTTTGATGAAAAACTAGCATTTTGTCTTCATTGGTATAATCGGTCGCCTCCCTTCCAAATATAACTCTATTCTAACACCTCAGTGGTCCAATTATTTTTTCCTGTTCAATATAACCCTGATTAGAAATATGACGAGTGAGCCAAGCAAGCGAGGAAATAAATTTGTCTTCATATACACTATAGGCCTGTCTATAAGTATGTAAATTATATACTTGGTCAACTCGCGTACATGTCCAAATTGCCCTCCATACTATCGTGTGTCTAAATGCTATTCAAGTGAGCGCAGCAAGCAAAGAAAAATTTATACTCTTCCATGGGCCTCAAAGATATCTGAAAACGTGTAGTATATGATCACCTAATTGCCAAATATGAGGCTATTTGGGTCATTGTTTGGCACCCGAAACTATTAGTTTTTATGTTTTATAAGCGATAGAAGCGATCTTCTACCAAAATAAACTAGATGACTTTATGACGCACTCTTCCCACAGAATTCGAGAATACTTGCACACCTCTGCAAAACTACTGTAGTGTCCGGACATCTTGCTGAGGGAACAGGTCATGCCATTCGTCTCCTTGCACTAAGAAAAAACGATTCAATTTTGCCCTCTTCAAGTGGAACAGTGGGAGCTCCTTTATGGGTACAACTTTGCACCCTAAAGCACTTTGCACCTTTAAGGGTACAACCATGCACACTTAAGGATGCAAAATGTACCTTTAAGGTGCAGTGGCTAGAGTTGTACCCTTCAGGAAAAGGTGCAATTTGTACCCTTTAAGAATGCAGACGGGCATTTCCTGGAGCAAACAAGTACAAAATGACGCATCTTTGCACCTTTTTCATGAAAGGTGCTGCAAGTGTTGCATTTAGGGTGCAACACTCAACCTTTCTTTCTAAGTGTGTACAATTATTTGACAAACATTTTATGATTAGAAGGATAGTATAACCAGGGAGGTCTCCCCTTCCACCTCCCTAGAGTATAACATTAGAAAGACAAGATGTGTACCGATTTCCTTTCAATAGGGTAGTATCATAACCGGCATTTGTTGAGATACGTGAAATGAAAGCGAGCAAAAGAAGCGAGCGCTCCCAGGGTTTTCTTTTTTCTTCATTAAGTTTTCTTAACTGTTTACCCATTTTCTTTCTTTATTTCGCCTTTGGAGGGGATTAAAAAGGGCCATGTCATTTCAATCGTGAATCATTGGGGGATGATAATACAGGCCATTCCCCTGCCAAAATATTGGTACTTATACAGCAAATCCGCACCCACCCAATAAAACGGCTGTCAACAATATTGTTAAGAGACGTAATAGTTATTTGGAGGGATCACAAAAGTTACTATGGAAGGCAGTGATGTTGGGATGGAGTGAAATGATCATTTTGAGTCAACGAAATGATTATTTTGAGGGAATACAATAATCCATGGAGAATTTATTCTCCTCATGTCACCTGGTGGGCTCCGTATCATGTCGCTCAGTTTACTGTAGCTCCAAAATAAAAGATCATATTGGTTGTTGTGCGTATACTGTTGACGTGAGTGTACTGCGCACTGTCTATTATCGTAGAATATAATTTGCTAGCAACATGTGTATACTTGATTCAATATTTCTGAGGAACATATTGTAATTACTACAAAATAGTTATTAGAGTACAAAATCATAATAATGTCTCCTTATAGTACGTACAAATCGGCATATAATAGTATGCACCAAATCACAAAATTCATAATGAAAAGAAAGAAAAAAGCTTCACACCATGGGCATGGTGGGAAGGGTACTTTCTTATAATTTCAAAAATATATTTAAAATTCATAGGCCTCAACAAAACTCATATTTTATGGAAGTATCATATACGAATTTACCTTGTACGTTTCATCACAGGCTGAATTCACTATAGATGAACAGCACTATTAAATTACATTAAATGCTGTATTATCGCACTTACACAATTAAATACAGGGATCATTTTACACATTCTGTACATACATTTAATTGGTTTTGGGCGGCATAACCTGTATTTATATAGATTTATGCAAATTATGAAAATTGCTCAAAGTTGTTGTTAGGCAAAAAAGCTGAAAATGTTCATTAACCACATAGGAAACCCACTCGCTAAGCTATGACCGGGGTAATAATTTTGGAGCGCCATGAGCATCTCCATCAGACATGTCGGACCTGAGCGCTATACAAGAAGCCAACATTATTATCATTATTGTTATTATTAATGAAAAAAAATTCTTCGCAAAGAAATATTTAGGTTGGTAAATTATCTAGCTGACTAGTACAGTATATACCTGGTGTCCCAGAAAAAGCGGAACCTTGGATTTCAGTACTTTACCTTCAAAAAGTAGATAACGTTTTTACATAAGTATCGTCCAAGGAAGAAAATGATACCAAGATCATTGAATTTGGAAAAGTAATTTGTATTCTTTGCCCATTTCTTAAAATACGGTCATTTCAAATTTTTAGCGACTGATGAGAGTAGCTTTGGGTCGGGATGGCCTTTCATGATTGAGGGATATCCACTGATGCATGTCAGCACAAAAAATGCTAATACACATGCAATATGAAAGGCCATTCCCCACAATTCTGCTTCAACCACTGTCAACTGTCGCGAAAAACACGCGAAATTCTAAATTACTGTATTTTAAGAAACGGGCATAGAATCAAAATTACTTCATCAAATGAATGCTCTTGATATCATTCTCTTTGGTAGAAGATACTTTACCTACTAAAAGCAAAAGATTATCTCGTTTGAAGGTAAAGTACCAAAAATCCACCGCTCCGCTTTTTCTGGGACACCCGGTATAGTAGGTTGCTGTATCTAACAGTCAAGTCTTTCACCAAGAATAACACCAAAATAAACTTATTACGTGTCACCAGCTAAATTATATCGGTCTGGGACAGGCCATAAAGCAGCCATTTTTAATTTAAAGGGGTTAATTATATGCAAATTTATGCAATTAAAAGTCGGTGGATAGTTATAACTTGCTAGTAGTGCTAAATCTACCTCATCCCCTTCTAACCATGGACAGGGACACTGATATTGAATTTCTGTGAGCATCAGATGAGACGGGATGTTAACCAAGCAGCAGGCAGCCATTTTTGAATTGGAAAACCGTTAATTTATGCCCATTTATGCAAATAAGGAGTTAAGGAGTAGTTATTAGGTGGTAATAATCCCATAATCATGTTCCTAGACCCCAAAACAGAGTATGACACTAGAATTTAGCTCTCTGTGTGTCTCAGATCTAGAGATATAGGCTAAAATACATTATTGTGATACTGAGGTCGTACATGGCGGCCATTTAGAAGTGAAAAGGGGTTAATGTATGCAAATTTATGCAAATTAAGAGTCCGTGGATAGTTGTAACTTGCTAGTAATACTGATAAATCTTCTTCATCCCCTATCATGGATATAAGGACACTGAAATAATTTTGCATGAGTATTAGATGAGATAAATTTTTAAAATGCACACTTGGCAGCCATTTTGAATTTCAAACAGGCTAATTTTATGCAAATTAGGAGTTAA
>CM057156.1:18771206-18832238 GCA_029962745.1 Echinometra lucunter
TGACTGCCAATTATGGAATATTCACGGCGAGGAAGGGAAGCGAGCGATCAAGCTGGGAAAGGGTCTGGGAAAGGGTTTGTCATCAAATCACATAGGCATATGAGAACTTTGGTAACCTGACTGGCAATTATGACTTTTTCGGCACTTTTTACTGTCTAAATCATACTCTTAAACGAACTAGCGAACGAGTTAAAAACCACCCCCCCAAAAAAAAATAAATAAATAAACAAAACAAACAAAACAAAACAAACAAACAAAACAACACTGTTTTGATGAAAAACTAGCATTTTGTCTTCATTGGTAGATATCGGTCGCCTCCCTTCCAATATAACTCTATTCTAACACCTCAGTGGTCCAATTATTTTTTCCTGTTCAATATAACCCTGATTAGAAATATGACGAGGTGAGCCAAGCAAGCGAGGAAATAAATTTGTCTTCATATACACTATAGGCCTGTCTATAAGTATGTAAATTATATACTTGGTCAACTCGCGTACATGTCCAAATTGCCTCCATACTATCGTGTGTCTAAATGCTATTCAAGTGAGCGCAGCAAGCAAAGAAACATTTATACTCTTCCATGGGCTCAAAGATATCTGAAAACGTGTAGTATATGATCACCTAATTGCCAAATATGAGGCTATGTGGGTCATTGTTTGGCACCCGAAATATTAGTTTTATGTTTTATAAGCGATAGAAGCGATCTTCTACCAAAATAAACTAGATGCCTTTATGACGCACTCTTCCCACAGAATTCGAGAATACTTGCACACCCTCTGCAAAACTACTGTAGTGTCCGGACATCTTGCGAGGGAACAGCTGGTCATGCCATTCGTCTCCTTGCACTAAGAAAAAACGATTCAATTTGCCTCGTCAAGTGGAACAGTGGGAGCTCCTTTATGGGTACAACTTTGCACCCTAAAGCACTTTGCACCTTTAAGGTACAACCATGCACACTTAAGGATGCAAAATGTACCTTTAAGGTGCAGTGGCTAGAGTTGTACCCTTCAGGAAAGGTGCAAATTTTGTACCCTTTAAGAATGCAGACGGGCATTTCCTGGAGCAAACAAGTACAAAATGACGCATCTTTGCACCTTTTTCATGAAAGGTGCTGCAAGTGTTGCATTTAGGGTGGCAACACTCAACCTTTCTTTCTAAGTGTGTACAATATTTGACAAACATTTTATGATTAGAAGGATAGTATAACCAGGGAGGTCTCCCCTTCCACCTCCCTAGAGTATAACATTAGAAAGACAAGATGTGTACCGATTTCCTTTCAATAGGGTAGTATCATAACCGGCATTTGTTGAGATACGTGAAATGAAAGCGAGCAAAAGAAGCGAGCGCTCCCAGGGTTTTCTTTTTTCTTCATTAAGTTTTCTTAACTGTTTACCCATTTTCTTTCTTTATTTCGCCTTTTGAGGGGATTAAAAAGGGCCATGTCATTTTCAATCGTGAATCATTGGGGGATGATAATACAGGCCATTCCCCTGCCCAAAATATTGGTACTTATACAGCAAATCCGCACCCACCCAATAAAACGGCTGTCAACAATATTGTTAGAGAGACGTAATAGTTATTTGGAGGGATCACAAAAGTTACTATGGAAGGCAGTGATGGTGGGATGGAGTGAAATGATCATTTTGAGTCAACGAAATGATTATTTTGAGGGAATACAATAATCCATGGAGAATTTATTCTCCTCATGTCACCTGGTGGGCTCCGTATCATGTCGCTCAGTTTACTGTAGCTCCAAAATAAAAGATCATATTGGTTGTTGTGCGTATACTGTTGACGTGAGTGTACTGCGCACTGTCTATTATCGTAGAATATAATTTGCTAGCAACATGTGTATACTTGATTCAATATTCTGAGAGGAACATATTGTAATTACTACAAAATAGTTATTAGAGTACAAAATCATAATATGTCTCCTTATAGTACGTACAAATCGGCATATAATGTATGCACCAAATCACAAAATTTCATAATGAAAAAAGAAAGAAAAAAGCTTCACACCATGGGCATGGTGGAAGGGTACTTTCTTATAATTTCAAAAATATATTTAAAATTCATAGGCCTCAACAAAACTCATATTTTATGGAAGTATCATATACGAATTTACCTTGTTACGTTTCATCACAGGCTGAATTCACTATAGATGAACAGCACTATTAAATTACATTAAAATGCTTGTATTATCGCACTTACACATTAACATACAGGGATCATTTTACACATTCTGTACATACATTTAATTGGTTTTGGGCGGCATAACCTGTATTTATATAGATTTATGCAAATTATGAAAATTGCTCAAAGTTGTTGTTAGGCAAAAAAGCTGAAAATGTTCATTAACCACATAGGAACCCCACTCGCTAAGCTATGACCGGGGTAATAATGTTTGGAGCGCCATGAGCATCTCCATCAGACATGTCGGACCTGAGCGCTATACAAGAAGCCAACATTATTATCATTATTGTTATTATTAATGAAAAAAAAATTCTTCGCAAAGAAATATTTAGGTTTGTAAATTATCTAGCTGACTAGTACAGTATATACCTGGTGTCCCAGAAAAAGCGGAACCTTGGATTTTCAGTACTTTACCTTCAAAAAGTAGATAACGTTTTTACATAAGTATCGTCCAAGGAAGAAAATGATACCAAGATCATTGAATTTGGAAAAGTAATTTTGTATTCTTTGCCCATTTCTTAAAATACGGTCATTTCAAATTTTTAGCGACTGATGAGAGTAGCTTTGTGTCGGGATGGCCTTTCATGATTGAGGGATATCCACTGATGCATGTCAGCAACAAAACATGCTAATACACATGCAATATGAAAGGCCATTCCCCCACAATTCTGCTCTCAACCACTGTCAACTGTCGCGAAAAACACGCGAAATTCTAAATTTACTGTATTTTAAGAAACGGGCATAGAATCAAAATTACTTCATCAAATTGAATGCTCTTGATATCATTCTCTTTGGTAGAAGATACTTTACCTACTAAAGCAAAAGATTATCTACTTTCTGAAGGTAAAGTACCAAAAATCCACCGCTCCGCTTTTTCTGGGACACCCGGTATAGTAGGTTGCTGTATCTAACAGTCAAGTTCTTTCAACCCAAGAATAACACCAAATAAACTTATTACGTGTCACCAGCTAAATTATATCGGTCTTGGACAGGCCATAAAGCAGCCATTTTTAATTTAAAGGGGTTAATTATATGCAAATTTATGCAAATTAAAAGTCGGTGGATAGTTATAACTTGCTAGTAGTGCTAAATCTACCTCATCCCCTTCTAACCATGGACAGGGACACTGATATTGAATTTCTGTGAGCATCAGATGAGACGGGATGTTAACCATGCAGCAGGGCAGCCATTTTGAATTGGAAAACCGTTAATTTTATGCCCATTTATGCAAATAAGGAGTTAAGGAGTAGTTATTAGGTGGTAATAATCCCATAATCATGTTCCTAGACCCCCAAAACATAGGTATAGACACTAAATTTAGCTCTCTGTGTGTCTCAGATCTAGAGATATAGGCTAAAATACATTATTCGTGTATACTGAGGTCTTACATGGCGGCCATTTAGAAGTGAAAAAGGGGGTTAATTGTATGCAAATTTATGCAAATTAAGAGTCCGTGGATAGTTGTAACTTGCTAGTAATACTGATAAATCTTCTTCATCCCCTATCCATGGATATAAGGACACTGAAATTAATTTTGCATGAGTATTAGATGAGATTAAATTTTTAAAATGCAACTTGGCAGCCATTTTGAATTTCAAACAGGCTAATTTTATGCAAATTAGGAGTTAAGGAGTAGTTGTAAGCTGGTAATAATGGCAAAATCATGTTCCTTGACCCCAGAAACATAGGT
Organism: Echinometra lucunter; assembly: GCA_029962745.1. Classification (NCBI taxonomy): domain Eukaryota; kingdom Metazoa; phylum Echinodermata; class Echinoidea; order Camarodonta; family Echinometridae; genus Echinometra; species Echinometra lucunter. The sequence continues at coordinate 18,775,090 of CM057156.1, forward strand.
AAAGACACTTAGCTTTCTACGTGTCTCGGATGTAGAGATATAGGCTAAAATAGGTTCTGCGTGTTTACTGTGGTCTGACATGGCGGCCATTTAGAAGTGAAGAGGGATTAATTGTATGCAAATTTATGCAAATTAACAGTCAGTTGATAGTTGTAACTTGCTAGTAATGCCGATAAATCTTCTTCATCCCTATACGCACGGATATAAGGACACTGAAATTAACTTTCCATGAGTATCAATTGAGGAAGAGTTTTACAATGCAACTTGGCAGCCATTTTGAATTTTTAAAAAAGGCTAAAGTTATGCAAATTTATGCAAATTAGGAGTTAAGGAGTGGTTGTAAGCTGGTAATATGTCACAATCATCTTCCCTGACCCCGAACACATAGGTAAAGGCACTAAAATTAGCTCTATACATGTCTCAGATGTAGAGATATAGGCTAAAGTATGTTCTGCGTGTTTAATGTGGTCTGACATGGCCGCCATTTAGAAGTGGAAAGGGGTTAATTGTATGCAAATTTATGCAAATTAAGAGTCAGTGGATAGTTATAACTTGCTAGTAATGCTTATAAATCTTCTTCATCCCCAAACCATGGATATAAGGACATTGAAATTAACTTTCCATGAGTATCAGATGAGATTTAGCTTTAAAAATGCAACTTGGGAGCCATTTTGAATTTTTAAAAAGGCTAATTTTATGCAAATTTATGCAAATTAGGAGTTAAGGAGTAGTTGTAAGCTGGTAGTAATGCCATAATCATGTTACTTGACCCCGAAAACATAGGTAAAGACACTAAATTTAGCTCTCTACGTGTCTCATATGTAGAGATATAGGCTAAAATAGGTTCTCTGTGTCTCACCATGTCTACTGCAGTCTGATATGGCGGCCATTTTGAATTTATGCAAATTAGGCATTGATCCACCACTTCAATTTTTGTTAATTTTTAGTATGTTGTTTTTAGGTATTTTTCAGACTATATGCAAGTGGAATCGTTTCTGTTGCAATTAGTTCTAGGTTGACCCCTTTTTTTCGTATTTTGACTGTACTACATAAACATTACCTGCGTGCACCTGGAAACACTCATTTGTATTGCTCTTTGTGTTCTGTGCATAAATTGGTCGCCTTAAGAAACTACATCATCTCCAGGCTGTCTAGAATGCTGCTGCACGCCTTCTTATAGACCAATTTCACAACGCATTACTGACTGTTAAGGATTGAAGGCTCAATTATTCCTTGGATATGTCAGATATCCTGACGCGGGAGATTCTCCGTCAAAACTTGTCGTTGTTAATACCATTTTTATCTGAATGAGACATTCCAAAAAGTGCTTGCAGCATTTAGGCCACAGTACCAATCCTTTTCATGCAACTGCACTATTTTGAGCGTCATCGAAGACATGACTGTCAGACTTGATAGAACGAAGAAAGCCCTACGATGTTACGGATGGGGTAAAATGTAGTGAGAAATGCTTCCGTCGAGTGTTTTCCAGGCAGAAATGTATGGTGGTCCTGAAGTAAGCTCGACGATAGGTCATGTGCGACGTGAATTTCGCAGCCAACTTTGCGTCCAAGTCACGAAATTCGTGACTCGTGACGGACACTTTGCGTACTAGTCGTGAAATTCATGACCCGGAATGCGAAATTTTATATGGGGGTAACTGTGCGAAAAAATTATCTCAAATTCATGTTTTGCAGAAAAGAGCATTACGAGAAATAACAAATTCTCACCCCAGAACCACTTCGGAACCCTTATTCTTCAAATTTAAGATACTATTTTTCAAATATACAAATTACAATTTGCATCATTTATGTATATGTATAATACTGACTTGTTACCTCCCATCTTTGATAATATGTTCAAAACAGCTAAGGATGTTCATACACACTTTACGAGACATGCAAATGACTTGTTTATCCCAATGTTAAAATACCAAACTTTACGCAAATCGGTTAAATACTCGGGTGTAATATTTTGGAATGCCATACCGACTGAAATTAAAAACTGCTTATCTCTTGCCTCTTTCAAGCGTAAATATAGAAATCATCTCATGAATGAATTCTCATTGTAATCTTGTCTCACCTGTATTGATACCCAATCCCACTTATTACCTATTTGATTCTCTTCCTTTCTTTTATTATAATTTACTTACTGTGTTTTTTTAGGAGCCCAGCCTTTGAAAGGCCAATGGCCTCTGCTGGCTCCTACAAATTCTTGTATTTTTTAAGTACACGTATGCATGACCTTTTGTTGTCAAATGTATAAATTGTTAATGTTTTTATGAGAATTTGAAGTAAATGAAATGAAAAAGAAGTAACCCGGGACCCGAAATTTGCGACTGGGACGCAAATTTGGCCGTGAAATTCACATCGCACGTGACCTATTGTCGAGCGTATTTCAGGGCCACAAATATATTTACAGGACCTAAACTATTGAATGACCCTCCCCCCATAATTAATACCGGTCCACTGTACACATTTTTAAACGCAAATTGAAAATATCCCTCTTAAATACTTGTGCGATTGTTCCTTAATTATGGACTTCGCCCCTCTTCTCTCTCTAGCATGTCATGGGTTGGGTAAAAACAAATTTGATATAATGTTTTAAACTTACCCCAAATCACTCTAGAACCACAGAGAGAGAAGAGGTTTGATTTTCCCCCTTTTTTCCTTCGTTTTTTTTTTTTTCTTCATATTTTCTCGAATTGTTTTCTTGTAAGATCGTCCTTCATAACTACACGCAGTAATTGCAAAGACTTTTGTTCTAACTCTCTAGGGAATCTTCAAATACAAGCTTAGCTTTCGATTAGATTCCGTCATATTTCATCTCACCAAATCAGTTTGTCTTATCTCAATGATGGAATACTGATCTGTATCTTTGTATGTTCACTTGTTTCCTCATAATTTTGTGTTATAAGCTTTGCAATTTCGTGAGTTACTTATATGTGAATATGAAATGTGGGCCATCCTGTGAAAATGGGTATTATAGGTGAAATTTCGGATTTTGAGTTTTTTATGCTTATACGTACTTGGACATATATGCAATGTGTATATAAAAAATTAGAGTCTAATTCACATGTTTCTTCTAGATATGGCCAATTGAAATCCCATCCCCCCCCCCCCCCCCCACGCGCGCAATTAGGCTGTTTCGGCCTTTTACCCTTATGAATCAGGCCAATTACGTTTGTTTGATGTTTGATTTGATTTGATTTGATTTATTTTCTTCTGCATACAATGACATTTTGGTAACATAATATACAAAAAGCTACTTTTGACAATAAATCGCAAATATACAAGTATTTACATACAATCATTTTTCTTTAAAAAATATAAATGAAAAATGGTCAAATTATTGCAAGTCATTAAACATAATTAATTAAACATACAATCATTTGCCGATGTTTGATGTTGATGGAAGGGTGGAGGGGTGCTGTGCAACCCAATGTTGTATTCATTTGTTTTAAAAGATTCATGCAAATTTAAATGCAAGCATGTGACATGCACACACACCCAGCCCCACTTTCACACACACTCACCCACACACACATGCAGATATACTAAATCGTCACTTATGAAAAGTGCAATTTCAAGAGTTATTTTTAGTGCAAAAGAGAGCATGGGTGGGGTTCACCCATCTCATTTCATGAACCCACACACACACACACACACACACACACATCAAATTTTGTCAGAAAGAAGAACTATGCCTATACATTCCAAAAATATGAAAAACTGACCAACATTTCCTTCAGGAAGGGGGCTAACACTTCCAGAAAAAAAAGTGCCCTTCAACTACAGGCTTTACTGCCCCAAAGTGCTCTCACTGACAGAGGAAAATCCATTTTCTCACTTGGAACCATTCTAACTCTCATGCGTTTCACTCAATCCAAGTTGTATTCACACAGAGCAATCTTTTAGGTATGTACTTTTGTTTTGGGTGCTGATTGGGTGTAAAATGGTCATTTCAATAATAAATAAACATATTTTTAAAAATTGTATTACTGTCTCAAAAAAAGCAAAGTGATACTGTCAGGGTCATGTAAACACACCTCTTGCCCACTGGACAAGATATAAAAGAACAACTAATGCTAAATATGTGTGTAATTAACACATGAATGGTAGATTTCAGTCTGGCAGCAACACAGCCCAGATGCTTGGCAAGCTGCCATATTTTCTCTTTTCAAGCAGGCACTGGTATGTGTTTAACTGTGTTTACATGACCATGACAAAACTAATTTGCTCCTTTTGAGACAGCAATGCAGTTTTCAAAATTTGATAATTTTTTTATTGAAATGACCATTTTACATCCAAACAGCACCCCAAACAAAACTACATAACTTAAAGATTCTTCTGTGTGAATTTTTTTACCTTGGATTGAATGAAACACATGAGAGTTAGAATGGTTCCAAGTGAGAAAATGGATTTTCCTCTAGGCAGTAAAGCCTATAGTTAAACGGCACTTTGGGTTTTCTTCCGGGAAGTGTTAGACCCCCTTCCTGAAGGAAATGTTAGTCACTAGTTTTTATATTTGTGGAATGTATAGGCAAAGCTCTTCTTTCTGACAAAATTTGGTGCACAGGCCTTATGTGGAAAAAATTTCCCCATTTTTAAGGGGCTATCTGACGATCCATCCCGACGGAAAATTTTGTCATTTTTTGTGTTTTGGTAATGTATAGTCATACTATTTTCTCCTGACAAAGTTTGGTGTATAGATGGGGTAAAATCAATCCGACTTTTGGGCCCCCTTTCGAGGCCCTAGGGGCTACCCCCAGCAGAAATGTTCGGTCTGACAACCATTTTGTGAATGGGACGGATGGTCTAACTAACTTTAAGGGGACAATTTTCATATGTAAAATGGGGTGACTAATCCGATCCGGGACAAGCTCCCAGACTAGGAACTTTGATCATTAAGATTACACACGTTTGAATAGTCATATTAAATGCTATAACAAAATTGTCAAAAACCGGATCGCAGGCAGATTGTATAGTGTGCGCCGGGCTTAATATGACTCAGGAGCCGCGGAGCGTTTTTGGAAGTGGGATGGGGGGGGGGGGGGGGGAGGCTGCACATGCGAACAAGAATCATTGCCGCGTTATTGTATAGAGGCCAACGTGTCCACTCAAAGAAGGGGGGGGCTGAAGCCCCCGGCTCCGCGACCCCTGTGAGTGGAGGGGAAGAGAGAGAGAAATAATTTTGAAAATAACCACAAGGTAGCATGTCATGGGTTGGGTAAAAACAAATTTGATATAATGTTTTAAACTTACCCCAAATCACTCTAGAACCACAATACGGTATGCAGCTAAAAAGGAGGGGGATGCACTGAACCCCCACCATCCTCGCCCTTGTAAAAGGAAAAAAAAAACACCCCTCTATTAAAAACGATATAGCCACGATTTCAGTAGACATAATAAATACCGCGGCAAGTTGATGTATACAATGTACATTCAACTTATGAAGGCTTACCGTGGTATACAAACTTACTGGCCTATTATTACATTTAGGCACAAATAAAGTAATAAACGCAAGCCATGATTCTCATTGGTGAAGTTTATTGAATTCAATGAATTTTCATTTCCGATAAACGAAAATTATAACCAAAAAAAAACAAAACACCAACATACAAATGCATTTTGCATAATATACACTCATAATATTTACACATGCAGCTAACATAATTGAGTAGACAAAGTGACATTATTTAGATCTTACACCCCATTCAAAATGTTCTCGCGATGCCCAAGCCTCAGGCCCCCACTTGGTTTCTTCACTTCCTCGCTGAACTTATTCGGTACCAGTCATCCCCCAACCACTAATACAAATCTATACCCATGATCTCTGTACAATTTTATAATAAAGTTAAAGTTCAGTGTCTAATCAGAGTTGTTTTGATCTTCGATTGCATGGCACGTGGAATTAATCATAATGAAGTCAGTCGCAATTTTAGAGAGCAGAATATGAAATTTCTTTTCCAGTAAACAAGTGTGTGTTTTTCTATGTCTTTTTATTGTTGTAAAATGTATATGTATTAATAATGTTGTATATCAACTTTTTATGAGTGGAATAAACTTGAACTTGAACTTGAACTTGAACAATAATATCATTTTCGCGAGGGCTTGGGGTGGCTATTCGGGCATTGATATCGCCCCCTCTCCCTTCAAAAGAGATGTTTCCCCCTGGGGGAACGTTCCTATATCTTGCGTCAACACAATCTTCTTTAGAACGAGTCGATGTTCTTTCTCCTATGCCTATAGTCTTGTCAAAACCATGACAAGATATGGCTTTGCTAGGTCAGAAACAAAACAAAACAAAACAAAACAAAAACGAAACAAAAACCAAGGGTATGTCCATTAAAACATTTTGAAAGAGTGGAGAATTGTCGGTTTTAAGTCACCTTTGAATAGTACGGCGGCATAACTGAAAAAAGAACATTACCATTTGTCTTGCCACTAAATTCAACATATAATTGTAACCAGTGTTATAGTGCCTTGATGCTGGGCCTCGGTCTTAAGGCGCCTTAAGGTCATGCCTTGGCATTGAGCATGCCTTGGCCTTGGCCTGGAGGGCTTGAAACCTTGAGAATCTTCAGAAAATTCAAGGCATTTTCAAGGCATATGGAATTTTGTACTTTTGCAAGTATAATTTCAAATGTTTTGGTTTTTTTGCAGTAAAGCTATTTCATTAATCAAATACAAGTTATAACAGGCTTGGGAAATTCTTGTATTACAAAATCTTAGGTTAATACCAGAAGATGATGATTACAGAGTAACAGCAACAACGACAATATCAATAATAACAACAGTGATGATAATAAGAATAGTAATAATAATGTAAACAATCATGATATGTTGATGAAGATAATTCCGATGATGAAGATGGTGATGATGATGATGATGATGATAACCGATAAAGATGGAGGTAACATTTATAAAACAGATTACCACCTTTATGATTTGTTTTGCATTAATACTTCCCCACAGTTTTTCAAGATTCCTTTCACTTTTTTAATCATAAAATGGAAAGTTACTACAATTATGTTGTTTCAGTATGTTACAGCCCTGGGGGCCCTGGGGTAAGTGCGCATTACAGAAGCCATTGAATGTGTTACACTGCCATTGCTTCATGTCACCAATATTTTTTTAATAAAGTTGGAGAGAGAGAGAGAGAGAGAGAGGGGGGGGGAGAGGGAGAGAGAGGGGTGTTAGGCCCTATGGGGCAGTGAGCATTGCATCGACCAGTGAATGTGTTGTATACATGATTTGTATTTTTATAAAGTTTAGCAGATGTCAGATTGACATAGAATTTGTTAAAAAAATTTTGTAGTTTGTATCTTTTACTCTGGTTTCCAGGAAGGAGAAAGTGTTCTGATAAAGACCTGAGCATTAAAATTTATGCTTTATCATTTTAAATGTTTTTATGATAATAATTAATAATGATAATACAATTTCATATAGTGCCTATTACACTGTTTCTAAACGCTTTACATTAATAACTGAAAAATACTTTACATTACTACTTTACAAATACTGATACATTGATACATAGATAACACAAACAAAATTAACATTAAATAATCTCATTATATATTATTCACATACCTTAGGGACATTAAAGTGCAATTTACAGGAAAAGATTCAAAATCAGACAAAAAAATGAAAAATAAAAATGACTGGAAACTCTATAACTATTCATTTAGACTATAATTATCTATAATTATCTGTAGCCATAATTATGTACATGCATATACCGATTGCCACATTGTGCAGCTGCTTTGCTCTGAAGTGAAGTGAAGTGAAATGAAAATGTTTTACAAAATTATTTTACATGTACCTTTGACTGAACTAGAAAAAACTTCAAGGTACATCTGTACATTTGGTATCAGTGGAGGCGACATCTCGGGCATATTAATGTATAACTGGTAAAAAATGAATAATCTCATTGGAAGGTCATTTCAATGCATATTTGCTGTATTTTAAGTACGATTCGAGTACTCAGACGTCTATACATAAAAAAACCCTTTTATAGGTAACAGATACTATTCTTGATTGACTTCAGAATGAACATCACGTTGCATGTGGAAGGCTATGTATTTATAATTCTTTTATGCATTTGTGATCTCCTTTATCAAAGGATCCTTTTTTTTAATTTCTTGATTTAATACCTTGGTCTTGGCCTTGGCCTTGGAGGCTGAAGCCTTGGCCTAGGCCTTGAGAGTTTAAGCCTTGACTACAACACTGATTGTAACCAAACCGAAACTAATCAATGATTGATATGCATGGACGCACCACTTCCAAAAACGGTTCTATGCATGCATGAGATCATTCTTCATCACATCGGTTTTATACTTGTTGCTATCAATCTTAATGTTTTGATAGATTAAACCACTGGCATAGCTAAGGGGGGCCCCCTTGTTGATCGGCGAGAAAAAAAGGACTGCTAACAACACAAATCAAACTAATTCCAATATTCATTCAGTGCTTGAATAAGGACATGTAGGCGTAGCCAAGGGCGGGGGGGGGGGGCACAAGGAAGCCATGACCCTCTCTTTATCAGAGAGTACAAAAATTGAGAGAGAAGGAGGTTGGTCTATACCACTATTACCTACACCTAATAATGGACATGAAAATAATACGCAAAAAATATCATTTTGATACGCATTTTTTCAAATATTACCCCATTGTGGGAGGGGAAACACCCTCCCCCATTAAGAAATAGCTTCATCACTGTCTTTGGTCACTTAACTCTTTTCTTTCCTCCCTGAAAAACACTGGTTTCGTACACCATTTTCACTGGTCTAGCTAGGGGTCCACCAACTGGTCGTGCGTAACCTCAGAGCCCTCCGGCACCACAGCCAGAGGCCATCGTCCCTAGTTGACTGGATCTTAATGAACAAAATAAGAAGCGGGGGTGGGGGTATAAGGGATTACCATATACCCATTTTTATATATATTACCCCTAATACTGAATTTTAGTGTGCAGAAAATGCCAATTTCATGCACAAATTAAAAAAATCTCCCTACCCTACTGAGAGGGGGAAAAACGAGCTTCACGCGACCCTCGGGTCTCTCGATCCGTATGAGCAGGTGACTACACTGGGCTTCCCCCTACACTCTTGTTCTGGATAGTGCACTGGGTGGTGAGTCATCTCAGGTGGGGACTCTCCTGTAGCTCTCGTTGAGCGAATATTATGCTGACTTGGGTCGGTAGTCGGCTAGATATTTGTTATTTGGAATTTTCTTTTAGATTAACCCCCTCCCAATTCCCCCAAGTGCTTCCAGATCCAATGATGTTCTTTTTCAGTGTAATATACTCGCTGCAGTTTTGATATTATATATTATATAGTTTCAAAACTGCACCGAGTTTGATGCTTGTGGATAAAAGTACACAATTCTATGAATATTTGGAGGCGTCTTTATACATACCCGCCTGTCACTGTCGGCTACCTTTTTTTTTCGATCTAAACAAGTTATTACCATTAGCGTAGACAGGTACTCAAACCTAGGAGATGATTTATTGATACATGTTTATACATAATATACACATGTATATACGCCAGCTTCAAAAAGTGTTGGGGATGCATTCCCCCCCCCCCCCCTCCCCCCCCCCCCAAGTTATCTACGCCTCTGATTATTACGCGAGATTGTAACGGGAACATCCGTGTGGGGCATATGTCAGACATGCTCCGGCAACTATTCACCGCTCGGGACTTTTTATTTTTACCAAAGATATCTGTTGGGGCCGTGGTTGCAGTAAGGTTCTAAGTTGGGCCTACAGGGTCAGGTTAAGTATTTGGTCCAGGGTTAAAGTACGTCAGTAACATGGATTCAATTAATGTAAGAAATTGACGCTGAGTAATTGTTGCAGGAGCATTGTATCGCACATTAAATTGAACAAGGGTACGTGCACTGGTCATGGGGAATTAAGAAAATTTTCTCAGGCCAGGGTTCACTGAAAATTTTGTCTTGATCGAGGGCCGGTTGATTCATGGTCTGAAAGCCAGCTGATGGTTTGGTGGATCGATTAGATCAATATTCCCAACCGTATTTCAGTCCAAGTCCGCCCCTGTTAATTATATTATCATGTCATCACATCTTGTAGCTTCGAATAATGCAATTCTATTTACCGTCATTACAAGAAATCAAGCATGTCCTGACGTTAACTTTACATCCCTGGTCATTTTATAAACTTCGTAGGCCATGATGGCAACATGGAGTTCATACAAATAAAGGAACGGCACAAAGAGCATCCCGATGAGCAGCCCTACCTGTCCTTTGAAGAACATACCAAGGACTGGCCATGCCAGAGGGGATCCTACCTCATGAATCAAGCTATCCCACATCCACTGAATCGCGTTGGTCATCCCGACACATATTAAGCAAACGAGAGTCCACTTCATTTCACGGTGGTTTCTGGGTTGTTGATGCTGCATACGCAAGAGAAATGTCGATTGGACGCATTTTCGCAATATACTGAAAATACTAGTGAATGCGCTCACTACGTTGAGAACTACTTCGTCATGGGATAATTGGGAAGCTGAAAAAAGATTCCCGAGCGAGGAAACGAAGAAGCACATCTCGTATAAACACGCTCCTGAGAGCATAAAGATCAACATTTTCTTGTTTTCTTCTAAAGGGCCATGAGTGGAGTATCTTGGTCGTTTTGTAGTGTATTTCCGTGTCATTCTCATCTGTTTAAAAATGAAGATTAACTCTGGAGTGAAAACCGCCATCCTTAACACCCATTGCCAATAGCGGCCACGGAATCCACGGTTTTCTGCTATCAGAAAGTTGCTGAATCCGAAGTAGATGATGCATATCAACAAGATGGATGCGAAGACCATCTCCATCTTGATTGACAAAGCTCTCGCCGACATGTCCTCAGACACATTCCAATCAACATTATTACTGCGCCGAAAATTTGTTTGATTGCCATTTCGGGATTCTAATGACATCATTTCTACGCTTCCATACGAAGATGCTTGATCATGATCCACCCTTTCGTCACCAGTGCCTTCGTGCACCAGAGAATACCCACTTGCTCTGTCCCTTCTGCGCATTGGTCGGCTTAAGAAACTATCGTAAAATGAGCATAATTTCGCCCAATTTGAACGTCGGCGTATAAGTGTCTGGTGACCTACGCTACTTTTGTGGATATTTTTGATGATTATACGACCTTGTGGGGGAACGAATCGGAGCCAAATCCCTAACACCATGAAACCGACCATGCCGGGCAGTTCAACTAGGAATGGTTGAGAGATATTAAGGAGACCTTTAAGAACCTCTCCCGATGTTCCATTGAGAGTACAGTGATGTATGGTGTACTTTTTATCATGCTGTAGAAATTTGAAGGGTCGAGTGAGCATCCTGATGGCTGTCCAAATACACATTTCAGACAGAAAGATAAACATCCATCGTATTTTTAGCACTGCGACAAAGTGAGCATCACAAAAATTAGGGATAAAGTGAAAACTCATAAAGTAAACAACTATAAACATGCACCAAACGATTATGAGTTGACCAATGAGTTCGACGTTTGTCTCGGCGTTAGGATGATATGAGGAGTGTTGGTTGAAACACAAAATGACACTGACTGTTTCCGGTATGGAAGAAAGCATTACCTGACCAGAAAAAATGTAAATAATATTCAGTGTGACGTTACTGACCGTTGAGGACTGAAGGCTCAATTCTTCCTTGGATATGTCAGATATCCTGAGGCGGGAGATCCTCCGTCCAGAGTTGTCATTGTGATTTATCATTTTTATCTGAATGAGAGCTTCCAAACAGTGCTTGCAACGTTTAGGCCACAGTACCAATCCCTTTTCATGCAACTGCACTACTTTGAGCGTCATCCATGACATGACTGTCAGACTTGATAGAGCATAAAAAGCCATAATGACGTTACGGATTGGGTAAAATGTACTCAGAAATGCTTCCGTCGAGTGTTTCCCAGGCAGATATGGGATGCACATAAAGATTAATCCTGCTCCTGCTAGAAGGCACATGACAATGGCCATGATGGCAGAAGTGTTTTCTTCTGGCATTTGTACATCGATGGCTTCACAACTGTCCTGTCCATTATTATTTGTTTCAGGAACACTAACTGTGTCAGATCTGACTTCGTCATTCGATTTCCCTTGGTCGGAGTCATGATGGTTATCCAGATCAAGTTCTACGGGGTCGTCTTCGATCAGTGGTGATCTGTTATCACCGCAAAAGTGTGCCATCTTCGAAAGGTGTGTCGACGAGAAGAAGTTATGTATAGAAAAGAAATAAATCGTTGCATTAATGCAATTGATAACCTTCAAGAGGAACTGTTGAAGTTTCTGAATGTTCAGTGCTTTTATCCTAGAAAAAGAAAAAAAAAACCCGAAACGACAAATGTCTTTCTTCCGTCTAACATGTCCAGCTCATACACACCCACGGATGCTTATGATGCATCTGAAAGCTAATCGACATGATCGAGTAGCATCACACTCAATATGAAGAAATCATGTTTTAACTTCCGCGTCTGTGCATTGCACAAATAGAAACTGTATGAGTGGAGGGGAAAGTGATAGAGAGAGCAGGGGATACAGAGAAAACCTACATACATCATGTACATGTATATACATGTAGCTTTAATATTAACTTTCCTGTGAGAACTATATTTACCAGGTTGAATAGACGTATGCTTTATTTTGTCTGGAAACGGCAGCCCGACTGCATTTACATTTTATATTAAAAACACATTTTTATAGCTTCAAGTTCTATTAATACCTATGCCTTATTTTCGTAAACAGCAGCTTAACGATAACATTGCCTCTATACTTTTCGACCGATTAATTGATTTTCCTGTGATAAAAGGTTAAAAATGGCGGGTTATTTTACCTGACTTAAGAAAGTATGCTTGTTATTAAGCAAGCAGGGGACCGACGGCTCTAAGTTTGGTTGAAATATATATTGTTTCCAGTTGCCCGCACTCACATTAATGGAAGTGACTCATTGATACCATGTATTCCAAATGTGAGTAAAAGCGAATTTAACATACTAGTAATTTTAAAGCTTACCCAGTGGCGTATCTACAGTACATGTATATGTTCAAGAGTTCAAGAGTTTATTTTCATTTCCAAAACACAAATAAAAAAATCATGAAAGAAATCAAAGATTCATAACCATTCGTATTTAAAATGACAAAAATATATATATACCGTATAATCTCTTATGGAAATGAAGGGATCCACTAAAAAGCAATGCTTGTAGAGTGTGGATCCCTCAAATAAATATAGTAAACATAACTTATGTCATTTTTTAAATGAATATATATATATATATATATATATATATATATTGAAAGAAATATGACAAATGCAAACAACTTTGGCAACTCCCTTGTAAATAATAAACACTGAAAGAAATGAAATGAAATGAAATGAAAATAGATGACAGCTCTGGGGAACATCGAGGGAGCTACGCAATTATTATTCTCCCATTTTCATTTCTTTCAGTATATATATATATATATATATATATATATATATATATATATTTCATTTAAAAAATGACATAAGTTATGTTTACTATATTTATATACATATATATATATATATATATATATATATATATATATATATATATATAAGAAAAAATGAAAGGACAATACATGAAATTCAAATTTACTAAAGACATTTCTATTTCATATGTTCTTTTTTTTTCAAAACATAGATAAATGTGAACTCATGCAATTCATATCCTTGCTACGACTCGTATGTTACTTGTGAAGATACCAATCATCGAAGTATAACAGAAGATTAAAACACATAAAATCTTGTCTAAGACACTATGGGAAGACCAACAAAGGTGAAAAATACAAGAACAAAACTTGCTGCACGAAATGTGTACATAGAAAGAGAAGAAGAGGGAGAGAGAGAAAGGGAGGAAGGGAGGGAGAGAGAGAGAGAGAGAGAGATCACTATATGAGATTAAGCAAGTTGCAACGTGAGTGGACATAAGAGCTACATGGAGGGCAGGATATACACGGGGATTCATATGTTTTATCATGAATCTTTTTATTAGTAATAAAATAACACAGGTTCAGCATATCAATAATGAACGTTGAAAACGAAAGTCATAATCATTTCCTGTTATAATGATTCAGCACTATCAAGCTGAAAGAATTAAATATCACTTCTGAAGCTGTAAACTGTACAGGACATTCTGATGGGGGGGGGGGGGAGCATGACCTGCGTCGAGGTATAAAAGGCATAAGGTAACTTAGTGAGCAGCCGACTTTAAAAATTCTCAAACTAAGATGAAACATGTGTATGAGTACTTGTATTTGTACTGAAAAACCCTGAAATCAACCATAATTTGGGATGAAAAGCTGTAAAAAGGACCCAAATCACGATTTTTTTTTATTTTTCTTTTTATCGCACGCAATAATAAATAAGAGGACCGTTTTTTCTCGAGTTAAAAAACCCGTTATCTGCCTCCCTCCACGTACCATAAGCATCAATGCGTTTTTTTTTTTTTTTTCTTTTTTTTTTTGGGGGGGGGGGCGGGGCACAGTCCAAAACTTTGCTGACAAGCGAAAAAAAAATAGGGGTTTCTATTTCTATTTTTTTTGGGGGGGGGGTAAAAGGCGTCGGAGAGTATTTCAAAGTGTGGGGTACACTTTTTTAAAAAGGGTACTAGCAAAGGCTGAACACAAAAAAGGAAAATAACGTACATTCTCGTCAACACACTTTTAAGAATCATTTATATACGCATTTTCTTCTATCCTTTATGTAATGACTACTTTTGTAGTTGTAAAGACTGTTCTGATTACCCATTTGCAAGCAAGCGAAGTGAGCTAGCAAAAATGCTTTTTGTGAAGACCACAGTATTCAGATTTTTTAAAAGTTGATTTGATGATATAGATTTCTGAAAATTATTTTTGGCTCTTCCCTAGCATTGCTATTTTTCATCCATTATTGGCCTTCAGTTTTCCTTATTGACGAAGGTATTATTTCAGTGTATATTTGAGCTCTCATCGCGACCTATAGACGATTAGAGAGAGAGAGAGAAAAAAAAAACCGCCAGAAGTGAAAAGGGGTTTTATTTTTAAGCACCCTCTCGACATAAATAAGAGAATAGATGTGATTTTATGGCTACAACATACTCGGTATGCAATGCCTGAAATGTATTATGTAAATATGAGGAGTTTCGGGGGGGGGGGAAGAAGAATATCCTGCTTGCTTCAATTTAGTTCTCATTAAAATTTTGGGTGGTGTTGTGCCCTTAGCTCTTGCCTTCTGATCCACTGCCTCACATATTGATAAATAATAATGGAATCTGTTGTTATATGACACTTTTCTGATATTTTAGAGCTAGGTATATGTGCATGGCTGAGATTTAGGGTACCAAAGTGTTACATTTGGGGCAAAATTTGAAACTCACTGCAGTACATCGGTAATATCATGGTAATAGACCTTAACTATTGCAAAACACAAACAGTTAATATTGGAGCATACAGAGTTTTCTACACCTTACAATCAGTCACCAAAGTTCACCTTGTAAAAAAATCATATTGTACATAGCTTGGTGTCCACTTCATACAGTTAATTCCATGTAGATCTCACTTTTTAAAGACAAATTGATTTTTATTCGAAAGCGTGTCATAAAGTAAGTGAAAAAAAAAAACTCTGATAAATCAAGATTTTGAGAAAAAGAAAACTACCCTTTACTGGACCCTCCCCCCTAGGGAGCGCACTTCGCGCGCTCACAACCGCCCCACTAAAATGAAATCCTAGCTACGCCACTGTGGGAGTGAAACCCTGGTACCCCACCGCATCACACCCTCACCATGCTCGTCCTTTTTATTTCATAGTGTCTTTGTCTGTATTATCATCATAAGTAATAAAGTATTTTGTGTAACGCTGGCATTTGTTTGAAACTTAAGAAGATTATTTGGGCTGCATGTTTTCATAATCATGTTTCCAAGTTCATGAAAAAAATATCCTTTTCCGGTCGGTAGATTCATGACACGTTTATCCATAACAGTACAAGTCATCAAACGTCGGAGCTTCCGCCTCCCTGCACCCTCCCCCCTAGGGAGCGCGCTTCGCGCGCTCATTAAGTGATTCACACGCTTCGCGTGCTCACTACTGCCCCACTAAAATGGAATCCTTTTGTTGGAAATGAGAGAAAATAAAAATTGAACTGAACTCAAACTGGAATTTAAGTCGAAAAAATGAAAAAGCTCCGTATCGTGAAGGGGGGGGGGGGGGGTACCCGGCTCGGTCGCTACACTCCCTCAGGGTTGGTCGCTTCGCTCCTCGCAAAGATTGAGCCCCCCCCCCCAATATTTTGGCTCATTACGCCACTGGATAATACGATGGGGGAAATAAACAGATCAATAAAGGGGGTTAAAAAAAACAAACAAACAGATATTCATTGATTTGTTTTGGAAGACTCTAATCAAAAACAATTTCAATTTCCTCTTATGGAAAACGGCTCCCGAGGCAACCACGGGAAATGCTCCCCGTTCAAGCTCTTACGCCAATGAAAACCTGAAATATAGAACCTTTCCTTGGTTGGTCAGGATGCTTTTTTTTTTCCTTTTGCTTTTGAGGTTTTTGCACCCCCTATATGATGTCTGGGGGACCAGTTTTTTCCACTTCTTCCTTCCTTTTGGTTCTCTTTATTTCGTCTCTCTTTCCTGCATTTGTATGCACTTTAAAGGGAGAACGTGTGCCACGACAATAATGTTGCGTATTCGTTTTAGACCATCACATTTACATAATTAAGGAAAAAATTTTAGTTTCGCAATTTTCAATCCTTCCTAAATTACCTAATGAATCATCCTGGAAACCTTCAATCAACGCTATGGTTAAATTATTTATTCATACGATTCGTGCTCTTAAATATTCTAAGAATATTGAATTAGACTTTCGATAAATATTTTCGTTTCATAGAGTGAAAAACTCTTTGTGTTACATGATCATAGTTAGAATGGGCAATGCCATAATTGATACAATTTCCATTTTGTAGAGGTGCCGTAGTCGAGTGGTTCAAGCCGCTTGACTGAAGACGCATTCGATCCCCGGCACGGCACTCATGCCCTTGAGCAAGGCCTTTTATCTACATTGCTGTTTTATCGTATATCAAATAAATCAATCTGCTATATGCATATTGATACCAACGTGGGCATGTTTGTTTAAAAAAATCATGATAGTGATATGAAACAAAAGCATTAATTTTCGATATCTATATATATATATATATATCAAGAGTGTCCATAACTTTAGAGTCGATCTGGGTTTTTGTTGGGGGGGGGGGCAGGACTACCAAGTGCAGACGAACTCTCGACGTGTTTTTATTTACACTCCCCTCAAAATAGTAAGCTCCCCTAACTTTTTTTCATATATATTTTACCGATTTTATTCGCTTAAACGGCAATCAATAGCGAATTTTCTCTCGCATAAAAATAATGGTATGTGCCTGCCAATTGATGGCACTGTTTGTGCGAAATCGTGCATTGTATGACAAAAGGTTAATGGTTTACTTTTAATAATCGACACAATGAATGAAGTGTTCAATATTTGATAGGTCTAACATCTGCTACCTAAGGAGGATTGATTGAAGAGAGAATCTGGAGAAGGGTAGGGGAGAAGCTCAAACGTGACTGCATGGCGGATATAGAGTGCTCCCAAACTGGAAGCGTGATGATGTGCATGGGGCAGCATCAACACCCATGCGTGGGAAGACTGCAGATCTTGTTCCCCTTCCAGGTCGATTGACCGCCCAACGATTTATTGACGAGGTGTTGGAGCCGCACGTCGTGCCATATGCAGCAGCCATCCGACATGTCGCAGACAAGGTTGTATTTATGGACGGCAATGCAAGTTCCCATCGTGCTCGAGTCGTCGACCAGTAGCGGAGGAAAGTAGCGATGAGCGTATGGAATGGCCTGCAAGATCCCCTGACTGCAACCCATTCAAGAACCTCTGGGATAACATCAAGCAGAAAGCCAACAAGAAGGTAAATGACAATACAGGAAGATACCTCTCTAGCAGTGTTTGGAGGAGTTTCAGCACATGTTACAGAGGGCCTGGGCCAACCTGTACAAACGTCGCATATACAAACGTCGATCAACAGAACGCTGAAGAGGTGCCGCTGGGGGATCGTAGCAGACGGTATATGTATTTCAGCTGAGTATTGAGAGAATCAAAGTGGGTAGGAATTTTGTGCATTGAGTAAGATTGCTTTAGAGATCTCAATCTTCACACATATCTGATTGGCTGAGCGATGAGGGAGTGTAGGCCGCCGAGAAGGGAAATATTTGTTGCAGGTCTGGCCATCTCAAGTCGGGAGACCTTAAGTCGACAACGGAGCTTTAAATTTTTTACGAGCAAATACAGTGTAGGCCATATACAGTGTGTTCCAGAAAAAACGAAACCGAGATGTATCGATGTTTATTCATATCTTAATCACAATTATGACTAATAACTAATACATATTTATAAAGCTTAGACCCTCTTTTAACATGCAATTTATCGGTTATGCAGTGTTGTTTCACCAAATCTATCCATCAGACATGTCAGATGAACAAACGACCATAACACAATACACACACACCATCACACACACATAACTGTCTCCAACATGTCCAATGCATTATCGAACAAAGGGAGAATGCTTGAATTTGTATACCCTTAATTTTAATGCAAGGTACCTGACCTATTTAGGCATATTTTGACGTCTTTCATTTCATTTTATGACAGAGAAACTTGCTCCAGCCAATTATGCATGACTTTTTTCCAAGCAAGTTAAGTTTGTCTTATTATTGGTGGTAAAAATACACTGTTCCTGCCTAGCTTGCAGAATGTAGTTTTATGTTATAACGTTACCCACTGATGATATCCATTCATCATATAATTTGACTGGCCTATAGTCACAAAATAGAAAAATAAAAATAAAAAAGTCCTTCAAAGTGTGATAAATATTTGGTGATGGAGCCAGTAATAAATGATACGGCATGAAAATAAACTTTTGGTCCATTAAATGATCAAATTGGGTAGTTTCTACTGAAAAGAGAATTCAAAGTCGGCAGGTGCTTAAATTCCATGAAAAGTGGTAGTCTACCGCCTAAATCAGTAGAGTTGGCAAGTATGTGATTTTCACCCACTAATTTGCTCTCAGGCACTCAAATGAAAGGATTTTCAGGAGCTTATAACAGTTGTCAGTAAAAATCACTGACAAAACTCTTCATGGAACGTTCCCCTATTAATTTCAGGGTAGAAAATGAAAATTTCTTCTTTGAATAAATCTTACGTCTTAAGAAAGCAAGAAGTCGTTTATGATGATTGTTGTGATCTCACTGGAAAAGCCATTAAAATGGTAACAATATATGGATGTAAAAAATAACGTAAGAACCACGTCATATTATGGTCTTTAAAAAGTTGCTAAAACGTGGGAAATAATTGACGTAAAAACCCCGTCTTATTCTGGTCTTAGAGAAGACGTAATAAAGTGGTAAATAGTTTGACGTTAAATTTACATCATATTATGGTCAAACAAAAAGTGGGGAAATATTGGTCATAAAAAAGACGTTGTATTGCCGTTGCAAAAAAGTCTATACGTCGTATGACGTGGGGACCAGTTTGAGACCATTTTATGACGTCTTAAAGACGTACGTCTGCTATCAGGGGGGTACAGCGATTCGTTCGTATAATTTTGCAAAAAGTGACTGCTCACTGAATGAAAATCACAATTATTAACATTTTGACTCGATAATGATCACACGCCAAGTCTGACATTGGCAATATTGTGTGAAAGAATAATATCATTTGACTCGAAAGGAAAATAATACAATTTCACAGTCTTTGAATGTTTTCTGCTTAACAGCAGCAGCAACAACAATAACAACATGATGATGATTTTAATCAGCTATTGCTTGATCTGTTGAATGGTTTATTGTACATACGGTACGTTTTTGCATCGAGATGAACAGATGAAAGTAATAGCTTATGTTTTGCGATGAGATGATTCATTGCTGCTCCGTTTTTCGGAACATATGTCCTCCTAATATCGGTTCGGTAGATACTTTGGATTGTTTTTAATTAAACTTAAAAACGGTCATCCTTTCTCTTAGTTAGTTTCATCATGCGCCTTGGAATGTTTTTGATGCGATATATCAGGTATATGGCGCAATACAAGACAGTATAGATATTATGACATCACTCAAGACTAGTCATTCTGACGGGTTACTCTTTTACTATGGAGAGTCTTCTTTGTATTCTCAAACCATATCAGACTGAAATGACCATGTGCGTCAAAGCCGTCAATCCGTTTCATAATTTCAGATGGACTCTGTCCAAAAACTTGCTGACAAGACCAGTTGGTACAATAAACTGCCGCTTATTTTCAGCAATTTTCCTTGCTTCCGACACACATTAAATCTTATATATTCATCATTCTCTTGTTCGTCTGGAAGAATATTATACAACAAGAAAAATAATCATTTGAATTATGATTTGTGCAAGCAAAATATTCGTGTACAGTGATACTGTATCAAAATAAGCACAAAATACCAAAAGGAGCATAAACAAAAGTACTTAAACCCAAGTGCCGAACATTACAATATTAATGAATTCTACTTTGCTCATTTTGAGCCCCCACTGATATATAAATTTTAAAGAAGACCACTCATCTTATCTGTCAGATAATGATACGGCAATATTTCCTGCTCTAGATATACCAAGTTCAACCTTTTTGTTTTAAAAACGTCGGCACTTTAAGTTGCCTTGATTCAGGGGCCTTACTTTGCTTGCACAAATAAAACAGTCTCGCTTGTCTATGATATGAGATTATTCTTAGAATTTTATCTCACATTCCATTGAAAAGAAGATCTCAATGACAAACATAAATGTTTGTATCTTTCGTTTTGCAGACCTTCTGTGTACAGTCGTTGAGTTGAAGGTAGTCATTAAATACATTTTCAGACATGAGTGAACCAAGATTTCAGATGTTCGCAACAAAATTTCTTCATTAAAAACTGCATAATGAAAATTGAATTAATGAATATGATTTGGTCAATCGTAATTATGATACGATAACATTGATATCGCAAAATCACAATTTTGTTTTGGAAAGCTGTCATCAATATTCGATGTGAATGGAGATTATTACCTGATTAGTTTGGAATAAGAATGTAGGCGTCAAACGAATACATTCCATATCACCCTTTTCTTTCGTTAACTGAACTCAACGGCATGTATTTGCGGGAATCAAAATGATAAGAAGAAACGCCAAATACGAATTACCTTATCTCTTGTGATGTATATTCTCATTACTTGTCAAAAGTAATCAACACTTAATCAACTAAGTTGTTAAACTCTTCTCGCATCAGTGCACATTATCAAATTAATTATGATTAACGTGAAACTGAAAAATAGCTAATGTGCTTAAGTGATATCTATAAAATGGAGTATCAATACTGTACTGAAGCAGAAAATATCAACAGAACAATTGTAATCATTTTTCCTACATCAGTTGAACATGTATAGAGTTAAACAAATTAAAGGAATGATCTCGGCACTTATCATTATGATTGAAATGAATCAGATGAACTTCACCATGTTGATAGTTTTAAAAGGGCAATCAAGTTTTCCATGTATGGAAATGCGTCATCTTCTGTGACTGGCTGCTTTGAAGATGCTAACCTCTGAAGACTTGTTATGTAATAGAATTCCTAAATTATACAAATAATAATGAAGTATAATTAGAATTCTATTTAATAATAATAAGTACAAGTCGAAAAGGTCCCGCCCTTTATTATCTTCTCACACTTTTTCGGTTTTCCCTCCCTGATCCACAGAAGCTGATAAACGGTTGCTTTTGTGTCTTCTCATATTTCCTCCATGCGAAATGTGCAGTATTCTTATTGTTTGCAAACAACTGTTTTCAGAGCATTCTATCGAAATAAAGTGTCCGCAATGTACTTCGTACATTTCATTTCCCTTAGGTTTTGAACAACACATTGATTGACGGTTTATTATGAAAGAATCAAGAGTGAAATACTATGAATGATAATTCTTTCAAACAACACAAAATGATTCCTTTTGACAAGAATGTATTTTCATTTCTTTTTTCTATACATATTTTCACTTTGAAAGATGAATACCACTCGAGACATCGGCCTTTTATAGGGGCCCGGCCAATACCAGTCCTCATTTGAATTTTAAATTACTTTGAATTCCTTTGTGTGATTCCACTGCCTGAACACCTGGGATATGCTAACCTCTTCGACTTGTACTTCTTCTTATTAAATAGAATTCTAATTATACTTCATTATTATTTGTATTATTTAGGAATTATACCATTAGCGTAGACAGGTCCTCAAACCTAGGAGATGATCTATTGATACATATTTATACATAATCATATACACACGTATATACGCCCGCTTCAAAAAGTGTGAAGGATGCATCCCCCCCCCCCCCCCCCAGTTATCCACGCCTCTGATTATTACGCGAGATTAATGTAAGAAATTGACGCTGAGTAATTGTCGCAGGAGCATTGTATCGCACATTAAATATTGAACAAGGGTGCACTTGTCATGGGGAATTAAGAAAATTTTTCTCAGGCCAGTGTTCACTGAAAATTTTGGCTTGATCGAGGGCCGGTTGATTCATGGTCTGAGAGCCAGCTGATGGTTTGGTGGATCGATTAGATCGATTAGATTAGATTAGATTAGATCGACAACAATTATTCAAAAGATTTAATACTTTACATATTTATGACATCAATAAATTACAAATTGCTCAGTTGATGTACCGGTATTTTTCTGATACTTTACCTCCCAACCTTCAACAGTTATTTTCGCTTAACATGAATGTTCACAGCTATCATACAAGGAGTGCCAATAAGTTTCACAATTTCAATGTTTCTTCTCAATTATTAAATACTTCTCTTCGTTTTGTAGGCCCTAAAATTTGGAATTCATTACCTTCTTTTTTGCAATCTGTTCAATTTAATAACTCATTTAAAAATCTGTATAAGAAATATCTTCTCTCTCAGTATGATGCTTAATGTTTGGTACCTTGATTTCTTTCTTTTAACTTCATTTCACTTATTGCTATTGTCTTTCTATGAATATTATTGATTTTAATGCGTCTCTAGGTACATCCAATCGTCAAGCCTTATTGGCTTTTACGGATGTACCTTTTTCCATGTAATTTTATTCGACTTATATTTCTTTGTGTTTTTATGCTTGATCTGATGATATTTTGCTGTTTTTTATATTCCATCTTTTATTTGTATATATATATACGTACCACGTTGGATGGAAATAAATGAAATAAATTAAAAAATTAATTATAATTATAATTATATAATATTCCCAACCGTATTTCAGTCCAAGTCCTCCTCTGTTAATTCGGTATAATATACATTATCATATCACCACATCTTGTAGCTTCGTATAATGCAATTCTATTTACCGTCATTACAAGCAATCAAACACGTCCTGACGTTAACTTTACATCCCTGGTCATTTTATAAACTTCGTAGGCCATGATGGCAACATGGAGTTCGTACAAATGAAGGAACGGTACAAAGAGCATCCCGATGACCAGCCCTACCTGTCCTTTGAAGAACATAACAAGGACAGGACATGCCAGAGGAGATCCTACCTCATGAATCAAGCTGTCCCATATCCACTGAATCGCGTTGGTCATCCCGACACATATTAAGCAAACGACAGTCCACTTCATTTCACGGTGGTTTCTGGGTTGTTGAAGCTGCATACGCAAGAGAAATGTCGACTGGACGCATTTTCGAACTATACTGAAAATACTAGTGAATGCGCTCACTACGTTGAGAACTACTTCGTCATGGGATAATTGGGAAGCTGAAAAAAGATTCCCGAGCGAGGAAACGAAGCTACACATCTCGTATAAACAGGCGCCTGAGAGCATAAAAATCAACATTTTCTTGTTTTCTTCTGAAGGGCCATGAGTAGAGTATTCTAGTAGTTTTGTAGTGTATTTCTGTGTCATTCTCATCTGTTTAAAAATGAAGATTAACTCTGGAGTGAAAACCGCCATCCTTAACACCCACTGCCAATAGCGGCCACGGGATCCACGGTTTTCTGTTATTAGAAAGTTGCTGAATCCGAAGTAGATGATGCATATCAACAAGATGGATGCCAAGACCATCTCCATCTTAAATGACAAAGCTCTCGCCGACATGTCCTCAGACACATTCCAATCAACATTATTACTGCGCCGAAAATTTGTTGGATTGCCATTTCGGGATTCTAATGACATCATTTCTACACTTCCATACGAAGATACTTGATCATGATCCACCATTTCGTCACCAGTGCCTTCGTGCACCGGAGAATACTCAGTTGCTCTTTGCCTTCTGCGCATTGGTCGGCTTAAGAAACTATCGAAAAATGAGCATAATTTCGCCCAATTTGAACGTCGGCGTATACGTGTCTGGTGACCTACGCTACTTTTGTGGATATTTTTGATGATTATACGACCTTGTGGGGGAATGAATCGGAGCCAAATCCCTAACGCCATGAAACCGACCATGCCGGGCAGTTCAACTAGGAATGGTTGAGAGATATTAAGGAGACCTTTAAGAACCTCTCCCGATGTTCCATTGAGAGCACAGTGATGTATGGTGTATTTTTTATCATGAGTTAGAAATTTAAGGGGTCGAGTGAGCATATTGATGGCTGTCCAAATACACATTTCAGACAGGAAGATAAACATCCATTGTATCTTTAGCACTGCGACAAAGTGAGCATCACAAAAATTAGGGATAAAGTGAAAACACATAAAGTAAACAACTATAAACATGCACCAAAAGATTATGAGTTGACCAGTGAGTTCGATGTTTGTCTCGGCGTTAGGATGATATGAGGAATGCTGGTTGAAACACAAAATGATACTGACTGTTTCCGGTATGAAAGATAGCAATACCAGACCGGAAAAAATGTAAATGATATTCAGTGTGACGTTACTGACCGTGGAGGATTGAAGGCGCAATTCTTCCTTGGATATGTCAGATATCCTAAGGCGGGATATCCTCCGTCCAGAGTTGTCGTTCTGATTCTTCATTTTGATCTGAATGAGAGCTTCCAAACAGTGCTTGCAACGTTTAGGCCACAGTACCAATCCCTTTTCATGCAAATGCACTACATTGAGTGTCATCCACGACATGACTGTCAGACTTGATAGAGCATAAAAAGCCATAATGACGTTACGGATGGGGTAAAATGTACTGAGAAATGCTTCCGTCGAGTGTTTTCCAGGCAGAAATGGGATGCACATAAAGATTAATCCTGCTCCTGCTAGAAGGCACATGACAATGTCCATGATGGCAGAAGTGTTTTCTTCTGGCATTTGTACATCGATGGCTTCACAACTGTCCGGGCCATTATTATTTGTTTCAGGAACACTAACTGTGTCAGATCTGACTTCGTCATTGAATTTCCCTTGGTCGGAGTCATGATGGTTATTCAGATCAAGTTCTACGGGGTCGTCTTCGATCAGTGGTGATCTGTTATCACCGCAAAAGTCTGCCATCTTCGAAATGTGTGACGGGAAGAAGATATGTATAGAAAATAAATAAATCGTTGCATTAATGCACTTGATAACCTTCAAATGAACTGTTGAAGTTTCTGAATGTTCAGTGTTTTTATCCTAGAGCAAGAAAAAAAGAAACAACTGTCTTCCCTCTTTCTAACATATTCAGCTCGAACACACCCACGGATGCTTATGATGCATCTGAAAGCTAATCGACATGATCGAGTAGCATCACACTCAATATGAAGAAATCATGCTTTAACTTCCGCGTCTGTGCATTGCACAAATAGAAACTATAATGAATGAAGGGGGGGGGGACAGAGAGAGCAGGGGATACAGAGAAAACCTACACACATGTATATACATGTAGCTTTAATATTAACTTTCCTGTGACATACAAATATAAAAATTTAAAAAAAACCTTTCCTGTGAGAACTATATTTACCAGGTGGCAGTCGTTGTCGTCGTCCTTGTCATGTTCCTTTCCCTCTTACCACCTTCGAGTGCTATGAATAGACGTATGCTTTATTTTGTCTGGAAACGGCAGCCCAACTGCATTTACATTTTGTATTAAACACCGGCGTAAATCCACTCTGAGGAGTGGGGGGGGGGATGATTGACTTTTTTGACGATTTTTTTTTCTGTCGATCTCACACTTAAGTATAAGCACACACCCTCACTAACCCCCACAGACCCCCTACACACATTTTAATATTTATTTTGCGAGCGAGCGAAGCGAGCGAGCCAAAAATAACCACCTTTTTGGTTTTCAATCGCATTTTCAAATAGAAATTCTAAAATATGATGGTTGTTTATGACAGATATTCAAAGATTTTACTAATGGATTAATTAAAATATATTTTCTTTCTTAAAAAGTGGGGGGGGGGGATATTTGTACACGCCATCCCCCCCTCTCCAAAAAGGGGGGGGGGATATATCCCCCCCATCCCCCCCCCCCCCCCGGGATTTACGCCAGTGGTATTAAAAACACATTTTTATAGCTTCAAGTTCTGTTAATGCCTTATTTTCGTAAACAGCATACGAACATAACATTGCCTCTATACTTTTCGACCGATTAATTGATTTTCCTGTGATAAAAGGTTAAAAAATGGTTGGTTATTTTACCTGACTTAAGAAAGTATGCTTGTTAGTAAGCAAGAAGGGGACCGACGGCTCTAAGTTTGCTTGAAATATATATCGCTTCCAGTTGACTGTACTCACATTAATGGAAGTAACTCATTGATACCATACCATGTATCTCAAATTTGAGTAAAAGCGAATTTAACATACTTAGTAATTTTAAAGCTTACCCAGTGGCGTATCTACAGTACATGTCTATGTTCAAGAGTTCAAGAGTTCAAGAGTTTATTTTTCATTTCCAAAACACAAATAGAAAATCATGAAAGAAATCAAACAGACATAACTATTCGTTTTACAATGACAAAAACATATATACAGTATAATCTCTTATGGAAATGGAGGGATCCACTAAAAAGCAATGCTTGTAATATTCTTTACCAATCATTTCCCAACCAAGAATACAAATCTACACCATGATCTCTGCATGTTTTTTCATTGTTCATTGTCTAATGAGGGTTGTTCTGATATTTGATTACATGGCATGTGGAACAGATCATAATGAATTTAATCGCAATTTTAGAGAGGAGAATATAAAATTTCTTTTTCAGCTGTTCAGTACACCAATATCCTCAAGTTCGCCAGGGTTAGGGGTGGCTATTCGGACTTTGCTATCGCCCCCCCCCCCAAGAGATTTTTCCCCTTGTCGAACTTTCCTATATCTAGCGCCAAGACAATGTTCTCTAAAACGAGTCGACATGTTCTATTTCTATACATGGTGTCAAAATCCTGACAAGATATGGCTTAGCTAGGTCAGGATTCTCGGGAACCAAGAAAACCCAAGTGTATGTCGAGTAAAGCATTTTTAAACAGTGGAGAATTGTCCGCTTAGATTGTAAGGCGGCATAACTGAAAAAAAAATGAACAAATTATTTTTGTCTTGGCCACTAAATTCACCATGTAACGTAACTGAAACTAATCAATGATTGATATGCCAGAGGCGTCGATCGGATGTATTATTTAGATATACAGGCATGACAGGTTTATAATGTATTCTGATGATAATTATAATAATGATATTCTGTTCTTGTATAGCGCATATCACATGATTATCACATTATCATATAATCATGATGACGAAATAACACTTCCATCATATGGAAAAGGGTATATTTTTCCTCGCTCGCTGCGCTCGTTCGTTTGATAGTATTTAATGGTTTTGTAAAGCAAACGAATTCGGTGAGATGAGACCGAATAGATAATGTATGTTTCATGGGCTCATAGTGTAATTTGCCGAAGGGGTTACTACTTCAACCATCAAAAACACTGTGTGCTTCCTCGCTCGCTTCGCTCGCTCATAATATTAAAAAAACAGAGTGGTTGAGGGGGGGGGGCAGCAACAATGGACCAGCGATGTGACAAAATAGAGTTCATATTTGGCTGCGAGGTAACCATATTTTTTAGGTATCATATATGCCTATAGTGTATTTTCATAACTAAGCACGTCTCTCATAACAAGAAATTTGTTATTTTAATTAAAAGAAAAGCAGGGTGGTTCACAATCTAGCAAGATGCGCATTTTCCCCAAATTGAAAATGCTTCACGTTGATATAGGCCTATGTAATATATATATATATACATACATGTGTATGTGTGTGGGTGTGTGTGTGTAT
Organism: Echinometra lucunter; assembly: GCA_029962745.1. Lineage (NCBI taxonomy): Eukaryota > Metazoa > Echinodermata > Echinoidea > Camarodonta > Echinometridae > Echinometra > Echinometra lucunter. The sequence goes on from CM057156.1 coordinate 18,803,392, forward strand.
ATATGTACACACACACACACACACACACACACATATATATGTATATATATATATATATATATATATATATATATATATATATATATATATATATATATATATATATATATATATAAGAATCAGAGTTGGTAGTAGAATGCCATTAAAAAATAAAATCGTAGATTTTAAGCTCCGTTTTCTTTTAAAATCTACGATTTTATTTTTTAATGGCATTCTACTACCAACTCTGATTCTTATATTATCTCGATGCCAAGCAGACTAATTTTCAATTCTATATATATATATATATAGCCGTGGGTTCATCTCCGCTTGGTCGTCTTCCCCCCCCCCCCCCAGTCCGAAAAATGGATCGACGCCTCTGTGATATGCATGGACGCACCACTTCCCAAAACGGTTCTATTCGTGCACGAGTGTTATTCATCACATCGTTTTTGTACTTGTTGCTATCAATCTTATTGGTACTGTTTATTTTCTTAATAGATATTAACCAACTACCAATTCCACTGATGACTCTCGAGATATTTTGCTGCTGTTGTTGGCAGGGGAGTAATCAGGGTGGTTTTTTTTTTTTTGGGGGGGGGACACATTAGAAATCTTCCGACGGGAGTCTTCTTTTATCCATTCGCTGATAATTATACATGTATGAGCAAAAGGTACTCGGCTTTCTCAGGTGTCTCTTTTTACCCGAAAACTTCGCTGACAAGCTATTATACAAAATAAATGACTTCCAAAATTTATCCCCCCCCCCTCCGATTGGCGCTCATGATTGTTGGTGGTTTTCTATTTGCAACAAAGAAGAAAATTTTCCTTCCTCTCCACATCCTCTTGACCCCCTTTATAGTCTGAGCCCCTATTTCATTTTTTTTTTTCTAAAGGAACAAGTAGGCTTGGCTTACCTGTCCACGCGGGTGTATACTGGCGCTCCTAAAAAGTTTCAAGGCAAAAAAAAAAAGCGAAAGAAAAAGAAAAGAAAAAGAAAGAAAGAAAAAGAAAAGAAAAGGAAAATAAAGAAAGGAAAAGAAAAGAAAAGAAAACTGGAGAAAATGGAGACACGAAATTTCCCAAATGAAAAACATATACATGTATATTTTCTTTGTGAAAAAGAGTAAACATCAAATTTTTTGCTCACTAGCAAGTAAGACCATTTATAAATGAGGAAAGATTCTCTGACGGCCACCTCAAGATTTTGGGCTCATTACTCCACTGCCTGATGTCCATGTCAAAGGTCAGAACTATGATCTTGTATAAAGGCAGGGAGGTGGTATCATGGGAGTATAAAGTAAAATTAGGCACTCTAAGTTCGAATAGGCGTTACCCAGTGGCGTAACAGCCGGGGGGGGGGGGGGCAGGGGGGCCTGCACTCCCCCCCCCCCCCCGAAGGATTTCAGCGGGAAAATCCACCAAACCACCGGGAAAAAATGAAAAGGAGGGAAAGGAAGTAAAAAGGAAGGGAGAAAGGAAAAGAAAGAAGAAGAAAGGAAAGGAAAGAAGGAGAAAGGGAAAGAAGGAGAAAGGGAAAGGAAGAAGGAGAACGGGAAAGAAAGAAGGAGAAAGGGAGAAAGAAGAAGGGAGAGAAAGAAAGCAAAGGGAAACAAAAAAAAAAAAAATGAGGGAAAATTTAGTACCAAACCCGGAGTTTCCCGGTGCTCCACTCCCTGGACAACCGCAGTGGCTTCCCTGTAGACCCCCATCAGGGGCCCTAAGCCAGAACCCTGGGCCCCACCCGCTAAAGCTTCGAAACAAGCAACTCGCGGTGCGGGCTTATCTCCGCATATTCTATTTCTAGACTTAGTTACCAGGAAATTTTCGGCTCTGCCCCCCCCCCCCCCGATAACAGGCAGAAAATGTATGAGACCGGGTAACAGACAACGAACAATTCAAAAAAAACGTCAGAGCTTCCGCGCGGGAGGGGAAAATCACCATCCCTCCACCCTTCCCCTAGCATGCCTAGGGAGTGCGCTTTGCACTAACGTTTTCCTAAAAGAAAATCCTAGCTACACCACAGATTCTAAACTTAATTACCGGGAAATTTTTGACTATGCATATGCCCCCTCCCCCCCCCCCCCCCCCCCCCCCCCCCCCCGCTCGATAACAGGCAGAGAGCGTAAGAAGAGCGGGAACTGACAGCGAAAAAACGTCGGAGCTACCGCGCTTTGCGCGGGAGGGGGGAAACTCCCCCTTCCCTGCACCCTCCCCTCTTGGTGTAAATTCCGGGGGTGGGGGATCTATCCCCCCCCCCCCACCTGGGGGAGAGAGGGGATGGTGTGTACAAATTTCCCGCCATGCAGACACACTTTTTAAAGAAGAAAATATATTTTAATTAATAATCAGTTAGTAAGACTTCTGAATATATATCTGTCATAAACAATTATCATATTTTAGAATTTCTGTTTGAAAATGCTACTGAAAACAAAAAAGTGGTTATTTTTGGCTCGCTCGCTCCGCTCGCTCGTCAAAATCTTAGGATTTCCATCCAAAAATGCGATTAAAATGGAGAAAAGTGGTTATTTTTGGCTCGCTCGCATCGCTCTTTCGTCATATTTTTGGATTTTTATTCGAAAATGCGATTCAAAAGCAAAAAAGTGATTATTTTCGGCTCGCTCGCTTCGCTCGCTCGCAAAATAGATATCAAAATGTCTGTGACAGGGAAAAAAAAATCGTTAAAAAAGTTTTTAATCCCCCACTCCTCAAATTGGATTTACGCCGATGAGCACTACCGTCCTCCTAAAAATGCAGCCCTAGCTACGCCACAGATTCTAGACATAGACTAGTTACCGGGAAATTTTAGGCTCTGCCCCCCCCCCCCCCCCTGATAACAGGTACCTGTTACGCCCCTGGCATTACCTATGGGCTTGTTGTTGTTGTTTTGGTTTCACGGCGCTTGTCATTCAATATTGAATATTTACGCCAGTTTAAAAAATATCGTTTGATGTCTAATCTGTATTGGAATTATATAAATACCGAAAGTTTATTTTTTCAATTTTGAGCAATTTTATGGGAGATTCATGACGGGTGATCATCGCAGATCATGTGTCTGTTTTTATCGTATTTTCTGGCCAGCCCGGTTCGGTACATGGAACAGGCTTCTCAGCTGATTACGCGCGCATGCCAGCCTATGCCCCTCCAATACCAGACACGATCCGTGTGAGACCTGTCATTTTGGAATTCTCCGACCGACCGATATATAAACAGCATAGAAACTGAAGGGAAAAGGAGTACATAATTAATCAAATCGTCAACAGACATTCTGGGTTTTCGAGTCGTAGAAGTGCAATGTTGTAAGTAAAGGTGTGCCTAAAAATAATATAATTACACACATTTGGCATTTAACTCTATGACTACACAATAATTAATCTTATGGTTCATCTACTAATTCGTTCATTATTCCACGCGTTTTTCTTTCTTTCATTTATTTATATATCACTGTTCTTTTTTTTTATTGTCTTTCTTTCTCCTTTTCCCCATTCTCATACTCTTTTCTGCTATTCTCTTTCTACTCTATTCCCTTTCTTTTTCTTTTGTTTTCCCTTTGTTTCATTTTTTCTTTTCTCTCTCTGATCTCTCTCTCGCTCCCTTTTTTCACAGGGCACGTTATTATAAAAATTTATCTAAGTAATCCATCGCTTATGGAATATAAAAGAAGACTTCATAGTTACATAAATTTCTAATTACATCAAATAATAATAATGAATGTCATAGTTGCTCGTCAAACAGTAATGAAGTTGAAGTTAGAACATGTTCGAATTTGGATCAATTAGAATTTTCTCCTGCGAATTTCCCTCTATACTCTCCTTAATGTCATAATTGTATCATACATAATACTGCTTATCGAAATATATATGTCCAAGTATAATCAATATAACATAATAATTATCATACGTCTTATCGTACAACTTTACACCTGATTATAATGTATGGCTAAGCTGAACGTACCTGAATGAGGACAATTATTTACGTCCGCAACTCACACATCATGGTTTGCTATATAACTGTGTATCTTAGTGTCGGTTAATCTGTGTCCTTCTTACGAAGGACACTAGGGCCTAGCTAGCCTACTTCACTGTAGCCTTTGGACAAGGCCTCGCGCGCTGCTGTCTGCCAAGCAGGGTCTGACGAGCAGTGTGCGTTTAAATGTGGCAGTGATCGATGGACCGAGTCGCGTCGTCAGTAGCCTACAATCTAGGCGGAGGATGCAGCTATTGTCTTTGCTGTTACGCTAAATGTCTGATGCGGCCAGACTATTGTCTTTGCTAAGCGATACGTATGATGCGGCGAGACTACGAACAGTGGATGAAGCATCCACCGCTATCCACTCGTCTTCCTTTAGTCGTTGTTTTCTTATTATCGACTATGAATCGGTGGCAGTTTTTCGTACGAAAAATCCTCATGAATAAGAAACGAGTAAGAAATGAATTTGACCAATCAGAAATACGTTTGGAGAAGAGGCGAATGCATATACAGTTCATAAGTCACGTGACCTTACGTCACTTTCTTTATCTCAAGATGGCGAGTATTTGCAATCGCGCGATCTTTTGCGAAGAAGTTTGACTTACGCGGCCAACAAACTAGGCATTCCTGGAGGAAAATTCCGAGAACTTCAAACATCTGCTATTCGTAGCGTTACTGACGACGGCATGGATATTTTTGTTGCCTTACCTATTGGATTTGGAAAGAGCGCGATATACCAAGAAATTCCCTTGTGCTGTGATTGATGGTGCATGCTAAACAAACTTACCGACATCAAACTTTGATAACCTTTTCCGACACTTTGTGAAGAGACTTCGAAAAATGGGGGAAGTACTAATTTGTCATATAAAATACCAACAAAATTTCCTTTGTCAATTACATATTTAAATTATTTGATTCGACGATTTTTCTGTGCAAGGAAAGCGTATGTTTGAAAGCCTTTCAGTTTTGTCTCCCTATCTCCCTATTTATTACTACATGTACCCCCGTCTGGACGAGCGAAATCTTTTCCGTCGCGGCTTCTTACATCCGATTGGTCAAACGTAACATTGGGATGCCGTATTTGGTGCGGTTGTTGAATTATAGCTCCGCCATTTTGAATATACATGAAAGTTGATTACGTAGACGAGTGGATATTAGCCTTTGGGCAAGGCCTCGCGCGCCGCTTGTCTGCCAAGCAGGGTTTGAAAAATAGACTAAACAGTGTGCATTTATGGCAGTGATCAGTGGACCGAGTCGCGTCAGCGGCGAGGCCTTTGCTAACTTGCGGAGTCATATATGCATGAGGGCCTTGCATTCTATTACATAACACTGAGTCTTCAGAGGTTAGCATATCCCCGGTGTTCTGGCAGTGGAATCACACAAAGAAATTCAAAGTAATTCAAAATTCAAATGAGGTATTGGCCGAACCCCTATAAAAGGCCGGCGTCTCGAGTGGCATTCATCTTTTCCTTGTGTGCAGGCAGTGACGGACAAACCAGACCAGATGTATCTTCTATAATTCAACGAGCTGGAGCCAGTAGGCTGTTCTCCCCAGGTAGGTGTAGTCACAGTGGTGGCTAGAGAACAGCAGCTCAACTTGCCTTGTCTTTTTTACTCGGCTTATGGACTGGGCGTGGCCCTGTTCCAATACATCCAGACATGCTTGGCATGCTGGTCGTATCAGATTTGCAACACTCGCAACTCCATGGGTAGGCCTGATGCTGGACGTACTTCAGAAACTATACGTGGTGTTGCCTTGCATATCTTGGCGTAGACCAGCTGCTAGTCGTTTTAAACTGTCAATGATTCCCGAACATGCGTGCGCGCGCGCTGATGTGGTATCCCCACGAATTCACCTTCCCCGAAAAGGATGTGTGTCCGTACGTGCACTTAATTTGTGTACATACACCACATGTTACGGAAGCTTAAAAGTGCCCCCAGAAACCGAGATGATTTAGGACGTGAAGACGAGAAGACGAGACGAGAAGACGAGAAAAAGAGTCAAGAAGACAAGAAGACGAGGCAAAGAAGACAAGAAGACAGGATCCTGGATCTCGGCAAGTTGACTTCCGGAGGACAAGATGACAAGAAGACAAGATCCCGGAACTCGTCAAGTCGACTTCTGTAGGACGAGAAGACGAGAAGACAAGATCCTGGACTTCATCAAATCGACTTCTTCAGGACGAGAAGACAAGAAGACAAATCCTGGATCTCGTCAAGTAGACTTCTGTAGGACGAGAAGACAAGAAGACAGGATCCTGGATCTCATCAATTTGACTTCTGAATAACGAGAAGACATAAAGACAAGGTTACAAGTCTTGTCAAGTCGACTTGATGTGGATGAGATGACAAGAAGACAAAATCCTGGATCTCGTCCAGTCGCCTTCTTCGGGACAAGAAGACAAGAAGACAAGATCATGTACATGTATTTCGTCAAGTCGACTTCTTCAGGACGAGAAGACAAGAAGACAAAATCCTGGATCTCGCCAAGTAGACTTCGTCAGGACGTGAAGACAAGAAGACAAGATCCTTAATCTTGTCAAGCCGACTTGGTGAGGACGAGTTGACAGGAAGACAAGATCCCGGATCTTGTCAGCTCCGTCGACGAAGGCGAAGCAGAGTCGCTCTCCTTCTCAACCGCAGATTCAGTCATCATAATACTAGTTAGACCCTTGCAGTGAATAACTAGGTACGGAAGCTTAAAAGTGATCACTTGCTACAGTCAGACGATCTAGACCTAAGTCGTACGAAGTCGACTTGACGAGATCAAGATTTCCTCTTCTTGTCATCTCATCCCCTCAACCTCATCAAGTCAACTTGACAAGATACAGGATCTAATCTTCTTGTCTTCTCGTACTCAAGAAGATGACTTGATGAGATCAAGGATTTTGTATTCTCGTCATGACACGACTCACGATATTGTCTTCTTGTCTTCTCCTCCTAACAAAGTCTTCATGACGAAATCTAGGATTTTGTCTTCTTGTCTTCCCATCCTCATCAAGTCGACTTGACGAGATCCAGGATTGTGTCTTCTTGTCTTCTCGTCCTGAAGAAGTCGACTTGACGAAATCCAGGATCTTGCCTTCTCTTCTTCTTGTCCCGAAGAAGAAAACTTGACGAGATCCAGGATTTTGTCTTCTTGTCATGTCATCCACCTCTAGTCGACTTGACAAGACTTGGAATCTTGTCTTCTTGTCTTCTCGTCCTTCAGAAGTGGACTTGATGAGATCCAGGATCCTGTCTTCTTGTCTTCTCGTCCTACAGAAGTCGACTTGACGAGATCCGGGATCTTGTCTCTTTGTCTTCTCGTCCTACAGAAGTCGACTTGACGAGTTCCGGGATCTTGTCTTCTTGTCATCTTGTCCTACGGAAGTCGACTTGCCGAGATCCAGGATCTTGTCTTCTCATCTTCTCGTCCTGACGAAGTCGACTTGATGAGTTCTGGGATCTTGTCTTCTTGTCATCTTGTCCCTCGGAAGTCGACTTGACGAGATCCAGGATCTTGCCTTTTTGTCTTCTTTGCCTCGTCTTCTTGTCTTCTTGACTGTTTTTCTCGTCCTCTCGTTTCGTCTTCTCGTCTTCACGTCCTAAATTATCTCGGCTTCTGGGGGCCCTTTTAAGCTTCCGTAACATGTATATTATACTCATGGTGTGCGCTGGTGTGTGATCTCACGGATCAGAGAGGACAGTCCAGGCAGAGGACTAGGTTTCCCCCTATACATGTCCTCTTCCTCAGATAGTGCAGTGAATGGCGATTATGGAAGCTTAAGAGTGCACCAGAAGACGAGATAAGAAGACGAGAAAAGGAGTCAAGAAGACAAGAAGACGAGGCAAGAAGACAAAGAGACAAGATCCTCATTCTCGTCAAGTCGACTTCTTCAGGATGAGAAGACAAAAAGACAAGATCCTTATATTCTCGTCAAGTGGACTTCTTCAGGACAAGAAGACAAGGAGAGAAGATCATGAATCCTGTCAAGTCGACTTGATGAGGATGAAATGATAAGAAGACAAAATTCTGGATCTCGTCAAGTCTATTTGATTAGGACGATATTAGACAAGACAAGATCCTGAATTTTGTCAAGACGACTTCGTCAGGACAGGAATTAGACAAGACGACAAGATCCTGGATCTCGTCAAGTCGACTTCATCAGGACTAAAAAAAAAAAAGATAATCTCGTCAAGGCGACTTCATCAGGACAAGAAGACAAGAAGACAACATATCACGAGTATACGCGACCCTAAATAATACAGTGGGGCGAGGATCTTGTCTTCTTGTCTTCTCGTCCTGACGAATTCAACTTGACGAGATCCAGGATTTTGTCTTCTTTTCTTCTCATCCTCATCAAGTCCACTTGACGAGATCCAGAAAGTTTTGAATTCTTATCTTCTTATCCTCATCAAGCCAACTTGACGAGATCCAGATCTTGTCTGCTTGTCTTTTCGCTCTGACAAAGGCGACTTGACGAGATCCAGAAAGGTTTAAATTCTTGTCTTCTTATATCCTCATCAAGTCAACTTGCGAGATCGGGGATCTTGTCCTCTTGTCTTTCGTCCTGACGAAGTTGACTTGACGAGATCCAGAATCTTGTCCATCTTCTTGTCTTCCAGTCCTGACGAAGTCGTCGTGACAAGATTCAGGATCTTGTCTTGTCTTATCGTCCTATAATCAGGTTGACTTGACAGGATTCATGATGTTGTCTTCTTGTCCTGAAGAAGTCGACTTGACGACAATTTAGTCTTTTTGTCTTCTCGTCTCATCTCGTCTTCTAGGGGCACTTTTAAGTTTCCGTATAGATGAATCCGGTAACTTATGTCGGCCATAACTGAGGAGCTTCCAAAGAAGAACAAAAACTGATTCAATGGGTTGTGCAATGAGCCAGGTTCGTTGCTATGTCAGTGCATATATTATCTTTTGTTAGGCATACTTGAAGCCCCCAGTTAGAAATTACCATAAAGAACAGCACCCAAACCGAGTTGGTCTATAGGTGAGTCACCTCGGGTGGTGACTCTCATAGTCTCGTTGAACGATCTATATATTCACTTGGGATGGCTAGAAGTTTGTATTTGGTCTCCCATTTTCCTCCAGTGCTTCCAATGATGTTCTTTTTCAGTACAATATTATCTCGATGCAGTTTTGAAATTATATGTTATATCAATTCAAAACTGCACCAAGTTATTGATTCTACCAATAATGCAAGGCGTCTTCAATACCCGCATGTTACTGTCGGCTTCTGCGCATGCACACAATGTGCCCATTTTAGGTGTGAACTACTTATTCCGTAATACGATGATTGTAATGGGGCGTATTGTATACGTGTACCGTAGATGCGGTACAAGAGGTGCAGGCATGAAGTTTAGTAGCCCTCGCGTTTTTGCCTATTTATAATATTTGAATGCCATGTTCTGGAGTCCAGTATAGTCTGGACTACTGACAGAATAGCGACGTTCCTGAAACAGAATAATAGATCCAGGGTACCAGATCTCTTCTGTCAGACTACACTACCTACAGACATTATTACCTGAAGTCTAAATGTTGATCGCAATATTATAATATCAGGCTAATACTATAGGGACTATACAGTAGTTACGGTATTATGTTATTTCTCCACTTTGGCACTGGTGTCTGCTCATATACGATTTGAACATCGTTGATTAGTCAAAGTCATCAGTGGAACTTCAGTGGAGTACTGGTAACAAGGTGTGCCGCGTATGCCGGGATCAATTAACAGAAAACAAGTAAGAATATTCACTGTTGTATATAATGCACAGCCTGTGATAATGTTGTTGTTGAATTGGATGTTTACAGACGTGTATCAATTAGATATGATTATTTACGCCTTGGAGACTGGAAGCGACCTTTAACGTTACCATCCGAAAGACATGACTCAGACTCGAACTAGTCCACTGCCTGGACTGTTCTCTATCATCCGTGAGCTCGGGGAAGGTGAATTCGTGGGAATATCCTATGCCTATAGTACGTCTATAAAGTCAGTGTCTACCTGTTGTAACTATATTTTAAGTGGTTATAGAATGCAAGCATCACCTAATAAGCAATCCTTCTTCTTCTTCTTCTTCTTCTTCTTCTTCTTCTTCTTCTTCTTCTTCTTCTTCTTCTATGTCACCTTTGTTGTTTGCTTTCAAATCATAACTTTATTTCACAATGCTCACTCTCCATCTCTCAGAATTTCAGAAATATTTTGAAGACGAACTTCAAGAATCATGACGGATATCTTGTACGATGTCTGTGTAGTAGGAGCTGGAATGGTGGGGTCAGCTGCAGCCAAATGGCTCTGTAAACTGAATCAGGGAACGAAAGTTTGTCTGATTGGACCGCAAGAACCGACGGAAAAGGTGCCTTACTAACTTCTCATATCAATGATCACTAAGTAATGAATATTATATGTAGGCCTACATGTAATACTATCTTTTGTTGCTGCTGCTGTTGTTTATGGATTTATAGAAAAGCAAATACAAGACGGCTGATAAGAAGTAATTAGAAGGTATATAGCGTATATTGTAGCACGGGCTAATCTTGTTTCCCGTCTTAGTTTGATTACGTAATCCATTGCGTAACATATACTAAATGCATGTACATTGATAACATATGCTGTGGCCTTTCAAAATACATGAAATGACACTTGTGTCACAAAATTGGAGCCTGCCTACTTATAAAATGTATTCTATGCAGTGATTAAGTTGGCCATAATTACTTCTCATGGCCATGCATGATAATTATGTTCTCTACATTTCATTTTCTAACCATGATGATATAGGAATGGAAAGAAAAGAAGCGGGAAGTATTCGCATCTCATTATGATGAGGGCCGCATCACCAGAGAGTTAGATGCGGATTATACATGGGGGTTGCTAGGGCAGCGGTCTATCCAAAAGTACAGGGAAATTGAGCAAGAAAGTGGTAAGTTTAGGGATGGATTTCGTGTTGTTTATGCTTCTTTTCATTTTGCGCTTGTAGAACAGTTATCGTGGAAATTCGTATGATACTGATATGACATTTTTTGAGGTGACGCGAAAATATATACCAAATTTAGCTGACAGCTCTAGGTGTTGGTCCTACAATTAGTCATTAGATTAACGATGTATATAATATTCTCATCCCTCACAGTAATACTGTACAATCGTATCTTTCCTCACTCATAAATTACGCGTTCCCAACACGATAACACCATGAGATAAACCATTAATGCTCTAGAAAAACCTAATGGTAACTTATACCCATTTAACCTTACAGAATTTAGTTCACGCGGTGTCCAGTCTCTTCATAAGAATCCATCATTTATGGTAATTTCATTCTTCTAGATATCGATTAACTTTATTCCTGAAAGTTAAGCTGTTGTCTGAATCATCTACAATATACTACGACCATGTCTTTCTCTGATTATGGATTATCCCTTTTCCAACATTGTTTTCTGCCTTTAACATAATATACAATCAACTTCACTTGTTTAAAACCTTCAAACCACTCCGCAACCGCAGATCTGTGGAGTCTTACTAGGTAATGGCAAGAAATGAAGAAAATTACTTTCCTTCATACTCGTTATCGCAGGTAAATCTATCTCTTTATCACTGTCATTGTCAGTATAATTCTCTTTTTCAGTATGTATAGTTCTCTAAATTTCCTTGTTGATGAATGTTTAGGGAATTTTTTTCCATGATGTAAAACATCCAATAATAATCGAAAATGCCGCTGTATTCTCTTTCCAATACAGGTATTGAATTTTACCATGAAGTTGGCTGTGCGTTCATTGACACTAAGGGAAATAAGCGGATGCGTAACTACAAAGAAACTGCTGAGAAGTTGAAGGTACGTCACGAAACCTTTGACTGTCACACTTTCCAGGCGAAATTCTCTTACCTTCGAATAAACCACGACAGCGAATGCATATGGACAGCTAACAGAGCCGGCCATATCAGCCCTCGCAAACTGGTCTCCGCCCAGCAGAATATAGCCTTATCTCTAGGTTGCCATATCAATCACGAGGTGGTCACCAGCGTCACGGAGGTTACTTCAGAAGACGGAGATACATTCCTCAAAGTCTTATCCGACAGCGGAAAAGAAATTTTTGCCAAGCGGGTCCTCCTTTGCACAGGAGCATTTACGAATTTCCATAGCATTCTACCCAGGGATAAGAAGATTGACTTTAACATGTGCAAGACGTTGGTGGTGAAAGCCGAGTTGACGAAACAAGATGCCTTCAAGATGTTGGATATGCCGAGTATTCTTCTAGATAACAAGAACTGTTACGTGCTACCACCAATTAAATATCCCGATGGTAAGAGCTTGGAAAATGATCCTTCATTAAAATGTCAGAAAATGAACAATTGATTAATGTCAGAAGTAAATTTGCATAATATCTGATGACCATGGATAATGGCTTTCGAGCAAACCCAGTACACAGTCTCATAAATTTTCCTTCTAAAAATGAGACATTACTCATCTAGTTCGACACATCAGCCATGGTAATGTTTACCAACTTAAAAAAATGTTTCCAATCATCTTTCTTATTTTGATAATTTACTAAGTTTGTATTTTTTTAAAATTTTTTTTAAAATCGAATTATGGTATTGAAACTTACATGTTATGAATGGCTGATCATTGCGAATGATGCATATTGTTTAACATTTTTACTTCGTCCTTTAATTGAAAAGAAAAAAATACATGTATTGCAAAAAAAAAAAAAAAGAGTTGCTTGTGTAATACATTGTGGTTTTTTTTTCAAACGGCCGTTAATGAATACTTTGGTGAAGAAAATAGACATTTTAGTTCTAATTGAATAGCATATCTAGCAGGCATGTGCGTTTAATGAGCAAATGATAAACTGTATTTTCATCTGATTACCAGGAAAGTACTATCTGAAGCTTGGCCTCTGGTTTAGTCTTGATAATCAATTCGATGATCTACATGAAGCAGCAGAATGGTTCAGAAGCCACGGGAATAACTTCGATACTTCAGATACCATCGATGTACTACAAGAACTTGTGCCAGGTAAAGAGGCTAGAAATAAAGGGAGATGTATGGGTGGGTGTGCGGGTGTGTGTGTGTGTGTGTGTGCGTGTGAACGAGCGATATAGGAGAGAATGATGGAGAGGTGCGGAGGATAGGTATCAGAAATTAGTTAATTAATCTGCATGGAGCAGCAAGGTGGTTCAGAAGTCATTGGAATAACTTTGATACTTCATGCAGGTACCATCGATCTGCTACAAGAACTGGGCCCCGTTTCATAAACATGTTATCAGTAAGAACTGCCATATTTCTGCGACAGATTTGCTCTCAGCCAATCAGATGCAAGGATTTCATTAGCTTATAACAGCTATTGCAACTTGTTATTGATAACAGGTTTATGAAACGAGTCCCAGGTGCCAGAAATGGTGGCTAAAAAGAAGGAGGTGAATGGGGTCTGGGAAGCGGTCAAGAATCAATTCAATGATGTCTGTATATTGAACGGCTGAGTGGTTCAGAAGTTCACGGGATTAAATTGGATACTCAGATACCGTCCATGTGCTACGAGAACTGGTACTTGGGGGTGTTTCATAAAGCTGTTCGTAAAGTTACGAATGACTCTACGAACGACTGGAATATGGCAAGCAAATGGGATGCCTAAGGCTTTTCCTGACATTTAACAAAATGACTGCATTTCCCACAGTCTCGATTAAACTGTGGCAAAAAAGTTCTTTGCAATCAAAATTTTGTAAACAGTAATAGTGCTAATGTTAGTCTGCATATTTCACCTTTAGCTGATGCGATTTATAATGATTGAGAAACTCATTTAGCCTGCCATATTCCAGTCGTTCGTAAAGTCGTTTGTAACTTTACGTGCAGCTTTATGAAACACCAGGTAAGGAGGCTGATGGGAATAAAGGAGAGGAAATCAATTCTTTATATGGAGAAGGTATGAAAGAGGGGAAAGCGAGTTCGGGTAAATCCACTCTGTACCCCTGGACCTCTACATGGAAGAGCTATTCACTCTCATTTCAATCCAGTCGGGGTAAGGCATGGATTTGTGTTTTTCAAAAAACTTGTCAGAGGCATATTCTTATACTCCCTTGCATGGGAGAGGCAAATAAAATACATTATCTTAAATCGTGCATGATATCATTTAAAATATCTTGTAACCCTTTCCTTCTCCATTCGTGCACACAGGAATCCGACCACTCTCTTTGACCACAGACTGTTGCATCGCATCGGTCACACCCTCTGGCCAACTCTACTGCGACATGCTGACTCCCAGTGTGGGCATACTCGTCGGTATGAACGGATTGGGAGCCAAATGCAGCAACGAGATTGGACACATGGGGGCGCGTTTGATTGCAAAGGGATCGTGGGATTATGACTTGAATCCAGCTCAGTTCAAAGTGAAATATAGGAAAAATTCTACAAAGAATTCGCTGACTGGAAAGCTGTAGAAATGGTTGCAAACAGTGTGATTTTACTGTCAGTTTCATTAAAGGTACTTTTATTAAAAAGATATAAACATGCAATTAAGAAAAAATATATATCTACTAAAAACTTGTCTTTCATGCATTTTTTTTCTAGGGATTGTATTGTGAATTTTAAAGTGCATGTAGAGAAGGCCTTCAGGGTACTGTCTTGGAATACACTATATGAAAGATTATTCTATCTAAATTTCTCCTAACTTGAAGTGCAATTATAGTTTGGCTTCCTTATATTTTTATGAAGAATTCAAAATTTTGCATACGTCACTCAGGGTGTAAATCTAGTAGAAGAAAATAACAACAACAACAAGGAAACACAATTTTTTTTTGTTTTGTATGCATACACCATATGAACATCTCCCAGAAAATAGACCTCGGTAAATTCAGGAATATCAAAGTGGGAAATACAAATATCAAAATAAAATAAACAATTAGGCCCATTTATGATATGTATCTTTTATTGATTTATAGTTTGTGTCAAGTTCCATTGAACTGAGTAATTTACAGATAATCCTATACTTACTATACATGCTAGAAAACTATTTTAATGTTGAATATAATGTTTCTTTGTTTTTGATGCGTTACATAAAGCATGATTTCAGCTATTACACATCTTATTATACGCAACGTGTGTAATACATAGGTAATTAAAAAATAAAATATTACGGGTGTTTCTGCCTCATAGCTGCTACAGAGGTCATTATGTAAATCATCACTCAAATCAGTGAGTGTTGCCAGTTTATTAAAAAATGTTTTATTTCTTCATGACACAGGATATACATGTATGCAGGTTTGTAAATTACACATTGTTGCCTATTCATACTCTTGAAAAAAATATATTTCATGACAGAGTATATGCATTTTACATGTTAATTATTTCAAATTAAATGAAGATGTTTTAATGTTATTTTCAAATAAAATAATTGCCTATCGTACATTTTTTACTGACCATTTCCCCATTTGAGCTCAGGCACTATGTGAGAAACATATGCAATACAAGGCACCACTAAACAAATCACATAAAAAGCGGTTGTGCCATGGTGTATGGATGTGAGGAAAGCCGTCATGCCGCGGAAATCTTTGGCGCGGGAAAGTCCCCGTGCCTCCCCCCCCCCCCCCCCCCTTATGGGGCGGACTGTCATTCAAACGATTTTGTAACCTTAGGCAAAAGTTTGAAAAAGCGTCCAGAGAAGCCGAGGAGGATTTTTTTTTAAAGAGAAAATGTCGGGTATAACATGGCGGAGATAATGGGAAAAAATATTTAAATGCACAAAGATAGTTTTGCGAAAAGAAATTGAAAATTATTTCAGTGGCTATATGCATTGTTGTAATTCATAGAGCGTGGGTTAGAGTCCATCCCGGGCAGATGACTGAAACCTGCGTTGTGTGTTAACGTTCCCTCCTCCTGTTTCATAGACGCGGGCTATATATATGTTTCAGTGGAAAACACTTCGTCCCTCGGATATGATGTTAAATGGAGGCTCCGTGTAGAGGAGAGTCACCGACTTTGCACGTCAAGAACCCACCTGCATTATTCAAAGACGAGTAGGGGGAAACCCCTGTGTAATGGTACACATGTATATCCCAAAAAAGGTATAGGCCTATCGGAAGGAGAGACTGGAGGGTCACAGTGATAAGTTCGCTTTTCCCCTCCCAGGCCCACATGACACCAAATACTTAATACATGTGTAATAATATTGAATTTTTTTTCATTCCATTAATAGTTTATACCAGACAGTTACATACACAACGCTTAGTATCATCCCCTTGCGAAGGGGAATATCGAAAGAAGCTCAGAATGATACGTGTCCATAAACCAGAAAGAAATTTCATTCTTTCTGTGATATAAATATGTTCAAAATTTGAGCTAATTTCAGTGGTATGTAAAATTCCAAAAAAAAAAAAATGAAACTATCTCGCGTTTATTGAAGGTTTGCAAATACATGTATCATTGTTATAGTTCTCCTCAATCTTTAAAAAACTCCTTAGAGAATTACGGCAAATTTTAGTTCATAGCACTACTCTCCTACAAGTTCTCAAACTGTCTTCGTTGTTATGTCTTTGTTCAACCTGTATAGTCTTGCAGTATAGCTTGACATGTTCCACAGGAAGATCGTAATCCCAAGACCCCTGAGCAATTATCTTTGCCCCCATTCTACCTATCTCATCGCTGGAAGTAATTACTCGTAAATTTATATTTCAGACCAGGGAACAGGGAAGAGTGCTCTCCTTCGAGTTCTCAAACTGTCTTTGTGATCATATCTTCATGCTCTTGTACCTTAGCCTGAAATGATCCGCAGGAAGATCGTAATCCCAAGACCCCTTGGCAGTCATCTCGGCCCCCATTCTACCAATCTCATCGCTGGAAGTAATTACTCGTAAATTTATGTTTCAGACCAGGGAACAGGAAAGAGTACTCCGCGAGTTCTCAAACTGTCTTCGTGATCATGTCTCCCATGCTCTTGTATCTTAGCCTGAAATGTTCCGCAGGAAGATCGTAATCCCACGACCCCTTGGCGATCATCTTGGCCCCCATTCTACCAATCTCATCGCTGGACTTGGCCCCTTTACCTGTCAAACCCATGACAGCTCCAAGGTATGGTGTGATCATGTCACAGTACGGGAGATTGGTGGGTGTACGGGAAACGACGCAGGGTGATGTATGTACAGATGTGGGGTCCAAATCTACCAGACAAATCATACAAGTACATAATAATTTATTTAGGCAGAATGTAAATGAAATAAAACATAATGCATTCGCTCTTTCCCCATCTACAAATTGAAAAACGTTTTGGCAAACAAAAATAAAAACTTACACATAATATAGACTTCAAGCATGCTGCAGAAAAAAAAAAACCCTTCAAAATGACTACCCATATGAGAGCCTCGCAGAAAATTTACAAAAGTGTACGATATTTGTTTAAATTCAAATCAAAAGGCCCCCACCCCAGAATTACCCTTTATCAATGTTTGCATATGATCTTTCCTCCAGTAGGATGTATTTTTTAATTGCAGATAAGTACAATGAACATGATGTCTTACACTACAAATTACAGATTAAATCAAATTCCAATGAAAGAAAATTCAATATGATGTTGTAACTGAATAAATACATGTAATGGAACCGTTTGAAGATTTGGATAAAACGAAGGGTAAATCTACCTGGCAGAAAGAATTTCAAGATGTCTAAAGGTGATTCTCTCCTGTCTTTAAGCTTCACTTCTGACCGGAACCACTCCGTCATATCTTGAAGACCACTGGCTTCGTTGTTTACTTTGTACTCTCCAATCTTGACATAATACTTTCCTGAAGTTGGAGACAATGGAAAGAAACAAATATTATTGATTCAACAGCCAAACTGGGAGTAATATATAGATCTGATATCGTCCCTCCTTGTCTGCTCATTCTCTTCCTACGTTCTCTGACCTTCTTCCCTTCTCGCTCAAGCTATCTTTTTTTTCGGAGGGGGGGGGGGAGGGGCCACCCTGGCTACACCGGTGAGCATTTTTTTCATTTTTTTTTCTTTCTTTTTCATACAGCATGACAAATCTTGTCAAGTTAAGGATTATCATTTTCAAAGAACAATATTGAATTTATCAAGTGAATGCCGATGTGGAGGGAGCAGTTTAACAGTGGGGGGGGGGGGGGGGGGGGGGGGGAGAGTGTTTCATGAAGCTGTTTGTAAAGTTACGCATGACTTTACGAACGACTTGAATATGAAGAGCAAAATGGGATGCCCAATGTTTTTCTTGATGTTTGAACAAAGTGTGACTGCATTTCCTGTAATTTCAATAAAGTTGTTGCAAAAAATATACTTTAACAGTAATGTTAAACTACTTCTGCATACTTCACAGTTCGCTGATGCAACGTGTATTGATAGAGCATCCCATTTGGCTTGCCATATTCAAGTGTTTCGTAAAATCATTCGTAACTTTACGGACAGCTTTATGAAACACCCCCCCCCCCCCCGGGTATATAGTAAATGGTCGATATGATACTTTTGGTTTAGCTTCCCAAGTTCCTGACACACTGAAGAGGGTATATGGGTATACAAAAAAAATTATCCTGAAAAAAAATTTCATTGAACCCCCCCCCCCCCACACACACACACACACACACAAAAGATAAGATTAAAAAATAAAAACTCAAACAAATACAAAAGAAAAACAACAATATAGATTCATGATAAATAAATACATGTATGTGTAGAAAAGCATACAAATAGTTTCAAAATTTCAATCTTACCGTCTGGGTACTTGATAGGAGGCAGAATGTAACTCATTTTTCCCGGGACGTTGGATAGCATACTGGGCATGTGTGAATGTTCCTTCGCGTATCCCTCACTGACTTCCGGTTTCACGACAAAGATTTTCATGGGTTTAAAGTCAATTTGCTTTCCCTTTGGCAGTAGGCCACAGCAGTTGGAGAAGGCTCCGGTACTGAGCAAGACACGCTTTGCTGTGACTTCACGTCCACTCTGACATACAACCCTCAAGAAACCATCAGCCTCCTCCTCCTCTTCACTAATCTTCACCACAACATCGTCCATTAAATCACACCCATGTGATGCGGCTATCTTCTGCTGTGCTGCCACGAGATTCCGGCACTGATGTATCCCGCATTCTTAAAGTTGAACAGAAATTCCCAGTTTTCGTCGATATGAAGGTATGGAAACTCTTTTTGGAGACCAGCGACATCTAAAGCTTTGTAAGTGGCGACTCCCATCTTTTCCTCATTTTGTTTCGTGATTTGTAAGCTCTCTTTGCCCTGGATGTCGATAAAAGCGCATCCAACTTCCTGATAAAAGTTGATGCCTAAAAAAGAGAGGTCGTGAAGGAATTCAAGGAAAGGATGTACAGGAAAAATAATTTCAATTTGGCGTGGCAAGAACTGAACAATAAAATATATTCATTTGCTGTTGATACATTTCCTATTTTGTTTTACTTTGCACGCTCAGGGAGAAACATAAGTGATCATGCATGATAAATTGTCTGCTTGCAAGGAGGCAGAAGGGCGTAAACTCGTGACTTAACGCCCATGAATTTCTTTCATTTATAATAATAGACAAATTCATATAACTGCAGTTACGATACCAAGGGACTAATGTTTTACAAGCTCTGCTTCTTTAGTTCCTCATTTCTCATGTTTTCTTCCTGTTTTGTATTACCATGTTAGGTTTTGTATATGCACTTGATATCATATTGCCAACTTATTTCAGTTGTTGCCTATCACTTTTATGTTATATTGTAATGTTTACTGTTTTGACACATAAAAAAAATAAACTCACAAAACTCACTAAACTAATTATGCTCTACTTTTATTCTGACTCACATTTCACAACTAAAATTACCTTGGGAAGCATTGCTTATGTGACTTCTTCTATACGTACCACTTTCTTCCTCGATATTGCCATACCGCTGTATTGACCTCTGAGCTAGAAGAGCCCAAATCAGAGATTCGTCTAGCTCTCTTGTCATGCGTCCCTCGTCATAGTGGGAGGCAAAAATCTCCCTTTTCTGCCATTCCTGTAACAATAATGACAAATAGGGAGACACAATCAGGATATATTTCTCTTTTTCCTTGACTGACTATAAATGAGTCAATTTTTTTTCCATTTGCATCAGAGGAAGATTAAATCTTAATTGGATGTATACCCGAAACCCTCTTGCCACTTGATATACATTGCATTAAATGCCCGATATGAAAATCTCTTGAAATATCTGCTACAATGGTTGAGAAGAAAATAAGGATCTATTTTCACGAATAGTGAAGAAAATCATGGGCGGCGGTACAGGGCGGCCGCCCCCTGCCCCCCTGTAGCGCCACCCCTATGATTTTTTCAAATGATCTAAAAGGAGACGAAGAAAAAAGTAGGAGAAGGAAAAAAAGGGGGGAGAATGGGGAAGGTCATAACACTATATGATACCCCAGTGCCCCCAACTTTTTCAAGCACCTAACAATCAAGTGTCCCTTTTAAGAAAAAATGCCCCTTTTCATTCCTGTTGAGTGCCTCATTTTTCCTTCTTTCAAGAGCCCATCTTCTTTTTTGATAAGTGCCCTTTCACCTTCTAATAAGTGCCATTTCCCCTTCAGATAATTCACCTTCTTTAAATGAATTCCACAACTCCTCCCCAATTACACCAGACTGCTGATCCTTTCTTATTTTTCTCATAGTGCTACTTTCCCTTCTGACATGTCTGAGACATACTAGAAACGAAAAAGGACACATGAAAGGTGAACGGGGGGGGGGTGTATCAGATTTTAGAGGGCACTTTCATTATATTTGAAAAAGGACCAGCAGGTACGTAATTTACAAAGCTATAGGACATTGATCATGAGTAAAATGGCACTCTTGGGGTGCTTGGAAAATGAGTGGGGCTGTGCCCCCTGCCCGCCCGGGGGAGCGCCCCCTACCTAGTTGTTACCTCTTCTGTTGGTTCTTGTGGTCCAATCAGACAAACTTTCATCCCCTGATGCAGTTTGCAGAGCCACTTGGCTGCAGCCGAGCCTACCATTCCAGCTCCTACTACACAGACATCATACATACTTTCTGCCATCATTCATGACCCTCAACTATATAGCTCCCATGTCAAGGTTCTCTGTAAGATATAAGAGAAAGAATGGGAAGTCACGTACATATAGTAATAAACGAATTTATATAGCGCAGCTACTAGTATACTCTTCTGTATACACTCCATACTATACTGTTTATATCATGGGGCCTACAGTATGTTCTAACGGCTGCCCCGGAGTCTTGGTTGTGAAAATTATACAAGTATTACTCTCAAGAGACATTTACCACTTCCAAACACACAATGTGTTTCCACACAGAATTGTCTAAATATGTTTCTGTCTCACCCCCCTGATTTTTGTAACTCCCATAATCATGGTCGGTGAGATTCCCGAGATTGAGAACCATATTATTAAGTGCAAGGCAAATAGCACACACATAGTACAGCAGTAAGCATACATATGTTACCATGGAATTACGAGCTCTTTAAGTCCATGATGCTACATACCGTCAATAGAATATTCTATCGGCTCCAAAATAGTAATATTCCAGGCATGAACTAGCCCAATGACGCAGACGCGCAAGCAAAGCAGATCTGGTGGCATGTAGGCAGGAATATATGTATCAAATCGGCATTCACTGCACTGTCTGCATACAATCCACACAGGTCGTGACTTCGTAATAAGGTCATTTTATTATAAATCTATTGTACTTTGACCAAAACGAATACGGGGGCCATATCGATTTAGTCTGCTCAGCAGGAAATGAAATTAAAAGTACACGTATACAGACACTGGCGTAGCTAAGGGGGGCACAAGGGGGCCATCCCCCCCCCCCCCCCCCCGTTGATGGGCAAGCAAAAAAATAAATAAATAAAATTAAAAAAATTAACGAAAAAAAATTGAAGAAATTAAAAAACTTTCATTGAGCCACTTCACCCTACCCCTATCCTACGAAATGAAAGTAAAACTTAAATATGCCATATAAGTTACGACTAATACTACTGACTTTTAAAGTGCAGAAAATGCCATTTTCATGCATGAATTTTCAAAAATCTCCCTACCGTGGGAGCAGGATACCCCCTCCCAAACCTCTCCCGCTTGGTCACTTCGCTCCCTCGCCTTCGCCCCCTATATGCCACCCCGGTAGTGTGCAGATAATGCCATTTTCATTCACGAATTTTCAAAAATCTCCCTACAGTGGGAGAGGGGGATATACCCCCTCCCACACCCTCACCTTGCCCCCCCCCCCCGGTTGAAAATTCCTGGCTACGCTAGTCTATACAGAGGAGAGAGTGAGAGAGGGAGAGAGGGGGAGAGAGAGGGAGGAGGGAGGGATGGAGAAAAGGGGCGGGGAAGGGGGGCAAAGAGAAACATAAGGTAGGAAAGAAAGAAGAAAGAGAGAGAAGAGAGGTAGTTTATAAGGTGTTCATCAGCGACGATTTAACGATTAAAAACACCTACTTGATATCTGTCGTGTTGCGGCGCGGCATCGTTGGGAGGATCTAGGTGGTAGGTACGTGAGCATGCATGAGTGTGTGGGGGTGGGAGTGTGTGTACGTGTTGGGAGTAGGTTCATCCCCCTCCCCCTCCCCCCCCCCCCCCCCATTCTTCTGTCACAAATGAGTATATGATTTACTTACCGGGGTAATTATTATTTCTTTATAATTAGTTATAGCTTTATATAGTTATATATTGTTATTTTCTAGAAAAATATGTGGGCATGTACATGTGTATTCATTCCTATTTACGTATACTGCACCCTGTTGTTCCATATCCACCTCATATTACCATACGTAAGGAATAAGCCAGTTCATGGTTAGCTCTTGTCCCGATTGACCTCAAATATCCATAAATATTGTAAACATGGAGAGGTCCCTTTTTGTGCACTTAAAATCTCCCAAAGTGGCAGAAGTGCCTCATGAATAGGCTTTGTTTGCCCTTTTTATTGAAAAGAATATTTACGCTTGGGTATAATAGACAATAGCACATTTACACAAGTATTTGTGTCAGTGGTCGGGCTTTAGAATTTTTCTCCCAAATGAAATGACCTTTATCTGCACATGCTCAGATTGTATCTATGAACTGGGGGTGTTCAAAAAGCTGTTTGTACGGTTACGCATGACTTCATGAACGACTTGAATATGAAATGCTAAATGGGATGCCCAAATTTTTTGCTGACATTTTAGCAAAGTAAATTGTGGCAAAAAGTTTGGAAACAATAGTAGTATTAATCGTCTGCATATTTCACCTTTAGCTGATGCGATATGTGATTGAGAATCCAATTCGGCTTGCCACTGAAAGTCGTTTGTAAAGGTAATTTGTAACTTTACAAACGACTTTATATGAAACACTCCCTGGCTTATTAAGATATTTTTCTGCACACCCTAGAAATAGCACAAATCACCAGCCCCCCCCCCCCCCCCCCTCCCCCTGCCCTGACCTTCTCAGGAAACAACCAAAGGGAACAATACTACTGATGAAAATAAAATCACATTTAAATGCAAGTATCATTCCAGATTATGGTAGATTTTATTCATTCATGATTGAGGTACATCCACAAATAGAATAACATTTTTATATAGAATATCAAGATACAAAAATATGTTTCACTGTTATGAAATGATATACGTATTTTACTATAAATCATAAAACACTTATCATTTATAAAAGGAACAGTAGTATTTCAGAAGGAACACATACAACATAATTTCAGTTTATGATGACAAAAGTTTAGTTCTGCACTATGCTGTAAAACAACAATCTCTTTGAAAAACATTTACACATATACACACACAGAAAATAAAAAATAAATAAAACAATGAAATAAGAAAAATAACACAACTCACAATGTTATATAGCAGTTTGATTTGTTGGACTAGAGACTGATTTGGGGTTACCCAAATGGAGCATGAAGTTCCATTCTGAATATATCTGTTGCTGTCAGTGAATTATAACCCCATACAATAGATATGGGATTTGGTGCCATTTAATGCGATTTAATTCTCATGTAATAATAATGACAACAAAGGCTTGTTCACATATGAAGCAGCAATTCCCCTCAGTAACCCCACCCCACTTTTTTTCACCAGTAAGCAAATGGTATATGAGGCAGCAAGAAGAAATACATAATAAAATACGATGGGGAATTACTAATCTTTTTTGCCTAATGACGGGGAAAAGGTCAAGTCTTCAAAAGTTAGAGCACAATATGACGTCACAAGATTGTGTAGCGTTTGGTAGAACTCTTTTTTATTTGAGCTTTTGCTTTAAAAAGCGTCTTATTATCATCATATAAAAAGAAAAACCATGGGGGCTTTCCATGGGTTTGCCCCATGATACCTGGGCCACGTTTCATAAAACTTGTTACACCATTTCAATAACAAGTTGCAATAACCGTTATAAGCTACTGAAATCCTTCCATCTGATTGGCCAAGGGCTCACAGAATTGAGGCAATTGGTACCGATAACAAGTTTTATGAAACGGGGGGCCCTGAATGGCTTCATTTAGGCTGCCCACAAGTCCATCCAAGAGAATGCTAAGATGCCTACAAAGTACTATTATTACATTGGATTAGCCAAACAGGCATAAGGCACTGACAACATGACTTAGATAATAACTCCCTACTTGGTAAGTAACCACATACATGTACTACATCTAGGAGGAGGGTGGCAAATTACAGATACAGTTGAAACACAGCGTAAAGAGATCTGATATAACAATATTCCTGATATAACAAGGTAATATTCTGGTCGTCCCAGCTCTTTACAATTTATCATTTTTTTAAACCTGATATAACAAAATGCCTGCTATGACCAGGTAATTTTGATTGTCCCAAGGACCTCGCTATACTGAGTTTCCACTCATGGCTGTATACACATAGGGGGTTAGGGGGGCAGTTGCCCCCCTAGAAATGTTCAAAACCCCACTTTTTTTTCTATTTTTCCTTACCTTCTTATTGAGAATTTCCCCAAATTGCACCTAAAATGTGCACCAGATCGTTCAATTTCAGCTCCAAATTTGCAAAAGCTCCCGCTTGGTCACTTCACTCCCTCGCTTGAGTGTTCCCTCAAATATTGAAAATATTCTTGCCCCCCCCCCCCAGGAAAAATTTCCTGCATACGGCCTTGTTTCCACTGTATCAGTACAGGTCATGCCGAAGGATGTCAGTGCCGGGTTGGTACGTGAACCACACACAATGTGTTTAGTGACATATTATCCACAAGACCATGACATCTTTATGAAATATTCCAAAATTATAAAGATAGTATGCTGAACATGACTGGGCTAATATTCCTGAATACAATAGATTTATGTATAAGTAATACTGTGCACATCCCTGCAATACTGGCCTATATTTAAACTGCCCAAACTTAGGCATCATATCTTTACATTCTGGCCAAAGAAAAGCCTGTATTCTTAAAATCTATGGTCAGATAATAAAGATAGTATGCTGAACATGACTGGGCTAATATTCCTAAATATAAGATTTATGTATAAGTAATACTGAATACACATCCCTGCAGTACTGGCCAATATTTGAATTGCCCAAACGTAGGCATCACATTTTACATTCTGGCCAAAGAAAAGCCTGTATTCTTAAAATCTATGGTCAGATAATAAAGATAGTATGCTGAACATGAATGGGCTAATAGATTTATGTATAAGTAATACTGAATGCACATCCCTGCAATACTGGCCTATATTTAAATTGCCCAAACTTAGGCATCATATCTTTACATTCTGGCCAAAGAAGAGCCTGTATTCTTAAAATCTATGGTCAGTTCAGCATTTGTAATGCTAGATAGCATGGAATAATGTATTTTCAATGAAAACAGGCAATATGACCGAGAAAGTTATTTCACTATATATATATATTTTTTTTATTAATGTTTGAAAAACCTGCCATCACAACAAGGGTTGAAGAGTAAATGCAGTGGAATATTATTTCCCAACCAGTTTGAGTAAAGACACAAGGATCACAGAAATCAAGCTCTCTTTTTCCCTCCCAGGAACATGTGGTCTCAATCATTTACAATCCATTGAACACAAGGACCCGAGATAAATTGGGCTAGTGTCTATAGAAAATCTGTGCTATACTGAAATTAAATCTTGCTCACTGTGTTAAAAATCAAGAAATTATTTATATTCAATACGAATTTGAAATCAATAATACTAGAATCTTAAAAGTACATTACAATAACTGACAGCAACTGACTAGCAAAAGCCTTACACTCTAAGAAGCAATAGGCTGATCTTGTGTTCAATGATTACTTTGGAGAAAATTTGCCCCTCCCCCACCCCCATACTTTTACTTTATTGCACGTCTTTACCCATTTACTATCAGACAAGAAAGTATAAAATTATGCATACCACTTGTTCTCAACTATGTGACAGATCAGATTACCAGCAGTACTACTAGCACTTGCTCATAGCTTTTTTAGACCTTAATTTAATTCTTCATGTTTTTCACTTGACCTAATTTGTTGAGGAAACACATTTGACAGTGTCTTTTCACGCTGTCAAAAAATAGTGTCTGGATGAATCTCTTTTCATATACCACATTCTGAAAATGTTGCACACACAAAAGTATTATTTATGAATAAAATAAAACACTGTTCATTAATTTGTTGATCAGGGACATTTAGCTGACATATAAAACATAGCTTTGAATAAATTTTCATTGAACAGACTGTTTCCTTCTAAAAGAATATGTGCTCAATTGATGGCTCTAGCTGCTACACTGGTTTACACGAGGGTCCTTCTTGTAATGAACTTCACTGCTCATCAAAACTTTTTTTACATTTCACGATCAAACACAACATACTGCTAGTTGTGTCTCATATCTCATATTTTCTACCTTCAGAATTTTGAGATATTTATTTATTCATTTATTTATTTATTTATTTATTTATTTGAATATACTTATACAGGCACAAAAGATCAGCAAACATGCTGTTTTAAATCAGCATTTATAAGATAGTGCACTGAAATATGCTCCAGGGAGGCAGTGACTATTGCTCAGGGTTTCTTTGTTGTTGTTGTTGTAATTGTCGAATCTATAGGGTTAGGGTTTGGACTGCAGTGTATGGTTTACTTTTATCTTTGGGTTTAAGGTTAGGAATAGGTATAGAGTGTGGTCTTGAGTTACAGTTAGTACAGGATATAGATACTGACCACAAAGCAATTGTTGCCAGGGCACACTGCACAACCCTAAACTTGCCTTGAATCACAATCTTGCATTCTCTTTTTTCTTGTACTGTAATCTAAAGAGCTCTGCAGGGAGGTCGTAATCCCAGGACCCCTTGGCGATCATCTTTGCCCCCATTCTTCCGATCTCATCGCTGGACTTGGCCCCTTGACCTGACATACCTATCAGAGCTCCAAGGCGTGGTGTGATCATGTCACAGTACAGGAGTTTGGTTGGTGTGTGGGAGCTGACACAGCATGAAGTGGTCACAGAGATGGGGTGCAAATCTAGGATATACATGTAGATCATAAGCAGGAAAATATATGATGCAGCTGGTACATTTACTGTGCATACAACATGCAGAACTATAAACCAAAAGCATACTAGATGAATCTTCGACCATGCGTGGTTGAACTTTATGCCTCCGCCATTACCAAATCAGAAATAAATGGCACTTCATGTTGATCTATTTTCATTTATACAATGACATCTTTGACCTTGACCTTTGACCTTGCGACCCCAAAATCTAATGAGAGCATTGCCCTTTCCATATGCATACATGAGCCAAGTTTGTTGAACTGTCAAATGGTTACTGAGTTATCATAAGAACGAACCATTTCTATGTACAGAATGACCTATATGACCTTGACCTTTGACCTTGAGACTCCAAAATCTAATCAGATCATTGTCCCTCCCATATGCATACCTGTGCCAAGTTTGAAGTTGATCGGTCAAATGGTTGTTGAGTTATGGTGAAAACGAACCATTTCTATGTACATAATGACCTCTATGACCTTTGACCCTGTGACCCCAAAATCTAATCAGATCATTGTCCCTTCCATGTGCATACATGAGCCAAGTTTGAAGCCAATCTGTCAAATGGTTCTTAAGTTATCGCGAGAACGAGCCATTTTTATGTGTATTATTACCTCTATGACCTTGACCTTTGACCTTGAGACTCCAAAATCTAATCAGATCATTGTCCCTCCCATATGCATACACGAGCCAAGTTTGAAGTTGATCTGTCAAACGGTTCTTAAGTTATCACGAGAACGAAAACGGGACGGACCGATGGACGGACGACCCGAAAACATAATGCCTCCGGCAACCACCTACGGTGGCGGAGGCATAAAAATGTGGATATTTGGAAATGTAGAAAGATTTTCCAATTTCAAAATTTTTTTTGAGGGCTACAAAATCCCCCAAACCCCTCCCCCATGTCACTAACACATGCACAAGAACACATAAATCCATATCCCAACTATTTGTAGGGCCAAGGGAAGACTTACAAGATTACCAAATTCCGATATTCACATGCCCCTTCCAAACAATTTAAGTCACAAAAATTTCAACCTCTTTCCATTCTCACAATCTTGGATCTACTTTACCTGGAACAATAAACTTTAAGAGGTCTACTGCTTCCTCTATGTCGTCTTCATACCGCCCCTGTGCTTGGAACCATTCTGCTATCTCTCGATGACTGTGAAGTACTGTAAAGCTAGTATTGTATCCTCCAATTTTGATGTAATACTTTCCTGCAACACAGACAAGAAACAACAAAATCAGACTAGGTTAATGGGGTTAAATGGGGTCTTACAGCAAGTAATTTGTGAGAGCAGATATTTTCCCAGAGTGCATGAATTAATGCCTATGACTTTCAACGTTTCTTCTTATTTCATGTTTATATTGCTTTTCCTTTTCCTTCTGATGCCTTCTCTATTTCTTTTGCATTTCTTAATCGTTTATC